>JBCNJP010000003.1:43762094-44102482 GCA_039602395.1 Deinandra increscens subsp. villosa | reverse complement strand
AGTAAATTTAAAGGATTTTGCTGTTTGTTTTTGCTTAATACATCTTCAGGAGAGGTTATGTCTGCAGGCACGTAGACATATGCCTTGAAGACTGTTTGTTTTTTTTTCTAATGAAGATCTTATTTAAGCTTAAAACCTCTTCAAAAAAAAGCTTATAAACATTGCTTATTTCATCTTCACACTAGAACTCACAAGCTTAAAAACAAAAAAACCACCACCCCACCACCACCACCACCACCACCACCACCACCCCCCACCACCACCTCACCATCACCACCACCACCACCCACCCCACCACCACACCACCCCACCACCACCACCACACCACCTCCACCACCACACTACCACCACTACCACCACCACCCCCCACCACCACCTCACCATCACCACCACCACCACCCACCCCACCACCACCACCACCACACCACCCCACCACCATCACCACACCACCTCCACCACCACACTACCACCAATACCACCAATACCACCACCACCACCCCCACCACCACACTGCCACCACCATCACCACCACCACCACTACACCACTGCCGCCACCACCACCACCATCACCGCCACCACCACCACCACCACACCACTACCACCACCACCACCATCACCACCACCACCACCATCACCACCACCACCACCACACCACCACCACCACCACTAACACCACCACCACCACCAACACCAACAACACCATCACCCCCACCACCACACTACCACCACCACCATCACCACCACCACACCACCACTAACACCACCACCACCACCACCATCACCACCACACCACCACCACCACCACCACTAACACCACCACTAACACCATCACCACCACCACCACCACCACCACCATCACCACCACCCCCACCACCACACTACCACCACCATCACCACCACCGCCACCACCACCACCACCACTACACCACCATCACCGCCACCACCACCACCACCACACCACTACCACCATCACCGCCACCACCATCACCACACCACCACACCACCACCACCACCACCACCAACAACAACACCACCACCACCACCACCAACAACAATAACAACAACACCATCACCCCCACCACCATCACCACCACCACTAACACCACCACCACCACACCACCACCGCCACCACCACCACTATCACCGCCATCACCACCACCACCACCAACACCACTACCACCACACCATTACCACCACCACCACCATTACCGCCACCAACACCACCACCACCACACCAATACCACCACCACCTCCACCACTATTTTACTTATGTTTTTATGTTATTGATATTTGGTTTTATTATTATATTATAATTTGAACATTGAATGACTTTAATTTAGTAAGATAAGTTTGACAGTTATATATTTTTCAGTTTTTGCAGACAGTGTCAAGTTAATAAAACAAACAGTCTTATATTTTCAGATTACAGATCTTCAGACCACATCTTCAACTACAGACATGAAATCAGATGAAATCAGACTGCAGACAGTTTTTGTCTGCAAAAACAAACAGCACCTTAAAGTCCACAATTTCATGGTTTTAAGAGTTTAATCACAGGATTTGCCTAATTCTTATTTTGCTGAGCCTACCGACACATCGAATGATAGAATTACTGATCGATTGGATCATATCCTATGGTCAGATCACAAGACCAGAATTATATCATGTTCTACATAGTTTGCCCAACCAAAACCAAAATTTTCTGGTTTTCTTTCTCCTAGTTTATTTTAAGCATTGCAGAATTGCAAAAATCTTGTGCTTAGACTCAAGTACCCATCAAGTGCCTTTACAAAAGCTGTTGGGAATTATTCGATTCTAATTTACATGATTTTTATTTATTTTTGTAAATTTTTGTGAGTTTCTCCATTTTTTCAACCGTAAGTCGGTTTAGGCCAGACCGACTGACACAAAAAAAAATTTATAATAAAATAAAATAAGATAAAATATTTTTGGTATTTTCTAAAGATTTGATTAACACTTAATGAAATGTTTTATTTGATGGTCAAGAAAAAATGACCAAAAACTTAAGAAGATTCAAAGAAACTAAAGGTAAAATCTTTTTTTGTTTTCATCCAAAATTTTAAAGACAAAATCTTTTTGGCTTTTCAATTTGGTGTCAGAAAGATTGAAACAAAATAAAATCTTTTTTTGGGTTTTCTATAACGAGATAATTGCGGGTCATGGAGCAAACAGAGACAATACCTCTAAAACGACACAACCTAAGACTAAGGCACTTATTCTAAATGAACCTAAAGAAGAGCTTACTCAAAGTTAATCATTCCTATTGATTGTACTAGGAAGTTAAACCTAGAAACATCAAATCCCTTGGTGAAGAGATCTGCAAGTTGATTCTCAGAGGAAACATGAACTAAGGTAATCAGCTTTTTCTCATGACAGTCCCTAATAAAGTGATGCCTAATCTCTATGTGTTTGGTCTTAGAGTGCTGAACAGCTAGTTCAGTTCATCAATAAGGAAACATGAACTAAGGTATCCGTGAGATTCATACAGTTCACTTGAATCTGTGTATTACCACCAAAGGGGGAATTTGTAAGAAATTTATAAGGTTGGTGGCAACTCAAACACAGCATCCTTTGCTTTTGTGCTCAATTGTATATCTTTCACTTTGCTTGTATCCTGTACTTGGACAATTATCTTAATGTTTATATTAATCACTCAAGTATTTGATGTTTTGTATGTCATGTTTAATGTCTTAACTTGTGTTGATTATTGATATTGGAGAAATTGCCTTTGTACATTTCATTTGCAGTGTGACTGTCTGATTCCAAGTTCTGGGTCATTTCATGATAACTTGCTTGGCAAATGTTAATAATTGAATGTGTCTTTGTAATAACAACCCTTAATGATTCAATAATGATAATTGACATTTCCGGAGCGTACTTATTGATTTCTAAACTTTCTTGGGGACTTGGGATTAACTCTTGGCGATCTGGAGTTGTGCTTGGCGACTTGGCTTTGCCCTTGGCGACCTCACCAGCCTGGCGACCTCACCAAAATGGTCTTGGCGATCTGGGTTTAGCGACCTCGCCAACCCTTGGCGACCTCACCAAGGTTGGCGACCTCACCAAGCCTTGGCGAGGTCACCAACCAAGCCTTGGCGACTTCACAATGCTCTTGGCGACTTCAATGTTGTTCTTGGCGATCTCGTCGGTCTGATGTCATAAATTTCACTAACTTCAATAAAATTCTCTTGATTTCAGTGCAATCACGACCTGTGCTCTCTCTAGTATAATAGCCACACTAGAATAACCCTAAATAACCTTCTGGATGGCTGTTTGAAAAGAGAGAGCACTTGTGTGTGAAAACCCTCAAGTTCTTGAGTTTCAAAGGCGAAATCTAAGGATTTCAACAAGCAAACACTATGATTTGATCATGGATTCATGATTTCCGCACTTGAATCTGTGTATTGGATGAGTAAAGGCTCAAATTTGTTCCTGATAAATGGTATCAGAGCCATTGTTCTTCATGTTCTTGAGTTGTTCTCAAAAACTTGAAGAATCACTCATTCAAGTCATCAAATCTAGGTGTTTGTGTGATTCCTTGAACCATTTTGAACGAAATTTCATAAGGAATCTGTTGGAATGCTTAGATTTCATCAATAATCACAATAAATGGGTCAATTTTTGAGATTTCCATATTTATGCGAACATAGAGCATACATGTTGTGCGTTTCTTTTGAAAAATAAAGTCCATCTTCCACTGATTTTGAGTCAAAATTGAACATGCATACATGTTAGACTCATGATTTAGGGATGATAGCAACTTGAATCACTCAAAAACATCAAGTATTGAAGATTTTAGAGGACAAATTGTGTTCTTGGAAGTTTTTCATAAGAATCACTGTTTGATCCTATTTCACATAGATTAAGTGGTTTTTGGAGTTTGTTGTAGTTAACAAATTTGTTCCTAAGTAAATTCCTAAGCTATTGGTGCGTTAAAAACTTGATTTCGTGAAATTTGATTTTGACCTGGTGATTATGCTCAAGAACATGGCTGGAAAATTTTCTAAGTCTTGAAAATTTGAAAATTTCAAATTTGACTTGATTACTTGATTGATTCAAACTAAATGAGATTCATGATGTTTGTTTTGTAGGTTTTGAGCAATTAACCTCAATCTTTGCATCCGTTGAAGCAAATTTCTGAATTCTCGACCCGTTTGACCCATTAAGCATTTCTGTGGAGAAACAACACTTGTTTCACCATGTCTGAGTTTACCTCTGCAAATCAAATGTTCCAGGGAAATAACCGGCCTCCTAAATTGCTTGGGGCTGCAAACTATGATGATTGGAAGAAAAAGTTTCAGTGTCACCTTGAGTATGTGGATTATGATCTGTTAACCTCAGTGAAATGTGGTCCTAAGGTGTTTTATGTGGAACCAGTGGCTACTGTCACACCCCCAATTTCCACTAACGGAGTACAACCATGTGGGGTATGATCCAGACCAGGATCCAAGTCTTTAGTTACAACCAAGCCATAGTTAAAGGGTAAACCAGTCAAGTGTTATATCTAATAAATCAGAGTTTACATTTCACAAAATCAGCGGAAGCATTAAAAGTTTACAAGGTTGTTGTTTTGTAAAAGTGATTACTAAAGTATTTGCAATACAATTTCTAAAAGGATTTTACAAAAGGTAAGTATTGCCAACGCCCGTGCCATCCATGATCCTCCAAGCAACCTAAAAAGCATTCAACAATCAAGTGTCAGCCAAGGCTGGTGAGTTCACTAAAGCGGTCTACCCGTCACAAGTAGACCTAATGTTTATGAATAAAGACAGGTAAAACACAGTCAATATCATAAGACCAGTAAATTCCATATCGTAGGTAGCTAGCCTATAGTTATGTACACCTGAATTGTTCGTAACCGAAGCTGACAATGTTTTGATAGGGGGTACCTATGAATTTGCCTTCCCGTGTCTTGACGGATCACGGTGGGTAGGCTAACATTGATCTCAGTCCGACCGCCAGTCGGGAGGGTGCATCCCATGCACCGCTGAGCGGGGATGTCAATCCCCAGTAGTACTACTCAACATTACCTCGCTACTGTGTATTAACGGCTCGAATGTAAGGACTTTTTAATAAATAAGTTCAATTCAGTGTAGCATATGATATTTATGTCGGAAATTTACTCAGTAAGAAATACCTTACCGTTTGGGTTACCATCCTTACCGGATGCAACCACCTGCGCGTTATCGTCCCTAACTGGACATAACAATATAGAGAGTGAACTCACCTGAGGGTGCACTGGTACTCAGCACTTGGTTCCACTTGTTGGTCAAAATTAACCTATTCGGGTGAAATATGGCCTAATCAAATTAGTAGGTGTCGCTAGGACGAAAATAGCACATAAACACCTAAACATGTTTCATACAATCATAAAATCCACACAATGCACATACAAGTCCCAATTTGGGAGAAAAACAAGAAATTGCAATTTAAGTCAAAGTTGACCCAGAAAGTCAAACTTTAAGCACCTAACTAGTGACATAGCTAAAATCCACAATACTTGGAATTAACTCCTTAAGTTTTACAGGCATATACTACATATCATTTAGGACTTGTTGCAAAAAGAATCAACTAAAAAGGTTAAGAATTGGGGAAGTTATGCGCGTACGAAGTTGGCTAAAAATCACCTTTGTCAAACATTAACACACCATTTGGTGACATAGCTAAATTGATCATTTCTTGGAGTTAACTCCTAAACTTTGGCAGGCACTAACTACTCAACATTTAGGGAATGTTTTAAAAAAAATCAACTCAATCGGATAAGTATGAGAAAGTTATGCGCGTCGGAAGTTGGATATTTTAGCTTTTTGCAAAATAGTCAAAGTAGGTTTAAAATTTTCATAACTCATTCAAAACTTAGAGTTTGAACATGAAACATTCCAGATCTTACTTTTAATATATAAGTCTCATTTTCATTTAACAAACCCCTCATCAAAACGAGGTTATCATGCTCAACCAAAAAGCAAAGTCTACTTTTCACATAAAAATACAGCTCTGCGCATCTAACTTGCAGCAGTGTTTTGGATGACCAAACGGGGGTTTTAAAAAGTGTGCGAGTAGCCGTTGTAAAGCTAAGACATGGAACTTTACTACGGAAATAGAATCAACTGATTTCGATAAAAATTAAGCAAGTTATGACCTCTGCAAGTTGACCCAAAAACTGGACAGAATCTGTCCAAAAACGGGATTTTGCAACTATGTTGGTTTGAAAGTTTTGATTACCAATTTGGTCATCCAATCCTCATGTACAGATTTGTAACATCACAATCAACCATTTAACATACATTTTCAGTCTTAAACATAAACATACCAAGGTCATAACAAAATCCCAACATAGGAACTAGCATACAAACCCATATACCCAAACTTCAAGTCCAAACACCCAACATACACACAAGAACACACATGGCAGTTTTTGAACTCAAATTTCCAGCCCTAATCCCATCCTCTAAACAGCCCCAAATCAACATTCGATATACCTCAACTTAAAACATGAATTAGGAGCATATAAACTCACCATTTAGCTTACAAACACTTAAAACACACATGCAACTAACAAATTTCGAAATCCAAAACTTAGGGCTTACAAGATTGTAGGTCCGAAATCTGATCACGAACACGATATCTAATCACAAACGAGTGCGGAATGCTCGTATGTGATTGATTCAAGAAGTAAGTAGATGAAATAGATTAGATCTAAAATAAAGATCTAATCTTGAATGAAAATCACAACTACTTGAAGCAAAACGTAAACAACAATATGAGAGAAAATCGTAAACTAGTAGATGAAATGCTTACCTCATAAACACAAGATAAGGAGCTTATATACTCCTTTTACAAACCCTAGGGCCAATAGTAAACATAACTAGCCCAATCATAAACACAAAATCGGCCCACATGGCCTAAATATAAACTAGTTAAGCCCAAACACTATCTAGCCCAAAACTAATGTTCATGCCTCTAATATATAGCCCAACAATCTTCCCCTAGGCATGAATCATTGGACCAACTATGGCAGCAGCAGATCGAATCTGAAGGTGTTCTACACATTGTTTGACCACCATCCGTTCTCCACGATCCGATTCGCCATTCCATGAAAGATTCCCACTCGTATAGCATTTTCCATATCGTTCTCATCCCCGAGAATAGGTTGGGAGGCGAGGAGCTTTATGTCTCTTTCTCCAAATCTTAGCAAATCGACCGGATCATAGAAGCGAAATTGCCTCATCCTTTTACAGAGCACCACCACCTCATGAGTTGTTGGATCATAACACCAACAGTCAAAGTTTTTGACCAGTGTACCGTCTTCAATCTCATCCAACATGTTGATTACTCTTGTGCGCTTGGTCGGTGGTCTCCTTGCTTCACCTATGGACTCTCAAGTCACTGGGTCTGTGCCAGTCTCGACCCATCTTACTTGCTTTAGCTTGAAGTTTGCAAAGTTATTTTCTAGTTGGCTCAGTAAATTGTTGCGAATAAGATCTCCGTCTGAGCTGTTCCATCGGTTGATGTACGGAGCCCTTAGCAAACTTCTAATCTCAGGCTCAGTCCAGGTATGAAATTGGGAACGAGTTCTGTAGTACTCCACTGGACTGTAGCCGTCACGGATTATGGCAAACAATTTCTTCTCTGAATCATAGTGCCAGCATAGGATGGTCTCACGACTCCCCCTTTTATCTATGGAGCTTTCACCAACATCAAGGGTGTATTGAGTGGGGGCTGGACCTTGGAAGAATTCCTTAAACCAATTGTCATGGCCTTCAGGTGCTTTGGAGATGACCCTTCCACTTCGGGCATAGTCAGACATTTCAATACTGTCATCTCCATCATCTACATTCACAGTTTCTGAACTTTGCACTCCTTGAGATGAACTTTGACCTGTGGCACCTGAAGTGTTGGACTCCACAACACTCTTTAACCCAGTCAATTTCTTCTTCAAGTCCATCAGGGCCTCATAAAGATACTTCATTCTGTTCTTGTCTGCCACCTCCTTCTCTTGTAATCTTCTGTTTTCAGCCTGGAGAGCTTTTATCTCATTCTCTCTGATTCTGTTCTGAGACATCAGAAAGTTAATATGAGGATCTGTGCTTATCCTCATTTCGATTGGGAGCTCAGCAGCTTGGAATGGACGAAAGTTAGGCATGGTTGGTGGCAGGCTTGTCACAGTTGAGACGCTCACTCTCACTGGACTGGGTACAACAAAAGTGTTGTCAACTTCCAGAAATTGCCTTTCTTCCCGAACAGGGCTACGTTCGGTCAGAAGAGGACCTCCAGTCTGTACTTGGGCAGGTTGAACTTCAACACTTGGAATCGTTGAATCTTCTTGAAAAGGGCTTTCTTCTTGTATAGGTTGACTTTGAGAGCTAGACTCTGATGGATAGACCATTAACAGACTTGAGCTAGTCTTTGTGAATCTGAACCTTATGCTTCTTGGATCAGTCTTCTTCCTTGGAGATGGTTCACGAGCAGGGATGGGTTCTTCAAGAACATCCTCCATATTCAGACTTAGCTCGGGAGGGGTTGCATTGCTGCTCGAAGACATGAGCATGTCATCCCTTGATCTCTTGTGACTGATGGGTCCCAAATCCCCATATATGTCATCATCTTGATCAGCAAAAATATCATCCATGACATTTTCTTCATCAGACGGGATCACCTCAGATTCTTCCATCACATTCACAGCTGGAGTTGCTGTTATGTCTTGATCTTCTGCCACACTTGCATTAACAATTGGCACATCGGCTGCAGGCTCAGGTTCTTTAACTTCTTGCTCTCTGGCTACCTCGGGAAATGCACCCCTCTTCACCCATTCAAGTCTTCCTTCAAAGCTATTTCTACCCCTTCTATCTTGAGTCTGAAGACCAAATACTCCACAATCCATCACCTTTATATCCAACTTCTCTATTCTCTCTTCTATCATTGGGTATTTCTCCATGACCACCATTTGAACAAACCTAGGTGTCATCAGGAACTGTTCACGTGCGCTCAGGTCCGCATTGCCTATCCAGTCAAGTAACATCATCTTGGAGAAGTTAAAGTTCCAATCCAAGGCCAATGCGACAAATGCAGTTCCATGTAGCTTGTTGAGCTGATCGAAGCTTGTTCGTTTGCCCAGAAAAGATTTCTGCATGTAATGAGCCAGGCACCTCCAGTAATGTGGCAACAGCTTCTTAAAGATAGGCGGGAATTTTCCTTCGTATCCCATGGATTGAGCACCCGCCAAAACAACTTCCTTTGAATATTCAATCGGATCGATAGCACGATCATTGATGTTTAGCCCTTTCCTAATATCTTCCTCCAGAATTACAATCGGCATGTTCTGAATAGTAGCAGAGATCTGTGTCTTGTCTGCACTGGCTCTAGCTGTCCCCCAGAACTCTCTCACAAGTTGATCGTCAATCAGCACACTTGTCCTCAGCGCATGGTTGATTTTGCAAACATTCACCCCTGCCACCAGAGAATAAAATAAAGGCATGTGCTTCTCCGGCGGGTCTTCAAGGTAAGCAGGAATGCAATGATCAGGTTCAAACTTAATCTCTTCATCGAGCATCTCGTCTGCCATCTGAGAAAGACAAGACACATGTATCAGACTTGTTCGTCAAAGCTCAATTATGATTGTCAACATCTTCTTGAAGTTCAATTGATTATCACGTTTAAATTTCAAGTTTAGAAAATCTCAATTTAAACTTTCAAGAGAAATATTTGATTTAAACTCCCAAAATTCACAAACACCATTAATTTTAACTTAAAAACAATTAAGTTTAACAAGATTTCAAAAATGTTAGGTGTTTATGATTTTAATTCACATTTTAAGTATGTTTACGATTCAATTATTATATTACGATTCAATTAATTGAGTTTACGATTTTTTAATTGAGTTCACGATCGGTTAATTGAGGCCCAATCGTAAACAAACTGTCCTATCGTAAACGTCCATAAACACTCGAAGCCCAATCGTAAACTATGCATCGTAGACCCGACTCGTGAACCCGAGTCGTAAACCCGGGTCGTAAACATAAGTCGTAAACCCGGGTCGTAAACGACGATCGTGATCACCAAAGGTCATCTTCTCCAACGAGAAAGTCGTAATCACCATTTCCGCCATAGCCAAAACCTGCATAAACTCGTAAACAGGTTAAAACACCTCATAATCTCAACACAACCAACGACCTTTACCTTTATCAAGTTCTAAACAAGAACCCGACTTCAAAACTGTGTGAAATCCACTCGAAAACACCAAATTCGAAAATGATCGTGACTTAGGGTTTAAGCCACAAAATCTGTGAAATAGATCGAGATAGATCTGTGGAAACGGTAGGAAAGATGAGGGTTCTTGATGGGAAATGACTTGCGAGAAGGATGGTGAGGTCAGATTGTGAGGACGATAACCGGAAGTGGTCGGAAACGACTTTCCGGCGAGACAGGCGGCGGAGTTAGGGTTTTCTTGGGAGAAATCGTAAACACAGAGGAGAATGTTTGATCGTAAATGAGAAACAAAAATCGGAAACCAGGTTTTGTTTAAAAAACATTTACACTAAGGCCCCTCATGTTTCACAACCATTTAAAAAGCACCCAAACCTTATAAAAAATGTAAATTCTCTAAGATAAGATAACTTTTTAGAAATTTGAGAATTTTACGAAGCTTCCCCTCAGACTCAAACCCCGAGAAACTGATCATGATCATAAAAAATTAAAAATTTAAAACAGATAAAAGCCCCAAATTGAGATATTTACAAACTTACTGCAGAAATTGAATATTTACTTGCCTGGTGCTGATAATTTTCATTGGTAATATCAGACGAGTCTTTGACTGAGGAACCCTTTTCAGCTTCCGTTACTTGACGCTCTAGACAATTGCCAGGTGATTTGAACACATAAACTCACATCCAGTTAAGTGCTTAAATATGGTACAATTTTACCGATATGTTGAACCGTCCCCACACCCAATTTTTCATAGCAAAACCTACCCAACCTCAGAGTTTATTGAGGATTCACAGACCCCCAACTTGAGGAACCATGCAACACTGCTTTGACTACCACTTATTTCTATTTTCATGAATTATCAGTTGGTGATCAGGTCGTCCGCATAAGCACGCAGAGAAGACCAACAGAATAATTTTATTTTCTTTTCTTTTCTTTTTCCTTTTCTTTTTCACAATTTTCATTTTTTGTATTCTTTTTCTTTTTCTTTTTCTTTCCTGTGGTGTTATCATATACAGTATAAGCATGGCATGTGAGAGAGTGAATACTAGGTAAATACCACTCTCAACCCATTTTTGCCGGGACTCAGTTTTTTAAACCATGTAGACTAGGATGGGAATCTAAACATTTATAGAGTTTAAGATCACTGCACTTACATAGATGTTCATAGTTTTGGTTGAGCTTACCGACATATCATCTTTGAGCAGTCTTTCACATCAGCCTTACACGTGTCAGTCTCCGACCGTCTTTGAACATTTTTGTACGTCCTATCAAAAGACATCATAAAAACTTTTCAGTTCAACCAGCACCATTTCTTCCCCTGTTTTTGTGAGACTTTTGAAATAAGACTCAGTTTTTTCAGTCATTTTTCATTTTTTTTTTAAATTAATTAACAAAGACTTTGTACAAATACAAAATGATCAGATCATTCCTCGAAGGCAATCATCTTTAGGCCTTCAACACATGATTCAAAATTTGGACGAGGAAGGGGTTTTGTAAAAATGTCCGAAACATTCTGATCGGAGCTTACCTTTTGAAGTTGAATTAACTCCCGATCATAGCAGTCACGAATAAAATGTACCTTTATGTCTATATGCTTGGTTTTGGAATGTTGGACGGGGTTTTTGACAATTTCCAAAGCAGCAGCGTTACCAGGCTATCTGACACATCCTCCAGTTGTAGATTTCCTGTCAAGGTCACTACCTCCATAATCACTGTCAGTAAAAGCATACAATTGAAAATCAGTGTTCTTTGGGTACCAAAGACCAAGCCTAGGCTTGCCCTTCAGATACCTGAAGATACGCTTAACATCAGATAAATGTGAAAGTTTAGGATTAGCCTGATAGCGTGCACACACACAAACTGCATGCATGATGTCTGGCCTGCTGGCTGTCAAGTACATAAGTGATCCAATCATCGACCGATAATGGAATTCACTCACTGATTCCCCATTGAGATCAGCTGACAAAAGTGGTCTGGATGCCATGGGAATGGAAATGGGCTTGCAATCCTGCATCTTGAATTTCTCCAGAATCTCATTCACATACTTTGCCTGATGAATAAGAATTCCAGATTCATCCTGTTTTACTTGTAATGCAAGAAAGAAACTCATCTCCTCTTGGTCACTCATTTCAAACTTCTTCCTCATAATCTCTTCAAATGCAGTGCACAATTCCTCGTTTGTTGACCCGTAGATAATGTCATCTACATAAACTTGCACCATGATTATGTCCTCCTTCACCCTCTTCCTAAACAACGTTTGATCAACTACTCCTCTTGTGTATCCATTCTCCACCAAGTGATTGGACAGAGTTTCATACCAGGTGCGCGGAGCTTGATGCAAACCATACAAGGCCTTATCCAGTAGATAAACATGGTCTGGATTTTCCTCATCTATGAACCCTGGTGGTTGAGTTACATAAACTTCTTCATTCATCTCTGCATTAAGGAAGGCAGTCTTCACATCCATCTGATGCACTGTAAAATTGAGATACGTTGCCACAGCAAGAAAGATCCGAATTGCTTCCAATCTGGCTACCGGAGCGTATACCTCATCATAGTCAATCCCATGAACTTGCCTGTGCCCCCGTACTATCAATCTCGCCTTGTTTTTGACAATAATTCCTATGTCATCCTTTTTGTTCTTATACAACCACCTCGTAGGAATAACCTTCTTGTCTTCTGGCCTCTTCACAAGTCGCCACACTCCCAGCTTTGAGAACTGATTCAATTCATTGTGCATGGCCTCCATCTAACTTAGATCTTTGAGAGCAACCATCACATTAGGAGGCTCAATCTGGGAAATGAAACAGGAATACATGCAGAAGTTAATGTTTCCCGTCCAGCTGTCACTGGCCCAACCACGTTGCTGAGTGGATGATCTCTGTTTATTTGACTTACTTGGACATCTAGGCACTGAAGCAGTAACAGGCAGGTTAGTATTAATAATATTATCAGACATACCTGGTCCTTGAGAATCCACTGGAGCATTATGTGTTCCTGAACATTCTGGAATATTTGCATTAGAATTCCGTGAAGTCTCTGTTGATGCTCTTTCCACATGTGGCCTCACTTCAGTACTAGGAGCAATGATATCTTCTTCTTCTCCCAGATTGTGGAAAACATTGGAGAAGTTGAAACCTTCAAACAATGACCCGTAGTCAAAGATCCAATCTGGTCCAGTACCCGCATCGGTTGGATTATCCTCCATCCAATCCACATCAAAAGCCTCGATAATCAATTTGGTGGTTTTGTTGTACACGCGATAAGCACTATTTGCTGAGTAACCGACAAAATAGCACTCATCAGCTTTAGCTTCAAATTTCCCTACATCGGACTGAATTAGGACCGTGCATGGACACCCGAAGGTCTTGAAGTACCCCACTCTCGGCTTTTCCCCATAAACAATCTGGTACGGAGTCTGCTCATGTCGCTTGTTCAGAAGTACTCTATTCTGCACATAACAAGCTGTATTCACCGATTCAGCCCAAAAGAAGATTGGTAGTTTAGCTTCACACATCATTGTTCTTGCTGCTTCAATGAGTGTCCTATTCCTTCTTTCTGCAACTCCATTCTGTTGTGGTGTGTAGGGAGCACTGAACTGCCTTTCAATACCCTTCTCACCACAGAACATGTTCAACTCTGCATTCTTGAACTCTGTCCCGTTGTCAGATCTTATACCCTTCACTCTCTTGTTCAGCTGGTTTTCTATAAGTGTGACGAACTGTTTCACAAGGGCCGGAGTTTCGTACTTGTTCGATAAAAAGAAGACCCAAGTGAATCGCGAGTAGTCATCCACTATCACGAGACAGTAAGAAAACTTGCTGATACTTTGTACCTGCATGGGACCAAAAAGATCCATATGTAAGAGTTGAAGAACAGATGAGACCGAATTTGTAACCTTTGGACGGTGTGGCAACTTGTGCTGCTTCCCCTTAGCACAAGCCACACATTTCTCCACAGACGAGAAATCTTTGATTGGTAAGTTTCTAACGTGCTCTCCTTTAGCCAGCTTAGACAAATTCTTCATATTAGCATGCCCCAGGCGACGATGCCACAATAACGCTAGATTCTCATTCTGCTTGGAGATAAGACAGGCTTCTTCAGTAGTTGGAGGTTTGCCCAAATTCAGCTGATAAGAATTTCCTCTTCTTGGAGTACGCATCAAGATGCACTCCTCTGGAATCTTGACACCTGGCTTCAGGATGATGCATTCCCTTTTGTTGAACAGGACAGAAAATTCTCTATCACACATTTGCGACACACTGAGCAAGCTGTGAGATAATTCAGCCATGTAGTGCACGTCAGAAAAAGTCAAACTTCCACTCTTCACTACCCCTTTCTTACTGATTCTTCCACCTACCCCACCTGCAAAAGATACTCCTCCGCCATTGAAGTCTTGTACCTCTTCCAAAAGGGATAAGTCTCCGGTCATGTGTCGGGAGCAACCGCTATCAACATACCAGAGATTGTTAATAGATCTACTTGGCTGTCCCTACAAAAACTAGAAATCAGTGAGATTCAGGTACCCAGGCCATAACAGATCTGGGCACTCCTTTGGAGTCAGTGTAATTAATCATTTGAAGGACCATTTCTTGTTTTGGTTCAGATACATTCACATTTTGAATGTTGACTTTTGGTCTTCAATTAGGTTGTTTTTGAGATTTAGAACTATTTATTGAGTTCTGTGCAGGTGAAAGTTTCTTTGGTGGAGATGTGACCTTTTTACCTTTTGGCTTGACAACAGGTGTCCACTCAAGTTTTAATTTTGTATAAACCAATTGTTTCGTTTGAGTGACATCTTTTGTTTTTTCAATTACTGATTTACCCTTAGGTTTAACAACATGTTTGACTTTAGGCAATTGCCTCTCACCAAATTCTTGTTTCATTTTGTCTTTTCTTTGATAAAATCCCTTAGGTTTGTAAGATGAGTTTGGAAGTCTAGACACATTCCACTTTTCTTCAACATGCTTTGTCACTGGAGCTTTTGTGTTCAAAAGCTTAGACTGTTGAGTCTTCATTGGTTCTAAACTCTGCTTCCCCTGAGACAAAGCTTGTTTTTTCTGGTTTTTGTTTTCTCCTGCCATCATTTTCTGCAACATACTGGTCTGTGGGTTTTGCGGACAGTATGGTTGATAAGGTCTATTTAAACAATTTGCAGCAAAATGTCCTGGTTTTCCACATTGAAAACAATTCATAGGTCTAGGCCCATTTACATGACTACACAAATATGAACGTCTTGGGTAAGACGACTTCCACTCTGGCTTATCATCCCATTTGTGTATAACATGTTTTGTATCCTTTTCAGGTTGTGTGATTAAACAAAATTGTTCTGATTTAGACTTGTTTGTTCTATTAAAAGCCGACACAACCTGAGGATAAGCTACAAAATCTCTGGGTTTAGTCTCACGTCCTACTTTAGTGTTAGGCACACGAATTTTAAAACCATGAATTGCATTACTAGAATTTGAAACATGTTTTAAGGACTTGGACACAACTAATTGCATAGACCTGGACTCATTCAATTCAGACACTGATGCCAGTACATCATCTGTAGGTAAATCAGAAACTACACTACTCGACACATGACACTGTTTAACTCTCAAACATTCTGCATCCTTCCCAGATACATCTTCAATACCTACTTCATCTGCACATGAAACAAAACTATCAGCAGGTCCAACATCATTGTTTAATGACTCCTGGGAAGTACTTGATTCACAAGTGTCTGTCACAATTTTATCCTGATTACCCAACCCATAAGACATGTGTTTCTCATTTTCTATTTCCTGAGGGGTCAAAGGTGTCACTCCTACCAGAACACTATCTAAAGGAGGTCCTATCTCATGTGTTCCTGATTCAGATCTGTCTATCTGATCCTCCTCAAAGATTATTCCTATTATATCTCTAGAGTTATCTTGAGGAACATTGTTCTTGCTTGTGGCTGGGAAACTAATTCCTATTCCACCCTTGTCCTTTCCCATTCTAACATCAGTTATACAGGAGTTCAAAGATTTTCTAGCCTCAAACATTCTTTTGCTTTTCGTTTGATTCATATCAAATTTAACCTGCAACTCATTGTACTTATGTGTGATCTCATCTACCTGATTCCTAAGCTCAGCTATTTCTAACTTAGCATTGTCATACAGGAGAGTTTTCTCAGTTGCCAGTTTTTTATATTTTACTATGTCTAGCTTTTGTGCTTTAACCTTCTCCTCATTTTTCTGCCATCTACCCTTAAATGAACTCCTTTCACACTTTATCTCAAACAATTCTATCTGATAATTTTTACAGATTTGTCTAAGACCAGGAATTATACGAGCACAAGTGGGATCAGAACATACCTTGAGGTTTTCAGCTTCAGCAACGAAGGCTTCCTTATCTTCCACAGGAGTTTCATCAGTAACAACAAAAGCATGCTCTTCCTCTTCATCCCTTTCCATAGCAGCAATCATTGCATGAGACCTGCTAAACTTTTTCAATTGAGGTGTCCAATCATAACCTCCTCATCCCTGAACAACCAGAGCCCTTGCTTCTCCCTTTCCTTTGACCTCAGCAGCATTCTTCTCTTCTGCCTTCTCTCTTTTGGGCTTAGTGCACTCCCTTGCAAAATGCCCGTACTCGTCACAGTTGTAGCACCTCAGCTTGCTTTTGTCAAACCCCATCCTTATCTTGTCTTGATCTTTCCAGACGTTTCTCCCAGTCTTTGCCATGAACTTCTTTGCTCTGAAGACCGCCATAGCCATCTGCCATGAGCACATCTCAACATCTCAACATCTTCAGGATTTATCTGGTTTAGCTCACCCGATAACATATCAGTAGGTACAAGAGTTCCGGCCATGAGAGCATGGTAACTGTTCATAAAACCCATACCGAGAGCAAAATTGGGATCATTCGTATCATCAGGGTTGACACCTCCACTTGAACTTCCTTGAGGTTGTGCCACAAAAGCAGTTGGCTTTGCGACAGAGCTTGGTCCACTCCCAGTTGACTTCCCATCATGCTTAGTCTCCACATCTTCTGACAACAGAGCTTGATTTAGTTTTCCCGCCAAACTAAGAGAGCTTATATGGTTCAACTCTCTCTGCTTGTCATCGATTAGCTTGGACTTGAGTTTGTTGATTAACTCATCAAGAGATAGTTCACTCAGATTGTTGTTGTCCTTAATGATAGAGATGTTGGTGTTCCAAGATTTGGGTAAACTATTCAACAGTTTCAGATTCTTGTCTTCCTTGTCTGGTTCAACATTATAGCTGGACATTTCAGCCATCAGAGATACAAACCTTTTCACCTGAGCTTCAAAGGATTCACCTTGTACATGGTTGAACATATTAAACTTTTGCTTCAACATTTGCTTGCGGCTTGCCTTTATGTCAGGATTCCCTTCATAAGCCACAACCAAAGCGTTCCAGAGGTCCTTAGCGGTCTTGCAGTGTTTAAATCCTTGAGCAATATCTGGTGTCAATGCCATAGTCATGATGGCAAATGCTCTTTCTTCTTTGTTGCATCTTTCCCAATCATCATCATCATACTCATCTTCCGTCTTAACCTTCCCTGCATTAACTCCTTCTGCGTGAGTAAGTGTGAATGGTCCATGAATTACTGCTCTCCAGAGTCTTAGATCTACGCTCTTCAAGTGGTTTTCAAACCTATATTTCCATTCCAAAAAGTTATCCGCCGATGTTAGCCTAGGTGGACGAGTGATGGATCCAATCTCAAAATCCAGCTTCTGATACATACTCGGTTCGAAATCCATTACGAAAGCTTATGGAACTTAAATCTAATGTCCAAATGTCGAAACAATAGAGATTATGATTACAAAATCTTGATTACGATCGCAAATGCAAGATTACGATCGGGAACTTCGATTACGATCCGAGCAGAAATCGCAAACACCAAATCTGATACAAAATATCGTAAACCTCGATTACGATAACTGATTACGACTCCGATAGTCGTAAACGCTGTTTCCGATAAGAATAGATCGTAAACACCAATTACGATAAAAATAAGTCGAGAACACCGATTACGAATCCGTAATTCTGGAAACACAAAATCGTAAATGTCAATTACGACCAAGAAAAGTCGTAATCTCAAACCAGTGGATCGTAAACACGATAAAGCAGCAGTCTTGGAATCAGAAACGCGATTCCGATGCAAATCTTCAACCAGCTCAGTCGTAAACACTAAGAAAACCCAGAAAATTGATCGGAAACTCGATGAACAGCAGCAGCAGCGATCGTAAACTCCAGAAAGCCTTCAAATCTTCAAAAACCAACACTTTTTCCAGAAACACAGCTGGAATCAATATCGTGTGAGCCTCGAATCACTGATTCTTGGCTCTGATACCAATTGTAGGTCCGAAATCTGATCACGAACACGATATCTAATCACAAACGAGTGCGGAATCCTCGTATGTGATTGATTTAAGAAGTAAGTAGATGAAATAGATTAGATCTAAGATAAAGATCTAATCTTATATGTAAATCACAACTACTTGAAGCAAATCGTAAACAACAATATGAGAGAAAATTGTAAACTAGTAGATGAAATGCTTACCTCATAAACACAAGATAAGGAGCTTATATACTCCTTTTACAAACCCTAGGGCCAATAGTAAACATAACTAGCCCAATCATAAACACAAAATCGGCCCACATGGCCTAAAGATAAACTAGTTAAGCCCAAACACTATCTAGCCCAAAACTAATGTTCATGCCTCTAATATATAGCCCAACAAAGATTAGGGAAAAATCGCAGGTAGGAGAGGTGGGGAAGCAGAAGAAGCTTGCATGAGTGTTGTTGAGCCTTGAGAACCTTGAAATTTACCTCCTTGTTGCTTGAATCTTCAAAAATCGAAGTGTGTGTGTGTGTGTGTTGTTGGATCCATAAACAAGAGAGGAGGAGGGGGATGAATGCGTGGAGTGAGGAGGAGATGGGGTGTTAGAGCAGATTTTTGAGTTTGAGGAATTACACAAATGGCCCCTTAAGTTTCTATTTTAAACACATAAGGCACAAAACTCAATTAAGTGGGTTTCTAACTAAAAACTTGTGAATCAAATATTTCAAAATGTTTCTAATTGCTTTTAAACTCATTTAACAAGTAATGTTTAGTCGGGTTACATAAACTTAACATTTACGCATAAAAATTTAAATTTCGCGCGAAGTCTGGTTTTACCCGAAAACGCGAAATTTTCAAATAACACAAAAAGTTACGAAACGAGTTCACGAAACGAGTTCACGAAACAAGTTACTAAAATTAATTAGCATGTAAACACAAATAAATATGAAAATTTTCAAATAACGGGTCTCGGGTTTACTAACGGCACTAACGGAACTAACGAAAAAGTTAACGGAGTTAACTTGGGAAGTTGCAGTTGTTACAGCTACTGTAGCTGGAGCTGATCCACCACCTCCCCAAAGGCGTGTTCCAAAGAAACTTGAGGACTACACTCCTGCTGAACATAACCAGATGAAGGTTGACAAACGTGCTCTCGGGTGCATCAAAATGGCACTGTCTGATGACATTGCTTTTCATTTCACTGAAGCAACCTCTGCTCATGAAATCTGGGTTGCACTTGAGAAAAAGTATGAGGGAAATCTTGAGAGTAAAGAGAGAAGACTGGATTCTCTCAAATTGAGTTTCAACACCTTTGCTCACACTGCTGGAGACTCCTTTGAGACTCATGTGACAAAGTTCTGCAGACTCATCTGTGAAATGCAAAATAACCAAATCCGACCTGAGATGCCAGCCATATCTAAGAAAATTCTGAAGTCACTTCCTCGAGAATTTGCTCCATATGTCATCTACTTGCTTGAAAGCAGTGACTTATCCGCTGTGGACTACATGGATCTTATTGACAAAGTAAGAGGCTATGAAATTGCTGCTATAGAAAGAGATGGTAATTCACTTATGGGAAAAGTTACCAATAAAAGGGCCACTGAGGTTGTTCCAAATGCTGCCTTCGTTGCTCCTAATGAGACTGACCTCGAATTTTCTTACTTTGCTGGTAGGTCTTGCTCTTCTGTTCAAGCTGCTGCTTTTGTCAGACTGCCTTCGTTGCTCAACAGCCAGTCACACATGTGATTCAGTCATCTGCTGCTTACCCATCTGGAACCTCATCTGTTGGCCTGACTGACAAAGATCAGTAGATGTGTAATTATCTTGTAGCATGCCTGGCTTCCCAAATGTCAGGATGTATTGAGGGCATGTCATTGTGCCAAGAAGACCTGGATCAAATTCCTGCTGATGATCTCGAAGAAATGGATATCAAGTGGCAACTTGGTATGATTGCTGCCCGCACTAGGAAGTTCTTCAAGAAAACTGGGAGGAAAGTTTTCCAGTCTCAACCTGGTGCTACTATTGGCTTTGACAAATCGAAAGCCCAGTGTTACAACTGTCAAGGTCTGGGACACTTTGCACGTGAGTGTAAGAAGCCAAAACAGAGACAGATCCCTGTGACATCTGGTGGAAACAATAATTCAAGTCAAAATCAGGGCAACTATTCATATCAGAAGTCACAACCTGCTGGTACTACACACCAGGGTTCCAGTTCCAACTCTGCTAAACGTGCTGACAACCCAGAGAAAGCACTCGTGTCTCTGAGTGATCCTAACTACACATGGTCCAATCAGACTCAAGCATCAGCAAGTGTTGATTATGCATTAATGGTGAATTCATATGATGAGCCCAAGATTGAGGAAGATTCCTTCTTTGATTCGGTTTATCCGACTGATTTTGCACTCATGGCTGATGTGGATGAAATTTCTGAAGATGCTGCTTTTGTGACCAGCACTGTTGAAGGCTCCTCCAAAGTTGAATCTGATGCTGAGCAAAAAACAATAAACCGAAAAAAGGAACTCATACCTGATACGGTAAAATCCCTTTTATGCTCAGAGTCCTGTGTAAAGGAAGTCGCTCGGTATCGCCTTTATAACGAAGAGTTAGTTGAAAAGGCAATAGCGAGTGAATGTCTGGTCAAGTCAATGCAAGCTAAGGAACTGGATTTCCTGACCAAAATAAAGTCCTTGCAGGATGATATTGAGGTTATGAAACATACTGAAATATCTCTTCGAACTCGGTTAGAGGAATTAGTGACTCGTTTTTCAACCCTAAGCAAGAACTATGTTCAAGCTCGGGAAATAATTGATTTGATGAGACTTAATCCTTCTAACCTGGCAGGTGATGTGGCTAAGGATATTTTTAAACGAGTACAAAATGGTTTGGGTTTAACCCGAGAAATTGATGATGCTGCTGTTGAGCATCCACTCAATCATAACTATTTTCAAATACCTGAACTTACTAAAATAAAATTTCCCGAAGCCACATCAGGTTTTTGAATAATGAGTCTGTTCCTAGCAAGTCTGAAATTCAGCAAATGGAAGAAAAACTGTCTGGCTACGAAAGTGGCTCAAGCCTTCCATCTGTTGAAAGTGCACTAAACTTGAATGACTTTGAGTCTAGCTCATTACATTCATTTGATACTGGCATATCTGAAGATATGGTAAGGCAGAAGGCAGAATCTGAGTTTTTTAAAATAATAACTGATAGTGAGAAAATTTCTCAATCTTAAACTTTTAGCGAAACAAACATTGCCTAAAGGAAAATCTGTTTCAATGAAACCTAAAGTTCCTAAAAGGCGAATGCCCAAAGCTAAAACTGCTAACTCAGATTCTAGCCAAACTGATCTCGTAAATGAGCTCGCTGCTGTTACACAAAATAAGCTAAGTTTGGGTGATGGTAAACCCATGGGTGACACACAACACTTTGTCACAATCACCAATGGTAAGGTGATCTCTTCGGCTCCTGCACCTGAAATGATCCCATCTCAAGTTACACCGATGTCTTCCATCAAGCTGTTTCAGTCATGCAACTCAACACCATCGGCTAGTCGAGCTGGTGCAAGTTCGTCTACATCAGTGAAGCAACCCGCAAAGAATAAGATGAAGTATATTTCAACTAAAAATGTTGCTTACACTGAGAAGACTGGGGTATTTAAACCTCAAGTTACTGAACCTGCTGTTGCAATGTCCATGAATTTGGAAGAAAATAAAGGCGCTGAATCATCTTTAAAGAAGAAAAACAACAACAAAAGGCGGGATAAGAAAACTTTTGTTCAAGGAGAAGGAGAACCTATTGCTGAAATAAAGGTCACACCTGCTCAAAAGGTGGTTCCAACTGTGACCGGTAATCCAAGTGGGTCTGCTAACACTATTGGGTGTTTTGTCTGCGGAGACCCAAGTCATGCTGCTAGGGGTTGTCCTTTCAACTCAACAAAAGCACACATGGGGTACAATCCACCAATGGGTGCACCCTATGGACCAAGAATGATGAGACCGCCCTTCACTCAGCCATGGCCTCGGTTTTATGGGACTACAGTGAAGACTATGAGTACATGAATAATCAGCAAATGTTCTTGCCAAATTTTCAGAACCAACAGTTTTTCAGTGGAGCAACACCTCACTCTACACGAGGATTGGGGGCAAGTACTGGATTCTTTCAACCGATAGTCTCTGGAACAGCAAACTGCCCACCTCCAATTACCACGAGACCAAGAGCACCATGGTCTCCTTTGGCTAATCCTCAAAGGCCTTTTGTTCAAGCCACCGCCCCTGCTACCCGTCCACCTAAGAAACAGAATGCCAAGAAAACCCGTGGTCCCAAAGACCAGGGTTCATCTATGAACTAATATTTTCTTTGTTTGTGCAGGAGCAGCGAAAGAAGTCAATAAATCTGTGGTACATGGATAGTGGATGTTCCCGGCACATGACAGGTGACAAGGATCTCTTGCATGATGTCAAACTGATATCTGGAGGAGGTTCTGTTGCTTTTGGTGGAAATAAGAAAGGTGGTCAAATAATTGGAACTGGTCACCTAACTAATGGTGAAGTCTCTTTTGAAAAAGTCAACCTCGTGTCAAATTTGCAATTCAATCTGCTGAGCGTCTCGCAGATATGCGACAATAGAATGCCAATGTTCTTCGACGATAGGGAATGCTTCATTCTCAAGCCTAGTTTTAAAGTACCTGAAGATCAGATCTTATTCCGGGCAAATCGTAGGGGGAACATATATGCACTGGAGATGAATGCTGCAAAACCAACTAGTTCAGTTGCATGCTTTTTGGCTAAAGCTTCAGAGGAAGATTCAACCTTGTGGCATCGACGAATGGGACATGTTAATTTCCGTAACATGAATCGCCTGGTTAGGGGGAAACATGTTTTTGGGCTACCAGAGAAAGAATTCGTACAAGTCGATAACTGCGTTGCATGCTCGAAGGCGAAACAACACAAAACGTCTCATAAACTAAAGCCACCTGGAAGAACTACAATAATCCTTCAACAGTTGCACCTGGATCTCTTTGGACCAGTTAATATCAAGAGTTTGGGGGGGGGGGAATATTTCTGCCTTGTCATCACTGACGATTACTCGAGATATTCCTGGGTATTTTTCTTAAGGGAGAAGTCTGAGACTCCGGGGATACTCAAGGATTTTTTTACACGCATCGAGAACGCAAGCAGAGAAAAAGTTCGAATAATTAGATCTGACAACGGGATGGAGTTTAGGAATCACGTCTTCGACTCGTTTTTCAACGAGAAGGGCATCACTCGCCAATTTAGCTCTCCCTATACTCCTCAACAGAATGGGATTGCTGAAAGAAAGAACCGCACAATAATCGAGTGTGCTCGGACGATGCTCGCTGATTCTAACCTTAAACTGTCTTTTTGGGCAGAAGCAGTCAATACTGCTTGCTATGTCCTGAACCGAACTCTTTTGGTCAAACATGCCAACAAGACATCCTTTGAGCTGTTCTCAAAACAAAAACCAGTATTAAAACGCTTAAAGCCCTTTGGATGCCCTTGTACTGTATTAATTCAGTCAGAGCAGTTAGCTAAATTTGCCCCTCGGGCAGATGAAGGCTATTTTGTTGGATACTCGATGACCTCTGCGGCATATCGAGTATACAACAAAAGAACTCAGGTGATTATGGAGTCGTGCAACGTCAATTTTAATGAGCACACTCATAATTCCAGAGAACCTGACTCAGATGGCATGTATGACTTAGAGAATTTCACTTCTTCTTTTAACTTTAGTGATTGTGTGGTTTCAGGTGATTCTGGAAGATTACATGGAGTTTCTAATAATGTGGATGCATTTGTGTCTGAAGGTTCTGTTCAAATTACTTCATCAATTCTGGATTCCATCTACTCTGATGTGCTTCCGGATATTTCTTGGAGAAATGAATCAACGGACGCTACCACATCACCTGTTACTGCTACAACTGACAACCTGGCTGGGAACCAAATAAATGAAGAAGTCATTCAGGAGGTTGAACTAAATTTAAATCAAGAAAATCAACAAAATCAAGAAGTTCCAGAAAATCAACCTGAGAATGAACCATTCAATAACGATTCAGACTCAGAAGACAATGCTGTGATTGAATCTGGTGAAACTCCGAGTAATGATGTGCAGATGGGTACCCCTAGACCCAAATATTCCAGTTCCGACAGTAGAAGAGACTGGAATTCACAAGAAACATCCTGTTTCAAACATTATCGGTCCGATAAACAAGAGAGTCACCAGAAGTCAATCAGGAACAATAAACACTTGCCTGTTTTCCTGCTTCATTTCTCAAGAAGAAACAACTTCCGTAGCTGCTGCTATGAAAGATGATAAGTGGATTGAGGCTATGCAGGCTGAATTGCTTCAATTCAAACTTTTGGATGTCTGGAAACTTGTAGACACTCCTCCTGGTGCTAAGCCTATTCCAGTCAAGTGGATCTTCAGAAATAAAAAGGATGACAGATGAATAATTATAAGAAATAAAGCCAGACTTGTGGTCAAGGGATATATGCAGATTGATGGGCTTGACTATAGAGAAGTCTATGCTCCGGTAGCTCGTCTTGAAGCCATCAGGATTTTCTTGGCTTATGCAGCGTCAAAGAACATAATGGTTTATCAGCTTGACGTGAAGACCGCTTTCCTGTATGGTGAACTGGACGAAGAGGTTTACGTTGATCAACCTCCAGGGTTTGTAAATTCTTCCTTTCCGAATAAGGTGTACAAATCCTTCCTTTCCGAAAAATGTGGTATGAAACCCTGTCTACCTATCTGTTGGAAAATGGCTACAAGCGAGGGGTGATTGATCAGACGTTATTCATACGGCATGTGGGTGATGATATGCTGCTGGTTCAAGTGTACGTGGACGACATCATCTTCGGATCAACAAATAAAACTCTTTGTCAAGATTTCAAGTGTCTTATGGAAAAATGTTTTGAAATGAGTTCAATAGGGGAACTCACATTTTTCCTTGGGATTGAAGTGAAACAGAACAATGAAGGAATCCTAATAAGTCAGGGAAAGTATGTGAAGGAAATGCTGAAAAAGTTTGGATTTCACGACTCTATTGGCTTTTCCACTCCTGTCGAGACTCGTGTCAAGCTTCATTCTGATCTTGAAGGTGAATGTGTCGATGAACACTTGTACAGATCAATGATCGGGTCACTTATGTATTTGACAGCCAGCCGTCCCGACATAATGTTTGCCGTGTGTCTCTGCTCAAGATTTCAATCCAAACCAAAACAGTCACACTTGACGGCCGTGAAACGAATATTAAGATACCTAAAGTCCAATCCAAAGAGAGGGCTGTGGTATCCCAAGGATGAGCTTTTTGATCTAAGAGGTTTCTCTGATAGTGATTACGGGGGTTGCAAAATGGACCGGAAGTCAACCACCGGCGGAGCTCAATTTTTGGGGAAAAGATTGGTTTCATGGCAATGCAAGAAACAGTCAACGGTGTCTACCTCGCCAGCCGAAGCAGAATACATTGCTGCTGCTTCCTGCTGTTCTCAAGTTCTCTGGATCCAGAATCAGCTTCTAGATTATGGTTTAAATTTCATGTCTACCCCTATTAACATTGATAATACTGCTGCCATGTTTATTGTTAAGAACCTTGTTCAGCACTCTAAGACCAAACACATAGAGATTAGGCATCACTTTATTAGGGACTGTCATGAGAAAAAGCTGATTACCTTAGTTCATGTTTCCTCTGAGAATCAACTTGCAGATCTCTTCACCAAGGGATTTGATGTTTCTAGGTTTAACTTTCTAGTACAATCAATAGGAATGATTAACTTTGAGTAAGCTCTTCTTTAGATTTCTTTAGAATAAGTGCCTTAGTCTTAGGTTGTGTCGTTTTAGAGGTATTGTCTCTGTTTGCTCCATGACCCGCAATAATCTCGTTATAGAAAACCCAAAAAAAGATATTATTTTGTTTCAATCTTTCTGACACCAAATTGAAAAGCCAAAAAGATTTTGTCTTTAAAATTTTGGATGAAAACACAAAAAGATTTTACCTTTAGTTTCTTTGATACCATTTGACAGGACCAAATTTGAGCCTTTACTCATCCAATACACAGATTCAAGTGCGGAAATCATGAATCCATGATCAAATCATAGTGTTTGCTTGTTGAAATTCATAGATTTCGCCTCTGAAACTCAAGAACTTGAGGGTTTTCACACACAAGTGCTCCCTCTTCAAACAGCCGTCCAGAAGGTTATTTAGGGTTATTCTAGTGTGGCTATTTATACTAGAGAGAGCACAGGTCGTGATTGCACTGAAATCAAGAGAATGTTATTGAAGTTAGTGAAATTTATGACATCAAACTGACGAGATCGCCAAGAAGAACACTAAAGTCGCCAAGGCTTGGTTGGTGACCTCGCCAAGGCTTGGTGAGGTCGCCAACCTTGGTGAGGTCGCCAAGGGTTGGCGAGGTCGCCAAACCCAGATCGCCAAGACCATTTTGATGAGGTCGCCAAGGGCAAAGCCCAAATCGCCAAGCACAATTCCAGATCGCCAAGAGTTAATCCCAAGTCGCCAAGAAAGTTCAGAAATCACTAAGTACGCTCCGGAAATGTCAATTATCATTATTGAATCATTAAGGGTTGTTATTACAAAGACACGTTCAATTATTAACATTTTCCAAGCAAGTTATCATGAAATGACCCAGAACTTGGAATCAGACATTCACACTGCAAATGAAATGTACAAAGGCAATTTCTCCAATATCAATAATCAACACAAGTTAAGACATTAAACATGACATACAAAACATAAAATACTTGAGTGATTAATATAAACATTAAGATAATTGTCCAAGTACAGGATACAAGCAAAGTGAAAGATATACAATTGAGCACAAAAGCAAAGGATGATGTGTTTGAGTTGCCACCAACCTTATAAAGTTCTTACAAATTCCAAATAAGACAACTATCTGAGTTGACCAAGCAGCTTCAGCAAGAATCTCCAGTACTTTCGGGCAAGGTTTCTGTAACGATCATCTAGGCAGACGATCTGTGCATCGTACAGAATCCATAGATCTTCTCGTGAAAACTTCTTCAAGTCAGAATGGTGCCACATTTCAATCATCCTTTCACTACCCCGAGAGAGATAGCAGATCCCACGACCACCCATGGCCCAGTATTTCAAGGTACTTAGGCTTTCCGTCTTCATCTTCCTTGCAGCAATACACTCCCAACACCACCATCTTAGAAACAAACCAAAGTAGTTTGCATCCACTATCTCGTATGGCCTAAGCCTTCGAGGGATGGTGTCAAGGCGACTGTAGAATAACCATTTTAGGTAGCTTCTGTGCAGCAGTCTCAGTTCGATTGCTGCGAAGAGTCTTATTGTGTTGCCATCTTCCCTTTCAATTACCAGCTCATGAGTATCCCCACTGTAGTACCAACAAGTTATAGGATTGATTTTCTGATCGCCTTTTATTTTCTTTGTGACCAAATCCTTGCTGATACTTTTATACATAACCTTGTGAGTGACTTCAGCTCTTCGCCTTCTGAATGTCTTGTATTTCTTCTTTTCAGTCTTGATGGGACGAGTTGAGCTCACATTGTAGATAGCTCTTATTTGTTCTTCAGCATCTCTACCTACTGGATCATTTGAGTGATTGATCAGTGGACGCCATCTGAGCTGCTTCAACTCCCAAGAAAATAGATTTAGAAGATCCTTTATTTTGGCAAAGAATTGAACGAAACCGTTTCTGCGCTTGACAATGAATGCCTTGAATTCATGATCATATTTCCACCCAAGGATCTTCATTCCATCATCTGATTCGACGTTTGGAGGCATGTCTTTAAGCTTTTTAGCAGTAAACTGCACTAAGGCTTTCCGATATGGTTCCATTTCCTTCCATTCGTCAACCAAAGTAGGAGCGTCTTTCCTTCGGTGTTCCTCCACTCTTTTAGCTTCACGATCGTCCTGCTGACACTTTACTTTCTTATTTTCTTCAATTATATGTTCTTTAACCATAGTTCGTAGACCGGGGATCTGCTTTCTGCTGTAGCTTTTGCGAGCATATCCCCTTAAGTCGAGAAAGTCTTGTAATTCTCTCTTGTTCATTTTATTAACTTCAAGCGTAGCTGTAGTTGGACTGGGTGGAGGTGAAAACCGATCAAAAGTCTCAGGAGGAGGAAGCATATATTGTGCGTGCATCTCTCGGATCTTTTCCCGCAGATTATCGTTTAACTGAACATATTCAAACTTCTTGTCAGTATCAGCAAATGGATTTGCACGAGGATCAGTAAGCTTTTCTGCAAGTTTGTAGTTGTACAGATGTTTATCCATTTCTAGCTCATCCGTATACAGTTCAACTAGCTGTGTATCCGTGAGATTCATCAGGTAGGATAAGGGAATCCCACGAAAGCTTAGGAAAACTTAAAACTAAAAGTCCAAAAGTCCAAAAAAATGTGAGATTACGATCGTAAACACCATTTACGATTTTAATATGCACCATAATCGTAAACCCTTGATCGTAAACTCCGATTCCGGTAACTTCCAGTCGTAAACTCGTTTCAGATAACTTCCAATCGTAAACTTGATTCTGGTTGAATAAATCGTAAACGCGATTCCGTTCAGAAAAAATCGTAAACAACCAAAGTACGCGTCTTGAAGTCGTAAACTCGATTTTCCTGATCGTAAACAGTCAAAAATCCTTTCTTGAAGTCGTAAACTCTGAATTCTCGAAGAACACCAATCGTAAACACCCAAATCAACCCAGAAACTGATCGTAAACACTGAAAAACAGCAGCAGCCTGATCGTAAACTCGTAGAACAGCCTCTAAACTTTCAAAAACTCAAACTTTTTCCAGAAAAAGCTTGAATCCAATACCGTGAGAACCTCGAATCAGTGATTCTTGGCTCTGATACCAATTGTTGGTCCGGGATCAACAACCGTTCACGATATTTTGATCTCGAACAAGTGCGGAAACCTTGTACGAGATTGATTCAAGAGAATGTAGATGAAAATAGACTTGATAAGAGTGAAACACAACACAAAAGGATCAAATCTTGAATGAAGAACAAACTACTTTCTTGGATTGAAGATTACGATCGTGAATACAAGAGGAAGGCACAAATCGTAAACAACAAGCACCTAGAATCATAAACAACTTGGGTTTATATACAACCCTTTACAAAACCCTAATCCAATAGTAAACCCACTAAAGAAATCGGTCCAAGAAGCCCATAATCGTAATCACCTTAAGCCCAAACCAAGTTAGCCCAATCTAATGTTCATGCCTCATAAAGTATAGCCCAACATGATGGAGTCTACTAATGTGGATTGGCTTGAAGAAAATCCCTCAGATGGTGGAGTGGGTCCAGTGCAAGCATTTGACTACAATCGATTCTTCCTTCCATTCGGATTGGATCTAGTCATTGCTAAAGAACTTTTTGATGACACAATCTCCAGACCGTTAATTACTCATACCATCTCAAAATCTCCGGTTACTACCCCCGACGCAGAGATAACGCCAGTAAATGAAACTACTGATGTTGGCGTTGATGAGGAGTCAGATAAGGACCCTGGCACATAAACCGTTCAATCTCAGGTAGCTGATGCAGAGACAGACGCTGAAATTAATGAAGAACTCGTACAAGAAAATCTACCTTCGGATATCCCAGTTCAAGCAGTTGGTGAAACGAAGATCCACAAATATCACCCCTTGGAAAATGTCATTGGTCCTTTAGCTTCCGTGGTGATAACAAGAAGTCAATCAGGGGACATCAACCACTGCATGTATTCATGTTTTATCTCTCAAATTGAGCCACCAAACATTACAATGGCACTAACAGATCCTAGCTGGGGTGCAAGCTATGCATGAAGAGCTAAATCAATTTCCAAATCTTCAAGTATGGAGGTTAGTGGAGAAGCCTGCTGACAAAAAGGTCATCACAACTCGGTGGCTTTATAAGAATAAAAAGGATGAAAATGGTGTCATTGTCAGAAACAAGGCAAGGTTGGTGGTCCAAGGGCACAAACAGGTTGAAGGCATCGACTATGATGAAGTATATGCACCAGTTGCTCGTCTGGAAGCAATAAGAGTTTTTCTGGCATATGCCTCCTATATGAACTTCACTGTCTATCAGCTGGACGTGAAAACTGCATTTCTCTATGCAGAAATGGATGAAGAGGTGTATGTCACTCAACCTCCTGGGTTTATTGATGAAGAACATCCCTATCATGTGTACAAGCTAGACAAAGCCTTGTATGGATTGCATCAGGCCCCAAGGTCTTGGTACAAAATGTTGACTAGTCATTTTGTAGCTCATGGGTACATAAGGGGAATAGTGGACCAGACACTGTTCAGGAAAGAGGTTGAGAATGACATTATCATGGTGCAAGTTTATGTGGAAGATATCATCTTTGGATCCACAAATGAGGATCTGTGCAAAGAGTTTGAACGAGTAATGAGAACAAAGTTTGAGATGAGTCAAATGGGCGAAATGGAGTTTTTCCTGGAATTACAAGTGAAGCAAAGTGACAGCGGGATTCTAGTGCATCAAGCTAAATATGTGACAGAAATTCTGGATAAGTACAAGATGGCGGACTCAAAACCTGTTGCCACACCTATGGCAGCCAGGCCGGCACTCACCAAAGATCCAGATGGCCAATCAGTCAGCGAGCACATTGTACCGGTCAATGATCGGGTCTCTAATGTATTTGACAGCCATTCGACCAGACATCATGCTTACAGTGTGCCAATGCGCACGATATTAGGCGAATCCTAAACTCTCTCATTTATCTGCTGTTAAATGAATTTTCAAATATTTGAAGGGTAGACCAAGGCTGGGCCTCTGGTACCCCCAAAGAGTCTGGGTTTAATCTGTATGCGTTTACTGATACTGATTTGACAGGAAATCTACATCTGCTGGAGCTCAATTCTTAGGAGACAGGTTGGTAGCTTGGCAGAGCAAGAAGCAGCACATGGTGTCTCAATCCACAGCTGAAGCAGAATACGTGGTTGCATCTGCACGTTGCTCACAGGTGGTATGGCTGCAGCATCAACTGGGAGATTATGGTTTGAATTTCTTTCACACTCCCATATATTGTGATAATAATGTTGCTTTGCAAATTGTTAAAAATCATGTGCAGCATTCGAAAACCAAGCACATTGATATTAAAACGCACTTCATACGGGACTGCTATGAACGCAAGCTCATTCACTTAGAACGGGTGCAATCGGATGACAATGTGGCGGATATGTTCACCAAACTCCTCCCTAGTGCAAATTTTGAATTGTGTCTCAAAGGCCTCAGAATGATAGCCTTTGATGAGTAGTCTGAAAACTACTATATGTCTATTTATTTATTAAAAAACTATCTAAAAACTAAAAAAATAGAGTTAATTTTTATGCCTGTGTGTATTCATTAAAAAAAACAAATTTCAAAAATAGTGTTTTTTTTATTCTCTATATGTCTTTTGAAAAAAATCTAAAAGCAAGGGGAAGATATAAATTCAACATCTTGATGTTTCCCTTAATTTGGTGTGCTTTTAAATTTTTTTTACTCGTTTTGCTTGACCAGGTTGGGAAGTGATATAAATTTCCAGGTTTTTGCTGACTAACACGCATAAGGTGGATGTGAAAAGCAGTGATTCACGGTTGATATGCTTGGTAGGCTCTGTTGTCAATCAATCAAAAGGTACGATTTGTCATAACACTTGAACATAACGTATGATGCTTGATAGGAAACACACACTTGGGTTAGTACAACCTCTATTTGACTGTGTACCAGGGATCCCGAGACACACGCCCGATTCTGAGTTTTTTGATGTCATGCTCAAAAATTCCATTCCCTCTGCTTTGCGTGAGCAATGACCTCGGGATGCTGTACGTGAGTCAGGCCTCCTTTGTTCTGCGATGGCAGAGACCTGGAGCCTCCCTGATCCACGTACCACTAAAGATCACATTGTACAGAATGATTAAAACCTAAACGATGCCAATGTGCACAACTGAAAGAGACCCTCAAGAGTCCAAAACCCTAAGCCTATGTCACTGATGAGATCATTAAACACTACTACAAAAACTGCTTTCCTTGACACGCGAACGATGACACTCGAAAATTCTTGACGTGCAATTACCAAAGTGTCAAAATAAAATGTCAATTATAGGTAATTCCTAAGAATTCATGACGCGCATTTTTGCGTGTCAAGAATATCTGTCATATTTAGAGAAAAAAAAACACGGAGGACACTTAAAATACGCGTGTCAAGAATTATCCGTCGTTTTATAAAAAAAAATTTCCCGCCAAAAAAATTGCCCTAAATTTCACTCCCGCTCACACTTCATTTTTTTTTAACTTTTTCCCCAAATTTGCCCTAATTCCAAATACACTCCCGCTGGTGAATCACGCCTGCTCATCCCAAATTTGCCCTAATTCATCTCTGGCCGCGACGAAGCTAGCTCTGGCCGATGCCCCAATCTGCTCAGTTATCCTTGATGTCTGCCGGATTTAGCCCCAATTTGCTGCAGAATGGATACGCCATCGGATAGCCGCCGCTCCTTACCTTCAAAGGATAGCGCCATCGGATTCGCCGCCGCTCGCCGTTCGTCTCCGAGCATTGTTAGGGTTAAACGTTCGTAATGGAGTAACTCAACTGCTGATTTCAACTTTTATAATATGTTTCTTCAAATTAATTGTTGTTTTATGCTAAATCAACTGCTGGTTTCAACTAAACCTGTCAATTAGTTCGTCTGATTTGTAGGTTTTGTGCTTAGATTCACTTTATTTCATAGAAATTCATCTGTCATCTGTCATCAGTTCGTCAGTTCACTTTTGTGCTTGATCTTCATTTTGAGGCAGTTTTTAACTTTTTTATGGATAGTTTTTGATTTCGTACATCACAAGCTATCGCTGCTTATGTGTTTGACCTTATCACTTTGATCGAACGGTTACCGGTCATCTAATGGTTTCACTTTGTGTAGGATTTTGCGAGGGTGGTTGTGCAGCTATAGTGGATTCTGGAACATCCTTGCTCGCTGGTCCAACTGTATGTGTTTCACATGGATCTTCTATTTCAACATCAATACATCCATATCTTTTGTTCATTGTCTAGAAGCTAGAGAATAATCTTTTATGCCAATAATACAACCTTCAGGTAACGCCTGGAAAAGTTTGTGCACAGGCCGGTTTATGTTTCTCCAGTGGAGCTCAATCTGTGAGGTAGGAATGCATATCACCATGTAGTTCCCGTTATCTGTTTTTTATGTTTTAGATTTTGTTATATGATAATTCGAAGTAGTTTTTTAATAGATGATACTGTTTTAGTTAGCCAAGTAAAAACATCAATTCAAGGATTCAATATCTGAATTTGATAGTCAAGTTGAACTCTTGTTGCAGTTCGAATATTGAAACAGTAGTTGGGAAAGAGAATGGGGGACTTGGGGATACAGTGTACTGTGAAGTGTGTCAAATGGCTGTTAGTATTGTTTTTTCAAGTACTTTACAATAAATTAAGTAGTCAGGTTATGAAGATCATCAGCATACTCTAATAACTAGTTATTATTGCTATCTTAACTTATTTTCAGTTATGTAGTAGTGTGCAGTTTCTCTAACAAAAAATTTAATTGCTATGATTCTGATTACTTAATTTATTGTTCCCTTTTGGTGAGTTTCTCATCAGGATGTTAATTGCATATCCTGTTGGCTGTCTATACCATTTTCATAGGCTAATGAAGCAACATCAGATCATCAGAGGCTAATGGACAGGTTATTGTTACTACTAATTTTGTACTCTTAGGTCTTACTGTATCGTTAAAAGTTTGTAGCTGTTTATGGTTGATTATATTGCCCTTTGTATTCAGTTGTTTATTGCTGTACTCGTATGTGCTTTCCAATGATAATTTTTTTTTAATCCAGATTGCAGATTTATGAGCTAGTTGAACTTAAAGTTTCAGGGGATGGTAACTGCCAGGTTTGAACTCACACCCTTCCTAAACCTAATCCGCTTTGACTGTTTATTGCTCGATTGTTGTAATGCCCCATCTTTCTCTGGTTTCCATAAAGGGTTGGGTGTTTGGTGACTGCTGATATACTTGTTCTCCATGTTGACCAGCAAAGTTCGTTTAGATATTGTAAGATATTGAATTGGTGTATGCTTGTTAAGTGGACTGATGTATAAACGCTAAAATCGTGATGAAATCTTTAGTTTTCAAGCAAATTTTCTATTGTTATCAGGTCCTCTTGGTCAGGGTATTGCCAATGCTGTTGGTCTTGCTCTTGCGGAGAAGTATTTGGCTGCTCGGTACAACAAACCCGATGCCGAGATTGTTGACCACTACACGTAAGACTTCATAGTTTGTTTTGGCTTTTTTTACAAATCCGATAATTTTGTAAGACTAAAATGTTTGTGGGTTTTGCTTCAGATACTGTATTCTTGGAGATGGTTGTCAAATGGAAGGAATTTCAAATGAAGCATGTTCGCTTGCTAGCCATTGGGGACTCGGAAAGTTGATTGCTTTCTATGATGACAACCACATCTCCATTGATGGTGACACGGAGATTGCGTTCACCGAGAATGTTGATAAACGTTTTGAAGCTCTTGGGTGGCATATCATTTGGGTGAAGAATGGTAACACTGGTTATGATGAGATCCGAGATGCCATTAAAGAAGCGAAGACTGTGACTGATAAGCCTACTTTGATCAAGGTCAGTTACTATATGATCTTGCAAAACCTGAGAGAAATTCAGTGTTTTTTTCTTTGTTTTCCTGAGGTTTTCTGCTAACTTGCAGGTGACAACAACAATTGGTTTTGGGTCACCAAACAAGGCGAATTCATACAGTGTCCATGGAGCGGCTTTGGGTGCTAAAGAAGTAGATGCAACCAGACAAAACCTAGGATGGCCTTATGAGCCATTCCATGTACCAGATGAAGTTAAAAAGTATGCAAAAGATCTTAAAGATTCAAAATTTTAACTATGGTTTGCTGATATCTGTGGGGTGGGCGGTTTGGGTAACGCCTTAAAAGGGCCAAATTTTGCAAGGGGAGAAGGAGTTGGGTTCAATTCAGAAACTTTTGTCCAACTTTTTACATTTTTCATTAAATAATTTAAGTGTTGGATATTGTTACAAAAAATATATCATCTGAATAAAATGATGACTTAGGAAGTTCTTGCAGTATTAAAATTACACTTGCTGACCCTTACCAGTAAATTTGTCAATATTATCTTAAAGTTTCTAATTTGTTTTCTTGGATGAATATGAAATTCTGAACTAGGATTTGATGAATTTGATTTCGGTTTTCCCGTGTAGGCACTGGAGCCGCCATACCCCTGATGGTGCCGCTCTTGAAGCTGAATGGAATGCTAAATTTTCAGCATATGAGAGCAAGTATCCCGAGGATGCTGCTGAATTGAAATCAATTGTTACCGGTGTATTCCCTGCCGGATGGGAGAAGGCTCTTCCGGTGAGTATTTTATTCCTGATAGTCAACCGATGGGTAAATGATAAGTTTACATATTTGGTTGGTTGCAACTGAAATGGTATTCTTCTGCAGGAACTTGCAGGTCTACCAACAATGGAGCTAATTCACAAAGATGGCACTCATCCGACTAATACATTTATTTGTTAATGTAGAAATATTTTTAGTACTTGTATGAAATGTTCGAATTGTTTTTAATATATGAAATGTATTGTTTTACTATAAGTGTATTTTTATGTTCTATTATCTGGTTAATTGTCATTATTTGTAGAAACTAGTGATTCTATTAAAAAATATTTTTTTTTATTTTTTTTTTACATTCTTGACGCGCAAAATTGAGTGTCATAAGCAGATTTATGACTGGGGCTTCCTTGACGCGCAAAGCATGTCATAAAATGCGTGTCATTGTTCGCGCGTCAAGAGCTTCTTGACACGCATTTTGCGCGTCAAGAAGCTTCTTGACCCCCGCATCCTTGACGCGCATTTGCGTGTCAAGAAGGCACTTTCTTGACGCGCAATGCACGTCAAGAATGCCAGTTTTTGTAGTAGTGAAATATTGTTTCAAAAATTCAGTTGACTTGTATATTATCTCCAAAAATCTCCGTGATCCATTCTTTCTTTTCTCAACCTATTCTGGAACATGATGTTAGGCTTAAGGAAAGGTGTCGTGAAATATGTTGTACGGAAACCAGGTATACTTGATAGAATGTACAAATTATACCTAGGACTTATGTGTGTGACCTGGATAGATGTTCATAATTAATAAACCTTAAAAGATAAAATATGTGATAAAACTGCCTGAGTAAGCGAAAGCGGCACGAGTTTAAATTTGGACCAAAATACTGGCAATCGGCTGAACACGCGAAGTAACTAAAGCTGAAAAGGATTCCTCAGTCACAAATTATCTGGTATGATCCCTGATATGCCTCTTCACTCAAGGCTAAGTCTGTTAGTTTTTTTATATTTTTTTATTGCTATTTGTTTTTTATTTGCCTTATATTTAATTAGATTTTGTTTTTAGGTAATTATTAGTTATTTTTAGTTGTCAGAGGTAAATCTCTCAGGCTTGAGCTCAGGGGAAGCTTTTGGAAGTAAACGGGTTTAATGAAGTTTAAATCAAGAAATTTTATGTTTTTGTTAATGTTTGGGGACAAAAGAACCATGTTTGAAAGATGAAGGGGTCTTTGTGTAAAATTGTTAAAAAGGAGAAGGGGTAAGGGTAAGGACCGATCGGTCCCCTCCCCACTCACTCCCATCTCTCTTTCTCTCCACCAAACCCTAACAACCTCCACCACCATCACCGTCTTTCACCACTGTCTGACACCACCAGACACCACCATCACCGTCGCACCATCCTCGCGACATCACCACCACCACCCGCTCCTGAATCCGAACCCAAAATACCCCCGCATTACCTCCTTCGCCGTCGCCACTGTCACACTCAAATCGCTGCCGTCACCGTCAATTTCCACCTTCCGACACCACCTGGGTGATCGGAAATCGACACTTAACCACCTCCCTGTGTTAATTTTGCGTTCAAAATTGGAATGGCTCCCCGATTGAAGCGATCCGCTAGACCCCCAAAAGAGAAAGCCGGGTAGGTGCTTTAAATTTTGTGTTTCTTGGTTGGGACGAGTAAGAATTTATATTTGCAGGTGTTTGGGATTGAAATCGAGTGTAAAAACACTCGTATATGGTTTGTAGCTTTGAGTTGCAGGTTTGTTGTGAAGAAGAAAGACTTTTCGATCGGATTTGGGACTTTTCGATCAGGCCAAGAGGCTTTTCGATCAGTCCCAGGCCCTTACCGATCGTGGATCAGGGAATACATGGGTTTCCGATCGAGCCAGAGACTTTTTCAATCAGAGTCTTAGGCTTTTCAATCGGAGCCTATCTTTTCGATCAGGAGCTTATGCTTCTAGATCGGTGTTATCGGAAACATAGACTTTTCGATCCAGTGATTCCGGTAACCAATAGCTTTTCGATCATCAAGATGCTTTTCGATCGAAAACTAGGTTTTCGATCAAAAAGCTACCTGATGATGTGTTTCAAATGGTTTTCTTCTATTTTTAAGTCGTTATGCTGCCCATTTTTCGAGAAATTTCTTATGTCTAATGAATTGTTGTTTGTTTTGGTTTACCGTTTGTGTGATTGCAGGGACTTAGAGTTTGTCAAGGATCACAACATTGTAGGATACCTGCTGGATCTGCCTGCTGAATACAAAGAGAAATACAAGTCAATGATCGAGGGATTAAAGAAATGCTGCTTGCATTATGCACTCACTGCCAATCCAGTCATTTGCAAATGGATGCAACAAGAATTTTGGAAGACAGCATTTGTTTCAGAGGATGAGAAGCAGATCATAGCAGAGATCCAGAGTAGAAGTGTAATATTGATAGAAGAAAACTTTAGGCAGGCTCTCAAGTTAAAGGATGTTGCCTCATATCCTATTGCATTAGAGAAGGAGATTGTCACACAATGTTTGAAGGAAATGGGTTATCACACTGTATCTCCACCTACAATGAAGGCTCTTATTCCGCCTTACTGGAGGATGCTGGCACATTATCTGCAAAAGTGTATCATTACTAAGAAGAGTTCAACTGATCAGCTAAACCAGGTGCACACCCATGCAATGGTGTCACTGGTAAGAGGTTTAAGGTTCAACTGGTCCAGACTAATATTTAAAGACATCAAGGCCGTTGTGACAAGGGACAAGAAATTTGCTGCTGTTCCAAGATTTATACAGCTGGCCCTGGACTCCAAATACATAAATCTAAAGCAATCGGGTGATACTCATGATTCAAAACCAATAGGGATTGAGGTACTTCCAATGATCAACCCTAAGAAGAAGTTGACTGATAAGATCCCATTTGGAAACAAATTTGGGGAGTTTGCTGAGATTGTGAGAGAGGAGGTCCCACTTCAAAGAAATATTGTACTTGAAGAAGAACATGACCTACCTGCTTCACAAAGGCCTGTCACTGAACTCTCAGATAGTGATGAATGGGAAGATTTTGATCTAGGAGATGTGCAAATTGAAGCATTGCATTTTGATGATAATGACAATATTAACTATGACTCGTATCTTGATGACGTTGAAGTGGAAGAAGAAGAAGAGACAGAGACTGTTGAAGTTCCATTGACAAGAAAACGGAAAGCTACAGAGGACCCTCCCCTCGGTACTTCTGTTACAGATGAACTGACTAAGAAGGTTAAGGTTGCTACACAACGCCTGACTGAAGCCTTGAATTACCCAAGAAGGAGTCGATTGGATCCAAGATTGCCTCTTTCTACTAGCACTGGACCCATTCAATCATCCTCCTCACAAAATTCAGACTTGAAAGAGAGCTAAGATCAGAGATAGCAGAGTTAAAAGCCTAGAATACAGCTCAGAATGAAGTCATTGTTGATTTACTTGATATACAGAAGGTGCACAACACTGAGTTGCAAAACCACAAGAAAGTGAATAAAGAATTCTCAAGACAAATTAGAGAATTGCATAAGCTGGTAAAGCAGCTTAGCTCTACTGATAAGATTGGTTCAAGCAAGTCAAAGTCAAAGAAAGATGATAAAGGAGATCCAGGTAGTAAAGAAAGCAGTTCAGGAGCAAGTGGTTCCTCACATTCACCAGTTTTTTTATTTTGAGGCTGATATTCCAGATGATTCTGCATCCGGTCCCGTTCTATCTTAAGGTGCTGCAAAGGAGACTGATACAAGGGATCGTGATTACATGACAGTACCTGCTACCGAGTTTGACGGAGGATGCGATGCTAAGACTTTTACATATCCTCCAGAGAGATATATGATTCAGCTAGGTGAGCATTATCATGACAAGAGAGGAATCAATTCAAAGGTAAAGTCCTGGATGTTCGATGATGAAAAACACATGTTTGTGGTTCGAAGGAAAGGGCCGTGTCCATTGGAATACTACAAGTGCTGGACACAATTCTACTCATGGACGACGTTGGATCTGACCAAGCTTTATCATGCACCTTTCTTCAATCCATCAAGAAATGATTATGCAACTCATTTTTACAAGAAATTGAAGAATGCTGTGCTCAGCAAGTTCAAGAACTTTGATGATTTCCTCACAAGAATTCATATACAAAGAGGTACAGGGATGTATTCAAGAAGGACACGAAGAAGAAGTTCTCTAACGTGTTGTATCCACCGATAGAGAAAACAAAATCTATCCCTCTACCAATGAGGCATCTTGAAGGCTGCTTGCATGATTTATAAACATGGGCTTACAGTGAATATACAGGTGAAGCTAAAATCATTTGCAAATCGAAGATAATAAGTGTGATGGGAGTCCATGACTTGCTGAGATTCTATGAGAGAGACATAATGGTGCTCAGCAGAAGTCAAATTAAAAGCTCTCCAGAAAATGAAGAATATGCTAAAAGCTACACTAGAGGAGTGGCAAGATTGTTCAAGAGAAGTTGTGGTATGATCCTTCAACGGTGTAGATTTCCAAGAAATTCAGAATGTAGAAGACATCTAATGCTAAAGCCTAGGGGAAGATTGTCGAGACCGAGAAAATAAGGCTTTTGCATTAGATATATTTTGGACTTGTTTATAATTGTATGTTGATACCTGATATGTACGTCGTGTGAAGTATTAAGCAATGTTCAAGTTCAAGCCAAAGTCTGAGCGGCCGAACTAGGTCCGAACCTGAAGTTCGGACTGGCCGAACCTGAGGTTCGGACGAGGCTCAGTCAGCTGGGTATATATAGAAGTTTGGACGCTATAATTCAAAAAGGGGGGGGGGGCTGAGCATGTAAGATTTCTTGAGTGTGTTTTTCTAAGAGTGTTCTCTGTGTCTATATTCTGAGTTTTCTACTGATTGTAATTGTTCAGTGTGATCAATAAAACAATCGGTTTATTACATTTCAATGTTCGAATAGCTAGATCAAGTAGACGATCCGATGCTCACGCATTTTCAAGTGGTATCAGAGCTTTCTAGTTCACTCTACTGATCTGTGGTTGCTATTTTTGGATTTTTGAAGCGTTTTTGTTGTTTCAAACTTGTTTACGTGTTTTTCATCATTCTATCGGGTTTTTGGTGTCAAAATTGCTTCTAAACCACTTCTTATCGGGTTTCTCTGATCCTCAGTTACGAGTTTCGTCAAAAACAGTTTGTTTTCACATGATTTTGAAAAATGGGTTCGAGGTTCGGAGGTACCTGGTCAGGTTCGGAGTAACTGCTCCGAATTTCAAGTTCAGTCGAAGTTCGGTCTATCTTTGGTGAGAGTTCGGTCCGTGTTCGGAGTTGTCTCGGTCGAGGTTCGGTGTGATTCAAGGTTCGGAGTTACTTCGAAGTTCGGACAGTTGATTTTGATTCGGAGCTAGTCCGGACGGAGTTTGGACATTGGATTTAGGTTCGGACAAGGTTCGGAGGTCAGTGATAGGTTCGGAGCAAGTTCGGCCGGTAGAATCTAAAAGTTTTCAAACGATGTCGGAATTTCAAGCGTTTGCTGCGATGCAAACCATGTTGAATTTTGATAATGAAATCGGAACAAGTCAGAAAGTTCCTAAGTTGTTGAAGTTGGAAGATTATCACAACTGGAAACAACGTTTTCAGCTTACATCAGCACAAATAATGTGGATTTATGGATTCCGATTCGCAAACTTTACATGCATCCACAAGCGGATGGAGATTTTAAATGAATTCAAGATTTTGATGGTGATGAAAGAAAACTCTATGAGCTTGAAGAAAAAGCCTATGGTTATCTAACAATGGCTTTGCCCACTGAGTTGTTGCATCAGTTTAGTACTTGTAAAAAGTCAAAACAATTGTGGGATGTATTGTCTACTAGATGCGAATGCAATGATCAATACAAGAAGAGTAGACGAAAAGTACGTGCTGAACAAAGAATTTGAGAATTTTCAACATTATGATAAAGAAACTATTCCTGCACTTGTATCCATATTTTCACATCTGATCAGTGAAATGAAGGTGGTGGACATTGAAAAGACCGAGGAGGAATTGAAAGAGAAATTAATGGAAGCATTACCAGAAAAGTGGGAAAATTATGTTTTGTTGCTTACTCATGACAAAGATTATCCTGCATTATCATTTCATGATTTAACTGGAAAGCTTCATGCTAGAGAGATGGAGATGATGACTTCAAACAAGGCTATTGCTACATTACAAAATCCTGAGTTGTACCATGGTGAGAATACTGCAAGCATGAATGCTAAAGCTAAACCAAGTCTGAGTTCTGCACCAAGTACAGCTTTCTTGACTGGAATTTCTAATACTTCTGATAACAAGTCTTCACGGGGTTGTAGCTTTATAATTCCAAATTTTTCAAGTCAGAATGCTTTTTCTGCTGAATCAACAGATGATTGTGCTAAAATGATTTCTGCATTGATTTCATCATCTTTTGGTTTGATTATCAAGAATGTTGTTGATGCAAAGTTAACCAGCGATGATCTTGATGCACTTGATGATGATCAATTAATTGAATTGGATATATCTTGGCAATATGCTATGTTATGTCAAAGATCGAAGAGGTTCTTCAAGAAACATGGAAGAAATATTTCAGGTGATAAATTGGGTTTTGACAAGTCAAAGTTAAAATGTTATAAATGTTCGCAACTTGGACATTTTGCCAAAGACTGTCAACAGGCACATGCAAGCAAGTCTGGTTTTACTCAATTACCCAAGCCTGGTTTTACTCAACCATCTACTAGTAACACAAGCAAGACAACAGCTTTGACAGCTCAACATGATGGTGTTTATGATTTGGGTCAACAGTTTGGATATGATACATCAGCATTAATTGTCACACATGAGCAAGATGATTATTATTCTGATTCGAGTTCCTATGATGCTGCTGAGAGTGAGAAATTTGAGTCTAAAATTGAAGCCTTGATGAAAGAAAAATAATTTTTGATTAAAGAAGTCAAAAGAGTTACTGCTGATTTCAAAATGACTAGTTCGGAGATGGGAATTTCTAAGGAGAATGAGAATGTTTTAGATGTGAAGAATGAATGTCTGCTTAAAGAGATCAAATTGCTGAATGAAGTTTTAGAAATTTCTAAACAAGATAAAAGGGATGTTGAAACTACAAAAACTAAGATCTGTAAAGAAAGAGATGAGTTGGAGTTTGAAGTCAAGAAATGGAAAGATGAAGCAGAAGATACAGCTAAGGATTTTCAAAATTTGTTTGATAAATCCAAAATTAAACTTGATTTGTTACAAAGAATGTTGAAGAACCTGCTGCTAAGATTGAAGCATATCAAGTTGATATGGAAAAATTGTTGGATGAGAAGCGAGAGTTGATTAGTGTTAATAAAGTTCAAAAGGCCAATTTGGAAATTAAAAAACGTAACGAGGATATATTGAAGAAGGAGTTACATGAAGGACTTGGCAATCTTCGGATGCAAAAATATGAAACTCATAAAGTTGCAAAGTGTTTAATTGCTACTGAGAAGGAGTTAGCTGATGCTCAACAGAAAATTTATGATCTCAAAATTCAAGTCATCGATGCAAATCGCTTGCTGAACAATGTCTCTAATTCTCAAGTGTTTACAGGTTTTCTTACTAAGGATGAGAATTTTGAAAAAATTTTTGATAAAACATCTTCACCTCCTGCTCAGATCAAGGAAGCCTTCAAAGACGTGAAGGAACAAGTTGATGAGTTTGATTATTCAAAATTTTCATCGTCCACTGATAAGGAAGAAAAGGTCGTGAATAAAAAGAAGAACAAGAAGAATACAAAGAAAAAGGAAAAGAAATCTGAGTTTCCTCCAACACCAAAATTTGTTTCTGGTTCATCGTCTGCTAACAATGAGAAATCAGCGACTTCAAGTGACAAGATGGAGTTTGATGAGAAAATTATCTACGATCAAAAGAATGTGACTGAAGTCAAAGCTGAATTTTCTCGGTTGGCAAAGAGTGGGCATTTTACATCTGAGGAGAAGATTTCTTAAAAGAAAGTTGCTTTGGGTTTTCATGAGAAGAAAGATAAAACTGAGGAGGTTTCAGCATCTGTACCACAAAGCTTGAAGAAGCTTAAGATGAAGCAAGTGAAGAAGGAAGTGTTTAAAGCAGATAAAGTTCTACCTGGGAGATTCTACAAGCTCAAAGGTTCTGATAACCTTTTCTCGGACAAAGAGTTTCCTCTTCATTGTGTTGATGCTCGGAAGATTTCTGAAGTTTTTGTGAAAGCTCAACTTTCTTCTGCAAGTTGTTAATCTCGAAGTCCTACATCCAAATGGGTACATGATCACAGGCATCAGGTATATGATTCTCATTCTGATCATGTTCGAGATATTCATGTGTGTTCTTCGCAGGTACATCAAAAGTGGGACAAAACGAAACGAATCTGTTATATTTGTTGCCGAACAGGGCATATGGAAAAAGATTGTCCACTACCTGCTGATTCACCCCAAAGACTTCACAAGATATCAGTTTTTGGTAAAACTGCCAACACAAAGTTCTTTGATGAACAAGGCAGAGTTTTTGATGACGTTGAACCTACATTCTTTCATAAACAAAAACGTTTTGTTCCAATGTTCTCAAAGGTTCAAAATGTAGGTTCATTATCACAGTCACTTGTGATAGGTTCATCAAAACTAGAATTACCAAAATCACAACAATGGAAACCTAAGGTGGTTTCAAAGCAAAACCAGGACACTAGTCAACCAGAAGCAATCCGCTTCGGGTCATTTATGAACTAATCAGTTTAATCAGTGTGCTGGTACTTCTAGAAGACCTATTGATGATTGTAAAGTTGTCAATGGAGGAGTATACTGCTTAATTTAAATTTCATGATCAAATTTTCTAAATCTGCGAATTTTCTGAAAGTTTACAACTGCAACATATTCGTGTTGATTGATCAATTTTTCGTTGCTTACAAGTTTTTCTCAAAAACCAAAAATAGAGTCTTGTTTTTGTGTAAAATGAAAATCCAAAAATAGAGTTTTTATTTTAAGGGGGAGAATTGTAAGTAAGGGGGAGTAATTGAGAAAAAGCATGTTATGGGAAGAAGGTGAATACATGCACAAAATATAAAATTTGAGAAATTGATCATTGGGAAATGATGGTACATTGGCTTACGTATCTGACTCGTGGATAGAGTAGATGAAAGGGCCATAAGATCATTGTTTGATGTTTTTGGTAGACTCGGCAAATCAGAAAGTATTCAGATGCGATATACATTAAATACTAATGCTTGACCATGTGGACAACATCTTGATGCATTTTTATGACACAAAAAGAAAAATAAGTGTGAAATTCAAACTGAGAAGTCACTGTGTATACATGTGTTCTTTTTCAAAGATTTAAACTTGTTTGATTTTCTTTATTTTGTCAAACGATCGGACTTTCTCTACGTATCAAAATATCAACCTGATCGTTGTTCGTTTGACGTTCTATTTTATTTTCTTTGGTGTTTCGTATAACTCATCGGACTTTCTCTGCGTGTACGGGAGTACCGACCTGATTGTTGTTGGGTTATACAATTTCAACTTGTTTTATTTTCTTATTTTGTTAAATCCGAGGCCTTATCTGTGTATCGAAAGATCGACCTTAAGGTATACGATTTAACGTTCTTATTTCTTTTTTCATGGAACACAGTTGACGATATCATGAAAATATTATGCGTTGTGAAAAATCACAAGTGCTGTCACACAAAAGGAAAAAGAAAGAAAAACTGAAATTGTCTAATTATGTCTGATAGTGTGGGATACACTGGTCAAAGCAAATCTAATGAATACCTTAACATATCCAGATGTTATGAGTATGATTATGTCTGAGTTTAAAATGGACAAATTATACCGGCAATCAGCATGACGTGTGTGCTTCAACTAATTGAATTTGAAGTGTAGTTCAGTGCGTTATAATCAATATGATCCCATATGATAATCTTTCTCATACCAAAAATAGTGTTTGATTTTGTAATAGCAAGTTCATTTCATATCAAGATAAGCCCAAAAGATTTTCGGTGTGTTTTAACATAAACTTTGAAAAATCAAAAAGATTTTAGGTTTGTTTTGGTAAAAGTTTTCTAAAAGTCAAAAAGCTTTTGTTTTTGCTTTATTTTTGATCTGATCAACACGTGATACAAATTCAAATTTCAAAATCATATCTTGGAGTCTCAAAGAGACGTTTTGCGCCAAGATTATTTAAATGTTTGAGCAGGTTGCTATGTGCAAGATATCACGACTTCAAGTTTTCTGAAGATGTTGATGAAAGACCAGAGATACACTAAAATGTCATCAAGTATTCAAGATCAAGCTACAATCGAGTTGAGGTGGAGTTTGTTTGAAGATTCATTTCATTGAAAATTCTATACTTTGGGGGGAGCTTGATTGAAGATACAGAGTTGATGATGTTGAAAAGATACTACACACGACGAGGGGGAGTTTGTTGATACCTGATATGTGCGTCGTGTGAAGTATTAAGCAATGTTCAAGTTCAAGCCAAAGTCTGAGTGGCCGAAATAGGTCCGAACCTGAAGTTCGGACTGGCCGAACCTGAGGTTCGGACGAGGCTCGGTCAGCTGGGTATATATAGAAGTTTAGACGCTGTAATTCAAAAAGGGGGGGGGGGGTTGAGCGTGTAAGATTTCTTAAGTGTGTTTTTCTAAGAGTGTTCTCTGTGTCTATCTTCTGAGTGTTCTACTGATTGTAATTGTTCAGTGTGATCAATAAAACAATCGGTTTATTACGTTTCAATGTTCGAATAGCTAGATCAAGTAGACGATCCGATGCTCACACATTTTCATTGTAATTGGGCTAACTTGTGTGGGTTTAGTGGGTTGATATGGTCCGGTCGATTATTAGGGTATATGGGCTGAATTTTGTTAATTGGTGGTGACTTGTTCAACAAGTTGGGTCATCACTATATAAGGAACATGTAGATGACTAGTTTAGGGTTGTTGTTTTGGTGGTTTGCTAGTAGGTGTTCACAAAGATCTCACTTGAGAATTTCGAATTTTGTGTGTTGCAACCAAGGTGTTCTAATCAAGTTTCTCTTCAATGGGTTTGTGTCTCTTTCGTGGTTTTAATCATATTTTTTATATATTCATTGATTATTCTTGAATCATCTAGTAACACCGGATTCCGCACGGTTATTACTAGACATTGATATCGTGTGAGGGACTATTTGATCCTTACAAATAAAGTTTCCCAAATAGCATACAATATCAAGCTTGGCAAAGTATATATTCACATGTTATCACCAGGATACATACAAGTAAATGTATTCAACAGTATTTTGCCTTTGTATAAAATTTATGAATGTTTGAATAACTAAAGTTTAGCAATGTAATATGATTTACTTGAAAATAAAGTAATAATAAAGAATAACGTTTATGCATGTTTTCCACCCCAATAGGGTTTTGTAACACCCCAAAATTTTATGACTTATGTTATATACGTGTGTTATACGTGTTAAGTAGCTAAAACGCATATTGATATAGTTTACGGGTCAGTAAATGGGTAAAGGATAATGATTTGCAAATGCTATACGTGTTTATGTTATAGATATATATGATACATGTGTTAGATAGCTAAACATGATAAACATATGAAAAATGCATGCTTACCTGTTAACGGGTAACGAATTTAGAAAAGGTAGGGTTATATGAATAATACACGTGTTGATTGATGAAACGAAATAAATACGTGTTTAATAACAAGGATAATTGATATATGCGATATCAAAATGAAATACGTGTTTAGAAGTTCATATAAATGATAACCGGAGGAAAATACATTTACACAATTGTATTATGTTAGATATATGTGTAAGTATATACATATATATATTCTAATGGCATAAATGCATGTGAAATAGTCATTTGATGAACATATACGTATGAATACGTGTTCGAATAGTTAAACGCATGAAAAATAAATAAGAACGTATCCTTACGTTAACGGATTAATAAAAATAAATAAATACATAACGTATACGAGTATTAAACGTATTTATATTTATTATATGAATACAGAGGCTTAGAGAATCTTATAAATATATTCTAAAGTGATTTGGAACTTGAAATGATAAGTATGTAAAGTTTGAGGGGTTAAAACGTAAGAAAGTGAAAAATATATATATAAATAAATTGAAAAGTCGTGAGCATCGGATCGTCTACTCAATCTATCTATTTGGATACGAAACGAGTAATTATAATGATTGTTTTATTGATCTAGAGAAGAACAATTACAATCATAATCACAGAGAACTGACACAGAGAATACACCATAGAAACATACACTTAAGAATATCTCTCACGCTCAGAACTCGTGCTGAAATCAAAGAACAAACATGTATTTATACTGATCCGCCGAACCTCGGCCGAACCTCAGGTTCGCCCTGATCTGAACTCCAGGTTCGGACCAGGTTCGGCCAGTCACACTTTGGATTGAACTTGTTCTTGACTTGATGCAACTCGATACTTCACACGACGCACAGATCGGGTATCAACAAACTCCTCCTCGTCGTGTGCAGTATCTCTTCAACATCATCACAAAAGTATCTTCAATCAAACTCCCCCTCAAGTGTAGAATTTTTTCATCCAAGGAAATGAAGCTTCGAACAAACTCCTCCTCAATTTAATCGTAGCTTGATCTTGAATACTTGACAATGTCTGGTGATTCTCTGGTCTTTATCAACAGCTTCAGAAGGCTTGAAGTTGTGACATCTTTCACTTTAGCTACCTGCATAAAATTTAAATAATCTTGGCGCAAAACGTATCTTCGAGACTCCAAGATATGATTTTGAAAAATTGAATTTGTATCACGTGTTGATCAGATCGAAAATAAAGCATAAACAAAATCTTTTTGGCTTTTAGAAAGTTTATATCAAAACAAACCTAAAATCTTTTAATTTTAAAACTTATGCTAAAACACACCAAAAATCTTTTTGTACTTTTCTTGAAATGAAATGTAAATGCAATACAGAATTAAACACTATTTTTGGTATGAGAAATATCACTATATGGGATCATAATGGACATGACGCACTGAACTACACTTCAATTTCAACTAATTGAAGAACATAAGTCATGCTGATTGCCGGTATAATTTGTCTATCTTAAACACAGGCAGAATCATACTCATAACATCTGGATCTCTTAAGGTATTGATTAGATTTTGCTTTGACTAGTGTATCCCACACTATCAGACATTTTCTTTTTCTTTTTCTTTTTCTTTTTCTTTTTTTTTTTTGTGTGATTACACTTGTGAATTTTCACAAAGTATAATATTTTCATGATATAGTCAATTGTGTTCCATGCAAAAAAAAAAATAAGAACGTTAAATCGTCTACCTTAAGGTCGATCTTTTGATATGCAGATAAGGCCTCGGATTTAACAAAATAAGAAAAATAAAACAAATTGAAAATGTATAACCCAACAACAATTCAGGTCAGTACTCCCGTACACGCAGAGAAAGTCCGATGGGTTATACGAAACACCAAAGAAAATAACACAGAATGTGAAACGAACAACAATCAGGTCGGTCTTGTGGACACGCAGAGAAAGTACGACCATTTGACAAAATAAAGAAAAACAAACAAGTTTAAATCTTTGCAAAATGAACACATGTATACACAGTGACTTCTCATTTCATTCTTCACACTCATTTTCTTTTTGTCATGAAATACGCATCAAGATGTTATCCACATGGTCAAGCAATAGTATTTAGTGTATATCACATCTGAATACTTTCTAAGTTGCCGAGCCTACCAAACATATCAAACAATGATCTTATGGCTCTTTCATCTACTTTATTCATGAGTCAGATACGTAAGCCAATGTACCATCATTTCCTAATGATCAATTTCTCAAAGTTTTATATATTATGCATGTATTCACCTTCCTTATATATTTTGCATGCTTCTTCCCATAACATGCATTTTCACAATTTCTCCCCCTTACATGCATTTCTCCCCCTTAAAATGAAAACTCTATTTTTGGATTTTCATTTTACAAAAACAGGACTCTATTTTTGGATTTTTATCAATTGAAAATGCATAAAGAAAGGAAAACTGATCAATCAACACTGATACCGTGCAGTTTAAGAATTTCAGAAAATTTGCAGGTTAGAAAAATATATTGCAAGTAATTTAAGTTAAGCAGAATACTCCTCTATCAACAACTTTGCAATCGTTGATAGGTCTTCTAGAAGTACCTGCACACTGGTCAAACTTATTAGTTTTTAACTTGACCCGAAGCAACAGCTTCAGGTCAACCAGTGTCCTGGTTTTGCTTTGAAACCACCTTTGGTTTGCAAAATTGTAATTGTTTTGGTAACTCAGTTTTTGATGAATCAATCACAGGTGACTGTGATGAAGAACCTACATTTTAAACCTTTTGAAACATAAGAACAAAACGTTTTTGTTTTAGAAAGAATGTAGGTTCACATTCATCAAAAACTCTGCCTTGTTCATTAAAGAATTTTGGTTTGGTAGGTTTACCAAAAACTGGTTTCTGTAGAAACCGTTGTTTTTATTCAGCAGGAAGTGGAGAATCTTTTTCCATATGCCCTTTTTGACGGCAAACATAACATAGACGTTCAGTTTTGTCCCGCCTTTTAGGTGCCAGCACAGAGTTACAAACATGAATATCTTGAATATGAATAGAAAAAGAATCATATACATGTCGACGGTGATCATGAACCCATTTAGATGTTGAGCTTCGAGAATGAGTACCATTTGAAGAAAATTTTGCTGTTAGATTCTTCAAGGTTCTTGATGCATCCTTCTTTTCAAAAACTTCAGAAATTTTCCTAGCATCCACGCAATGAAGAGGAAACTCTTTGTCGGAGAATATCTGTTCCGAACCCTTGAGTTTATAAAACCGCTCAGGTTGAACCTTCTCAGCCTTAAAATTTTCCTTCTTCACTTGCTTCATTTTGAGCTTCTTCAATTCTTGTGGTTTTGATGCTGGAACCTCCTTAGCTTTAGCATTTTTTGCTCTAAAACCCAAACCAACAGTTTTTCCAAAACCTTTTTCCTCAGAATTGTAATTCTGGTGTCCATCATTTGCTAACTTTGAAAATGCAGCTTTGATTTCATTCATATTCTTTTGCTCATAGAAAATTGTCTCATAAAATTCAGGTTGAGACCAAATTTTCTCACTTGATATAGCTAATTTCTCATTATCTGCGGAAGATGAATCAGAAACAAACTATGGAGCTGGAGGAATCTCAGATCTCTTACCCTTCTTCTTCTTAATTTTCTTGTTTTTCTTCTTCTTCACAATCTTTTCTTCTTTAGTAGTAGATGAAAACTTTGAATAATCAATGTCTTCAACCTTTTCCTTTTCTTCTTTAAAAGCTTCTTTGATATGAGCAGGGGGTGAAGCTATCTTATCAAACATCTTTTCAAAATTTTCATCGTTAGCTAGAAAGCTTGTGAACAATTGAAAAATGGAGACATTATTCAGCAATCGATTGGCATCAATTACTTGAATCTTTATATCTGGAATTCGTTGTTGAGTTTCATACAACTCCTTCTCAGTAGCTATCAATCTTTTTGCAACCTTATGTGTTTCAAATTTCTGCATTCGAAGATTTTCCAGCCCTTCAAACAATTCTTTCTTCAATTTATCTTCATTCTGCTTTTGAATCTCCAAATTTGCAGTTTGAACTTTATTAACACTAACCAACTCCCGCTTCTCATCCAAATACTTCTCCATAACAACTTGATAACTTGCAATCTTAGCAGCAGATTCTTCAGCATCCTTTGTAAGCAGATCAAGCTTGATTTTTGACTTTTCAAACAAATTTTGAAAATCATTAGCAGCATCCTCTGCTTCATCCTTCCATTTCTTGACTTCATTAAGCAACTCATCCCTCTTTTCACAAATCTTTGCATTTGCAACTTCAACATTCTTTCTATCTTGTTTTGATATTTCTAAAAACTCATTTAGCAATTTGATCTCTATAATCAAACATTCTTTTTTCAAAACTAACTCCTTCTCATGTTCTTTAGAAACCTCCAAATCTGAACTAGCCAATTTGAAATCCTCAGAGAGCTTTTGAATCTTACTCAATAACGAAGCATTTTCTTTCAACAAACTGTCCATGTTTTTAGCAGATTATTAGGAATTTGGTGCTGAACTTGTATCTGAACTTGTATCTGAACAATAATCTGCTTGTTGATCATGAGTGACAATAAAAGCAGGTGAATCAAAATGTTTACCCCAATCATAAACACCATCATTTTGAATTGTTAAAGCTGTTGTCTTGGTTGAATTACCGGACGATGGTTGAGTAAAACCGGGTTTGCTAACATGTGCTTGTTGACATTCTCTAGCAAAATGTCCAAGCTTTGAACACTTGTAGCACTTGATATTTTATTTATCAAAACCCAATTTGCCACTAAAAGCCTGTTTTCCAGTTTTCTTATAATATCGATGTGACCTTTGAGTTAACATAGCAAGTTATCAGGCCATATCTAACTCGTTCAATTGATCATCATCAAGCTCATTCAAATCTTCTTTAATCAATTGTGCCTTCCGAACATCATTTATAATCATTCCAAAAGATGAGAATGAGAGCAGCAATCAGTTTGGCACATTCATCCACCGATTGAACAGAAAAAGCACTTTGACTTGATGAATTTGGAATTGTAAAACTGCAAACTTTTGAAGAATCGGAATTTCCAGAAACTCCATCCATAAAAGCAACACTTGGTGCAGAATTCAGATTTGGTTTAGCTTTAGCATTCATGCTAGCAGTATTCTCTCCATAATACAACTCAGGATTTTGTAACGTTACAGTTGACTTCTTTGAATTTAACATTTCTATTTCCCGAGCATTAAGTTTTCCAGTAAGCTAATGAAATATCAATGTAGAATATTTTTTATCATGAGTGAGTAGCAAAACATAGTTTTTCCACTTTTCAGGCAAAGCTTCCATAATATTTTCTTTCAAATCTGCATCGGTTTTCTCAATTCCAACAACATTTAATTCACTAATCAGATGTGAAAACCGTGAAACAAGAGCAGTAATGTTTTCATTGTCATAATGTTAAAAGTTATCAAATTACTTATTCAACACCTTTCTTCGACTCTTCTTGTATTCATCATTCCCCTCACATCTTGTTGATAAAGCATCCCATAATTGTTTTGATTTCTTGCATGTACTAAATTGATGTAACAACTCAGTGGGTAATGCCATTTTAAGATAACCAAAAGTTTTTTGTTCAAGCTCGTATGACTTCCTTTCAGTAATGTCGAAGGTATGAACTTCCTTGAAATCTCCTTGATCAGTCGAATGTTGATAAAGCTTCTTGATTGGAATCCACAAATCGATATCATTCGTGCTTATATAAGCAGAAAATCGTTGCTTCCAATTCTGATAATCTTCCAACTTCAACAACTTAGGAATTTTCTGACTTGTTATAATTTCGTTATCAAAATTCATCATGGTCTGCATTGCACTCTGCATCGCGGAAAAAGCTTGAAATTCGGACATCATAGACAATTTCAAAAATCTGGTTGGCCGAACTCTTCCCGAACCTCGAACGAACCCTTTCCGAATGTAATACCACCGAACCCTCAACGAACTCTCACCGAACTCTTTCCGAACAAGAAAATACACTGAACTTCGAACGAACCTTAAACGAACCAGAAAATACCCTGAACTCTCAACGAACCCTAGACGAACTCTAAGTTCGGAGCGGTTATTTTGCCGAACCTCAAGTTCGGATGACGGTTAGTCTGAACATCAACATAGTTTTCTCAAAACGTTCGAATTTGGACGAATTTTGACGAAACTCGCAGCAGTTGATCAGAAAAAGTGATGAAGAACGAATTAGAAACAAATTTGACACAGAAAACTTCACAGATTTCGATTGATCTCACGTAAACACACTCGAAAACAACAAAACGTTTCAAAAATCCAAAAATAGCAACCACAGATCAGTAGAATGAACCAAAAAGCTCTGATAACACTTAAAATTCATGAGCATCGGATCGTCTACTCAATCTAGCTTTTTGGATACGAAACGAATAATTATAATGATTGTTTTATTGATCTAGAGAAGAACAATTACAATCAGAATCACAGAGAACAGACACAGAGAATACACCACAGAAACACACACTTAAGAATATCTCTCACGCTCAGAACTCGTGCTAAAATCAAAGAACAAACATGTATTTATACTAATCCGCCGAACCTCATCCGAACCTGAGGTTTGTCCTGATCGGACTCCAGGTTCGGACCAGGTTCGGCCAGTCACAGTTTGGATTGAACTTGTTCTTGACTTGATGCAACTCGATACTTCACATGACGCACAGATCAGGTATCAACATAAATATATATATATATACATATAAACATTATCGAACGTATCCCGAGCCCTAAAAATATTAGAAATATGTTCCATAATGTTTTGGTGCATAAAATAATAAGAGGGTAAAAGTTCAGGGGCTAATTTTGCACAAAACACAATAAAAAGGGCTGAAAATGTAAAAACACAAATATGGTCGGAAAAGGAGGTCTCGTGGACCGCAGGCCACACCCGCTTCACCTATCGCGGTCCGCGACTGTCGCGTCTGCAGCAGATTGTTGACAGGTTCAAAATTCAACCACGTATTCAAACTTGGAGGCCATGAATTGATCCAATACGTGTTCGTTTCTTCAAATTAGTCACCATAGCAGCTGGAGGAACATCAAGGCACACCTAAGGGTATAAATAGAACCTCATATCTCGCTTTAAAACTCGCCAATTCACTCAAACAAACCCGAAAAAACCCCCGAAACAAACTAGCAACTTCATCGGCTTAATATGCGCAAACGGTGAGGAGGTAGGAGCTGAAATTTTGCAATCAAGTTTCATTTGGTATGATCTAAAGTAATCTCTTTCAGTTTTTTGCTAAATCGATTTCTAAATATGGTTTCTAAAACTATGTTAAAATCAGGGTTTTTGAGCTTGTTTTGCCAAAATCGGGTGATCAGGTTGGAATTAGGGTCTGAAATGTTGTAGGTAATCCTAAAATAATGTGTTTTAAGAAATCCGTAAGTTTATTTCACAATTGGAAAAGGTTTTGTAAAGGTTTTGTTAACGGATCAAAATTAGGGTTTTCGTAATGTTTACATATATAATAAGTGTATATGAAGTTAAAATGGATAAATATTAAAGTATTGGAATACCGAGTTAATTGGATATTTAGAAGTTCGTGTGGACCGGAAGGGTAAGCGCCTGTACACTGGGTTTCTGGAAAAGCGGGGGTGTCGCATAAATCCCACCTGGGAACCGGCATACCTCACTAGGCGATCCCGGAGTGAGCATTTACTTATAGGAATGCGCGTCTTCGTATTATCGTTAAAAGAAAAGGATAATTGCCTAAAGGGCATTTTGGTCATTTTAACCTTTAAAAAGGAATGAACTTAATAATTGAATATTATTAAGATAACAAGACATTAAATTAAACATAGGAAGTGTTTATTTGCGACGTCCACTCCCAGTCTAGGCTCTAGGAGGGGTGACATGTCGGATTTACTCATGAATAATGGTACAACAGAGATAACTAAGCGGCGGAAATTAAAAACTTTTCATTTATATATATGCCAAGTTACAATAGTAAGGAAGATAACAACATAATCTAATAACTAGATCTACTACCGAGTCCTTCCTGATAGTTTGCTCATCTAATATGCCCTTGCTAGATCCCTTCCCTTGCCACTTTAAACATCACCGATACCTGACATACGTGCTTTTAAGGGTCAGCTTACGCCGGTGAGTTCTAAGTATATAAAATTCTTACCTTTCCCTGAAAGGTTACCTCAAACATTTGGGCCTAATGACCCCTTTTTTATAAACATTTGTCAGGTATAAATATAACAGAATTATACCAAAACATATAATCATTCATCCTTTATCAAGTATAAGACATAACAGAATTATACCAAAACATTTAACCTTTAAACCTTTATCAAGTATAGGACATAACAGAATTATATCAAATCATTCATTCATTCAACTAAGCATTGTCTATTGGAACCACGTTAGCTCCTCGGGCAACTATCGCCACCCGACACCTTTTCATAGAGTATCCATCGTTACCCCGGGGAACCGTCATTCCCCGCTTCTAGTTGTACAACCATAGTCTTCCTTCTTACATAGACAATCTTTTCCTTAGATTTTAAAACTAACCCCTATGGTTATTTTCTTTATCCGGAAAACTAAATTTCCCTTTTTTTTAACTTTACTTGAAAAAGTTTAATATCTTTATTACCTGTGTATTATAACCTTCCCGAAAAGAGTTTTTTTTTTTTGGAACGGCATCGATCAGGTGACCTTGGTCTCACGTGTAAACCTACCCTTGCGGGGCTATGTCCAAGGTCGATTACTCGGACCTCCATGAGAACCAAGACACCCCCTCCTGAAACTTTCTCCTGGCAGAAACCCCCTCCTGGAACCACATGGGGTAAAACTGCCTCCCCTTGGATTAGAACCTGGGTCACATAGTGGCCAAAGCCCTAAGAGCCAAGGGGGTAACCACTAGGACAATTCCTAGTGGTTCTTCCCGAAAAGAGTTGATAGCAGGTAATAGCAACTTTAAAACAATCATAAGCATTATCACATTTCATGTATGTGTAATAGGAAAACGTTATTTCATATACTTTAAAAGTAATAACTTTGCATGTATATCACCCCGAAAATAGTAAAACATTTTAAATATTTAAAACTGGGCTTATAGAACTCACCTTATTCTCTTAGGCAGTTAATTCAGACAAAGTCTCCGCAATGATTTCCAATTAAACATAATCGCGTATTGTACGGCGTTAAAGCAAGGTTTAATATAATAAACACTTTCTATGTTTATTTTAATACTTCATTATCTTAATAATATTTAATTATTAAGTTAATTCCTTTTAAAATGTCAAAATGACCAAAATGTCCCTGGAGGCATATTGTCTTCTTTTATTGATAATAATGAAGACACGCCTTCCTATAAGTAAACGCTCACTCTAGGATCGCCCAGTGAGGGATGACATTTCCTAGTTGAGATTTATGTGACACCCTCGCTTTTGCCAGAAACCCTAGTGTACAGGCCTTTACCCTTTTGATCCGTGCGAACTTCTAAATATCCGATTAACTCGGTATTTTAAATACTTTATCATTTATTCATTTTAACTTCATATATATATTTATTATATATAAAGACATGTTACCATACCAAAAATCAAGTCCCCATACCCTCCGGATTATTTTATATTAAATAATCATATTTCAAAACCCTAATTTCCCGTTTTTCTCATTTCTCTATCAAAACTCATTTTTATTCAAAACCAACTTAGGGTATTATCCATTATAACATTCTATGATGTAGTTTAAAATTTCAAAGCTTAGTTCATAACCGTTTACTCGGGTTTGATAACACAGCGTCTAGAAAACCCTAATTTTAATATTAACACATTAAATATACATTAAACATATTTTAAATATGTTTCAAATATATATTAAACATATTCTTTAATACGATAATTAATTTATCATTATCGTTAACCTTTATATTAAATATATATGTTTATATATATTTAATATTTAAATACATATTCTTTTAATCAATTTTATTTAATAAAATTGATTATTAATTATATATATATATATATATATATATCCTATATATATATATTTATATATATTTTTATTTGTATCAAATATTTTAATATCATTTAACTTAATTTAAGTCAAATAATAATACTGAATAATATAAGGTGAATACCTTCTTGACGGGTCGTGGAACGAGTCCAGATAACTGAATATTAACGATGTACGATTTGGACAAATAAATAGTCCTCTCCGACTAGTTTCTTGCCATGAGCATTTCCCCCTTCTCGGTTCTTACTTTGGATCGATTTACACCATCGAAAACTCTACCGAAGTTAACCGTAACTCGAGTCATGGCCACGTCTGTCCACCATTACCAACCGCCAACCGTCGCCACCATTCTCCACCATCCCGGTAGTCCATCGTTGTCACCGCTACGCCCCATCGTCAACCGCTTGTCACCGAAAGTTAACCGAAAGAGAGGACGGTTATGTCGTGTTTTACCGGGTTTACTTCCCATTTCATCATGTTTAAATAGAACCACAACCACTGTCATAATCTTCTACCGTCGTCACCACCCACAGCCGCCACCTTTGCTACCACCAACTGCCGCCACCATTGCCTTAGTCATCGTAGATGGTCACTGGCCCGCCGGAGAAGCCCTTCACGAAGCAAACAGAGAAGGTTGCCTGGTTTAACTCGCCGGAATATCAAGGCTGGTGGTTACTGGGTGTGACGGGTTTCACCGGGAATAAGGAGTTCGTCATGGGGTAGTTTGCCGGAAAAACGAACGGGAACGAGGGACCTGCTGTGTTATCGTTGGTTAGAGAAGGAGGAGCTGGGTGTTTCGGGATCAAAGTGACGAGGTGGTCATCGGTTTCGTCACGCGGAGCTACCGTCGGTCTGCTGTGTTTCACCGGAAAAACAGACGGAGGCAGAGGGAGGTGCTAAGCTCGCCGGTTTTGACGGACAGAGGGAGAGGGACGAGGATGGTCGTCGGTTTTCACGAAAGCAGAGGTTGCCGGTTTTCTGGGTGAACGGAGAGGGGGTGCTTGCCGGGATTTCCGACGCTGAGCCGTGGCTGCCCGCTGGGTTCATCGGAGGGAGGCTGTGTCGTGAAATCAAAGGAGGGTGGTGGAGTTGTACGGTCTCTCTCTCTCTCTCTCTCTCACTCTTCCATTTGTCTAATTGTGGTTTGTGTGTGTGTATGTTTAATTGAGATGTGATTTAATTCGAATTTTGTATGCATGTATTTATACTCAAACTAAAACTACATAATTGTTTACACGTACTAAAACTTGTAGTAGAAGTGTGGTTTTCATACGTGTATCTATATCTTCTGATCCTCAATTTGTGGTGTATGATAATACAACAATATGGTATTTATATTTTATGCGGTATTAATTTAATGCCAAGAGGTTTTATACCATGTTTCCTAAACCTGTAAAATATCTAATATTTCATAAACGGATTATAAAAATTCCCGAACAATTAAAATATTACGGGAGTCCAATAAATATTTAATCGTTATATTTGTTCTTCGGTTATAACGTTAACTGGTGAATACTCATTTAATTATGAGGTATAAGCGCGTGCAGCGATCACGACCGTTTCATAAACCGAATATGTCGTTTTGACTGAAATGCTTAACTATTATTATAATAATTATTTATATTTTGCCGAGTCACTAAAATCTTCTCAAACGGCTAACCGAATTGATTTCGGTTATTATCGCGTAATAGCAACAGTTACTGACTTCACCGTTTTTCGTGCCGAACATCACAAATATATTTTATAACGATTATAAATCAAGTAATTAGCAATACCTTATATTCTAATTTCTCCTCGGTGTTATTTTAGTGACGTTCGTGCTTAAATACAGTTTATTACAAACCGGGCCTAAATCACTATTTTACGTTTTCCCGCTTCGTTACAACTCGGATTTGAGATCCGTCTGCGCTCATGGTCTTTATTTTTCATTATTTATTATATTCTATAATTTCACCTCTTGATGTTTCCTCGAATGTCGTGTCGAATATTCGTACGCGAATCGTGGCGTTTCTCTATTATACGTAAATATTACTTCACATGCATTTTAGCTACTTAACAAATATAGCACACATATATATCTTAAGTCATGAAATTTTGGGTGTTACAACTCTACCCCCCCCCCCCCCCTTAAATAAGGTTTCGTCCTCGAAACCTGCTCAAACTGTGATTTAATCTCATAAATGAGATTCTCACATCTTCCCTTTCTTTCCCGGATTAATCCGGAACCTTTTCTAACATCTAATGCATCCATATCATATGAACCACCCGGTTCCTAGGTTACAATTTTAACATACAACAAACTTTCTATGACAATCTGTTATCTACCTCTATTACCTATAAAGGGAATACCTCAACTATTCTATTCACGAAATCTTGTTCACAATTTGAATGTGAACCGCATTTCTATAACTGTTGCTAGTACTTTTAGGAATGAATCCCTAACGAACAGTCTAGCTAACGATTTGGGAGAATACGTTTCTCAAAAGGAACTCTTCCTTTTATCAATCACATACTATCTAGGTGGTGTCATAATTCTTTAGCAATATAGGGTAGCCTGATTATGAATTCCACCGGAATATGCTTCGAATTTCCTAAAGTTGAAATTTATCATGAAGATTCTGCCACTTTGTTTTAACTTTCTGCGTACGTTAAACATTTATCCGCATACTACAAGTTTTGAATTTTTCTTCTGGACCTCAATAGTCCCTCAGTTACTTGTTAGTAAGTGATACGTTTTCTTGAATGCTACTGATTTGTTTTCCACAGTGGCACATAATATCTACCTGCACGAGACTAATTCTAGTGACACTTCTAGTTATACCTTAGGTGTATATATATATGATGTAGCAGCGGTGTATCCACCAGACCCTTGATACAACTAGAGGCGTACTATTACTAGTATGGTGTAGGACGATATTACTATTCTAACCGCAACAACATCAGTATAATTCATGACTATTTATTACTTACTTAAATAACTAGCTTGGACTTCCTGCATATAACTTCGTTTAATGTTTGCATCTCTTGAGTGTGTATGTTACTACTGCAATTTCCCTCTTCACGAGGCCTAATCGGTAATGATTATACCGATGCCTGAGTTAGTCCGTTTATTACATTCTTCTAATGCCTCATGCATTCTTCTCTATTCTCTGAGAACTTTTGGAACTTCATTTGTCAGCACGCTTCGCCATGAGATTTCTAGGATTAAAGGGCATTCATCATTCTAGTCAATATTACTAATAATTCGTAATGATCATTTTGCTTCCGAAAAGCCACTCTTTTTATAGGCTTACTTTCAATCATTTAGCTCGTGCTAATCTGATCTCAGATCGACCTCGGAGAATCGTCTTGCTCCTCGTAGCTGGTTGAATGGTTTGCTGATCCTTGGCAAAGAAAATCTGCTTCTCACTGACAACTTCTGTGCTTCTTTTTGAAATTGCTGGAGCATCCTAAGGCGATATATTTGGTCTAAAGAAATCTTCGTGCTTCTGTTGGAGATAACTGGTACAATGCTTATTGCTCTGGCGTTGCCCCTAGTGTTGCTTCTGAATAATTCGTTCGGAAATTTGATACGTTATTGGTGCATTTTTCAGCTTCTTGGTTTTGCCTCCGAGTCAATGGAATACGTTGAGTATGACTTACCTCTTGACCCATATACTTCCACATTTTATAATCTTTACTGCCGAGCCATCACAATCTTTGCATATGAAGTCGAGTCTTCCTCTGGTTACAGACAGTTTGCGCGTAGCATCCCACGAGTCAGTTCATTTAACGTCTAAATTTATCTATCGTTATCCCTAGCTGGGCATTAATCTTAAGAAGAACATTTGTCAAATACTGATTTACTCGCATCGGTGCAGTATACTGTGTGACAATTCCTTATATCGAATTCAGACTTCTAAGTTTGCCATTTCTGCTAATTTCGAATTGTCAGGCTCATCCACATATCAACATTTGTCTTGAGGTCATCTATCTTGATGGCTTTGCATTTTTCCTAAGGAAGACGTAATCCTAAGCTGTTTAAGGTAGCTTGACTACGGGATTCCTTGACAATGCTTCTCCTATCCTATGTTGGAATTCTTCTTCGTGTAGTTCGTCCAATCATCATGTGTTTTCATCTTGCCATTTGTTGAAGACACAGTATCCCCTAGGACGTAAGTTTTTCTTGGCTTACTCCGGACTTCCATACTCCTAAGCTCGTGGATTCTCGATCCACTTTGTGGTAACCTTTGTCATTCTTCTTAACTTTAAACAATTTCTGCTTCGAGCCTTCCGGCCTATCACTTATAGTGATGGTCTTCTGAAGGTGGCAACGTAGCTTGGAACGTTATTTCCACTATTTTCACCATAGCAACTCTCATTTCTCCTTTACCGTGACAACGTCTATCTTTAATCACGTCTTCAGTTTCCTTGCCTTAAGGCGACATTTAGGCGTGTCTATACCTCTTTTCAACTTCAACGGTTCCTGAGTTCTCCACCTGCAATTCCTATGATAATGTTTCTCGCACATCTGGCATATTGGCTTTCTTTGTTCAGAAGCTCCTTTAGCCTTCTTGTGGAATTTGCCGTCAATGTCTTCAAGACCTTCTTTATTCTCGGACTGCTTTCGTTTTCCTTTCATCAGGAATCTATTTCTACTAGAGGCTTCCTTGGGACCAGCTCCACTAGTGGCTGCTTCATTGGACATTCTTCTTTTCAAAGCCTCCAGGGATTAATTAGCAATCGATAATAACATGACCTTTAATGTCTCTGCCACCATTGCTAACATGGCGGCCTTCATATCTTCGTTAAAAGTACTCGTACTTTACATTTTTACTGACATCAGATTTAGTATCGGATGTTCTATTCGCATTCCTATCATGACTATGATCTCTAATCTTCTGATCCTATTATCAAAATAGTCTCACACTTCAGAACTCATGTGACGTGAAGTCTCTAAATTTTGAATTCATGATAATTAGATAATTGCAAGTTGTGACAATCCGATTTTTCAGGTCATTTTCTGGCATTAACTGAACGTAAACCGCATTAAATGTTGTGTGAACATTTATGTGTTGACATGTTGACTTTAGGAGATTAGGGTTTTGTGTGATAAATCACTATGAGCATACACGGAAAATTAAACGATTGAAATTCTATGTTAATTGTGGAACTAAAATATATAAATGAATATATATATATATGACCTAATGATATATATAATTTTGTGTAATTAAAGGATTTTAATTACAAGTTATTAATCATAGAGTTATGTGACTTGAATACGCACATATAAAAGTTACAGATTTAAAACATATGATTTTATGTGAATTTAAATTGAGAGTTGAGAATTATTATCTATGATTTTATGTAGTCATTTAAGTTCATAATTTCTTATTAACGTTATACGATTGATATATTTTGACGTTCTTCGTATATTTATTGTCAAAGTTATTTCCCGTTAGCTCCGTTAGGAATTCCTTTACACTCTTAAATTTTATGGGACCATTTCTGCCATTTCCTAAACCTCTTTTCTTTTATAAAATCTTGTGGGGGTTATTTCTGTAACTAACCAAACTTATATTCTATATTATGAACTGTTGAGGGACTAGATATGTCAATCCACCAAACTGGAATTAATGTCATTTACGACATTCAGGTCGTGAAAACGGTTTCAGTTTCAGCGACCATCACTCCGATCATCATTGCCCGATCGTTTTCCTTCGGCAATCAAGAGCCAATTTAATGATAAATCAATATCATTCGATTCCAGTTGCATATTCCCACAATCCTTCCACTTAATTTGTGACTCTCCACTCTCGTGCCTATCTCCATCGAAGAAAAAAAGAAAGAAAACTCCACCACCGCAGTTCAAAGAATTCCGGCCAACCACTGCCTAATCGATCCCCATTTGACCGTCACCAAGATCGCCTTTCGACACCGAGTTTGCCGGTGTCCTTTGTTTTGAGAATCGAAGCAACGTGCGGAGTGGTCGCCAAAGTTTCGGAAGCGATTTCGGTGTCAAAAACTAGTCATCTTTCATCTTCGTGTCAAGGTACTGATTTCCTCGTGCTATTCGCATCTTTTTCTGGGTCTAATTGTGTTTTCGCGATTTTCCGGTGACCGAAATAAATCTCCGGCCACCGGAGTTCTAAAGGTAGAAGATGACATCAGGCTGGGTCGGGTTATATAGTTTCGTTTCCGGATATAAACCAGATGCCAATCTGGCACAATGGTATGGGTGTTGATCCGGTACGCAGGAGACGCGCGTTCGAGTCCCGGTCTCACCCTTTTTAGTTCTGCATTGTTCCAAACCCGTTTTCTGGTCGCGGACTATGCATAAAACGAAAATGATCGGGCCTGTAACACAATCAGGGCGCTGGCCGGGTGGTAACATCGTGTGTTATAACATAGAGGTCATGGGTTCGAAGCCAGTGACCTCCATGTTTGCTATTTTTCATTTTATTTTGCATTTTTGAGTATTTAATCACTAGATCTTGTACCAAATGTGTTCTTGTCGTATCTGAAGCCCGTAAAATCGTATTGGAACCATTTAAACCTCGTAAAATCATATTTTGAATTGAAAACATGTTTAACTTGTCATCCTAAATTAAAAATTATAGTTTTTAACACCTATATCTATATATATTGATATAAAACTTTGGGATACATAGAAAGATAAATATATATATATATATAATTGTGTAGATTATATAAATATATATATATATATATATATATATATATATATATATACATACATGACGTTAACTTGAAGCAAAGTGATCTTTTGTGTAAACCATAGAATGTTTTAGAAAACCATTTAAAAGCATCGTTTTGACTAGAAACACAAAATACTCGGTTTTGAATTATGATTCAATATATAAATTGTAATTTCTTTTCAAAATAAATATTCAAATCATTGAAATTTAACATGTTTATGTATATATATTTATATCTTGTTGAAAATTCATTATTAACGTTACTTGAACGTTTAGTAAATACATAATATATATATATAATTATTTTTAGAATATTTGAACTTAGAAAATATACAATATTGATATATATTCTATTTTCTCGCGTTATTTCGATAATCGCTCGAATTTGGCACACGTGCCATCCTCGACTTGTTTTGAGTTCCACGATCCTTCGTTTTGTCGTTTACATTAGACTTAATAGTTTATAGAACACACACTTATACATCTATGCTCGTTAGGTGATTGATTTCTTACACAAGACTCGTTCTTGCTACTTGATTTAACTGTTTATCTGGAACTTTGCTGTGCAACCTAAGGTGAGTTTCACGGCCCCATTTTCCATATCTTAATCCTATTGGGGGAGATTAGCATGCAAACATTTGAACTATTAGATAATTATATCACCTGAATGATAGTGGCACACTTATGATAAAGCCCTCACTTTATAGTTACTATCAATGTGACATCAGTGGGAACATATTTAGTAGATCTACTGGGTTTGACAGCCCCACCCGGGTCAGTTGCTCTGGCAAGATTGGATATCGAACGGGTGTTATAAACTTCTTAGTCTTAATGAGGCACAATTGAACTTGTCGAGCTTCAGTAACTGGATAGCTAGTTGATCTAGTCAAATGTGCACTGATTTCTTGAAAATAGTCTAGCTAACTATTGCTATATTATCTAGATTTTACTGAACTATTAAACTGATGAACTGATTAAACCTGTGAACTCACCAACCTTTGTATTGACACTTTTAGCATGTTATTTCTCAGGTCACTAAATCAGATTGCTTGCCACGGATTAGGATGCACCACTTATGGATTTTGATTCTCATGCATGCATATTAGATTTTAAAACCTTTCGAACTAATTATCTTTTGGTTTGCGCATGTTTTGGCGCTTAAACGGTTATTATAACTTTTATCATTTATGCTTCTGCATTTCAAAACGCATTTATTTTGGTTTGACTTTTACATTGCATATAGACTGTTCGTATGGCTAATGTGTTCGATCCTGGTTTGTCACGCTCCCTGCGACGCGTTGTCGCGCGTGGGATTTTTGGGAGTGTGACAGATTGGTATCAGAGCCATTGGTTATAGTGAACTAGGTTTGCATTAGTGGACCGACTATAGCCTTAGTTACACCTTAGTCATACACTCGAACACACACACACTAGTATTTGACTATGTGCTACTTGTACTTATATATGTATATATATGATATATATGCAGACATGGCTGGATGGATATCCGCTTCTTTATCATCATCATCATCATCCCCATCCGTCATCAGTAGGCGGGTTACTTCGGGTCCTACTACCCCAACTCATGGAAATCGAAGGATAACTTCCGAGGGCCACGTATATGGAGAACCAATTGTTGTTCGTGGAAGAGACAATGGCAACTGGAGATGGTATGAGTTACTTGTGACTAGTTGGGTTCATCGAGAACAAGTGCCACCTACTCCAACAGAATCGTCGTAGACTCGGTTCTTTCTACCTGAACTGCCATATGCCATTGAACGAATCGTCGTGGCAGTGGTCTCTATTTTTGACCGCGCGCTTAGGGACATTAGGAGGCTATTTGGTATGGTCACGGAGCTGCAAGAAAATGGCGCTAGCACTAATCAGAGAGTTGCCAACCTTGAGGAAAACTTGGAGGGGACTAATAAGCGTCAGACTGAGCACCAGGTGACACTGAGCGACACGTACTATCAGGTGGGTCATCTAACTAAGCTTGTTCAGGCAGTCACGGATCGTGTTGCTAAGCTTGATTTAGCTAGGGAGGCTGAGCCTCCGGCGAAACCGGTTGAAGAACCTATTATGGAGGATCCCGAGGAAGAACCAGAAGAGGATCCCGAGGAAGAACCTGAAGAGGATCCCGAGGAAGAACCGAAGAGGATCCCGAGGAAGAACCGAAAGAGGATCCCGAGGAAGAACCGGAAGAGGAGATGCCTGATGCATCCAGTGATCATGATAGCTCCTGAGTTGTTTGTTTTCACTTTTGTTTTGGTTGGTTGTTTGTTTTATCGGGAGGATATTCCCAAGACTATGCATTTTGAATTTTGAATTTTAGTTGGATAATTTTTTGTGAACGAGTTGCATTTTATTTGAAATGAGATTTACAATTTAATATGTGATTGTCTCTTGTGAAGTAATTTATTACTTATGTGATGGTTGTTGTGATTCATGTTTTATCTTATTCTCATTTTGGGTAATTTTGAATTGAAGATAATGGCAGACGGAAATGCACCAAACATGGCACCGGCTGAATTGGCTGCACTGATTAACCAACATGTGGTTGCTGCCTTGGCGGCACATGTTCAAGGTGCAGGAAATGCAGGGCCACCCCAAGGTAACACAAAATTCGTGTTTTGTTGTTTGATGTGGTCACACGTATTGGTAATCTGTGATTGAAAGATTGTATGAATGTATGTACATGTAATGCTACATTTAAAACTTTCATGGACTGTAAGCCTAATCAGTTCAAAGGAACTGAAGGAGCTGTTAGCCTACTCCACTGGATTGAAAAAGTGGAATCTGCATTCGAAATGTGCAACTGTCCTGAGGCTAGCAAAGTGAAATTTTCCACGGGTACTTTGGAAGGACCGGCTCTCACCTGGTGGAAAACTGAGGTGTAGATGTTGGGGATTAAAGAAGCATATGCCATGCCTTGGGCTGAGTTTAAAGAGTTGCTACAAGAAAAGTATTTCCCACGAGACGAGATCCAGACATTAGAAACTTAGTTGTATGATCTCAAGATGGAGGGGTCTGAAATTGAAGCTTACACTACTCGCTCAAATTCTCTTGCGAATTTGTGCCCTAGAATCGCCACCCCTGCTTACCGAAGAATCGAGCTGTATATCAAGGGTCTAGTGCCACAAATCCAAAGAATGGTGACTGCCTTAAACCCTACGACCATTCGTTATGCTGTAAGAATTGCTCATAGGCTCCCGAATCAAGCAGTTGATCAAGGAGTCATGCCTCCTAAGAAAGGAACTTCTGGAGCATCTGACAACAATAGAAAGTGGGATAACTCTGGAAATTAGTTGGGGAACTAGTCTTCCAACCAACAGAACCATTAATACCAGAACTGCAGATTCAACAATTCCAGAAATTTCTCATCCAATTCTCAGAAATAGAGTAATCAGAATCAAGGACAACAGGGTTATGTGGGCAAGTACCCACAGTGTAACAAGTGCAACTACTATAACTATGGTCCATGCGACAGGTATTTGTGTGCCAAATGCGGCAATAAGGCACATCAATCCAAGGATTGCCCAGCCAAAAATAACGGGAAGCAAGTTCAGCAGGGTGAAGGAACTAAGAGTGGTTTTAATTGTTTTAATTGTGGGAAAGAAGGCCACATAAAGAGAAATTGTCCTCAACTGAACGGTGGAAACAACAATAACACCAACCCTGGCAATCAAAATGGCAATAACAACAACAACGGGAATAATGGGAACAATGGAGGAAATGGTGCCAGAGGTAGAGCTTTTGTCATAGGCTCGGGGGATGCCAGAGCAGATCCAAATGTCGTCACTGGTAAGTTTTCTCTTAACGGATATTATGCTCTAGTCCTATTTGACACTGGTGCCGATAGAAGCTTCATATCTACTAAATTTAGCAATATGATAAATGCCAACTTGACTCCTTTAGATGCTAAATACGTGGTTGAACTTGCTAATAGTAAACTTGTTGAGTCCACCCATATAGCTAAAGACTGTAAATTGGAATTCGCTGGCCATAAATTAGGAATAGATTGCCTATCCAAGAATCGTGCAGAAATTTTTTGTCATGAGAAAATCGTTCGAATACCACTGCCTAGTGGAGAATTGATCTCGGTTCAAGGAGAAAAGTGTGGTACTGTCATGGGTGTGATATCTTTTCTCAAAGCGCAGAAGTGTTTGCGCAAGGGACATGTTGTTGTTCTCGCGAACATTTCAGAGAAATTAGATGAAGAGAAGAGGATTGAGGATATCCCGATTGTGAGGGACTTTCCCAGAGTCTTTCCAGAAGATCTACCAGGTTTACCGCCTCATCGATAAGTCGAGTTTCAGATTGATCTTGCTCCTGGAGCAGCACTAATTGCTCATGCACCTTATCGTTTAGCACCAAATGAGCTACAAGAACTATATACACAACTTCAAGAACTGCTTGAAAAAGGATTTATTAGGCCTAGCTCATCGCCCCGGGGAGCTCCAGTGCTTTTTGTAAAGAAGAAAGATGGAACCTTTCGAATGTGCGTCGATTACAAGGAACTCAACAAAGTGACTGTCAAGAATCGTTATCCCTTACCCTGAATTGATGATTTATTTGATCAACTATAGGGATCTAGCTACTACTCCAAAATCGATTTGAGATCGGGTTACCACCAACTGAGAGTCCACGAGGAGGATGTCTCGAAAACAGCGTTGAGAACTCGTTATGGTGATTATGAGTTCATGGTTATGCCATTCGGGTTAACCAATGCACTAGCGATTTTCATGGACTTGATGAATCGCGTTCGCAGGCCATATCTCGATAAATTCGTCATCGTCTTCATTGACGATATTTTGATATATTCTAAGTCTAAAGAGGAGCACGAACAACATCTTCGTTTGATCTTAGAGTTACTCAAGAAGGAGCAATTGTATGCAAAGTTTACGAAGTGTGAATTCTAGTTGCGTGAGGTGCAATTTCTTGGTCATGTCGTTAATGATCAGGGGATTCACGTTGATCCAATCAAAGTTGAGGCAATTAAGAATTGGCCTACGCCTAAAACACCAACGCAAATTCGTCAATTTCTTGGTTTGGCAGGTTATTATAGACGGTTTATTGAGGGCTTTTCAAAGATAGCTCAACCTCTTACGGCATTGACGCATAAAGAAACGGCGTATAACTGGAATGAAAAGCATGACGTCGCTTTTCTGCTACTAAAGCAGAAACTTTGTAGCGCGCCAATATTATCCTTACCAAAGGCTAGTGATGATTTCGTGGTGTATTATGACGCGTCAAAGCAAGGATTAGGTTGCGTGCTGATGCAAAGAGAAAAAGTCATAGCTTATGCCTCTCGTCAGTTAAAAACCCACGAGCAGAACTATACAACTCATGATTTGGAGTTGGGAGCAGTCATTTTCGCATTGAAAATTTGGAGACATTATCTATATGGAACGAAATACTATCTACACTGATCACAAAAGTCTCGAGCATATCTTTGCTCAAAAGGAGTTGAACATGAGACAACGTCGTTGGGTGGAACTTCTTAATGACTATGATTACGCGATTAGATACCATCCAGGAAAAGCTAACGTGGTAGCTGATGCCTTAAGCCGAAAGGATAACCCCAAGCCTAGGAGAGTTTGTGCTTTGCAAATTACTATTCATACAGGATCACCTGATCAGATCCAGAATGCACAACTCGAAGCACTCAAAGATGAGAACATTGGACTAGAATCCTTGTGGTGTATGGATAAGTTATTGGAAGTTAGATCAGATGGTATGCGGTATTGTACGAACCGAATATGGATTCCCGTGTATGGAAATTTGAGGGAATTGATTATGGATGAAGCCCATAAGTCTCGTTACACTATTCATCTAGGCTCGGATAAGATGTACCAAGATTTGAAACTGATTTACTGGTGGCCAAAGATGAAAGCTGACATTGCCACTTACGTAAGCAAGTGCTTGACTTGTTCCAAGGTCAAGGCGGAATAACAAAAACCGGTAGGGTTACTTCAACAGCCAAAAATTCCCGAGTGGAAATGGGAGGGAATAGCTATGGATTTTATCACAAAGTTACCCCGTACAGCAAGCAGATGTGATACAATTTGGGTAATTTTTGATCTTTAACCAAGTCGGCACATTTCCTACCAATCAAGGAAACTGTTACCTCAGAGACCTTAGGCAAAATATACCTTAAAGAGATCGTTTCGCGACATGGAGTACCAGTTTCTATCATATCGGATCGAGACGCCCGATTTACACCCAAATGTTGGGAATCGTTACATGAAGCATTGGGATCGCGTTTGGATATGAGTACTGCGTATCACCCTTAGACCGATGGTCAAAGTGAACGGACCATCCAAACTCTTGAGGATATGCTATGTGCATGTGCGATTGATTTTGGTGAAAGTTGGGATAAACATTTACCGTGGAATTTTCCTATAACAACAGTTATCACACCAGTATTGGTGTAGCTCCACTTGAAGCACTTTACGGGCGTAAGTGTAGATCGCCACTCTGTTGGGCGGAGGTTGGTGACAGTCAACTCACAGGTCCTGAGTTAGTACTCGAGACAACAGAGAAATTCGTACAAATTCGCAATCGTATGGCAGCCGCACGAGATAGTCAGAAAAGTTATGCTGATAAACGATGAAGACCTTTGGAATTTGAGGAAGGAGATAAGGTCTTCTTAAAGGTCCCACCCTAGAAGGGTGTAGTGCGTTTTGGTAAACGTGGTAAGTTAAACCCAAGATATAATTGGCCATTCGAGATTGTTAAGAGAATTGGTCTATCAGCTTATGAACTAAACTTACCAGAAGAGCTAAGTGGGGTCCATAACGTCTTTGACGTGTCGAATTTAAAGAAATGTTTAGCAGATGAGACATTAATCACTCCACTCGAGGAGTTACATGTGGATGAACAACTTCGATTTATCGAAGAACCAGTAGAAATTATGGACCGAGAAGTTAAACAGTTAAAGCGAAGCAAAATCCTAATCATTAAAGTTCGTTGGAACTCGAGACATGGTCCTGAGTTTACTTGGGAACGCGAAGATCAGATGATGATGAAATATCCCAGACTGTTCAAGGATCAGCCTTCATCTAGTTCAGGTACTGGTTAAATTTTCGCAGACGGAAATTCTTCAGCAAGGGGATGATGTGACTATTGAGAAATTTTCTTTTCTTTTCTTTGTGCCTAGCTCGTTAACTTTTACCGCGTTACGCAATTTCCGAGGATGAAAATTCTTCAACATGGGGATACTATGACAATCCGACTTTTCAAGTCATTTTCTGGCATTAACTGAACGTAAACCACATTAAATGTTGTGTGAACATATATGTGTTGACTTTAGCAGATTAGGATTTTGTGTGATCAATCACTACGAGCATGCACGGAAAATTAAACGATTGAAATTCTATGTTAATTGTGGAACTAAAATATATAAATGAATATATATATATATATATGACCTAATGATATATATGATTTTGTGTAATTAAAGGATTTTAATTACAAGTTATTAATCATAGAGTTATGTGACTTGAATACGCACATATAAAAGTTACAGATTTAAAACATATGATTTTATGTGAATTTAAATGGAGAATTGAGAATTATTATCTATGATTTTATGTAGTCATTTAAGTTCATAATTTCTTATTAACGTTATACGATTGATATATTTTGACGTTCTTCGTATATTTATCGTCAAAGTTATTTCCCGTTAGCTCCGTTAGGAATTTCTTTACACTCTTAAATTTTAAGGGACCATTTCTGCCATTTCCTAAACCTCTTTCCTTTTATAAAATATTGTGAGTGTTATTTCCGTAACTAACCAAACTTATATTCTATATTATGAACTGTTGAGGGACTAGAGATGTCAATCCACCAAACTGGAATTAATGTCATTTACGACATTCAGGTCGTGAAAACGGTTTCAGTTTCAGCGACCATCACTCCGATCATCATTGCCCAATCGTTTTCCTTCGGCAATCAAGAGCCAATTTAATGATAAATCAATATCATTCGATTCCAGTTGCACATTCCCACAATCCTTCCACTCAATTTGAGACACTCTCCTCTCGTCCCTGTCTCCGAGAAAAAAAAAGAAGAAGAAAACTTCATCACCGCAATTCAAAGAATTCCGGCCAACCACTGCCTAATCGATCCCCATTTGACCGTCACCAAGATCGCCTTTCGATACCGAGTTAGCCGGTGTCCTTTGTTTTGAGAATCAAAGCAACGTGCGGAGTGGTCGCCAAAGTTTCGGAAGCGGTTTCCGTGTCAAAAACTAGTCATCTTTCATCTTCGAATCAAGGTAATGATTTCCTCGTGCTATTCGCATCTTTTTCTGGGTCTAATTGTGTTTTCGCGTTTTTCCGGTGACCGAAATAAAACTCCGGCCACCGGAGTTCTAAAGGAAGAAGATGACATTAGGCTGGGTCGGGTTATATAGTTTTGTTTCCGGATATAAACCAGACGCCAATCTGGCACAATGGTTTGGGTGTTGGTCCGGTACGCAGGAGATGCAGGTTCGAGTCTCGGTCTCACCCTTTTTAATTCTGCATTGTTCCAAACCCGTTTTCTAGTCTCGGACTATGCATAAAACGAAAATGATCGGACCTATAACACAATCAGGGCGCTGGCCGGGTGGTTGATTGCTTACACAAGACTCGTTAGGTGATTGATTGCTTCCACAATACTCGTTCTTGCTACTTGATTTAACTATTTATCTGGAACTTTGTTGTGCAACCTAAGGTGAGTTTCACGGCCCCATTTTACATATTTTAATCCTGTTGGGGGAGATTAACATGCAAACATTTGAACTATTAGGTATTATATCACCTGAATGATAGTGGCACACTTATGATAAAGCCCTCACTTTATAGTTACTCTCAATGTGACATCAGCGGGAACTTATTTAGTAGATCTACTGGGTTTGACAGCCCCACCTGGGTCAGTCGCTCAGGCACGATTGGATATGGAACGGGTGTTATAAACTTCTTAGTCTTAACGAGGCACAATTGAACTTGTCGAGCTTCGGTAACTGGATAGCTAGTTGATCTAGTCAAACGTGCACTGATTTCTTGAAAATAGTCTAGCTAACTATTGATATATTATCTGGATTTTACTGAACTGTTAAACTGATGAACTGATTAAACCTGTGAACTCACAAACCTTTGTGTTGACACTTTTAGCATGTTATTTCTCAGGTCGCTAAACCGAATTGCTTGCCACGGATTAGGATGCACCACTTATGGATTTTGATTCTCATGCATGCATATTAGATTGTAAAACCTTTCGAACTAATTATCTTTTGGTTTGCACATGTTTTGGCGCTTAAACAGTTATTATAACTTTTATCGTTTACGCTTCCGCATTTCAAAACGCATTTATTTTGGTTTGACTTTTACATTGCATATAGACTGTTCGTATGGCTAATGTGTTCGATCCTGGTTTGTCACGCTCCTTGCGACGCGTTGTCGCGCGTGGGATTTTTGGGGGTGTGACACAAGTGCTATTCAATTATATAATTATGATGCGTTCAAAACTCAATTATTCTTATCACATTCATCCCTAGTGTCCATACCTTTCCATTCATCCTTTACCGGTAATTCTAAAAACCGGTCCTTTAAAACTACCTTTCTCTAGGCATTCTTTACAAGTTATTAACCACGTATCTCACCGTCAATTAACCTACCCCACACTAGGCCACACAACTGTTAGAACCTATGATATGTTCATTTGGGTAAAATACCAAATTGCAGTAGCTAATTGCAATCTGGTATTCCGCGCACTTGCATATCCTAAATTCTACCTCATATGTTCCTGGTGCAACATTTTTCCTATGGGCATGACTATCCTGATTGGCATTTACATTCCTTATCCTACCTTACTTTGTTTACCAAGAGTCCTAGTTTAAGTCTAGATACCGTTCTAGTGTCTAAATCTTTTAAACCAAGGCTTTGATACCAACTTGCGACGTCCACTCCTAGTCTTGGCTCCAGGAGGGGTCACGTGTCGGATTTACTCATGAACAATGGTACAACAGAGATAACTAAGCAACGAAAATTAAAAACTTTTCATTTATATATATGCCAAGTGACAATAGTAAGGAAGTTAACAACATAATCTAATAACTAGATCTTATCTATAGCTATGCCAGTCTACTACCGAGTCCTTCCTAATAGTTTGCTCATCTAATCTACCCTTGCTAGAGCCCTTCCCTTGCCACTTTAAACATCACCGACACCTGACATACGTTATTTTAAAGGCCAGTTTACGCTGGTGAGTTCTAAGTATTTAAAATTCTTACATTTCCCTAAAAGGTTACCTCAAACATTTGGGCCTAATGACCCCTTCTTTATAAACATTTATAATGAAGACACACCTTCCTATAAGTAAACGTTGGTGAGTTCTAAGTATTTAAAATTCTTACCTTTGATAATAATGAAGAAACATCTTCCTATAAGTAAACGTTCACTCTGGGATCGCCCAGTGAGGGATGACATTTCCTAGTTGGAATTTATGTGACACCCTCGCTTTTGCCAGAAACCCAGTGTACAGACGTTTACCCTTCCAGTCGGTGTGAACTTCTAAATATCCGATTAACTCGGTATCTTAAATACTTTATCATTTATCCATTTTAACTTCATATATATTTATTATATATAAAGACATGTCACCATACCAAAAATCAAGTCCTCATACCCTCCGGATTATTTTATATTAAATAATCATATTTCAAAACCATAATTACCCGTTTTTCTCATTTTTTATCAAAACTCATTTTTATTCAAAACTCATTTTTATTCAAAACCAACTCAGGGTATTACCCATTATAACATTCTATAATGTACTTTAAAATTTCAAAGCTTAGTTCATAAGCGTTTACTCGGGTTTAATAGCACAGCGTCTAGAAAACCCTAATTTCAATATTAACACTTACATTAAACATATTTTAAATATGTTTCAAATATATATTAAACATATTCTTTAATCCGATAATTAATTTATCATTATCGTTAACCTTTATATTAAATATATACGTTTATATATATTTAATATTTAAATACATATTCTTTTAATCAATTTCATTTAATAAAATCGATTAATAATTATATATATATACATATATATTTTTCATATATATATATATATATATATATATATATATATATATATATTTATATCAATATTTTTATATCATTGAACTTAATTTAAGTCATATAATAATACCGAATAATATAAGGTGAATACCTTCTTGACAGTCGTGGAACGAATCCAGATAACCGAATATTAACGTTATCCGATTTGGACAAATAAATAGTCCTCTCCGATTAGTTTCTTGCCACGAGCATTTCCCCGTTGTCGGTTCTTCGTTTGGATCGAGTTACCCCACCGAAAACTCTACCGAACTTAACCGAGTTTAACTCTGTTAACCACCACCTTTTCTAACTCGAATCATGGCCACCTCTGTCCACCATTGCCAACCGCCAACCGCCGCCACCATTCTCCACCATCTCGGTAGTCCATCGTTGTTACCACTACGCCCCATCGTCAACCGCTTGTCACCGAAAGTTAACCGAAAGATAGGATGGTTATGTCGTGTTTTACCAGGTTTACTTCCCGTTTCATCATGTTTAAATTGAACCACAACCACTGTCATCATCTTCTACCGTTGTCACCACCCACAGCCGCCACCTTTGCTATCACCAACTGCCGCCACCATTGCCTTAGTCATCGTAGATGATCACTGGCCCGCCGGAGAAGCCCTTCACGAAGCAAACAGAGAAGGTTTCCTGGGTTAACTCGCCGGAATATCAAGGATGGTGGTTACTGGGTGTGACGGGTTTCACCGGGAAGAAGGAGTTCGTCGTGGGGTAGTTTGCCAGAAAAACGAACGGGAACGAGGGACCTACTGTGGGTGTTGCGGCTTCAAAGTGATGAGGTGGTTGCCGGTTTCGTCACTCGGAGCTATCGTCGGTCTGCTGTGTTTCACCGGAAAAACAGACGGAGGGAGAGGGAAGTATTAAGCTCGCTGGTTTTGATGGACAGAGGGAGAGGGACGAGGATGGTCGTCGGTTTTCACGGAAGCTGAGGTTGTTGGTTTTCTGGGTGAACGAAGAGGAAGGTGCTTGCCGGGATATGCGACGCTGATACGTAGATGCCCGCTGGGTTCATCGGAGGGAGGTTGTGTCGTGAAATCAAAGGAGGGTGGTGGAGTGTACGGTCTCTCTCTATCTCACTCTTTCATTTGTCTAATTGTGGTTTGTGTGTGTGTATGTTGAATTGAGATGTGATTTAATTCGAATTGTGTATGCATGTATTTATACTCAAACTAAAACCACATAATTGTTTACACGTACTAAAACTTAGAGTAGAAGTGTGGTTTTCATACGTGTATGTATATCTTCTGATCCTCAATTTGTGGTGTATGATAATACAGCAATATGGTATTTATATTTTATGTGGTATTAATTTAATACTAAGAGGTTTTATACCATGTTTCCTAAACCCGTTAAATAATTTAATATTTCATAAACGGATTATAAAAATTCCCGAACAATTAAAATATCACGGGAGTCCAATAAATATTAATCGTTATATTTGTTCTTCGGTTATAACGTTAACCGGTGAATATTCATTTAATTATGCGGTATAAGCGCGTGTAGCAATCACGACCGTTTCATAAACCGAATATGTCGTTTTGACTGAAATACTTAACTATTATTATAATAATTATTTATATTTTGCCGAGTCACTAAAATCATCTCGAACGGCTAACCGAATTGATTTCGGTTATTATCGCGTAACAGTAACCGACTTCACCGTTTTTCGTGCCAAACATCGTAAATATATTTTATAACGATTATAAATCAAGTATTTAGCAATACCTGATATTCTAATTTTGCCTCGGTGTTATATTAGTGACGTTCATGCTTAAATAAAGTTTATTACAAACCAGGCCTAAATCACTATTTTGCGTTTTCCCGCTTCATTACAACTCGGATTTGAGATCCGTCTGCGCCCACGGTCTTTATTTTTCATTATCTATTATATTCTATAATTTCACCTCTTGACGTTTCCTCGAATGTCGTGTCGAATATTCATACGCGAATCGTGATGTTTCTCTATTCTACGTAAATATTACTTCACATGCATTTTAGCTACTTAACAAATATAGCACACGTGTATATCTTAAGTCATGAAATTTTGGGGTGTTACATTATTATATTAAACCTTGCGTTAACGCCATATAATACGCGATTAGGTTTAATTGGAAGGCATATCGGAGGTTTTGCCTGAATTAACTACTTAATAGTATAATGTGAGTTCTATGAGCCTACTTATAAATGTTTTAAATGTTTTACTGTTTTCGAGCTAATATACATATAAATGTTATGAAAATATCTTCAAATGATTTATAACTAAAATATTGCATGTTTTAACTGATAGAACTGTTTAAAGATTTTTGTCTGATATATACGTGAAAGGTTATGAAAATGTTATGAAAATGATTATTGATGAAAAGTTTTACAATATTAAACTGTTAAATGGCTGTTGAATTGAAATATACGTGAAAATGTTGTGATCATGTTTACGAGTGAAATGTCATAAACTGTTAAACTACTAAACTACTTTAGGAATGATATACATGGAAAATGTTAAGAAAATGTGTTTAAATGCCTTTTACATGGTTTGTGCCGATACACACATGTGAAATGTTTTAAGGCCTATAACTGTTATAAATGATGATTACCTGTTATAAACTGTTTTCAGGGAAAGTTATAATGAACGGGTAACATAAAGGATGAAACTTTTAAATAAAGTTTTGAGAAATGGAAAATGTAAAGATTTGGTCTAAGCTTGCGTATGTAAATAAGTGTCGGATAAATATGATCTTATTGGCCTTGTTGTGATTGTAAGATGTAATCTATACTGGAATGATCCTATATCATATTCGTTTGTATTTATGGTGTGGTGGATACGATGCGGTACTTCCTATATATAAGCACCCGTAATACAATAGGAAATGTTATAGAATCAGTCCAGTGTAGGTTTCACTGAAGTTTAACAAGACCTATAACATTATATTTATAAAACGCTTATTTCCATATACAGGTGATGGACTGATATTAAAAAGGTTATGAGTCCAAATACAAAGGTTATTTAAATGGACTTTTGAAAAGGTTAAAAATGTTAAAAGGTTTAAAAGGTTGAAAAGGTTTTAATCTAAGCAGATATTGTCTAGTGAAAAGGGAAATGGTGGTTGTACAACTATAAGCGGGGAATGACGGTTCTCCGGGGTAGCGACGGTTACTCTAATCATTGAAATGGTATTCGGGTAGCGACGGTTGCCTGAGGAACTAACGTGGTTCCAATAGACAATGCTTAGTAAGTAAATAAATGACTCCTTATAATATTTCGTATAGCTACTTTATACCTAATGATTATTTGCACAAGAGATGGTCTAGGAGGCCCAAAGTACTTTGAGTACTAGATGGTTTTTACTATGATTTAAAGGTTATGTTTTGGTATAACTCTGTTATGTCTTATACCTGATAAATGTTTAAAGGTTATATTTTGGTATAATGCTTATACCTGATAAATGTTTAAAAGATAATGGTTTTAAAGTTACAGTATAATTCTGTTATGTTTTATACTTGATAAATGTTTGATAAAAAGGGGGCCGTTAGGCCCAAGCGTTGGAATAAAATTTCGAGACAAATGTAACGTTTTCGAAAAATGTAGAATTCACCAGCGTAAGCTGACCTTTCCAAAAACATATGTATGTCAGGTGATGACGATGTTTAAGGTAGCAAGGAAAGGGCTTTGGTGAGAATAGACTAGGTGGGCAAGCTATCAGGAAGGACTTGGTAGTGTACTGGCATAGACATAGATAAGATCTAGTTGTTAGGTTATGTTGTATCTTCCTTACTGTTGTACTTGGCTTATAAATAAATGAAAGTTTTTAATTTCCGCTGCTTAGTTATCTCTGTTATATCATGTGTTCATGAGTAAATCCGATTAGTGACCCCTCCTGGTGCCAAGTCTGGGAGTGGGCGTCACAAGTAGGTATCAGAGCCTTGGTTTAAGAGATTTAGATACTAGCGCGATATCTAGATTTAAACTAGGACCCTGGTTAGACAAAGTAAGGTAAGATAAGGAATGTAAATGCCATTCAGGATAGTTATGCTCATAGGATAAAGGTTGCACAAGGAACATAGGAGGTAAGACTTAGGGTATGCAAGTGCGGAGAATACCCGATTACAATTAGCTACTGCAATTTGGTATTATCCAAATGAACATATCATAGATTTTAATTATTGTGTGTCCAAGTGTAGGGTAGGTTAACTGACAGTAAGATACGTTGTTAGTAACTTATAAGAGTGTCTAGAAGAAGGTAATTTTAAAAGACCGGGTTTTAGAATTACCGGTAAAGTAAAAAAGGAAAGGTATGGACATTAGGGATGATTGTAATGAGAGTAACTGGGTTTTGAACGCATCATAATTATATAATTGTATAGGGCTTGCACTTATCTAATTATCATGAATTCAAAATTTGGAGACTTCACGTCACATGAGTTCTGAAGTGCCAGGCTGTGACAACTGCCAAATTTCCAAGTTAACATTGTTAACTATCTCCGTTAGGCTCGTTACCAACTCGGTTATACTTTTAGTGTCATGTTAGTGTCACGTGCGTTTACATGACCGAGCCTATCCCAGGTCACTATTTGATTTGTTGCAATATGCGAAATAAATAATCACAACATAAATAAATTTTAATAATTTATTATGTGTCACGAGATGTCATTTGAACGTTTACAATATATATATATATATATAAATATATATATATATGTGTGTGTGTGTGTGTGTGTGTGTGTGTGTGGCAAAGTTATTGTACAAAGGACGTTTTCCGTGCGAAGTGTGCGAAGGGATCTCGGCCGCTCATATGCGCGGCTTTATTTTATCTGACGGCGCTAAAAATGTAACAGGCTTAATTAATTTTAAAAAAGGACGCGGAGTTATTAAAAGAGGTATTAAAGTCTTTTTAACTTTAAATGAGACACGCATACGCAAAAATATTTACGCATCGAACAGAAAACAACGTAGCCTTTAACATTTTAAACAAATAACGAATATTTGAAATAAAAATCACGCATACACGTTAAAAAACTCCAAAAACACAAACCTAACTGTCTTACACTTTAATTAAAAAAACGCATGTATTCAAATAAATAACGCACACTTACTTTTTAACGCACACATGACAAAAATCACGCACTTATCTAAAAAATCAACGACAACACTAAACCCAGTATCCAAATCACGCACACACAACAAAATCACGCACCTATCTAAAAATCAAAGCAATACTAAAACCAGTACCCAAATCACGCACACACAACAAAAACACCCAAACTATCTAAAAAAAAAGCAAAAACTAAAACCAATCTCAAAATATCACGCACACGAAAACAAAAAAACATGCAACTACCTAAAAAAATATTTCTCTAAAGGCTTCTTCTTTACAACTCTAGACACTAACCAGGGCGTAGTTGTGAAAACAAAATAACACAACAAAGAACTCTAATTACGCATGATGTTCCTAAAAATCACTCATTACAAAAAATATATGAACGACAACTTTCTAAAATTTTCATTTCAATCTATTAAAAACGCTTTCATTTCAAAGCTACATAAAAACATATTAAACAAAAGACAAAGAGAAGAGATGCCTAAACATCTTCATATCTCTTAGAGAATCCTTTCGATCTTTTATTTTCTTCATTGTGCTATCCATCAACCTACGAAGCATTTCGTAGATCTCCTGCTTCAACTGCAGTTGATCCATAATGAACTCCGTAGCAGCACTCTGTATCTCACTGGAAGGATGTTTAACAAACACCTCAAGCATCAAAGTATAAGTTTCGATGCTATTGGAGGTGAGACCGACCATCATTCCCAACGAATTATGCATGATATCGCCTTTCGTTTCATCTCTGTTGCAGAGTTCCTCCAGCGCTCTTATCGCCTCAGGGGATTTTGTGAAAATGTAGTTCGATGAAGACGAAGTCATTGAAGATGTGTAAGGAGAAAGGAAGATAGTGAATTTCTGAAGAAAAAAAAATCTGTCTAACTAGTAAAACTATAAAATACAAATAAGGGGAGGGAAACCCAACCGACGGAAAGAAAAAATAATAAATTAAAAACACGTATTCAGTTTCTTTATTACGCATAAAATATATTAAAAAATACGTAAATATCCATCTAACTTGCGTCCTTCAATATACACATAAATATCAATCATGACTCCTCGATCACTCCCCCCCCCCCCCCTTATAAAATAGGAACTTGATTCGCTTCAGATAAATAACGCAACCCTCTGCAACTGCTCAAAAGAAAACACATCATTATCAAAAAACCGTTAAAAAGAACATACAAATGGATTCCTCATCTTCACCATCATCTACCCCCCTCTGCTAAATATTTATTGATGAAAAAGAAGTTGAAGATGAAGATACTAATCGAATATCAGAAGGAAAAACACATGGTAGACGTTCTCAACCAAACCTTCGACACTCTACAACAGACGATCGAAGAAAGAAATGAAGTAAAAAAAATTGTTCATCTTGCAGAATAGTGCCGTCCGTGATTTGGTAATTTTGATCATGTCAGACATGAACAAAACTGACATAGAACAATGAAAACGATTACAACCCTAGTCGGAGCCCTTCAAGCGTCTACCGATTTGAAGAAGTCTTTTCTATCAAAATATAAGTAGTTTAATTTATGCTTTCTATGTTCTTGGGCGTTCTTTGTAATTTTAAGTTTGATTATCTATCTATCAAGAAATTTGTGATTATTCGTCTATTACAGTGCACAAATAACGCATGCAAACAATTACCAAGAAATAACGCAAAAGAGGTAATGTTATAACTTAGGAAAGTAATAATGCAAATGAGAATAGATATCTATTTGTAATCACGCAAGAATTAAATATAAAATTACGTGTATTTTCACGCATGTTAATTGTATTATCATGAATGAAGAAACTCGTAAAATTAAGGTTACAACAATAACGCAACGCCATACAATTAAAAAACACAAAAAGAAAAATATTCACGCAAAACAGTAAACACAAAAAAGTAGGAAAAAATATGCAATTATTAAATAAATAACGCAAACAGGAAAACTCTTACAAAAAGAAAAAAAAACATGAACATAAGTTAAAAAAAAAATTAAAAAATTGACTCTCTATAATCACGCATGTTGTTTCTATTTTGACGCATGAAGAAATCGATATAAAACACCTTACTACAAATAACGCAAAAAATACATAATTAAAAACAAACGCTGCGACTTAATCTACCGTCTATTTTAATTAAAAACTTTAAATTGACAAAAATGCCCATCCGCGTCTAGAGAGAGAACGCCATGCGTCGGCCTCCCCTTCCTTCACACGAAAAAAATAAAACTTTGTATTTGAACTTTCACCTATATATATAATTACTAATAATTAATTTTAGTAATTTATTTCATGACTCCATGGGTAATTGAAATAAGCATTTCTTGAAAAATTATTTTTTTTATAAGTGAACTAAGTTTTATGTGCGTATACGATAACTAGACTTTTCCCGACTAAATATTACATGTTAAATAAGTTATAAATGCTTGGAAACATTCATAGTATTTTCTTTACCAAGTTTTGGGGTTAAACCTCCTTTTTACTTGTTTTGGGACATTTGGGTATGACATGAAAATAGTGGGACCAAAAGTGTAATTTCTACAAACACAAAATGCAGCCATTTCCCCTCCTCCCCCTCATTCATGATTTCTTTCTTCTCTTCTTCCTTTCTCACGGCTCAACACACACACACACCCACTCTTGAAATTTCTTGAAATCAAACATCAAGCAAGCAAGATTTAAGGTGTCTAAGCTCATTCAACCTTCAAGAAAGCTAGAGAGGGCCTCAATCTCGTCTCATCATCATCTTCCGCCATTTCCTCTTCACCTAGTAAGCCCTAGAAACTTTTATGTCGAAATTTCTTGATTACATGTGTTAATCTTGTGTTTGTGTGCAAATTGGTATGTATAAATGCTCATGAATCATGTTTTATGATGGGTTAAGTTTATTTAGGTTTTGGGGCTGATCTTATGTCATTATGATGGCTGTAAATGTGATGAAAAATCTGCCATGAAGTGTTCTTGTTAAAAGCTTGTGTTGTGGAACATGGAATTTTAGGTGTATATGCGTATATGCAAGTCTTATGTTTGATTTTGTTATGAACATCATGTCTATGTAATATGTGCTGGAAATGTTAAGTGGAGTATTTTTTATATTATTATAAGTCTTTACAAGAAGTTTGATTACCAAATTGTTAAGCGAAACTTTTGAAACGAAACTTTTGCAATTTCTCGTTTTCGGACAGATTCTGTCAAAATTTTGGGTCATTTTGTACAGGCTATAACTTGCTCAATTATTATCAAAATCGAGTGATTCTTTTTCCGTAGTAAACTTCTATGTCTTAGATTTAATTGGGCTACTCATACGCCTTCTAAGACCTCAATTTGGTCATCCAAAAAGCTTCTGCAAGTTGGGTACGCAGGGCTGTTAAAATTCAGCTATGAGAAGACTTTGCAATTTTGTTGGGCATGATTCGCGTCTATTAATAAAGGGATTTTTTTGATGAAAATGATGTTTTTATATTAATACTAAGATCTGGAAGTTTTGGTAAACAAACTCTAAGTCTTGAGCATGTTATGAATTAATTAAGTTCAATTTCACTACTTTGACTACAACATCAAAGCTGAAATTTTGTCAACTTCCAACGCGCGTAACGTTCTCAATACTTAAACTTTTGAGTTGATTCTTCTTGCAATATGTCCATAATATTATGAAGTTTATGCTTGTAAAAATTGAGAGACTAACTCCAAGTGTAGAGAAAATTAGACATGTCACCAAATGTGAGTTTGGTGTTTGACTTTCTAAACTTTGTAAGTATACATATTTGACTTGATTGTGCATCTATGTTTTCCTACAAGTTTAGGACTTGTGTTTAAGTTTTATGACCAAAATGAATGCATGATAACTTGGTTTATTATTGTTGAGCAATTCGTCCTAGCGACAACCTCTAATTCGGTTAGACCGTATTTACCAAAATAGGTCAATTCTAACCAACTTGTAAAGTCAAGTGTCGTGTACCAGTGCAACCTAAGGTAAGTTTCACTACTCTATTTAGTTATATCCGGTTGAGGATGATAACACATAACTAGTTGCATCCAGTAAAGGATGGCAATGCAACGACAAAGGTAATTTGTCTGTTTAAGTAGTTATCCAACACATATCACATGATTCACTGAATTGCTTTATAATTACAAAAAGTCCTTACTTTCTAGGACTGTTAATAATGAATAGCAAGGTAATGTTGAGTAGTAATACTGGGAATTGACACCCCCGCTCAGCGGTGCACATGATGCACCCTCCCGACTGGTGGTCGGACTGAGAACAATATCAGCCTAGAACTACCCTAATCGGGAAAGACACAGGGAAGGCAAATCGCACAGGCTAAAACCTGTGAACCATAGTCAGCTTCGGTTGCGAACATTCAGGTGAACATAAGCATAGGCTAGCTACCTAACGATATGGATATTACTTGTAACTTACGAATTGGTCTTTCATTATTCGTATACATTTTTGGTCTACACGGTAAAGTGTAGACTGCTTTTGTGAACTCACCAGCTTTTGGTGACACTTGATTGTTGAATACTTTTCAGGACGCTAGGAGGATCTTGGAGGCACGGGCGTTGGCAATACTCATAAAACTTGAAACATTTTGGGAAACGCAATTCAAACACTTTCATTACTTACTTTTGCAAAACAACAACTCTGTAGACTTTTAAATGCTAGGAGGATCTTGGAGGCACGGGCGTTGGCAATACTCATAAAACTTGAAACATTTTGGGAAACGCAATTCAAACACTTTCATTACTTACTTTTGCAAAACAACAATTCTATAGACTTTTAAATGCTTCCGCTGAATTTCAATGTAAACCATGTTTTGTAAAATGCGATATAACTGATTTAACTTTCATTTATGCCTTTCTTGTAACCAAAGACTTGGATCCTGGTTTGGATCACACCCCACACGGTTATACTCCATTAGTGGAAATTGGGGGTGTGACACAGGCTATCTTGATCATAGGATCAAAAGATGAATAGAGATCATAGTCATGATAGGAATGCAGATAGAACATCCGATACTAATTCCGATGTTAGTAAAAATGTAAAGACGTGTCCATTTAGCGAAGAAATGAAAGCCGTCATATTAGAAATAGTGGCAAAGGCATTGAAGGTTACGTTACTATCGATTGCTAATCAACTTCCGGAGGCTTTGACAAGAAGAATGTCCAATGAAGCTGCCACGAGTGGAGCTTGTTCCGAAGAAGCTTCTAGTAGAAATAGATTCTTGATAAACGGCAAACGAAAGCGGTCTGAGGTTGAAGAAAGTCTTGAAGACAATGATGGCAGACGCCACAAGAAGGCTAAGGGAGCTCCTAGGGAAAAAAGCCGATATGCCAGATGTGCGAAAAACGTCATCATAAGGATTGCATGTGGAGATCAAACCGTTGTTACGACTATGGCCAGGACGATCACTTCTTCTGTATGTGTGCGGATCTAAAGAAATGTTTCGAATATGGGAATTTAGGACACAACAGAGCAGACTGTCCTAGGAGGATAAAAGCTCAGGAAGCGTTGAAGATGAAAAGAAGTGTGAACAAGCCCAATTGTCACATGTGTCATAAGAACATTGAAGCCGATGGAGCATTCGAAGCTCTGGAGAATGGAGTCAGGTTTCTTAGTATTATGGGCATAGAACCTGAAGTTACATCCAATGAAGTTTCAGATATGCATACATCGATAATGTACCCTCTTATGTGTTATTAAGACTTCGAAATTATGTTACGTAGTTTATATATAATTGCTTACATTTAGAACAAGGAAACCCTTTTAGACTGAAATGGCCTTGGGGAGAATGTTACGATTGCGTAAATTACTAGTAAGGTTATTCCTAATAACTTTAGGTAATTTTGGAAACGTTGAAACACAAATAAATTGGCTCATGGGATGCTACGCGCAAATCGTCTGTAACTGGATGAAGGCTCAACTTCGTATGAAAGAATCATGATGGCTTAGCAGTAACGATTACTTATGTAATCAAGACGTGGAAATTCATGGGTCAAGAGGGAAGTCATACTTGACGTATGCCATTGACTCAAAGGTGACACCAAGAAACTGAAGAACGTATCATTGACGCGTTAATTTCCGAGCAAAGTATCCAGAAGATCCAATGAGCAGCTCATCTAATGAAGAAATGGAGTTTCAAAATCAACTCGATGCCAGAAGCAACGACGGAAACAACGCCAAAAGACACGTCAGAAGTAGAAGCACCGTACCAACTATCTCCATTAGAAGTAAGTAAATTTCTTTAGGTTAAGTACCCCGCCTTAGGATGCTCCAGCATTTTCAACAAGAAGGACGGAAGCTAAGAATATGCGTAGACTGCAAGAAGATAAAGAAGTTGTCGGTGAGAAGTAGATATCCTTTGCCAAGGATCAACAAATCATTTTAACCAGCTACAAGGAGCAAGACGGTTTCCCCAAGGATGATCTGAGATCAGATTAGCACTAGCTAAAGGAGTAAGAATGAGACTATAACATGATGGCTTTTCGGAAGCAAAATGGTCATTACGAATTATTAGTAATGTTGATTGAAATAATGAATGTCCCTACAAACCCGGAAATCTCGTGGCTAAGCATGCTGACAAATGACATTCTCAAAGAAAGAAAGAATGCATGAGGCATTGAAAGGAAAGAGACGAATGCTATACGAAGCTTTTATAGAATGGAGAAAAGGAAGTTCATATGATCAACGTGAGAATTACCCTAAAAGATCCCTTCGAAACAGAAACGGTAATACGTCGGAAGCCGCCAAGACTTTCCAAAGATCGTAACACCATTAGGTTGACTAAGAAGATGTGAAGTCCTTTTTTAATCCTAACAAGTAGCAGGTAATGAACGAATTAACCTAGGCATCGGTACAATCATTACCAATTAGGCCTATTGGAAAAGGGATTTGCAGCAGTAGTGTTTACACTCAAGAGATGCAAAACATTAAATAAGGTTATGCACATAATGTCCAAACTAGTTATCTTAAGTAAGTAATGAATAGTCATAAATTATGCTAATTTCGTTGTGGTTAGAATAGTAATTTCATCCTACACCAGACTAGTAATAGTACGCCTATAGTTGTATCAAGGGTGTGGTGGATACGCCGTCGGTACATCCTATATATATACACTTGAGGTACAACTAGAAGTGGCACTAGGATTAGTCTCGTGCAGGTAGATAGTGCGGGCCAATGTGGAAAACGAATCAGTAGCATTCATGAATATGTATCACTTACTAATAAACAAGTGAGGGACTGTTGACGTCCAAAAGTAAAATTCAAATCTTTCAGCAGCCGGATAAATGTTTAAGGTACGCAGGAGGTCAAAGTCGAATAGCAGAAGCTTCGCGATAAATTTCAAACTTTAGGAATTTCGAAACATGTTCCGGTGGAGTTCATAATCTAGCTACCCTATACATATAGCTACAGAGTTATGACACCACCTAGATAATATGAGATTGATTAAGGAAATGGTTCCTTTATTTTGAGAGATGTATTCTCTCAAAACGTCATCTAGATTGTTCGTTAGAAAATTCTTGCCTAAAAGAATTAGTATCTGTCATAGAAATACGGTCCATATTTTAAAGTGGAACGAAATTCCGTGGATAGAATAGTTAAAGCATTACCTTATAGGTAATGGGGATAAAAGATAGATTTTCATGGAGAGTTTGTTGCGATATTAAAATCGTAACCCAGGAACCAAGTAGTTCATATGAAAAGGATGCAATAGATGCATGAGAAAAAGGTCCCGGATTAATCCTGGAAAGAAAGGTGCAAAGGTAAAGATCTCATTGTGAGTTAAATCACAGTTTGAGCAAGTTTCAAGGACGAAACTTATTTAAGGGGGGTAGAGTTGTAACACCCCAAAATTTTATGACTTATGTTATATACGTGTGTTATACGTGTTAAGTAGCTAAAACGCATATTGATATAGTTTACGGGTTAGTAAATGGGTAAAGGATAATGATTTGCAAATACTATGTGTGTTTATGTTATAGATATATATGATACATGTGTTAAATAGCTAAACATGATAAACGTATGAAAAAAGCATGCTTACCTATTAACGGGTAACGAATTGATAAAAGGTAGGGTTATATGAATAATACACGTGTTGATTGATGAAATGAAATAAATACGTGTTTTATAACAAGGATAATTGTTGATACATGGTTCCTTAGGTCGTCATGTGAAGTATCAAATACAAGACTACATGTTGTGATCCGAACCTAGGGCGAAGCTCAGTTCGGGTGCACACGAACCTGGTCCAAACCTGAGTTCGGTTGATCGGGTTTAGGCTTGATTAGGTCATCTATAAATAGCTAGCCTTGTATTGAGAATAGAACTTCTTGGTCAGATCTTGTATGTGTACTCTGTGGTGTTTCTCTATGGTCTAATACAAGTTTCTTTGTATTTAGTCTCGTGTTCACTTGTTTAAACATTGATTTCGATACGACCGTGTTGACGATCCACTGTTCACGCAATTTTAAGTGGTATCAGAGCATTTGGTTCTTTCTACTCATCGGAAATCTGTGTTTTTTCATCATTTCGAGTCAAAATCCCAAGGTTTTTACAAAACCTCATCGAGTTTGTGTTCATTTGTTCGTCTCGAGTCTACTTTCTGTGAAAAATCTTCTCCTAGATTGTTTCTATTGAGTTTCTTTGAGTTGTTGTCGAAAATTTCATTCAAAAACACTACAAATCATGAAATTCAAGCTCAAAGTGGTTCTGTTCGTTTGAGGTTCGGGTGAGACTGAAAATAACCTCTCCGAACTCGAGTTCGGATCTAGTTCGGCTAATTTCTCAAATGAAGTTCGGTTCGGATATAGTTCGGTTAAGGTTCGGCTGGTTTTTTACTAAGTTCGGTTACGGTTCGGCTATATCTGGTTCGGTTTTAGTTCGCCCATCCGAAGTCAAGTTCGGCTAAGGTTCGACTAAGGTCATCCGAAGTCAAGTTCGGTTGAGGTGCGGATTAGGTTCGGGTAAACAGTAATCGGGATTTTTGGAAGGTTTCACGAAAATTTACGTAACTTGAGAACCGTTAAGAGTTACAAGAGCTAATACCAGCCAAAACGACCGGCTCGGAGAGATCTATACTTTTACTCGCCTAACAGCTAGTACCCTCCATTTCGATACCCAAAATCCACTTTTAAGAACTTTGTTTTTGGGTTTGAAGTTTTGGTATACAAGTTTTCGGACAAGATGAGTGATTTTCAAGCGTTTGCTGCAATTCAGAATTCGATGCAAGCTACAATGCAAACGATGATGAATTCTGATAATGAAATTGGAACAAGTCATCCCAAATTGTTAAAGTTGTAAGATTATCATAGTTGGGTTAAACGGTTTGAAGCGTACGTTGATACAAATGATATTGATATGTGGTTGTCATTCACTGATCAATATGTTTATCCTAAAGATGAAACCGGGGAGCCAATTATTCAAAGAAAACTTACTTCTGAACAAAAGAAAGTGTTATCAAGCTGAGAAAAAGGCATATGGTACTTTGACAATGGCATTGATAAAGACTTGCTACATCAATTTTCTGGTAACTATACATCGAAAAGTTTATGGGATGCTTTGGAAAAGAGATGTGAGGGCAATGATCAGTAAAAGAAAAGTCGCCAAAGGTTTCGAAAAAGGAATTCGATAGTTTCAAGCATTATCAGAATGAAACAATTCCAAATCTGATTACAAGATTTGCATATTTAATGAGTGAAATGCGTTTGGTAAGTCTTACAAAAGAAGAGGCTGATATGAAAGAAAAGATTCTAGAGGCATTACCTGAGAAATGGGAAAATTATGTGATGATGATTACCCATGATAAAGAATATTCAGGTTTATCTTACAATGATCTAGTTCAAAGAATACAAGCAAGGGATATGGAGTTAACTGTGAACAAGTCACTTCCTCCACAAATTCAAAATCCTGCTATATATCATGGTGAAAATGATTCAACCATGAATGCTGTGGAGTCCAACATTCTTAATTCCGCACCTCCTACAGCATTCATTGCAGGTAAAACTGAAAATTCTGGTTCTTCTGCTGGTTGTACTATTTCAATTCCTAGTTCTTCAACTCAGAATGCTTTATCTGCTCAAACTACCGATGAATACAAGCAAGGGATATGGAGTTAACTGTGAACAAGTCACTTACTCCACAAATTCAAAATCCTGCTATATATCATGGTGAAAATGATTCAACCATGAATGCTGTGAAGTCCAACATTCTTAATTCCACACCTCCTACAGCGTTTATTGCAGGTAAATCTGAAAATTCTGGTTATTCTGCTGGTTGTACTGTTTCAATTCCTAATTCTTCACCTCAGAATGCTTTATCTGCTCAAACTACCGATGATTATAATGCTTTAATGTCTGCTTTGGTATCTTCATATTTTGGTGTTATTACTGGTTCTGTGAGTAACGTTAAATTGACAAATGAAGATTACGATCAAATAGATTATGATCGTTTGGAAGAAATGGATCTGAATTGGCAGTATGCTATGTTAGTTCAAAGAACGAAGAAATTTTTTAGCAGAACTGGGAAGAAGAGAATTTGAATCAAGATGGTAAGATCGGATTGGACAAATCGAAGGTTAAGTGTTTTAAGTGTTCAGTGTATGGTCACTTTGCTCGAGAATGTCCAACATCTATTGAAAATAAATTGAAGTCTGGTCAACATGCTCATTTGGTTGTTCTTTCACTAAATCAAGCTCACAAAGACCAAAAAGAATATGTTTCTATTGAAGAAAAACTGAGAGATATATTTACGGATTCTGCAACAAAAATGACATGCTCCTATTATTGTTGCTTTGACATCTCGTCATGATGATGATAGTGTTCTCATTGATTCTGATTCTAATTCAAGCATATCATTGGTCCAAGAGGTTTCGTCAAAAGTACCTGATAGTTCAAAGGTCAAAGAATCTAAATGTCTAGAATGTGTGAGGTTACGTAACAAGAATGCAAGTTTAGAAAGAGGTTCTGAATTATCAACTTAAGAGATTGTGGTGCTCAAGCAAGAGTTGGAAGATTTTCAAAAGAAGTATTATGCTTTAGTTCATGTTCATGAAGATGTGCTGCAAGAAAAGAGTAAATTGGCTGAAGAGTGTGAAAAAACCAAAGCTGAAGCATTAGATGCAACACAAGATTTTGAACATTTATTTGAGAAGAGTTATCCGGTTCAACAAAAGTATGAAAAAGCTAATGCTCTTGTGATTGAATCTACTACTACAATTGAGAAGCTTCAAGAGAAAGTGTCTACACTTCAAGATTCTAATGTTCTTCTTCGAGATAAGAATGAAATCTGAAAAAGGATGTGGACATATACATAAAGAAGTGGGAACATGTTACCGAAGAACTTTTTGCTGAATGTGAGATCCGGAAGTTGCAAACGTATGAGTATGATGATCTCAATGAAAAATTCATCAAGTCACAAAAAGAAGTGTTTGATGCTAACAGAAAATTTCTAAGCTAAAACTGGAATTTTGGAGTTAGAAAGGCAAGTGAAGAATTGCAATTTATCGCCAACATTCCTGAATTTCTTATATAAACAGGATCAGAGTGAAGATAGTTCCAAAAAGAATGATATTCACATGGTTCCTTAACTGGTGGATTTATCTGAATTTACATCTGCTCCACTTGATCCTAAAGATGAATTGCATGATTATTCGAAGTTTGCCACCCAATCAAAGAAGAAGAGATCGAAGTCTGGGAAAAAGCAAAAACAATTGGGTGAAGCTCCAAAGTTTAACTCAAAGCCTACTCTTTGGAAAATGAACATATTTTTGATAAAGTTGCCTCAAGTACTTCGTCTGCAACTGAAGAAGAAAAATCTTTGATTGAAAAGAACAAATCGAAAGACATCAAAGCTAAATTCACTAGAGAAGCTAAGGGGAGAGAAGCTTCTAGTTCTTCTTCGAGTTCATCAAATATCCCAGGTTATAAGAACAAAGGATTGGGTTATGAGGTCAAGGAAGTACCAGTTCAAGCTAAGAAGCCAGAAAAAGCTGCAAAGATTCCCAAAGTTAAGGTTCCAAAGAAATCACCTCTTCCGACAGAAAAATCTTATTATTCTGGAAGGTCATCATCTTCAAGGAGTCCATCTCCTAGGTATCATTCCTATGATGATTTCTTTGATAACTTTGATTCTGAACATTCTTCTGGTTTTCAAAATTCAAAGAATTTTTCAAATATTTTATAAATTCGAGAAAGACTTTGTTATGCATGTCGTCAACCTGGACATCTTGCTGCTGATTGTCCGACAACTGCATATATCCACAACACTGCTAAATATGTGGATAATAAAGGTCACATTTTTGCGAGCCGTGGTCTCCAAATGTCCAATCAAACCGTAAGTCATCTTGGTTCAAACCGAGTACGCTGTTTGATTATGATTCTGAATCTGATCAACAATTAAAATCTTTAAAAATATGGAAACCAAATGTTGTTCCCAAGGTCTACGATGACTATGTGGAAGACATCGGGCGACCCGATGCTATTGAATCGGGTCGATCCCAGAATAACTAATATTTTATTTGGTGTCAGCAGGTATTTCAGGAAGACCTTTCAGTGATTGGAAAATTGTTGATTATGAAATATCTGTATATAACTTAAATTGAACTTTCAAATCAATTTGGTTTTCAATATGCTAAAACGTTAGTATTCGTGTTGGTTGATCAATTTCTCCTTTTTTTCATTCCGTCTCCGTTTGAGGGGGAGTTTGTTTTTGAAAATACAAAAATAGTGTTTTGTTTTTCAAATGTTAAAAATGAAAATCTACAAATAGAGTTTGTCATTTTTTAGGGGGGGGGGGGGGAATTTAAAAAGACAAAAACATTGAAAAATGCAAATATTCATGAACATTGAAAAATGGAAAATTATATCCGACATGATTGGGAAATGATGGTACATTGGCTTAAATTGTCTGACTTATGGATAAAGTAAGAGAAAAAGTCATAAGACCATTGTTCGATGTGCTAGGTAGGCTCGGCAAATCAGAAAGTATACGAATGTGATATACATTAAATCTGATGCTTGATCTAGTGGACAACATCTTGATACGTATCTCAAGATACATGTGTTCATTTTGCAAAGATTTAAACTTGTTTGATTTTCTTTATTTCTCAAACGATCGGACTTTCTTTGCATATCAAAAGATCGACCTGATTGTTGTTCGTTTGAGGTTCATCTTTATTTTCTTTGGTGTTTTGTATAACTCATCGGACTTTCTCTGCGTGTACGGGAGTACCGACCTGATTGTTGTTGAGTTATACAATTTCAACTTGTTTTATTTTCTAATTTTATTAAATCTGAGGCCTTATCTACATATAGAAAGATCGACCTTAAGGTAGACGATTTAACGTTCTTATTTCTTTTTGCATGGAACACAGTTGACTATATCATGCAAACAATCATTATGTGATAAATCACGAGTGAAATCACAAAATGTGATACGAAAAACATATCTGAGTATGTCTGATATTGTGGGGTACACTGTTCAATGCTAAATCTAAGCAATACTTTAATATATCAAGATGTTTTGAGTATGATCATGCCTGAGTTTAAAGTTGAAAAAATTATATCTGCAATTGACATGGCTTATGTGCTACAATAATTGAAATTGAAGTGTATTTCAGCATGTTATGTCCAATATGATCCCAAGTTGTGATCTTTCTCTCAAAAGACAAATGTGTCTGATTCTGTATTGCATTTACTTTTCTAAATCAGAAAATACCAAAAATATTTTAGGTGTGTTTTGATATAAAATTTTGAAAAATCAAAAAGATTTTATTTCTTATTTCATTTCGATTGATCAACACGGAATACAAAATCAAATTTCAAAATCATGATATCTTGGAGTCTAAAAGAGACGTTTTGCGCCAAGATTATTTATGTTGGAAGGTTTCAAAGTGGAAAGAGAAATTCACAACTTCATTTCTTCTAAAGATTGTTGATAAAGAGTTTACACAAGTTGCAATGTCAAGTATTCAAGATCAGACTCATCATCAAGTCGAGGAAGAGTTTGATTGAAGATACAAGTTATTAAGGAAGCTGATACTGCACATGTCGAGGGGGAGTTTGTTGATACATGGTTCCTAGGTCGTCATGTGAAGTATCAAATACAAGACTACATGTTCTGATCCGAACCTAAGGCGAACCTCAGTTCGGGTGCACACGAACCTGGTCCGAACCTGAGTTCGGCTGATCGGGTTTAGGCTTGATTAGTTCATCTATAAATAACTAGCTTTGTATTGAGTATAGAACTTCTTGGTCACATCTTGTATGTGTATTCTGTGGTGTTTCTATGTGGTATAATACAAGTTTCTTTGTATTTACTCTCGTGTTCACTCGTTTAAACATTGATCTCGATACGACCGTGTAGACGATCCACTGTTCACGCAATTTCAATAATTGATATATGCGATATCAAAATGAAATACGTGTTTAGAAGTTGATATAAATGATAATCGAAGGAAAATACATTTAAACGATTGTATTATGTTAGATATATGTGTAAGTATATACATATATATATTCTAATGGCTTAAATGCATGTGAAATAGTCATTTGATGAACATATACATAGGAATACGTGTTCGAATAGTTAAACGCGTGAAAAATAAATAAGAACGTGTTAGAGCATATTCTATGCTACAGTGTGTCTCGTGTATTGCATCTATCTGAGAGCATATGTGTGAGTCTAGGGCAGCGTACCATGGTCTGTACCATGATGGTACGCTGACCAATGTACCAATGGTACATTGTATAGTTGGTACGCAGGCCAGTTAAATGTCACCTATAAATAGGTTGACTTGTTTAGAATGTAAAACTCTTGGTCATATCTCTACAATTCTGTGTGTGTAACTGTGTGTGCTCTCAAGCTTGAATCAATACAAATCTCATTTGTATTTACTTTTGATCTCGTCTCAGTCTCGATATCACTAGATTAGCAAACGATCCATCGCTCCATGTCTTTACAAGTGGTATCAGATCTATCTGGTTCCATTTGCTGATCGAATTCTGTGATTTTTGAGATTTCTAGCGAGAGAAAGTGGGTTTTTGAACATTTTTCATCAAATTTTCTCAAATCTGTGTGTTTCTGATGTCAAATTTGATTTCTAAACGTTCCTAGAGTGTTTTCGTTGCTTACTGCTGTAAATTACAGTCCAAAACCTTCAAATTCGTGAAAATCCGGAAAATTCAATGTTGGTACGCCGGTTGAATGTCATGGTACGCTGGATGAATTTGTTGGTACGCCTGTTGGTACGCTAGGTCATCTTCAACGTTGGTCCGCAGCAGTTACGTCATACCATTTGGTCCGCTGGTTGGTGCACTAGGCAATCTTCATCAGTGGTACGGAGCAGTTATAACATACCAATTTGGTACGTTGAGTTCGAGTTGGTACGCCAGATTCATTGGTACGCTGAGAATTGTGGTATGTTGAGTGGTTGGTACGGTCAAAGCTATTGGTACGCTAGTCAAAAGTTTGGTCCGCTGGGAGGTTTATTGGTACGCCGACAGAATAGTGATGTTCACTAAAACTGACGTAACTTGAGTTCTGTTTGGAGCTACGGAACCCAATACCAACCAAAATGGCCGTCTCGACGAGTTCTATACTTTTACTCACCTAGTGGCCAGTAGCCTCCGTTTTTTAGTTTGAAGTTTTTACGTTCGGTATCGTTATTTCAAAATGAGTGATTATCAAGCGTTTTCCGTGATTCAAAACACGATGCAAGCTATTATTAACTATGATAATGAAATAGGAACAAGTCATAAAGTTTTGAAGTTGCTCAAAATGAAAGATTATCATAGTTGGGTAAAACGATTCAAATCATATGTTGGTACGAATGATGTTGATCTTAGTTGGCTTATACTGATAAATATGAATATCCAACTGGTACTACTGGAAGGCCAATTGTGCAAAGAAGTCTAACTGCTGAACAAAAGAAGGCATATCAAGCTGAACAAAAAGCTTATGGAACATTAACCATGGCATTACCCAAAGATCTATTACATCAGTTTTCTGCTTATACTACATCGAAAGAATTGTGGGATGCAATCCAGAAACGATGTGAGGGTAATGACCAGTTTAGGAAAAGTAAACAAAAGGTTCTAAAGAAAGAGTTCGACAATTTCAAGCATAGGATAATCAAAGCTCATTACTAGGTTTTCACATTTGCTGAGTGAAATGACTTTAGTATGTAATGATGATTACTCATGATAAAGAATAATCAGGATTCTCATTCAACAATTTGATTGAGCAAATACAAGCAAGAGATATGGAGTTGAATGTGAACAAATCCATGCCTGCACAAGTACAGAATCCAACAGCAAATCATGGTGAAAATGATTCCACTATCAATGCTAAAAAAGTCTAACATTTTCAGTGAAGGTCCTACTACTGCTTTTCTTGCTGGAAAGTCTGAGAATCATGGTTATTCTTCAGGGTGCAATTTCACAATTCCAAATCATTCATCTCAGACTACATTTTCTGCCAATGTAACTGACGAGCATGCTGCATTAATATATGCTTTAATATCATCATCTTATGGTTTGATAATTGGTAATATCGGGAATGTTGAGTTATTCAAAGATGATTTGAAATAGTTAGATGCAGATCATCTAAATGAATAAGATATGGGAAGGTAAATAGCTATGTTATCTGAAAGAGCAAGAAGATAGTTCCGCAAAACTGGTAAAAAGGAAACTAATCCAAAGGGAAAACTTGGCTTGGATAAATTAAAGGTTAAATGTTTCAAGTGTTCAAAATTTGGACATTTTGCTAGGGAATGTAACTGTTGTGTTATATAACTAATTATCGATTTACACACGAGTACGCAGCGGATTTTATCCTATGAATTAATCTAACTAACCGGATAGATAATGTGTACCTTTTTAGCTCGGCAAGAGAAGATCTTCTAGGATTTGAAGTAAATCCCTCTACGATCGCACACACGACACACCGATGTACGTATGCTAGTACTTGATCACGAACTCCTCTCTTGATGAAAGCTTGGTCGAACCACAAGAAAATCGAATCCCTTGGATTCGGTTTCCTTTGCCGAAATTTAGAGAGAGAAAGAGAGAGAATTAGGGTTTGCACTTATCAGGTATAATGCAACAACCAAACCTTAAACCAAGAGGGTCTATTTATAGGTTTTAGGAACTTGGAAAACAAGTTAGGGTTTGGGATGGGGAGGCTTACACGATTTCGGCCCTAAAGCCCACTCCCAAATCCTTTCCTAATTGCAATCCAATTACAACTCTCTTTTATTAACAACTAACACCCTGTTAACAATTAACTGTTAGTTTTAACGACTCCTCGTTAAATATTCGTGATAAATATTAGTTAACTGATTAATTAATACAAATATATTAGTGTCAAGACGTGTGACCCCGTAGGCTTAAATAATTTCCGGACATACATTTATTTATACGTGATCATATCCCTACAGCTCCCACTTGAGCTCGTAATGAGGGGCCCAGTGGTATCTGCTTCAACTTTTAAGCTGAAGGAACAAATCCTCTTGACTACACGTGTCCAGTCACATACTTCACTACATTACTGAAAATAGCCCTTTTGTACTACCTTATCCAGAATAGTTAGAACTATATCAAGTAGGTGCAATCCATATATGCATGACCTGCTTCTATCTCAAGTCTAAGGATAAGTAAAGCAACCATTTATGAATTTCACTTAATGACGACGATCCATAAAGTGACAATTCGTTAGTGGGGTAGTCCGATATGCATCCTATGAATACCATGTGAGTTTGGTGGGACCATCCATTATATATTCCAAGAATATTACCAATCACTCAGATTTGTATTAGTTTAACTATATTCCCATATAGTTAATAGACAATGGACAATTTTGAATACTTGACAAGTACTCAAGGATTAAACATGCAAATATAGGACAATTTACTATTAAATGAAATCAAACATATCAAGTACTTTATTTCATTATATAAATAGAAATTGTTTAACATCCCTTATCCAAATACCGAACAACAGACATACATGATTTAACTAGCTAATCTAAGTCCCATGCCCTCGGCATGCCTTTCAAGCTTCGGCCTCGACAAAGTTTTCGTGAAAGGATCAGCTAAGTTAATACCTGTGTGAACTTTGAGTAATCTGATTTCACCTAGTTCGATCTGCTCACGAACATAGTGATATCTCCTGGCATAGTGTCAGACACCCTTCTGAACTCTAGGTTCTTTGGCAATGATTAATGCACCAGTATTATCACAATACATATCAATAGGCAAGTTACTTGTAGGGATCACGTCAAGCCCACAAATAAATTTCCTTATCCAGACTGCCTCCATTGCAGCTTCCGAAGCAGCAATGTACTCAGACTCTGTTGTAGACATAGCAACTGTGGTTTGTTTCTTGCTTTTCCAATCCACAGCGCCTCCATTCAGAACGAAGACGTGCCCAGACTGAGACTTCGCGTCATCTCTATCAGTCTGAAATCCAGCATCGCAGTATCCGGTCACTTTGAGCTCTTGATCTGGATTTCCCCCATATACCAAAAACAACTCTCTAGTAGCTCGTAGGTACTTGAGAATGGTCTTAACAGCAGTCCAGTGACTTTCACCTGGATTCTGTTGAAATCGGCTAACGATATTCTGCACAAACACTATATCAGGTCTAGTGCATCTCACTGCATACATTATAGATCCTACAGCCGAAGCATAATGGACTCTTTAAATTGCATACGCTTCACCTCATCAGGTGTAGAAGCACCTTGTTTGACCCATAGACCAAGTCCTTCCTACATAGGTACTATACCACGCTTGGAATTCTCCATCTTGAATCGCTTCAAAATCTTATCAATATAAGCACTTTGACTTAGTCCAATCAACCGCTTAGTTCTATCACTATAGATCTTGATTCCAAGAATGAATGCTGCTTCTCCCCAGTCTTTCATGGCAAAACACTTTCCAAGATGGGATTTTACATCTTGCAACATTGGAATGTGTTTTCCTATAATCAATATGTCATCTACATATTAGACAAGGAAAGTAACATTACTCCCACTAGCTTTACGATATACACATGGCTCATCGGGATTCTGAACGAAACCAAACTTTTTTATTTCTTCATCAAACCGTTTATTCCAACTCCTCGATGCTTGCTTTAGTCTATAAATGGACCTTTGAAGCTTGCATACTTGGTTGGGATGTTTTGGATCAATGAACCCTTCAGGTTGATCCATATAGACTTCTTCATCCAAGTAACCATTTAAGAAGGCAGTCTTAACATCCATTTTCCATATCTCAAAGTCATAGTACGCTGCTATGGCTAAGAGAATCCTAATAGCTCTAGTGTTAGCTACTGGTGAAAAGGTCTCATCATAGTCAACGCCAAAACGTTGAGTATAACCTTTCGCCACGAGACGAGCTTTATAGGTGTGTACATTTCCATCCATGTCGGTCTTCTTCTTGAAGATCCATTTACTCCCAACGGTCTTCGCGTTAGGAGGAAGATCAACCAAGTTCCAAACTTGATTATCTCTCATGGATTTCATTTCCACGTTCGCAGCTTCAAGCCATTTGTCAGATTCCGGATCTGATAATGCAGCTTTGAAGTTCAGAGGCTCATCGAGATCTCCTGATACGTTTTCCTCGGATTCGACTAGACCAATCCATCTATCCGGATTACGTATGACCCTTTCGGATCTACGAAGTGGAATCGCTACATCATCGACTTGAGGTTCATCACTTTGAACATTTTCCCCCCAAGTTGATGATTCCTAGTTGTTTCAGAAGGTGACACATCTTCTAGTAGTTCTACAATTCTCCCACTGTTCTCTTGAGCTATAAAATTCTTTTCAAAGAATTCAGCATATCGAGCAACACGAACAGTATTTTCGGAAGGATTGTAAAAGTAGTAACCCATTGTTTCCTTTGGGTATCCCACGAAGATGCACTTAGTAGTCCTGGGTTGTAGTTTGTCAGGCGTATCACGCTTCACAAGTGCCTCACATCCCCAGACTCTTAAGTAAGACAACACAGGGACTTCTCCATGCCACAATTGATGCGGTGTCTTTTCAACCTTCTTGGTTGGAACCATATTTAGAACGCGTACAGCGGTTTCTAGAGCAAAATCCCAAAATGATATTGGGAGAGTTGTAAGGTTCATTATCGACCTCACCATTTCTAGTAAGGTTTGATTCCTCCTCTCAGATACTCCATTATGCTGAGGAGTGTAGGGAGGAGTAAGCTGTTGGACAATTCCACACGCTTTAAGATAATCCCTAAACTCTTGGCTTAAGTATTCTCCACCACGATCCGATCGAAGGATCTTGATGGTCTTTCCGAGTTGATTTTCTACTTCGTTATTGAACTCTTTGAATGTTTCAAACACATCATGTTTATGTTTAAGCAGGTAAACATAACCATAATGACTGAAATCATCCGTGAAAGTCACGAAGTAGCTAGCACCTTTTCTTGACACATGTCTAAATGGGCCACAAACATCAGTATGAATGAGTCCAAGTAGTTCTTTAGCCCTTTGCGGCTTGTTCGGAAAGGGTTTTCTTGTCAACTTTCCTGAGATACAGGAAACGCATTTATCAAATGATTCATCATTTGATTGTAAGATCCCTTCACGTTGAAGTCTTTCAATGCGGTTTTTGTCAACATGGGCAAGACGACAGTGCCAAAGATAGGTAGAGTCCAAACTAGTTTTGGCTCGTTTGCTAATACTGTACATTGAATTATTTGAAACACAACCACGCATATCAATTTCATAAATGCCATCACAAGGAACAACATCTAAATAATGAACATTATATTTTTACAAACTGAAATACGGATATTATTAAATGCATTAATAAATCCTTAGTTTTTCAAGAAAGAAACTGAAATGACACCTCTAGTAATAGAAGGTGCATAATGACAATTGTCTAATACAATAATTAACCTAGTAGGCAGAATTAAATGATATTCTCCTATAGCTTCCACAGCTGCTGGCAAACCATTTCCCACGAACAACTGCAAGGCTCCAGGCTTCAGTTTCCTCCTCTTTCTAAGACCCTGTAACGAATTACATATGTGAGTTCCACAGCCAGTGTCATACACCCATGAATCACTCTTAGAAAAGGAAAATAATTCAATTCTGAAGATACCTGAAGTACTAGTCCCACTAGTATTCTTTCTCTTCTTCATCAACTCAGCTAGATAGGTAGGACAGTTCCTTTTCCAGTGTCCAACTTCACCACAATGGTGACAGATCTGGTCTTTAGCCGGATGCTCTTTTGCGGCCGGAGGGGCTTGCTTGGTTTTAGGAACAACCGCAACTGCCTTGCCTTTTCCCTTACCATCATTCTTGCCCTTCGCCTTTTGCGGTCGTTTAGCCTTTTGGATCTTTCCCCCTTTAATCATAAGAACTTGGTGTGTTTCAGTGGCCTTCTTAGGAATCGTTTTCTCATACTCGACAAGCATAGCATGAAGCTCAGGTATAGTTTTAGTCATACTATGCATGTTGTAGTTGTGCACAAAACCCTCATAATCCTTCGTAAGAGATTTGAGGATCATGCTAACTGCCACAGCCTGATTATACCCATAATTGAGCGATTCCAATTTGTCAAAGTAGCTCTTCATCTTGAGAACATGACTACTGACCGATTTACCAGTTTCAAGCTTCAAGTCGTGGAGTTCCACAACTAGGTCGATCAATTCAAAACCAGCTTGTTTTTCATACATCTTCTTTAGCTTTTTGATCATATCATAAGGTGTATGAAATTCGTATTGCTTCTGAAGATCGGGAGTCATACTCGAGATCATCATGCAAGCAACCTCATCGTATCTGCTATACTCTGCATTGTAGAACGCTTTCTCTTGATCAGTAGCATTAGCAGCTGGCTCGGTCGGCCAATGATTTTCAAGGACATCGGTCCTCCGTTCAACTCTAAGGACGATCCTCAGTTGACGATACCAGTCATTGAAGTTAGATCCATTCAGCTTTTCTCTTTCAAACATTTGACGAAAAGCATGACCAACATTGTTTTGAGGAGGGTTTGTTGCCATCTACAAAACATATTAAGTTTAAAAATAAGTATTTTCGATAATCTTTTCCTTAATAAATTTAATTACCTAATGTTTAAACATTTTTAAACAATTAAGCTTATTAAGGCTAGGATCCAATTGACATGCCATCATTTCATCAGTTGATCTGCTAGAAATGATGCACTCAAAAGGTAAGTGACGATCAATAATTGTACTCCAAGTACAATTCCTAGATTTTTATGGGACCTACAAATAACACGTGTGAATCTTGCATTAAGTAATTTGTAGTCATGTTTCATCCCATCTTTTGCCACGGGCCAAGGGTCTCACCGCCTAGCTCGCTTTAAGTCATCCAACTAAGAACGCACAAATTGTCCACCATTGTGTACTAATGAGTGGGAATTTGCCATGCAAATGCCATTTTACCATTGTGTACCAATGAGTAAGATGACATCCACAAGTGTCCTTTTCAAGGTGGATGGCAAAGACTTAAGTTTGGTTTGGGTCAAGACAATTTTGATGTGCGATAAAAAATGTTATGTGTGAAGATTCATGCACATCTTCACCACATAATGTGTTTATAAAAATTCTTAGTTTGTCTTCCAAATCAAAAGAGCTCGGTAGCTCCATTCGCAACACACAAAGAAGCGTAGGGGTGAGGTTTGCACTTTTACAATTAAAAACCTACCCACTTTAGGGAAGCATGGCGACCCGACTTATACCTCTCTTAGAGTGTGTTCAAATGGGTGAGCCGGTGTTTCTTTTGAGTTTTAGGACACAAATTTTATTTTTATAAACAAAATCATATTTCAATAGTTCATTAGCAAATTTCGATTTTCATAAAATATATTTGCAATAAAACCTTTTATTATGTCACAATTATCACAAATAATCACATAATCTTAGGGTTTCTAATTATCTAACATAATTTTAATTTTAATTCTCTTTGATCTAAGTAATAACCATGAACGATTTGCATGAAACTTCATGGTTTTTACTTCTTTTTAACATTTAAAATAAAGGTACAACATGTTGTTTAGACAATTATCATATAACAAAAACTTGGGTTCTTAATTTTAGATCACAAGAATCAAATTTTTAGACCTAAAATTAGGGTTTTCGATTCGGCTAGAGGTTTTCGATCCATTATATAGATCTCGATCGAAAATATACAGTTTTCAATTTCGATAGGGTTTCCGATCGGAATCAGGGTTTACGATCGGAAACTAGGGTTTTCGATCGGAAACTGACGGCGGGTCGTAAACAGTTTACGATCAAGATTAGGGTTTATGTGTTTTTTACCAATTTGCGAAACCGATTTTCCAATTGTAAAAGACGATTTTAAGTGGATCGAAAAGCTAGAATCTTGATTAGAAAATTTGTTTCTAATCGAATTTGGTTACCCCCCCCCCCCTCCAAGTTTTTATTCCCGGTAATTAATTAAAATCATAGGTGGCTCGTAATACCAATGTTGGGTTATATAACTAATTATCGATTTACACACGAGTACGCAACGGATTTTATCCTATGAATTAATCTAACTAACCGGATAGATTATGTGTACCTTTTTAGCTCGGCAAGAGAAGATGTTCTAGGATTTGAAGTAAATCCCTCTACGATCGCACACACGACACACCGATGTACGTATGCTAGTACTTGATCACGAACTCCTCTCTTGATGAAAGCTTGGTCGAACCACAAGAAAATCAAATCCCTTGGATTCGGTTTCCTTTGCCGAAATTTAGAGAGAGAAAGAGAGAGAATTAGGGTTTGCACTTATCAGGTATAATGCAACAACCAAACCTTAAACCAAGAGGGTCTATTTATAGGTTTTAGGAACTTGGAAAACAAGTTAGGGTTTGGGATGGGGAGGCTTACACGATTTCGGCCCTAAAGCCCACTCCCAAATCCTTTCCTAATTGTAATCCAATTACAACTCTCTTTTATTAACAGCTAATACCCTGTTAACAATTAACTGTTAGTTTTAACGACTCCTTGTTGAATATTCGTGATAAATATTAATTAACTGATGAATTAATACAAATACATTAGTGTCGAGACGTGTGACCCCGTAGGCTTAAATACTTTCCGGACATACGTTTATTTATACGTGATCATATCCCTATAGTAACAACCAAAAAGGAAGCTAATACTTCTACTCCAACAGCTTTGGTTTCTCAAGTGGACGAACTTCTGATTCTAATCAAATTGTTTTAACTGTATTACTTCTGAGAAAATGCACAAGCATCCGATGAAGGTTATGATTGGGCTGCAGATTTTCCAGATGAATCTGCGTTGGTTGTCCAAATTGTACATAGTGATGAAGAAGTAACTGATTCTGATTCTGACACGAGTTCCTGTAAAACAGTTGAGGAAGATGTTACTGAAGTAAGTACACAAGAGCAAAAGGCAGAGTGTTTTCAATGTCAAGATTGTGCTATTGCAAACAAAAAAATTGAATCTTTATTGAGAGGTAACATTTTAATAACTGAAGAACTTAAAGTTGTGAAAGCTGCTTTGGAGTGTTCACAAAAACGATATGCTAATTTAGAAAAAAATCAATGCTGAGTTGGTAAAGGAAAAGGATGCGTTGGCTGAAGAATATGAAAAAGAAAAGGCTGAACATGTCACACCCCCAACTTCCACTAACGGAGTATAACCGTGTGGGATGTGAGAAAACCAGGATCCCAGTCCATTAGTTACACCAAACAACCATTAAATATAACAACATTTGCAATTTATTAAAATATAATATTTATCCCGGGTTTTACAAAAGCGGAAGCATAACAAAAATATGTAGTACTCATACAAAACATTGTCGTTCGAAATAATGTAACTTGTATATATAAACCATAAAAGGGTTTTAAATGCTCATGCATGCATACTCGTGATACTCGAATACCTGCGACCTGAGAAAAGCATGATTAAAGAGGAAGTGTCAACCAAAAGGTTGGTGAGTTCACATAAGCACATAAATATATCTAATATAAGTATGCAGTACGAATACAACAGTCTATATTCGTATGTAAGTATGAATATTACAAGTACAATCCATATCGTAGGTAGCGAGCCTAAGTTCATGTCACTAAAATGTTCGCAACCGAAGCTGACCAATTAGTTGTAGGAATAATCCTTACGTGGTTTGTGTTGATACCTGAAATGTGCGTTGTGTGAAGTATCGAACGAAGACCAAGTTCAAGCCAATATAGGGTTGGCCGAACTAGGTCCGAGCCTGAAGTTCGGACCGGCCGAACCTGGGGTTCGGTGGAAGTTCGGCCGATCGGGTATATATAATAGTTTGATCTTTGTGTTTAGTAGTGCTGAGCGTGTGAGCGAATCTTAAGTGTGTGTTTCTGAGTGTGTTTCTCTGTGTTAGTTCTCTGTGTTTACACTGGTTGTAATTGTTCGTTTTGATCAATAAAACAATCGGTTAATTACGTTTCGATGTCCGGATAGCTAGATCGAGTAGACGATCCGATGCTCACGCATTTTCAAGTGGTATCAGAGCTTTCTGGTTCACTCTACTGATCTGTGGTTGCTATTCTCGGATTATTGAGCGTTTTTGAAGTTTTCTCAAGTTTCATTACGTGTTTTCTATCATTTTTGACGTGTGTTTTGTGTCAAAATTATTCCTAAACCATTTCCTATTGATTTTTCTGATTCACCATATCGAGTTTCATCAAAATCAGTCCGTTTTCACGAGTTTTCGAAAAATGTCTTCGAGGTTCGGAGGTTACTGGGCAAGCTCGGAGTAACCGCTCCGAACTTGAGGTTCGGAGGTGTCTCGGAGAGTGTTCGGCGAGAGTTCGGTGGTGTATCGGTCAAGGTTCGGTGAGATTTGAGGTTCGGAGCTCATTCGGAGTCTGATTTAGGTTCGGACTAAGTTCGGAGGAGGTTCGGACGGCTGACAAGGTTCGGAGCAAGTTCGGAGGACAGAATTTTTCAAATTTTCAACGATGTCGGATTTTCAAGCTTTTGCCGCAATGCAAAGTGCGATGCAAACTATGTTAAATTTTGACAATGAAATTGGAACAAGTCAGAAAGTTCCCAAATTATTAAAGCTTGAAGATTACCAAAATTGGAAGAAACGATTTTCTGCGTATATTAGCACGAATGACATTGATTTATGGATTCCAATTCGAAAGTTGTATGAACGACCAATGGAAGATGGAGATCTTAAAGAAATTCAAGACTTTGATGGTGCTGAAAGAAAAAATTATGAGCTTGAAAAGAAAGTTTATGGTTATCTTACTATGGCTTTACCTACTGAATTGCTTCATCAATTTAGTACTTGCAAGAAATCTAAGCAATTATGGGATGCTCTATCCGCAAGATGTGAAGGAAATGCTGATTATAAGAAGAGTCGAAAGAAAGTCTTGAACAAAGAATTTGATAATTTTCAAAATTATGACAATGAAAACAATACTGCTCTAGTTTCAAGATTTTCACATTTGATTAGTGAATTGAAGATTATTGGAATTGAAAAATCTGATGCGGATTTAAAGGAAAAGATTATGGAAGCATTACCTGAAAAGTGGGAAAATTATGTTTTGCTACTAACTCATGACAAGGATTATTCTGCTTTAACATTTCACGAGCTTACTGGAAAACTAATGCTCGAGAAATGGAAATGTTAAACTCAAAGAAGTCAACAGCTACCTTGCAACATCCTGAGCTGTATCATGGTGAAAATAGTGCAAGCATGAGTGCAAAGTCTAAGCCAAATCAGAATACAGCACCAAGTGTTGCTTTTCTAGCTGGAGCTTCAGGAAATTCTGATAATAATTCCTCAAGAAGTTGCAATTTTACAATTCCAAATTATTCAAGTCAAAATGCTTTTTCAGCAGAATCAACCGATGATTGTGCCAAAATGATTTCCGCATTGATTTCATCATCTTTTGGTCTGATTCTCAAAAATGTTGCTGACGCGAAGTTAACCAGTGAGGATCTTGATGCTCTTGATGATGATCAATTGACTGAATTGGATGTTTCGTGGCAATATGCTATGTTGTGTCAAAGATCTAAAAGATTTTTTAAGAAGCATGGAAGGAATATTTCTGGTGACAAATTGGGATTTGACAAGTCAAAACTCAAGTGCTTTAAATGTCAACAACTTGGACATTTTGCCAAAGAATGCCAACAGAAAGCTAATATTTCACAATCATCAAAGCCTGGTTTTACTCAACCATCTACTAGTAATACAGGCAAGACCACTGCTTTGGTTGCTCAAAATGATGGTGTATATGATTGGGGTCAACAATTTGGGTATGATTCCTCAGCCTTTATAGTTACCCATGATTTACAAGAATGTTATGGTTCAGATACTAGTTCAGATACTAGTTCAATACCAAGTTCGTATGCATCTGCTGAAAATCTGGAGAGTTTGATGAAGGAAAATGCTTTGTTGATGAATAAAGTTCAACAACTGACTGAAGAGTTTGAGGTGGTTAAATCTGAATTGAAGATTTCTAAAGAATGTGAAAAGGATTTGGTTTTGAAGAATGAGGATTTGACTAATGAAATCAAAATGTTGAATAAAGTTTTAGAAGTATTGAAGCAAGAAAAGAAGAATGTTGAAATTTCGAAAGCTGAAGTTTGTGAAGAAAAGGGTGAGTTAGTCAAAGAAGTGAAGAAATGGAAGGAAGAGGCAGAAGATGCTGCAAATGATTTTCAGAATTTGTTTGATAAATCCAAGATTAAGCTTGGTTTGCTTACTAAGAGTATTGAAGAATCTGATGCTAAAATCAAAGCATATCAAGTTGATATGGAAAAATTATTAGATGATAAGCGGGAGTTGACTAGGGTTAACAAGGTTCAAACTGCAAATCTGGAAATTCAAAAGAGAAATGAGGATAAACTGAAGAAGGAGCTACATGAAGGTCTTGACAATCTTCGTCTGCAAAAGTTTGAAACTCATAAAGTTGCCAAGCGCTTAATTGCTAAAGAAAAGGAATTTGCAGAGGCTCAACAGCAAATTTCTGATCTCAAAATTCAAGTTCTTGATGCAAAAAGACTGTTCAACAATGTTTCTAATTCTCAGGTTTTCACAAGCTATTTAGCAAATGATGCAAATTTTGAGAGGATGTTTGATAAAACTGCATCACTCCCTGCTCATATCAAGGAAGCTGTCAAAGACGTGAAGGAACAGGTTGATGATTTTGATTATTCAAAGATATCAGTTTCTACTTCTGAAGAAGCAAAGGTTGTAAAGAAAAAGAAAACCAAGAAGAACAAGAAAAAGGTCGTGCAATCTGAGATTCCTCCAGCACCAAAGTTTGTGTCAGGTTCGTCTTCTGCTGATAATGAGAAATCGGCTACATCAAGTGACAAGATTCAGTCTCAAACAGAATTTGATGAGACAATTTTCTATGAACAAAAGAAAATCCCTGATGTCAAAGCTGAATTCACAAGGTTGGCAAAGACTGGACATCAGAGTTCAAATACTGAGGAAAGGATTTCAGGTAAAAAGTACTGGTCTAGGTTTTCAAGTTCCAAAGACTCAAGTTGCAGAAGTTCCAGCATCTGAATCACCAAATCTCAAGAAGCTTAAGATAAAGCAGGTGAAAAAGGAAGTTTTCAAAGCTGAAAAAGTTCAACCTGAGAGATTCTACAAACTCAAGGGTTCTGATCAATTGTTTTCTGATAAAGAGTTTCCTCTTCACTGCGTGGATGCTCGGAAAATTTCTGAAGTATTTGTGAAAGCTGATATTTCTTCTGAAAGCTCTCAATCTCGTAGCCCAACTTCTAAATGGGTACATGATCACAGGCATCAGGTATATGATTCTCATTCTGATCATGTTAGAAATATTCATGTGTGTTCTTCGCAGGTACATCAAAGATGGGATAAAACGACAAGAATTTGTTATATTTGCCGTCGCCCAGGGCATATGGCAAAAGATTGTCCCTCACCTGCTGATTCGTCACAAAGATTTCATAAGAAATCAATTTTTGGTAATTCTGCCACAACAGAGTTCTTTGATAACCAAGGCAGAGTTTTTGATGAAGTTGAGCCTACATTCTTTCAAAAACAAACACGTTTTGTTCCAAAGTTTTCAAAGGATCAAAATGTAGGTTCATCATCACAGTCACCTGTGACTGTTTCATCGAAAACTGAATTACCAAAACAACAGGAATGGAAACCTAAGGTGGTTTCAAAGCAAAATCAGGACACTGGTCGACCAGAAGCGATTCGCTTCGGGTCAATTGTGAACTAATCAGGTTGTCCAGTGTGCAGGTACTTCTAGAAGACCTATCGACGATTGAAAAATTGTTGATGGAGGAGTATTCTGCTTAATTTAACTTTAATGACACATTTTTCTCAAAATCTGACATATATCCGTGTTGACTGATCATTTTTCTTTGCTTACGTTTTTTCTCAAAAAGCCAAAAATAGAGTCTTATTTTTGTGTAAAATGAAAATCCAAAAATAGAGTTTTCATTTTAAGGGGGAGAATTGTACGTAAAGGGGAGTAATTGAGAAAATGCATGGTATGGGGAGAAGGTGAATACATGCAAAATATATAATGAAGGAAGATGAATACTTGCAAAATATAAAATTGTGAGAAATTGATCATTGGGAAATGATGGTACATTGGCATACGTATCTGACTTATGGATAAAGTAGATGAAAGGGCCATAAGATCATTGTTTGATGTGCTTGGTAGGCTCGACAAATCAGAAAGTATTCAGATGTGATATACATTAAATGCTAATGCTTGACCATGTGGATAACATCTTGATGCATATTTCATGACTCAAAAAGAAAAATAAATGTGAAATTCAAAATGAGAAGTCACTGTGTATACATGTGTTCATTTTGCAAAGATTTAATCTTGTTTGATTTTCTTTATTTTGTCAAACGATCGGATTTTCTCTGCGTATCGAAAGATCGACCTGATTGTTTTTCGTTTGACGTTCTGCTTTATTTTCTTTGGTGTTTCGTATAACTCATCGGACTTTCTCTGCGTGTACGGGAGTACCGACCTGATTGTTGTTGAGTTATACAACTTCAACTTGTTTTATTTTCTTTTTTTGTTAAATCCGAGGCCTTATCTGCGTATCGAAAGATCGACCTTAAGGTAGACGATTTAACGTTCTTATTTCTTTTTGCATGGAACACAGTTGACTGTATCATGAAAAATAGTATGCAATGTGAAAGTTCACAAATGCAATCACACAAAAGAAAAAGAAAGAAAAACAGAAAAAGTCTGAATATGTCTGATATTGTGGGGTACACTGGTCAAAGCAAATCTAATCAATACCTTAACATATCCAAATGTTATGAGTATGATTCTGTCTGAGCTTAAGATGGACAAATTATACCAGCAATCGACATGACTTGTGTGTTTCAATTAATTGAAATTGAAGTGTAGTTCAGTGCGTTATGATCAATATGATCCCATATAGTGATCTTTCTCATACCAAAAATAGTGTCTGATTCTGTGTTGCAATTTCATTTCATTTCAAGAAAAGTACAAAAAGATTTTTGGTGTGTTTTAGCATAAATTTTGAAAAATCAAAAAGATTTTAGGTGTGTTTTAGTATAAACTTTCAAAAAGCCAAAAAGATTTTGTTTCTACTTTATTATCGATCTGATCAACATGTGATATAAAATCAATTTTCAAAATCATATCTTGGAGTCTCGAAGAGATGTTTTGCACCAAGATTATTTAAGTGTTAATGCAGGATGCTGTTGTGCAAGCTATCACAACTTCAAGTCTTCTGAAGCTGTTGATAAAGACCAGAGATATACTAGATATCATCAAGTATTCAAGATCAAGCTACGATTAAGTTGAGGAGGAGTTTATTTCGAAGATTCATTTCATTGAATAAACGGATTCTTTACTTGAGGGGGAGCTTGATTGAAGATACATATTTGATGATGTTGAGAAGAAAAGAGAAGAGATACTGCACACGACGAGGGGGAGTTTGTTGATACCTGAAATGTGCGTCGTGTGAAGTATCGAACGAAGACCAAGTTCAAGCCAATATAGGGTTGGCCGAACTAGGTCCGAGCCTGAAGTTCGGACCGGCCGAACCTAGGGTTCGTTGGGAGTTCGGCCGATCGGGTATATATAATAGTTTGATCTTTGTGTTTAGTAGTGCTGAGCGTGTGAGCGAATCTTAAGTGTGTGTTTCTGAGTGTGTTTCTCTGTGTTAGTTCTCTGTGTTTACACTGGTTGTAATTGTTCGTTTTGATCAATAAAACAATCGGTTAATTACGTTTCGATGTCCGGATAGCTAGATCGAGTAGACGATCCGATGCTCACGCATTTTCAGTTTGCCTTCTCCGTGTCTACTCGATCACGGTAAATTTAGGCTGACATTGTCCTCAGTCCGACCGCCAGTCGGGTGGTGCATCTCATGCCCACTGAGTGGGGTTTGTCAGACCCTAGTAGTACTACCCAATATCCCCTCGCTATTTGTTATTAACGGTTTGATAAGTATGGACTTGAAAGATAAAACATTTTACGTGAATATGTGATATATACTGGATTTCTACTTTAATCATACATAATAGTTGTCGTGTTATTACCCTAACCCGGGTGTAACGTGTTTGCGTGTGTTATCGTCCAAAATCGGACGTAACGTAAAAGGTTGTGTAACTCACCTTAAGGTGCACAGCAATTCCAGATAGGTAACACCAAAAGTAGCAATTAACGGGTCTTGTGTAATCTACCAAACACCTAACGAGCGTATACATACATATATATAAGTGTCTTCAGGCGAAAAATGACTAAGTCTAAACCAATGATGAAAAACGAATGTGGTTGACTTAGATATGACGTAGGTGTGAAATCCGGAACGAGTCGAGGATGGCACATTGCCAAATCCGATGATTATAATATATATCAATATCATATATTTCTAAGTTTAAGGTTTCACAATATATATTTAAATGTAGAGTATATATAAACCGATAGTGAACACTTATTTGATACGAAAACGACAATAACGAGTTTCCAACGAGATGTAAATATATATTATTTAACCCTTAAAAACATCTAACGAGTCTATAATAGTTTAAATATATGTAAATATGTTAATCCACGACGATACGAATAGTTATTACAATTTGTTGAGAAAATTACGGTTTAGATAAATATTATGTGTCCAAAAACCGTTTACGTTATATTCAAAACGACACTTTATAATTATTTAAACCATTTCAATAGTTTATGGGTTTTTGTTATTTTCCAAACAATCTTTTCATGTAAGTTTTAACCAAAACAAATGATTAAATCACAAAAATGAGCAAAACAAAGAAAATATGGAGGTCATCGGGTTCAAACCCATGACCTCTAAGTTCACAACCAACCCACTAACCATTAGGACACATCCCAGATGGTTAAAAGATTTGATCCGCGCCAATTTATACATCTACAAAGAGTCAAAATTTGGTTTAGGAAAAACCAGAAATAAAAGGGCGAGGCCGGGACTCGAAGCCGCGACCTCATGGTCTGTGAACAACGACCTAACTGTTGTGCCAAAGGTAATATTTGGTTTTGTCTCATACAGAAATAGTTTTAGCCATCAACTATTCCCGAAATCGGATTTTATTAAAAATACAGAAAAAGAAACTTGAGACTTGCAGGATTCGAACTCGCGTCCCCTAGGACAGAACTCGTGAGTCTTAGCCACTGGGCTAGCCCAAATGTTGTTAACAAGAACTAAAAGAAATTCTTATATCCACACTCGTCGCACCCCCTTCTTCTTCCCCATAAACCCTAAACTCGCCGGAGTTCTTTCCGGTGACCGGAGAATCATAAAAATACAAAACGAGGCATGGTAAGTGTGCGATTAACATGGAGAGGTTATTACCTTGAACCGTAGATGAGAGATTGAGGTGCTTTGACGTTGAAACGAAACCTGTAAATTCCCGAACTCGAACTCCGATGTTACTATAATGCTCCAAGTCTGCTGTTGCGATCATGATCACCGAGCAGTGACAAGCTGGGGTCGATGATGGTGTTGCAATGACAAAACAGTGGTGATTCTTGGTCGTTTCGTGTCGCCGGATAATCGGAAACGGGAGAGGGAAAGAAAGGAACGAGAGGGTGATGAGAGTGATCAATGAGATTTCAATTTTCCTAATGATTGAGTTAAGGTGATTGTGATCGATTGGAAAGGATTGTAACCGATGAAATTAAATTCGGTTTCAAGGGATTGTCGGTTACCGGAATATTAAAGAACGTCGACACAGTTTCATTTTTGGGAGACTTCAAATCAATTTTTGCCAATATGACAAGATTGGTCCTTCGGATTTAATCACAATGAGTTATGAAGTTTAGGAAAATTACGCAACGGGTCCTTCTAGGTTTTGCTTAGATAAAGAAGGTTTAGAAATTGGCGAAAGTAGTCCTTTAAAGTTACCAATCGGCAACGAACACTAAGGGGAGTTAACGGAAGATAACATTAACTATATACATACGTGTGTTTGTCCAAATAAAATCAACTTATAATATTTATAGGATGTAAACCCTAATTGGTTACGACTTATAATTATATAAGTGGTTCTCATAGAATCATAGAATACCATGCGTAAAACTAACGACGTTTTAATCATAAAATTGTATGTGGTTATGTGATACGTTAGCACTTAAAATGTGAAATGTAATGTGTATATGTGTATATATAACACATAAAATTATAAATACAGTTGTCACATAAAATGTCAAAGTGTTCGTATAAAATCATAAAATACGATTTCCATAAAATCATAAATTACAGTTATTCAAGTTAATTAACCGATGTCTAGACTCATGTGCAGTGCTCATAACTATTCTAATTAACTGAGGTAACGGACATTATTGAAAGATAACACAAGTTATTAACGGAGTTAACCTGAGATTTACCAGTTGTCACATCAATCTGTCACACCCCCAACTTCCACTAACGGAGTTTAACCATGTGAGGTGTGAGTAAACCAGGATCCCAGTCCATTAGTTACACCAAACAACCATTAAATATAACAACATTTGTATTTTATTAAAATATAATATTTATCCCGAGTTTTACAAAAGCGGAAGCATAAAAAAAATATTTAGTACTCATATAAAACATTATCGTTCGAAATAATGTAAATTGTATATATAAACCATAAAAGGGTTTTAAAGTCTCATGCATGCATACTCGTGGTACTCGAACACCTACGACCTGAGAAAAACATGATTAAAGGGGAAGTGTCAACCAAAAGGTTGGTGAGTTCACATAAGCACATAAATATATCTAATATAAGTATGCAGTACGAATACAACAGTCTTTATTCGTATGTAAGTATGTAGATTACAAGTACAATCCATATCGTAGGTAGCGAGCCTAAGTTCATGTCACTAAAACGTTCGCAAACGAAGCTGACCAATTAGTTGTATGAATAATCCTTACGTGGTTTGCCTTCCCCGTGTCTACTCGATCACGGTAAGTTTAGGCTGACATTGTCCTCAGTCCGATCGCCAGTCGGGTGGTGCATCTCGTGCCCGCTGAGTGGGGTTTCTCAGACCTCAGTAGTACTACCCAATATCCCCTCGCTATTTGCTATTAACGGTTCGATAAGTAAGGAGTTGAAAGATAAAGCATTTTACGTGAACATGTGATATATACTGGATTTCTACTTTAATCATACATAATACTTGTCGTGTTATCACCCTAACCCGGGTGTAACGTGTTTGCGTGTGTTATCGTCTAAAACCGGACGTAACGTAAAAGATTGTGTAACTCACCTTAGGGTGCATAACAATTCCAGATAGGTAACACCACAAGTAGCAATTAACGGGTCTTGTGTAATATACCAAACACCTAACGAGCGTATACATACATATATATAAATGTCTTCAGGCGAAAAATGACTAAGTCTAAACCAATGATGAAAAACGAATGTGGTTGACTTAGATATGACGTAGGTGTGAAATCCGGAATGAGTCGGGGATGGCACATTGCCAAATCCGATGATTATAATATATATCAATATCATATATTTCTAAGTTTAAGGTTTCACAATATATATTTAAATGTAGGGTACATATAAACCGATAGTGAACACTTATTTGATACGAAAACGATAGTAACGAGTTTCCAACGAGATGTAAATATATATTTATTTAACCCTTAAAAACATCTAACGAGTCTATAATGGTTTAAATATATGTAAATATGTTAATCCACGACGATACGAATAGTTATTACAATTTTTTGAGAAAACTACGGTTTAGATAAATTTTACGTGTCCAAAAACCGTTTACGTTTTGTTCAAAATGACACTTTATAATTATTTAAACCATTTCAATAGTTTACGGGTTTTTGTTATATTTCAAACAATCTTTTCTTGTAAGTTTTTAACCAAAACAAATGATTAAATCACAAAATGAGTAAAACAAAGATAATATGGAGGTCATCGGGTTCAAACCCATGACCTCTAAGTTAACAACCAACCCACTAACCATTAGGACACATCCCCGATGGTTAGCAGATTCAATCCGGGCCAATTTATGCATCTACAGAGAGTCAAATTTTGGTTTAGGAAAAATCATAAATAAAAAGGGCGAGGCCGGGACTCGAAGCCGCGACCTCATGGTCTGTGAACAACGACCTAACCGTTGTGCCAAAGGTAATATTTGGTTTTGTCTCAAACAGAAATAGTTTTAGCCATCAGCTGTTCCCGAAATCGGATTTTATTAAAAATACAGAAAAAGAAACTTGAGACTTGCAGGATTCGAACTCGCGTCCCATAGGACAGAACTCGTGAGTCTTAGCCACTGGTCTAGCCCAGATGTTGTTAACAAGAACTGAAAAGAAATTCTTATATCCACACCCGTCGCACCCCCTTCTTCTTCCCCATAAACCCTAAACTCGCCAGAGTTCTTTACGGTGACCGGAGAATCATAAAAATACAAAACGAGGCATGGGAAGTGTGCGATTAACATGGAGAGGTTATTACCTTGAACCTTAGATGAGAGATTGAGGTGCTTTGACGTCGAAACGAAACCCATAAATTCCCGAACTCGAAATCCGATGTTATCGTAATGCTCCAAGTCTGCTGTTGCGATCATGATCACCGAGCGGTGACAAGCTGGGGTCGATGATGGTGTTGTAGTGGCAAAACAGTGGTGATTCTTGGTGGTTTCGTGTCGCCGGATAATCGGAAACGAGAGAGGGAAAGAAAGGAATGAGAGGGTGATGAGAGTGATCAATGAGATTTCAAGTTTCCTATGATTGAGTTAAGGTGACTGTGATCGATTGGAAAGGATTGTAACCGATGAAATTGAATTCGGTTTTAAGGGATTGTCGGTTACCGGAATTTTAAAGAACGTCAACACGGTTTCATTTTTGGGAGACTTCGAATCAATTTTTGCCAATATGACAGGATTGGTCCTTCGGATTTAATCACAATGAGTTATGAAGTTTAGGAAAATTACGCAACGGGTCCTTCTAGGTTTTTTCTTAGTTAAAGAAGGTTTAGAAATTGGAGAAAGTATTCCTTTAAAGTTGCCAATCGACAACGAACACTAAGGGGAGTTAACGGAAGATAACATTAACTGTATACATACGTGTGTTTGTCCAAATAAAATCAAATTATAATATTTATAGGATGTAAACCTTAATTGGTTACGACTTATAATTATATAAGTGGTTCTCATAGAATCATAGAATACCATGCGTAAAACTAACGACGTTTTAATCATAAAATTGTATGTGGTTATGTGATACGTTAGCACTTAAAATGTGAAATGTAATGTGTATATGCGTATATATAACACATAAAATTATAAATACAGTTGTCACATAAAATGTCAAAGTGTTCGTATAAAATCATAAAATACGATTTCCATAAAATCCTAAATTACAATTATTCAAGTTAATTAAATGATGTCTAGACTCATGGGCAGTGCTCATAACTATTCTAGTTAACTGAGGTAACGGACGTTATTGAAATATAACACAAGTTATTAACGGAGTTAACCTGAGATTTACCAGTTGTAACAGAACATCTTGATGCTGTTCAAGATTTTGAAAATTTATTTGCAAAAAGTTATCTTGTTCAGCAGAAATATGAGAAAGCAAATGCTTTTGCGATTGAAGCTGTTGATAGGGTTTTAAGTCTTCAAGAAGAACTTTCAACGCTTCGAGATGATAATGTTCTGTTTCGAGATAAGAATGAATTTTTAACAAAATATGTTGAATATTTTAAGAAGAAATGGGAGAAGGTTACTGCAGAATTATTCGAAGTGTGTGATATAAAAAGACAATAAAATCTGAATACAATGATCTATCAGATCAATTTATTGCTACTCAGAAAGAGTTGTTGGATGCTCAAGTGAAGATTTTTGAGTTGAAAATTGAGATTCTTGATTTGCAAAAACAATTGAAAAATTGCAATTTGTCTCCTACTTTACTAAATTATATCTACAAACAAGAGAAGAGTGAGGATAGTGTGACTGATGAAGATTTACATACAGTTCCTACACCGGTTGTGATATTAAATTCCCCATCTGTGCTGATTGATCCAAAGGCTAAACTGCAAGATTATTCTAAGTTTGACACTCCTGCAAAGAAGAAGAAATTCAAGTCTGAGAAAAAGCAGCAGAAGTTGGGAGAAGCTCCAAAGTTTGCTTCAAATTCAATATTTTTGGAAAATGAACAGATTTGTGATAAAGTTGAGTCTTGTACTTCATCTGCAACTGAAGAAGAAAAAGTATTTATTCAAAAGAACATGCTGAAAAATATTAAAGCTAAATTCACTGGTGAAGCTAAAGGAAGAGAAGCTTCTGGGTCTTCTTCAAGTTCTTCAAAGCTTCAGGATTACAAGCATAAAGGACTTGGTTATGAAGTTACGGAGGAATTAGTTCAACAAACACAACCCAAGAAGAAGGTTGATAAATCTGGTTCAACTCAAAAGCAAAAACAAGAACAGAAGGTGTTTCAATCAAAGAATGATCATTATTATTCTGAAAGATCTTCTTACGGTTCATGTTATTCTCCACAAAGTTCACCTCCAAGGTATGATTCATCTGATGGTTTCTTTGATTCATTTGGTATCATGATGTGTTTCTTAAGCAAGAATGTCGAAAACCAAAGAATTTTTCTGATAACAAACAAATTTTTGAAACAAATTTGGGTAGTAGTTTCCTTAATGTTTTTCACCAAAAGTGCCACGCGTGTCGTAAACCAGGACATCTCGCTGCTCAGTGTCCTACGAATGCAAGCACTCACTCCTATGTGAACAAAACTACTAAATATGTGAATGAAAAATGTCAAATTTTTAATGATCCACAACCGTCCATGTTCAAATCAACAAGTAAGTCGTCTTGGGCAAAGACGCAAGTTGATAACTTTGTGGATTCATTGAAAATTTTTCAATCGCCCATGATCTGGAAACCCCGATTTATTTCCAAGATCATTAAAAACCATGTTGAAGACACCGGGCGACCTGGGGCTGTTGACTCAGGCCAATCCCAAAACTGCTAATGTTTATCTGGTGTCTGCAGGTTTCTTCAAGAAGACCTATTATGCGTGTGTTGCTGATAGTGAAGAAATTGCATTATTTATTATTTTAACGCATTATTTATTATTTTAACGCATTATCATTTTCAAAAAGTCTTTGAAGATAATTTTTTTGAAGAAAAACTGATGTCGTATGAGTGTATATATATATTTTTCAATAAGTTTTTCACACTTTGGTTTTAAATTTATAAAAATGATTATCACCTCGGAACTAAACCACACACGAATAGGCAAGTGTACCTATCGATTAGTAATAAAGCTTTGGTAAGAACCAAGTATCGATCCAAAGACGCGAGAGCTCCTGGTACTAAACTTTTATCATTGTCTAGCTGATAATATAAGGTAGATTGTTTCAGTTGTTTTTTAACTAAATTAACTAGTAATTAATCTAAATAAAGTGAGTAACAAAGGTCAAGATGATCAATAGAGACAGAGATCACTTAGACTTAAATCCACCTAGCCGGACAATGACAACATACATATATTTCTGATGAGATCATTTTCTACACATGAAACATGGGAATAGACTAGACACCCGTCAAGGCTATCTAATCATATGACTGTTCGGAAAGCTAGAACGATAAACACACAATAGCCACCTAAACTCATGCAATAAAGTACCAATGATATAATTATGTTGATTATAAAGACGGACTAAACTCCTGTCAAGTTTATTTAATCCCATAATCCTTTGGAAAGCTAATACGATGAACACATATTAACCACCTCGAATCACGTAATGAAAACAATATCATGAAGTTATTCAACTTGTAAATACTTTACCACGTATACATGAACTACGAATTTACGCTAGTAAACCATAGTCACACATACACAACGATACAAGGGATTCACAACGAGTGTAACGGCCTTTCCAAGCATATACACAAGGATGCACATTTGTTAACAATCCTAAATATAAAAAAACCATTCACCATTCCTAGTCAAATGCCATGAACATACATACTTGCATATATATTTTCATGAATAAATACCTTAACACATACGGTTTTCTAACATTATATGGTCAAGATACCCACGAGATTAAACACAAAATTAAGTCAAACAAACACACATAACCATTGAAAAACATTCATAATATTGTTAAGGTCCTCAACATAATCATCACCAAAAAAAATATGTAGATCGTCAAAGTTTAACTAGGATTCATCTCATCTAAGTGAATCAAGAGTTTAGCTCATACTAGCTACAAAAATACCCAAAAGACAACTTACTAAATCGGAGTGAAACATGTCTAATGATGATGAATCAAACCGGTATCAAAGTGTAGATGGGTTGAGAAACACTTGAATCTCTTTCCAAGATGACAATCTTCACTTTTTATTTATGAAGTTGAGATGAGATTAAACTTGAGTTTTTGAAGATGGAGTATTAGGGTTTTTGTTCTTCCCCCATATCTGCAGCCTCCTTTCTGCCGTTCTCTTTTTCTTTTTATACTCCCAAAAAAAGACAGCCCTAAAATCCTCTGTTGTTGCTTCTTTCAAAAGACCCACATTACACATAAAATATCTTTTTGTTATTCAACCCTTCCTTCCCCTGAACCTGTCTTTTTTCTCCCTTTAAGCGTCCACAACGAGCTTCCACTTTTTTATTTGTTTACCCTTTTAATTGTTGTTTCACCTTTCTTATCCTTTCTTTTCTTTTTTGCTTTCCACATGATGCCCAAACCACAAAACATGTGCCACAATTAATTTAGCATAAAGTCACTACCACAACTTTCTAATTTGCGTTGACCAACCTATCTCCATTTGCTCCATATGAAATCACCATCCAACCTTTTATTTTTCTTTATATTTTTTGTTGCCATCGTGACATATGAAGCCCAGATAATTAATCCACAAACATGTATGGATTTAATTCACACGTCTAAACGATCATGAGTAATTCATTGTTTGACATTTAGCTTAAATACACCGTTTAAGTTCGGACTCTTGTGAACCCTATAAAAGTTAAATAAAAACTAAATAAGAACCAATTCCTAAAAAATATACCATGAAAACTCGTTTAAATGGGAGAAAATGTGTATAATGTATATGTATATATTGTGACACATCAAAAAGTGTTTTTCAAAACTATAACTAAAACGTGTCAGTGTTTGGTCGTTCAATTTTCTTTCATTTCAGTATTGTTACAAGTGGTGGTTGTATATATGTTTAGGGGGAGGAAATTAACAAAAGCCAAAATAGTGTCTTGTATTTGTTAAGATGAAATATCCAAAAATGGAGTTTTTCATTTTAGGGGGAGAAAAAGGTAATGCAAAAGATAAAAAAATTAAAAAGATAAAAATTGAGAAATTGATCATTGGGAAATGGTGGTACATTGGCTAACATTGTTTCTAACTCGCGGATAGAGTAAGTGAAAAAGCCATAAGATCATTGTTCGATATGCTAGGTAGGCTTAGCAAATCAGAAAGTATTCAAATGTTGAAAAACCAAATTATACCCCATGGAACAAGGTAGGAATGATTTGTATTATCGGTATCAAGGAGAATAAGAGAGATCTTGAGAAATAGGATGAAACTAATGATTTTATTAATGCAAGTGTCATTACAAACGGAAGTGTAGTAAGTTAAAGGTGTAAAGTAAAAGTTCCGAAGATCCTTTCTCCAGCCTTGATCCCGGCTATTTATAGAGCATTTAACATGTTCCGCCAGCACATGCACATCCGTCACTCGTACCTGTCCAGCACATGCACATCCGTCCCTCGCACCTGTCCTCATAATCATATTGTCATCATCCTGTCAAGCTCGGTATAACACATCAATTTGCAAGAGAGGACTTGATAGCAAATGGTCGGATGTGTAGACACATCCAAAACCCATTTTACTTCATCAAATGTGATATACATTAAATCTGATGCTTAACCTAGTGGACAACATCTTGATGCGTACTTCAAGATATTAAGAAAAATATATGTGAAAATAAAATGAGAAGTCACTATGTATATATGTGTTCATTTTGCAAAGATTTAAACTTGTTTGATTTTCTTTATTTTCTCAAACGATCGGACTTTCTTTGCGTATCGAAAGATCGACCTGATTGTTATTCGTTTGAGGTTCTGCTTTATTTTTCCTGGTGTTTCGTATAACTCATTATGTCACACCCCCAATTTCCACTAATGGAGTTTTACCGTGTGGGGTGTGAACCAGACCAGGACCCGAGTCATTAGATACATCAAACATAAATTAAGGGTTCAAAATATAAATATATTTCCAACGGGAAATATCAAAACCAGAGTTAAAGTTTAGCGGAAGCTCATAAAAGTTATGTTGCGCAAAACAAGCGCCCGATAAGTAAATAGTTCAAGTTGTAAAGGTTTTATAAGCAAGTTCCCAAAAATAGAGGTTTTAATCAACGTACGTGCCCAAAAATCCGATACTTCTAGAGTCCTGCAAAGCATGCATAAGAGCAAGTGTCAACTAATGTTGGTGAGTTCACATAAGCACATAAGTATATCTAGTATAAGTATGCAGTACGATTACAACAGTCTTTATTTGTATGTAAGTATGTATATTACAAGTATAATCCATATCGTAGGTAGCGAGCCTAAGTTCATGTCACTAAAACGTTCGCAACCGAAGCTGACCAATTAGTTGTAGGAATAATTCCTTACGTGTTTTGCCTTCCCCGTGTGTACTCGACCACGGTAAGTTTAGGCTGACATTGTCCTCAGTCCGACCGCGAGTCGGGTGGTGCATCTCGTGCCCGCTGAGTGGGGTTTGTCAAATGATTTGAGGGTAGGAGATTTGTGGTTAATCGATTTAAGTTGTAACCGGCGAACATGATCGGTCGAAATAAATGTCGCCGCTACGGGTCTCGAATGTGTTCGACTGTTATGAAATTCTTTCCAAATCAACAATTGTCAAATGACAACATTAATCCTTGTCCAAGTTACTTAATGAACAGGCAGGTTTTGATAATTGCAAGCCAAGTCCCTCAATGTTTTATCTAATAGGAATAAGTTTCAGGAATAGCAAAAGTGGTCCCTCAAGGTCTAGACACGTATAACGAATACTAAGGAAGTCTAACTAAGAGTAACTTGGCGATGATTATTCGAGTGTACGTCCCAACGTATTTAACGAACGAAGTTCTATAAAAATATAGCATATAAATATCCAGCATAAAATCATAGTTATAACCCATAACTATATGTTTTCAAATTCCTCTAAAATTATAGAAACGTTTCGTACGATTACGTGACGCATCGTCACATAAAATCATAAAATGATATGCGTATATATGCACACAAAATATATATATATATATATATATATATATATATATTATATATATATATATATATAATTGTCACCTAAAATGACAAAACGTTTTCGTGAAATCATAAAATATAATTTATATAAAATTATAAATTATATACACTCAAGTTGGTCAACCGATGTCTAGACTCATGTGCAGTGCTCGTGTAACTATTCTAGTTAACTGAGGTAACGGATGTTATCGAAGTATAACACAAATTATTAACGGGGTTAACCTGGGAAATTGCCGGTTGTCACATCATCCCCTTGTTAAGGAATTTTTGTCCCGAAAATTGCCTTAAGTTGTTACGGTTTCTGTGGAAGGACAAGAAAAATTTTAGGGTTGCTACATCATCCCCTTGTTAAGGAAATTTTGTCCCAAAATTTAACTCATACCTTGATTAGATGTTGAGGCTTGATCAAATAAGTGAGGATATTTCTTTCTCATCTGATCTTCTCGTTCCCACGTGAACTCCTGTCCACGCTTAGATTGCCATCTCACTTTGACGATGGGAACTTTACTTCGTTTCAATGTTTTTTCTCCTCACGTCCCATGATTTCCACGGGTTGTTCGATGAATCGCAATTGTTCATCGATTTGCAGTTCTTCTAATGGAACTATAAGAGTGTCATCAGCTAAACACTTTCTGAGGTTTGAAACGTGAAACACGTTGTGTACTCCATCCAATTCAGGAGGTAAATTTAGACAGTAAGCCACCGGACCAATGTTTGCAGTGATCTCGAATGGTCCTACATAGCGGGGATTCAACTTCCCGCGCTTGCCAAAGCGTACGACGCCTTTCCAAGGCGATACTTTTAGTAGTACTTTGTCACCGACTTCAAATTCTAACGGCCTTCGGCGTTTATCTAATAACTCTTTTGTCTATCTCTTGTCGCTTTCATGCAGTTTCTGATTTGCACAATTCTCTCTGTGGTTTCGTGCACTAGTTCAGGTCCAGTGAGTTGGCTCTCACCGACCTCGGCCCAATAGACCGGCAATCTACATATTCATCCATAGAGAGCCTCAAATGGAGCGGCTCCAATACTGGTATGGTAGTTGTTGTTATAGGAGAATTCTACCAGTGGTAAATGAGTTTCCCAGTTTTTCCCGAATTCGAGCACACATGCTCTAAGCATATCCTCGAGAGTTTGGATGGTACGTTCAGTCTGTCCATCAGTTTGAGGATGATACGCGGTACTCAATCTAAGCGAGTGCCCATCGCCGCTTGTAAGGATCCCCAGAATTTTGAAGCAAACCTAGGGTCTCGGTCACAGATAATAGATAGAGGCACTCCGTGGAGTTTGACAATCTCCTTGAGGTATATCTTTGCAAGTTTCTCTATTTTGTCACTTTCCTTGATAGCTAGGAAATGAGTGGATTTTGTTAATCGGTCAACGATAACCCAAATCATATCGTTGCCGCCAGAAGAACGGAGCAATCCCGTGATGAAATCCATCGATATTTCTTCCCATTTCCATTCAGGAATTTTAGGTTGTTGCAGTAATCCTGCTGGCTTTTGATGTTCCGTTTTGACCATTACGCACGTCAAGCACTTGCTGACATATCTAGCGATGTCAGCTTTCATATTGGGCCACCAATATAACCCTTTTAAGTCTTGATACATTTTGTCTGAACCTGGATGGATCGAATAACGGGACTTGTGGGCCTCGTCCATCACTAGTTCTCTAAGGTTTCCATGGAGAGGTACCCATATACGGTCCTTATAATAACGAAGTCCATTGGACTTAACTTCAGAAGTTCCATCGACGTCACGTAACGATTCAGACCCAAAATTTTCCTCCTTTAGGGCCTCTTTCTGAGCAGCCCGGAGTCTATCCGGTAGCCCCGTATGGATCGCTAATTGGAGAGCTCGAACCCTTCTTGGTTTGACATGCTCCTTTCTACTCAAGGCATCGGCCAGCACGTTGGCCTTGCCTAGATGATACTTTATCGCAAGGTCGTAATCGTTTAGCAATTCGACCCTCCTACGTTGCCTCATGTTGAGTTCCTTCTGTTCAAGTATGTGCTGGAGGCTCTTGTGATCAGTGTATATCGTACACTTGGTACCGTATAAGTAGTGTCTCCAAAATTTCAAGGCAAATACAACAGCGCCCAACTCTAGGTCATGAGTTGTGTAATTATTCTCATGGGACTTTAGTTGCCTTGACCCGTATGCGATGACCTTACCTATTTGCATCAGAACACATCCGAGTCCCTTGATTGACGCGTTGTTGGAACAAAAATCTTGGTGACTGACGCCATCAAATCTGTTTACCGAAGCATTTGACTGAAGAATCCATGTGAATCGATTTAGAGACTGGGTTGTGATGATCGAGGCTTGCAGTTTGGACCGAAGACCGTTTTCTAGAAAAGTCAACCGTTCGGGTCAACGGTCAACGTAAAAGTCAACGGAAGATCGGTTCGAGCGAGTCAAGCTTCGGATAACTTTGATTTAATTAACAATTTATGTTTATTTACTTTACTTGTAATTTCGTTCATTCGTCATGTTTTTCTGTTGTCAGTCACCCTCACTATATATAGTGAGGGTGCCCATTACAAGTAAAGGAGTCTCCGAATGGGGAGATGATGAATTTCTTGTAGAGTGTGAGATTTCCATTCTAGAGAGAGAGTGAGTCATGGATTCTAGAGAGAGAGAGTGTTCTTCATGATTCATTGATTGTAATCTTTCGATTAATGAATTCATTTGATTTGTTCATCTTTTTTCTTGTTTATGATTATTCATGATTCATCATCATCATCTTCTTCATTTGTTTTGAGTTTTCGAATCCGAACATGTTCTTGCTCAAGATCGAGATTCTCGTAGTGAAAATCGGTCCTAACAAATGGTATCAGAGCGGGTAACCGATCAGATTCATCTCACCGTGAATCTGGTCACTCGAATCTGTGATTTTGAGCTTGAATGGGTGAGGATGAGAAAACTTATTTTTAGAGACTTTTTTCTATTTTTTCTTGTTTTCTGGATGGATTCTGATGATATGGATGATTGATTCGTGTTATGGAGTTCATCTAGATGTTATTTCATCATCTACTTGTTCAAATCTGTGGAGAAAATGTAGATCCGAGCTCATTTTTTCGTAACTTTGGGGTTTTCCCGTATTTGGAGTTTTTGAAGATTTTGGAGCTTGATTCTTCATTTTCTGGGCTTTTCTTCATGGATTTGGATGATATGAGGTATGATTCTCAGTGGAAAACGCGTTCCGGATCCATTGGAAGCATCCATTTCATCTGATTCTCAACGGTTTGGGCGGATCTGGAGAAACACACACTGACGGTGTAAGTGTGTGTTCTTCGTGTTCTTGAAGATTTCCAGATTTTGGGGGTTGAATCGATTGGTTTTTTGCTGCTGTTTTGGATGTGTGAGTGGCCATAACACGTTCTACAACAGATTTGTGACAAGAATCGTTCGTTTCCATTCATTCTCGGGACTGATTCAAGGATCGAAGGGGTATGTTAATCACTGTGTTCTTCATTCTTTTTCTAGAAAATTATCAAGTTTTGAAGCCTTGAAGATTGTCCTAGCGGACTTCTACTGTTCCTAGCGAACTTCTTCATACTTTAACGAACTTCTCGGAATGCTTAGCGAACTTCATTATGGTTTAGCGAACTTGATGCTTGTTAGCGAACTTGAATCTTGTTAGCGGACTTCTAAGACCCCTAGCGGACTTCTTGTATGCTTTAGCGGACTTGTTTGGCTAGCGGACTTGTTCTGGGTTTTCGTTCGAGTTTGTTTCAGAAGTTTTTGATCGTTAAAGGTTGTAGAGAATCATGCTCCGAGTTCAACGATATAAAAATCGTCAATTTTCGTTGAGTATTCATGAAGTTATGAGCATAATACGGTTTTCCGGTGGCTCCTTCGTTTTTCCGATGACATCAGTTAGGGTTCCGGTGGTAGAGGGGTCTGAGGTTGAAGATGATGACGTGGCGTCCGTGTAATGGCTGCAAGAGAATAATCTTCTCTCCTATGTCGGTCAAAGCTAGACATGCTTTATCCGTTGTCCACTTTTGATTGGATGAAAAAACTGCCGCGTGGGACCCATCTCAATTGAATGTAGCCGTTGGAGGAAGTCGCTGTCCATCTGTGATTGGCTGTAGGCATGCGCGTGGGGACCACCTGGGTGAAGAATCCGTTGAATGGATGTTGGTTGTAGCCTCCTGATTGGCTGTTTTCAGCCTCACACGGATCATTGTTCTCCACCGTCTGATTGTATTAATTTGCACCGTAGATTTATTTGGCAAGCCCAAATTTGATTGGCCAGCCGCCAAGCACAGGGATCACGTCTCCAAGCCCTTAGATCCATTTATTTTCAGCCGTAGGATTATGGTTGTGCTTGATTCTGATTGGTTGAATTAATTTCACTTGGATCATGGATTTTTCTTTGAGGGATTTTTAAGACTAATTAAATATTCTGCATTTTCGTCAAATGCGGGTATTTTCTCATCAGTTTTTCAACAAGACGAACGAGATAGCGCCGCGACGAAATTTCAGAAAATATTTTATTGGTCGCAGATTTATTCTATTTTATTGGGGTTCTCGTTTATTGACGTCGCGCGTAACGTTTGCTATCGATCACTGACGGGTTAGCTTTATTATCCGGTTAATTACTCGGCTTTCTCGTTATATCTCACGGTTTATTTTTAGTGGATGCAGCGCTGTCGTCAACTAACCGGATTAACTGGAATCTCAGTTAAATATTGGAATTTATCCGATTAAATCTCTCGGATGACCGTTTATTGAAGAAATTTGACATTTACTTTAATTTTCGCATCCAACCTCAGTCAAGCAGATTATTCACAACTGTCAGCATCCGGCTTCCGGTTTTTCGCAAGATTGTCCGATTTCAAGATTATTTATCTGGTTTCTCTAGGCAACCGATCGACGGTTCGACTCTCCGCATCTCATTTTTACGCTTCCGACTTGATGTTTTTGGAGAGATTTAGAGAAATAAGAGGAATTTTTATGGAACTGGATTATCGGGTCGATTATCAGAAATTGGAGCATGTTCGGTGTCAAACTGGTTTATCTGATTCAGTTTGTTGCGGTTTGGACTCCGAGATGTAGCATTTTCTCAGTATTGTACCCGACCGTGTGAACCGAGTGAGTCAGAACACTTGGATCTCGAACTGGAGCAACGAGAAAAGAAGAAGCTTATTCAGAGGGGGAATCTCAACGACAGATTGTTTCCGGTTTATCAGTTTCTCATTGAAGATGTACGGCAGAGCGATTCTTCAGCAGTTGAACAGATTTGAAAGCATCAGTCAAGGGGGAAATTGTTGGAACAAAAATCTTGGTGACTGACGCCATCAAATCTGTTTACCGAAGCATTTGACTGAAGAATCCATGTGAATCGATTTAGAGACTGGGTTGTGATGATCGAGGCTTGCAGTTTGGACCGAAGACCGTTTTCTAGAAAAGTCAACCGTTCGGGTCAACGGTCAACGTAAAAGTCAACGGAAGATCGGTTCGAGCGAGTCAAGCTTCGGATAACTTTGATTTAATTAACAATTTATGTTTATTTACTTTACTTGTAATTTCGTTCATTCGTCATGTTTTTCTGTTGTCAGTCACCCTCACTATATATAGTGAGGGTGCCAATTACAAGTAAAGGAGTCTCCGAATGGGGAGATGATGAATTTCTTGTAGAGTGTGAGATTTCCATTCTAGAGAGAGAGTGAGTCATGGATTCTAGAGAGAGAGTGTTCTTCATGATTCATTGATTGTAATCTTTCGATTAATGAATTCATTTGATTTGTTCATCTTTTTTCTTGTTTATGATTATTCATGATTCATCATCATCATCTTCTTCATTTGTTTTGAGTTTTCGAATCCGAACATGTTCTTGCTCAAGATCGAGATTCTCGTAGTGAAAATCGGTCCTAACAAATGGTATCAGAGCGGGTAACCGATCAGATTCATCTCACCGTGAATCTGGTCACTCGAATCTGTGATTTTGAGCTTGAATGGGTGAGGATGAGAAAACTTATTTTTAGAGACTTTTTTCTATTTTTTCTTGTTTTCTGGATGGATTCTGATGATATGGATGATTGATTCGTGTTATGGAGTTCATCTAGATGTTATTTCATCATCTACTTGTTCAAATCTGTGGAGAAAATGTAGATCCGAGCTCATTTTTTCGTAACTTTGGGGTTTTCCCGTATTTGGAGTTTTTGAAGATTTTGGAGCTTGATTCTTCATTTTCTGGGCTTTTCTTCATGGATTTGGATGATATGAGGTATGATTCTCAGTGGAAAACGCGTTCCGGATCCATTGGAAGCATCCTTTCATCTGATTCTCAACGGTTTGGGCGGATCTGGAGAAACACACACTGACGGTGTAAGTTTGTGTTCTTCGTGTTCTTGAAGATTTCCAGATTTTGGGGGTTGAATCGATTGGTTTTTGCTGCTGTTTTGGATGTGTGAGTGGCCATAACACATTCTACAACAGATTTGTGACAAGAATCGTTCGTTTCCATTCATTCTCGGGACTGATTCAAGGATCGAAGGGGTATGTTCATCACTGTGTTCTTCATTCTTTTTCCAGAAAATTATCAAGTTTTGAAGCCTTGAAGATTGTCCTAGCGGACTTCTACTGTTCCTAGCGAACTTCTTCATACTTTAACGAACTTCTCGGAATGCTTAGCAAACTTCATTATGGTTTAGCGAACTTGATGCTTGTTAGCGAACTTGAATCTTGTTAGCGGACTTCTAAGACCCCTAGCGGACTTCTTGTATGCTTTAGCGGACTTGTTTGGCTAGCGGACTTGTTCTGGGTTTTCGTTCGAGTTTGTTTCAGAAGTTTTTGATCGTTAAAGGTTGTAGAGAATCATGCTCCGAGTTCAACGATATAAAAATCGTCAATTTTCGTTGAGTATTCATGAAGTTATGAGCATAATACGGTTTTCCGGTGGCTCCTTCGTTTTTCCGATGACATCAGTTAGGGTTCCGGTGGTAGAGGGGTCTGAGGTTGAAGATGATGACGTGGCGTCCGTGTAATGGCTGCAAGAGAATAATCTTCTCTCCTATGTCGGTCAAAGCTAGACATGCTTTATCCGTTGTCCACTTTTGATTGGATGAAAAAACTGCCGCGTGGGACCCATCTCAATTGAATGTAGCCGTTGGAGGAAGTCGCTGTCCATCTGTGATTGGCTGTAGGCATGCGCGTGGGGACCACCTGGGTGAAGAATCCGTTGAATGGATGTTGGTTGTAGCCTCCTGATTGGCTGTTTCCAGCCTCACACGGATCATTGTTCTCCACCGTCTGATTGTATTAATTTGCACCGTAGATTTATTTGGCAAGCCCAAATTTGATTGGCCAGCCGCCAAGCACAGGGATCACGTCTCCAAGCCCTTAGATCCATTTATTTTCAGCCGTAGGATTATGGTTGTGCTTGATTCTGATTGGTTGAATTAATTTCACTTGGATCATGGATTTTTCTTTGAGGGATTTTTAAGACTAATTAAATATTCTGCATTTTCGTCAAATGCGGGTATTTTCTCATCAGTTTTTCAACAAGACGAACGAGATAGCGCCGTGACGAAATTTCAGAAAATATTTTATTGGTCGCGGATTTATTCTATTTTATTGGGGTTCTCGTTTATTGACGTCGCGCGTAACGTTTGTTATCGATCACTGACGGGTTAGCTTTATTATCCGGTTAATTACTCGGCTTTCTCGTTATATCTCACGGTTTATTTTTAGTGGATGCAGCGCTGTCGTCAACTAACCGGATTAACTGGAATCTCAGTTAAATATTGGAATTTATCCGATTAAATCTCTCGGATGACCGTTTATTGAAGAAATTTGACATTTACTTTAATTTTCGCATCCAACCTCAGTCAAGTAGATTATTCACAACTGTCAGCATCCGGCTTCCGGTTTTTCACAAGATTGTCCGATTTCAAGATTATTTATCTGGTTTCTCTAGGCAACCGATCGACGGTTCGACTCTCCGCATCTCATTTTTACGCTTCCGACTTGATGTTTTTGGAGAGATTTAGAGAAATAAGAGGAATTTTTATGGAACTGGATTATCGGGTCGATTATCAGAAATTGGAGCATGTTCGGTGTCAAACTGGTTTATCTGATTCAATTTGTTGCGGTTTGGACTCCGAGATGTAGCATTTTCTCAGTATTGTACCCGACCGTGTGAACCGAGTGAGACATAACACTTGGATCTCGAACTGGAGCAACGAGAAAAAAAGAAGCTTATTCAGAGGGGGAATCTCAACGACAGATTGTTTCCGGTTTATCAGTTTCTCATTGAAGATGTACGGCAGAGCGATTCTTCAGCACTTGAACAGATTTGAAAGCATCAGTCAAGGGGGAAATTGTTGGAACAAAAATCTTGGTGACTGACGCCATCAAATCTGTTTACCGAAGCATTTGACTGAAGAATCCATGTGAATCGATTTAGAGACTGGGTTGTGATGATCGAGGCTTGCAGTTTGGACCGAAGACCGTTTTCTAGAAAAGTCAACCGTTCGGGTCAACGGTCAACGTAAAAGTCAACGGAAGATCGGTTCGAGCGAGTCAAGCTTCTGATAACTTTGATTTAATTAACAATTTATGTTTATTTACTTTACTTGTAATTTCGTTCATTCGTCATGTTTTTCTGTTGTCAGTCACCCTCACTATATATAGTGAGGGTGCCCATTACAAGTAAAGGAGTCTCCGAATGGGGAGATGATGAATTTCTTGTAGAGTGTGAGATTTCCATTCTAGAGAGAGAGTGAGTCATGGATTCTAGAGAGAGAGTGTTCTTCATGATTCATTGATTGTAATCTTTCGATTAATGAATTCATTTGATTTGTTCATCTTTTTTCTTGTTTATGATTATTCATGATTCATCATCATCATCTTCTTCATTTGTTTTGAGTTTTCGAATCCGAACATGTTCTTGCTCAAGATCGAGATTCTCGTAGTGAAAATCGGTCCTAACACGCGTCACGATAGACCTCGAAGTCGTTATTCCCATCAGGTAGAGATAATATAGGTGCAGTATAGATTTTCTCTTTTAAAGTTTGAATGGCTGCCTCTTCCTTGTCACCCCATCTGTATTGAACCCCTTTGTGCGTAAGAGCGGTCAATGGTTGGGCTAACTGAGAAAATCCCTTTATAAAACGACGGAAGTAACCCGCTAAACCTAGGAATTGACGAATTTTCATAGGAGCTCTAGGGGTAGACCAATTTTTATTGGCTTCAACCTTGGTGGGGTCAACGTTGATACCTTGTTCATTGACGATGCGACCCAGAAATTGAACCTCTCGGATCCAGAAATCGCACTTAGAGAATTTTGCGTAGAGTTGTTCTTTCTTTAACAATTCTAAGATTAACCGCAGATGTTCCTCATGTTATTCTTTTGTCTTAGAGTAGATGAGGATGTCATCGATGAACACTATGACGAATTTATCCAGATAGGGCTTGCACACCCGGTTCATGAGATCCATGAACACGGCTGGTGCCTTTGTCAGCCCAAAAGACATGACCAAGAATTCATAATGACCGTAGCGTGTTCTGAATGCTGTCTTTTCTATATCCTCATCGCGGACTCTGAGTTGATGGTAGCCAGACCTTAAATCAATCTTGGAATAGTAACTGGATCCTTGAAGCTGGTCAAAGAGAACGTCTATTTGTGGAAGAGGGTATCGATTCTTGATAGTGACTTTGTTAAGTTCACGGTAATCAATGCACATCCTAAATGTGCCATCCTTTTTTTGGACGAATAATACCGGTGCTCCCCATGGTGACGAGCTAGGTCTAATGAAACCCTTATCTAGCAGTTCCTGCAGTTGTGCGGATAACTCATTCAATTCGTTCACCGAAAGAGAGTACTTGGGTTCTCCCAATAACTAAAAAGTGTAGCATGCCTGAATCTAACTGGGGTTCGCGGTGGTGGAGGGACTGGATCGGAAAAAAGAGCGATTCGAGTTGTAAGATATCTAACGAAACCGTCGCTGGAATTGAGATATTATTCAAAGACAAAGATCTCAAATATCTGGAGTTTGTCTTTGTATATTATAGGGATGATCCGATCCGCAAGGACCATGATTGGGAATTTTTTGATCGTCTTTCTCTGAGGAAGAGGCAAAATAGAATCAACTTGAATTCGGGACCACTATTCGAAATCTTAGTGAAACACTGGATTTGTTATCTAATGTCTGCTTTTCGTGAAAAAATACCAATTGAAGTGGAGGGTTTTTTCAAACAACAAGGGGCTGGGTCAACTATTCAATCAAATGATATTGAGCATGTTTCCCATCTCTTCTCGAGAAACAAGTTGGCTATTTCTTTGCAAAATTGTGCTCAATTTCATATGTGGCAATTCCGCCAAGATCTCTTCGTTAGTTGGGGGATTCTTCCCCCCGAATCGGATTTTTTGAGGAAAGTATCGAGAGAGAATTTGATTTGGTTAGACAATGTGTGGTTGGTAAACAAGGATCGGTTTTTTCGCAAGGTACGGAATGTATCGTCAAATATTCAATATGATTCCACAAGATCTAGTTTCGTTCAAGTAAGGGATTCTAGCCAATTGAAAGGATCTTCTGATCAATTCAGAGATCATTTTGATTCCATTAGTAATGAGGATTCGGAATATCACACATTGCTCAATCAAAGAGAGATTCAACAACTAAAAGAAAGATCGATTCTTTGGGATCCTTCCTTTCTTCAAACGGAAGGAACAGAGATAGAATCAAACAGACGATATGGTGCACGCGCAATCGGAGCTGCTCCCGGAGCGAGGTCAATCCCAAATTCTACTTACCGATGTGGAGGAAGGCCAGGTAATTCCTCAGGAAATACCTCTGGGTAATCACGTACGATCGGGAAGTCTTCAATTTTCTCTCCACCCTGGTTTCGTCCGTAACTGTGGCCAGGATTGCCACGTGTCCTTTCCGAAGACACTTCTGCGCTTTAAGGTATGATATGATTCCGGAGACAGCACCTCCTCTTTCGCCGTGAATCAAGAGTACTTCTCCTCCTGCTACAGGTATTCGTATGACTTTTTCTTGACAGAAGATTTCCACCTGATGTTTGGATAGCCAATCCATGCCCACTATGACGTCGAAACTACCGATGGTAAAAGTGATGTGTTGCAAACACATCTCATTTCCGGTGTCTTTTGTGTTTATATTTGAGTCAATGTGAGTCGGTTTGCAGTTGTTTTAATTGTTTTTATTAAAGTTTGTGCCTTTGGGTCCTTTTTATATTTTTATGTATGTTTTGCAGTTTTGTGAAGTGCTGAACAAGCTGTCCCAGGCGTATCGCCTGGGACCTGATGATCAGTAGGCGATACGCCCGGAAAGGAGAAGTCAACAGAGGTCATAAGTCGGATTGACCGACTGTTTTGTTGCGACATAGGCGGTAGGCGTATCGCCTAGAGAGAACACACCTCCAAGCGATACGCTTGGAGGTCTAAAACCCGCAAAAGAAGGTTTCGCGATATAAAATTGGGTTTTAGGGTTTCATTCGGCATTCTTCGACTTCCAGACGAAAAAGGAGCGATCTGAGACAATTTTCAGAGCCAAGGAAGGTTGCGGTTCAAGGGGAAAGGCTGAAGATCAAGCATGCGACTTCGGTTACGTGTCGGGTTTTTCGTCTAACCTTTTGTCTTGTGATTATTTGTTACGTCTAGTCATGATTTCTGTTAAAGATTCAGTTTTTATCTGTGTTCTTGATTGGATTATGTTTCTAGGCTAAACTTTTAGAGCCACCTAGACTCATTGTGATGAATTTGATCTTTTGATAACTTTTATTCGGTTTTGACTTATTGATTGATGTTGCACTTCTATTAAATTCCAATTGTTGCCATGTTTGATGTACTTGTGTGTTATGATCAGATTGTTTATTGATTATTGATGCATGATTTACCTGCGAATGTCTTTCGGTTTAGGTAGATTAACTAAAAGTAGTTGACTTTAGGGTTAATTGCTAAAGTGTAGTTAGGGTTCCTTGACTATTGCATTGGTTGTTGATTAATTATTTGATTGTAATGTGCTGCTCTTTCTAAAACTCAAAAGGTAAGGAATTATCGGGTAGTTGGGTTGGTTAAAGTTCTAGGGTTGCATTATCTCAAAAGGAAGTGTCCTAGGGTTTTGATTAGCTTGTTATTCCGTGTTGGTCATGGTGATTATTGGTAGCTTCTGTTAGGTCTAATGTGCCCGAGATTAGGTTCACAGGTGGTTAGGTCTAATTGAGGTAGGAAGTACTTAAAAGGTGAACTCCTGTTCGAGCGTTAGAAGTGTAGCTAGGAAGGACTTAAAAGGTGAACTAGCCACCATCAGATTAGTCATAACCGATAGAAGTTATCATTAGTGATTAGGATTCCGAGTCTAGGTGGTATCTCTCCCTGCTTCTGACAGTTGTCTTTAGGTTTTCCTGTGTTCGTCTGTTTGCTCGTTATTTAGTTAATTCTAGTTAAATCTTAATTCAATTCAAAAACCAAACCAAATTACTCAGTATTTCCAATTCTTAGGTCTAGGTTAAGTTTTGTTTATAGAGTGTCCTAGGTTCGATATTCCGGTCTTGCCTTAGCTCTACTACAATCCGACAGGTTCACTGCCTTAGGGTTCGGTTCGGTTTAGGTTGTTTCGGTCCCACGTCATCAACGCTTTGACACACTCCATTCAGTTCCATGGACGTGAGGACGAAGATGCAACACGTTCGGACTCACGGGAGTCGCGAACGAAATCATCTATCTGCGTCTGTTCCCATTCTCCCTTACGTCTCGAGCCGCCGAGTGGCTCGAGACGCTTCCGCCTAACTCGATCGCCACCTGGGACGATCTGATGTTAAAATTCCTGAAGAAGTATCATCCCCCAGCCAAGGCTTCACGTACTCGGGAAGAAATCCATTCCTTCAAAATGGACCCCGATGAGCCTTATTCTGTCGCATACGAGAGATTCAACACCCTTCTGAGTAGATGTCCGCAACACGGGTTGACGGACTGGGCGATCATAGAAAAGTTCTACAATGGACTTCCTTATTCTGTTCAGAAGGAGTTCAACATCTCGGCTGGAGGACATATGATGGAGAAGCTCACTGTGGATGAATGCAAATCATTATTTGAGAGCTTTGCACTTGCTGAACAGCAGGCACCCGGAGGTCGGAGATCCACCTTGGCCCCGACTAGATCACTCGCACCATCTACATCTACCCGGGGTGTCAATCACATTGGCTCAGAAACCATGCCACCTAGGGAGTTAGAGAATATTTATAAAGCTTTAGAAGAAATCAAACTCCATATCAAAGCCAAATGTGAGCTGTGTAGAGGCGCTCATGACACTCGAGACTGCCCACTTGCTCCCGCTGAGCAGGTGGACTACATTGGAAACCGAAACCAGTTCGGTAATTCTTTCCAGTCTGGGTGGAGGAGTGGCCAAAATTCAGGATGGCGAGAGGGAGGTAACCCACCTGGTTTTCCACCGAGGAATAACTATGGTGGAGGAGATGACGGGCCTGGTCTAAAGGAGATTAGGGAGCTTATAGCTAACCAGACCCAGATCCTGCAGCAGATTGTGGCGAGAGATGAAGGAACGCAGAAGAAGCTAGCTGAGCATGACACGTTACTGAGAAATCAACAAGCTTCGTTCCTGGATTTGCAGCGTTCGGTGGGTGATATCGCGAAGCAGCTGAAGGAGCTTAATTCCCGTGGGGGTCAATTTTTTGGTAGTACTTACAAGAACCCCAATGCCAATGTCAATGCCATCACTACTAGGAGCGGGAGAGTCGTTCAGAGTCCATCACCGGCGGTTGATGAAGATGAGCCGGTTGATGAGGAGATTGTGTTGGAGACGCCTGACGGGAGGGTGCATGAGAGCGTAACACCAGCAAGTACCGCACCGAACGTCGAGGTTGAAGGAGTGAAGAGACCACCGGTTGGAGAGAAGCCGTTGAAGTGGGAGGCGGTGAGAGAAAAGAAAAGAGTTCGATTTGCGCCTCAACCGATCACGGCCGATGATTTGAAGCAGGTGCCATATCCTGAGAGGTTGGTTCAACAGAAGAATGCGCGTGAATATGGGCAGTTTTTAGAGCTTATTAAGCAACTTAGGGTTACCTTACCTTTCACTGATGTTATTAAACAAATGCCTAAGTATGCTAAATTTTTAAAAGACATGTTGACAAATAAGAAGAAGCTTGAAAGTTTTTCCGATGTTACGCTTGATGCTCAATGTTCTGCTGTAGTCCAGAATAAATTGCCTGAGAAACTTAACCTTTACAATTTCGTGCTCCTTTGGTGATTCGTCTGTTACTTGTGCTCTAGCTGATTTAGGTGCTTCTATTAATGTTATGCCATATTCTGTTTTCATGCACCTAGGATTAGGCGAGTTAGAACCGACTAGGATGACGATCTCGTTAGCAGATAGGTCGGTAGTTAGGCCCAAAGGAATAGTGGAAAATGTGCTTGTTCAAGTTGATAAATTTTTGTTCCCTATAGACTTTGTGGTAGTTGACAGTGCATATGATGTTAGTTGCCCTTTGATTTTAGGTAGGCCCTTCCTTAGGACTGCCCAGGCATTAGTTGATGTTTTTGCGGGTACAATCACTTTGAGGGTAGAGAATGAGTCGGTGGAGTTTAAGGTTGGTAGGTCGAGTGACAAGATCAACGAGTCCGTGTACTTTCTAGGATCTTTCATGTCTATGGTGGATAATTGTGTTAGTTATGTCACTGGTGAGGATTTGGTGGTTGGGAATAGGTTGGAAGGAGAACCGATGGTTGAGGGTAAGTGTGGGGAGGATCCCGGGGGTTTAGATGAGTTAATTGATAAAAATGACATTTTTGACCCGTTAGTAGAACCCGGAGAGGAGTTAGTGGTTGGAGAGTGTGTGGTAGTTGAGAATGGTTGTAGGAGAGCCACACTTGGTGATTTAGGTGAGTTTGATGATAGAATTGTGCTGAATCCAAGTTGCGGTTGTTGGTGAGAATGACCCAAAGTTGAGCTTTTTAGAGAAGATTAGGTTTCTTCCGGGTCGATTCAAGCATTGGAAGGTTAAATACTTGTTGAATTTGCTAAAGTGCGTTGCTTTGTGGTTTAGAAAGTTAGTTAGTGGTTGGTTGGATAGGAACCGGGTGAAAGCCGGTAGTTTTGTGACTAGAGATGTGAAATCGAAGCCTCCGGATGGTTTGGGAGGATATTTTCATGATTTGTGCTAATTGATGCAGTGTCCGGGTTGTATATTTGTGTAGTTGTGTCTTTAATTTTCTGCAATTTTTATTTTTTCGTGCATGTTGCGTCTTTTGGTTTTGTGTTTTTGGTGTGTGCAGGTAATTCTGGAGATTCAAGCTTTGGAAAATATGAGTTGTGCAGGTCAAAAGTGCGGGTTTGTGCTGAGTTTTTCGACTATAGGCCTGCTGTGGAGCAAAAGAGATAGAAAATTTTTGGGGTCAAATCCCAAAAATTCCCTGGAAATCATGTTCCAAGCGTATCGCCTGGAGGATGGTAGGGCATAGGCGATACGCGTGGAAGTCTTAAGCGGGGCTGGATTTGTGCAGTCCCAGGCGTATCGCGTGGGAAATGCATGGATGTAGGCGATACGCCTGGGGGAGGTATTTCAGAAATTTTTAATTCTCATTTATATTTATTATTTCTGTTTACCGAATTTGCGGTGGTTCCTTGGTGGCTGATGCGCTGAGTCTCTGGAGTTTCAGGTGAACACGTTTCAACTTATCTTGCGCTATTTTTTAGTTGTGTTTATTTTTCTTTTTCGTGCTTTTATTTCTGCTTTATTTTTGTTCCATTCCACATTGAGGGCAATGTGTGATTCAAGTGTGGGGATGGGATACTTTCGTATTGAGTCTTTAAAAATTTGAAAAAAATTGTTCAAAAATGTCCGAGATTCTGGCTGCAATTTAAATGGAAAATGATAGGAAACTGGGAATTGACTGTCTAATTGTGTGCTTAAGTTTTAATTAATCATAATTGAGAAAAGTGGTTAAGTATGGTTGAATGGAAAACATTACTAAACTATGATGTGTCGGTAGGCTCAGCTAAACTAGGAGTAGCTTAAATAGCCTGTGTGTTTATTGTTGTATAAATATGCTAATCAGTCTGCTAGTGGGTTCCCATTTTAGGAGTGATAGGAATGCTGAAACTGATGATTAGGAGGAAAGAGACCGCTTTAGGCTAGATACTCCTATGTCCTTAGAAATAGTCCAATGAGCATGTTAGGTAATAATTTGGTTAATGCATTTAGAGTGAAGGGACAAAATACTCATGTACAAACTAAGGATAGTATCCCGTGGTGAGTACCTCTGATGATGTTCCGGATCTCGCAGGCAAAATACTCACGTATGATTTCGGGGGTAAGACCTTGTGAAAGAGTACCTCTGGTGATGTCCGTTGGTAATTTTAGGTAAAAGTAACCAATTATAAAAAAAATTATAAAAAAAATGAGAAAAGAAAAAAATTGATAAAGTAGTGAATAAATGCTCGAGAATTTGCATATAAATAAATAGTTATTCTTTGGACATCTTAGTATCTGGTTTAAGGGGGTTGGAGAAATATAAAAATTTAAATCATTATTACCCTTTGTTTTGACCGAATATGATTCGGTAGTAGGTTGAACTAGAGCTTTCTTTAGTGGGATCCATAGGCGACTGAACTTATATCCGGTGTCTTTTGTGTTTATATTTGAGTCAATGTGAGTCGGTTTGCAGTTGTTTTAATTGTTTTTATTAAAGTTTGTGCCTTTGGGTCCTTTTTATATTTTTATGTAAGTTTTGCAGTTTTGTGAAGTGCTGAACAAGCTGTCCCAGGCGTATCGCCTGGGACCTGATGATCAGTAGGCGATACGCCCGGAAAGGAGAAGTCAACAGAGGTCATAAGTCGGATTGACCGACTGTTTTGTCGCGACATAGGCGGTAGGCGTATCGCCTAGAGAGAACACACCTCCAAGCGATACGCTTGGAGGTCTAAAACCCGCAAAAGAAGGTTTCGCGATATAAAATTGAGTTTTAGGGTTTCATTCGGCATTCTTCGACTTCCAGACGAAAAAGGAGCGATCTGAGACGATTTTCAGAGCCAAGGAAGGTTGCGGTTCAAGGGGAAAGGCTGAAGATCAAGCATTCGACTTCGGTTACGTGTCGGGTTTTTCGTCTAACCTTTTGTCTTGTGATTATTTGTTACGTCTAGTCATGATTTCTGTTAAAGATTCAGTTTTTATCTGTGTTCTTGATTGGATTATGTTTCTAGGCTAAACTTTTAGAGCCACCTAGACTCATTGTGATGAATTTGATCTTTTGATAACTTTTATTCGGTTTTGACTTATTGATTGATGTTGCACTTCTATTAAATTCCAATTGTTGCCATGTTTGATGCACTTGTGTGTTATGATCAGATTGTTTATTGATTATTGATGCATGATTTACCCGCGAATGTCTTTCGGTTTAGGTAGATTAACTAAAAGTAGTTGACTTTAGGGTTAATTGCTAAAGTGTAGTTAGGGTTCCTTGACTATTGCATTGGTTGTTGATTAATTATTTGATTGTAATGTGCTGCTCTTTCTAAAACTCAAAAGGTAAGGAATTATCGGGTAGTTGGGTTGGTTAAAGTTCTAGGGTTGCATTATCTCAAAAGGAAGTGTCCTAGGGTTTTGATTAGCTTGTTATTCCGTGTTGGTCAAGGTGATTATTGGTAGCTTCTGTTAGGTCTAATGTGCCCGAGATTAGGTTCACAGGTGGTTAGGTCTAATTGAGGTAGGAAGTACTTAAAATGTGAACTCCTATTCGAGCGTTAGAAGTGTAGCTAGGAAGGACTTAAAAGGTGAACTAGCCACCATCAGATTAGTCATAACCGATAGAAGTTATCATTAGTGATTAGGATTCCGAGTCTAGGTGGTATCTCTCCCTGCTTCTGACAGTTGTCTTTAGGTTTTCCTGTGTTCGTCTGTTTGCTCGTTATTTAGTTAATTCTAGTTAAATCTTAATTCAATTCAAAAACCAAACCAAATTACTCAGTATTTCCAATTCTTAGGTCTAGGTTAAGTTTTGTTTATAGAGTGTCCTAGGTTCGATATTCCGGTCTTGCCTTAGCTCTACTACAATCCGACAGGTTCACTGCCTTGGGTTCGGTTCAGTTAAGGTTGTTTCGGTAAAATTAGGTGTGTCTTAGGTCTAGGTTTAGTATTTATTTTAGTAGTATTTTTAGTGTCGTTCCGAGCACATCAAAAAGGCATAAGGTCTATACTTAGTTTATGACCAGATAGTTCTAATATGCAGTTTTCAACCAAGTGAGTGGTGTCAAGAAGCTTACCATTTGCTAATTCAACCGTATACCTAGCTTTTAGTGAAGTTTGAGTAGCCTTAATCAACTTACAGAACTTAGTCGAGATAAAACTTTTCTCAGCACCAGTATCAAATAAGACATTTGCGAAGTAGTTGTTTAGAAGAAACTTACCGGTAATGACATTGGCATCATTTCTTGCTTCACCAAAACCCATCACGAAAGCTCGCCCTTTGGCGCCATCTCCACCGTTTCTACCACCATCACCGCCGTTGTTATTGTTGTTACGGTGGTTATTGTTGTTGCAACATTGTTATTATTCTTTCGAAGTTGTGGGCAGTCCCTCTTCAAGTGCCCTGGCTTTCCACATTCATAACACCCCCTAGGGCCTTCATTATTCTGTCTCTGGTTCTGATTCTGACTCTGGTTTTGATTCTGATTGGGACGGTTTTGTAGTTCACCCCAATAATTCTTAGCTTCATGGCCCCCTTTACCACAACGCTCACAGGTGAGTTTCTTGCATGCCCCATTATGGTGTTGGTTGCACTGATTGCAGAACGGTGCTCATCCCTTGTACCCATTGTGATTCTGATTACTACCACCTTGGCGGGTCTGATTACCGCCCCCGCTGATGGGGTTACCGTTGTTATAGTCACCCCTGGAATTGTTGTATCTATTTTTTTGGTTGTGAGAGTTAGAGGATCTCCCATTGTTGCTGCCACTACCATTGTTGTTGTTGTTACTAGAGTCGTCATCTCTTTTTCTTTTCCCATCTAGGGCAGTTTTGGGGACCTTTCTAGGTGGCAACGTTCCTTGCTCTATGGCCTGGTCAGTCAGCTTATGGGCCAACCTGATAGCATTCTGCACATTTGCAGGGTTTGAGGCAGTAACCATCCCCTTGATCTGTGGAGCTAACCCATCCGCGTACCTCTCAATCCTTTTGAAGTCAGCATCGACCATCGTAGGACACAACACCGCGTACTCATGGTAGCGAGCGCTGTACTCTTCAACCTCAGAACTTACCATTTTCAAGTTCTGGAACTCACCTTCCAACCTTTTGACTTGGTCGCGAGGACAATACTCCTCCATCATGGCATCCTTAAATTCCTGCCAAGTCATAGCATTCGCTTCGTCGAGCCCTAGCATTTGGATTTGTGCGTTCCACCAAGTGAGGGCAACTCCCTCGAGTGTAGCGGTTGCGAAATTGACCCGACTTCTGGACAGTTGCACATTGAGAATACATTTTCTGATTTCTCGAGCCATCGCAGCAGACCCACGGCTCCCTCATCACCCTTGAACATGAGCGGCTTACAATCCATTAAGTGTTAAAGGTGCACTGAGCCGGGCCTGGATTGTTTCATGAAATTATTTTAGAGAATAATTTTTGAGAGTGAGAAAAAAAAATGTAGTCAATTTTTCATCTGTTTTACTTACCACCGTTGTTGTTTCCTTGCGCTTAAGCCACAACGAGTGTTGCCGCAACATTTTCGTTTATCAAAGCCTGGATCTGAGCTGCTGTGAGGTGTTCAGCCATGATTTTGTTTGTCATACAAACATTGCAATGATTAATATACCCAATATTAATTCCATTATATACGTTAGCACGCATACAATCAAATAACTAATATATCCAATATTAATTTCATTAAGTACTAAACAATTATTCATGCATCCATCCAACACACGACATAATTTTTAGAAACACATTGGAGAAATATAGATGTAATATCCATTACATAATTTAAAATCCAACCACAATGAATCTCAGCATTTGAAACATTCAAAATAAAATGAACACCCAGTCAACTTTATTCGAAGTAACAAAATAAAAGAAAAGAAGACGGATTAGATCAAGGATTAATAACATCTGGTTCTTCCTCCATGTCCTCTTGAGGCTCCTCCTCAAAAAGTTCTTTTTCGAAGGGTTCCTCCTCTTCTTCCTAAACAGAGCACCTTGAACCTGCAGGGCTGCCATTTGAGCTTGGAGGGCGGCGATCTGTGCCGCTAGTGCCGCGTTTGAATGTTGGAGCGCTGCATTGGAATGTTGTAGTGCAGTAATCTGATGTTGTGCTTGATGTAGTCCATGCTCCAAATCTGCTGGATTAGGTCGCGACTCAAGCTTAGTGACCCTGTCCCGGATACCCATTAACCCCTGAGACAAGTTGTAGTGGTAGGTATCCTGCTCCCTCTGATCAGCACGCAATCACTCGATTTCTCTATCACGTGTGCGATTGCTAATAGAATTTTGTCTGGTTTCTCCAAGAGTGTTGTCATAGGCTGCTATCAGTCCCGCAATGACCCGCTTCAAATCAAAGGGTAAGTCAACCCTGTCTGGCACATGAAACATATCAAGCAACCGATATGTTGTCGAACTCAGCCAGCTGTAATCGTCTGGTGCACACCTATCAGGACGTAGGTTCTGATCCCGAAGGAAGTCCATTATCTTGTACTCAGGCTGTTCAGGCTCGCGGCCTTTTTGGTTGGAGGATGATGACTGTTCGTTGGCAATTTTCTTTCCCTTACCCCTCGTGTTTTCGTGTGGTGCCATACTGTCAGAACCCAGACAGACACAAACAAAATAAAAACAAACTAATGTGAGTAATCGATTTTTTGGCACGCGAAAAGAAAATGTTTTTGGGAATTGTTGTAACTAATGTTCGAAAACAGTTACAGTTAAGAATTTTGAAAATTCTAGTTCTCTGCAACCAAGGGCTCTGATACCAATCTGTCACACCCCCAATTTCCACTAACGGAGTTTTACCGTGTGGGGTGTGAACCAGACCAGGACCCGCGTCATTAGTTACATCAAACATAAGTTAAGGGTTCAGAATATAAATATATATTTCCAACGGGAAATATCAAAACCAGAGTTAAAGTTTAGCGGAAGCTCATAAAAGTTATTGTTGGGCTATACTTTATGAGGCATGAACATTAGATTGGGCTAACTTGATTTGGGCTTCTCAAGATTACGATTTGGGCTTACTGGGCCGGCTTTTGTAATGGGTTTATGATTTAGGGTTTTGTAATGGGTAGTATATAAACCCACCTAGTTTATTATTAGAGTTAGTTGTTGTTTACGATTCCAGCCCCTCTCTTATGTATTCACGATCGTAATCTTCAATCTCAAGAAAGTTGATTGTTCTTCATTCAAGATTTGATCTTTTTGTGTTGTTTATCACTCATATCAAGTCTATTTCATCATCTTTCTCTTGAATCGATCTCGTACAAGGTTTCCGCACTTGTTCGAGATTAAGATATTGTGAACGATTGTTATTTCTGGACCAACAATTGGTATCAGAGCCAAGAATCACTGATTCGAGGTTCTCACGGTATTGGATTCAAGCTTTTGCTGGAAAAAGTTTGATTTTTTGAAGGTTTTGGAGCTGCTTTTCGAGTTTACGACTGATCTGCTGCTGATTTCTGGGCTTACGATTGTTTTCTGGGTGTTTTTTTAGTGTTTACGAGTTGGTGTTCTTCGTTTTCTTCATCGATTTGGGGTTCACGACTTCAAGAAGTGTTTGTTTAAGGTTTACGGTCGCAAATTTCGGGTTTACGGCATCAAGACTCGAGCTTTGGGTGTTTACGATTTTGTTCGACCGGAATCGAGTTTATGATTTTTCCCTGCCGGAAACGTGTTTACGATTCAACTTAATCGGAATCGGTGTTTACGACTTGTTTCTATCGGAAACGGATTTACGATCAGGAGTTTACGATCCAGCTGTCTGACTCAATCGTATACAAGTGTTTATGATCGGAAACTCTCTTTTTGCACATTTGGACATTTAGTTTAAGATTTCCTAAGCTTTCGTTATGGATTTCGAACCGAGCATGTACCAAAAATTGGATTTTGAGATTGGATCAACTACACGTCCTCCTAGACTCACTTCTGCTGATAACTTCCTTGAATGGAAATACAGATTTCGAAACCATTTGAAAAGTGTTGATTTGAGACTTTGGAGATCTGTTGTCAATGGACCGTTCATACCCACACACACTGAAGCAGGAAAGGTTGGAGTGGTAAAGACTGAAGCAGAATACTCGGATGATGATTGGGAAAAGTGTAACAAGGATGAAACAGCTTATGCTATCATGACAATGGCGTTGACGCCGGAGATTGCTCAAGGGTTTAAGAAGTACAAGACTGCAAAGAAACTCTGGGATGCCCTGGTGGTGGCATATGAAGCTAATCCAGATATTAAGGCAAGCCGTAAACAGATGCTGAAGCAGAAGTTCAACTTGTTCAATCACATTCAAGGAGAGTCCTTTGAAGCTCAAGTCCAAAGATTTGTATCCCTAATTACTGAGATGTCAAGCTACGATGTTGAACCTGAACAGGAAGACAAGAATCTGAAACTCTTGAACAGTTTACCCAAGAACTGGAATACCAACATCTCAATTATCAAAGATAACAATAAGCTGAGTGAGTTAACTGTTGATGAGCTGATCAACAAACTGAAGTCAAAGATGATTGATGATAAACAGAGGGAGCTGAATCATCTAAGCTCACTGAGCATGGCAGGAAAGTTGAATCAGGCACTTTTATCTGAAGAAGTAGGATCAAAGCAAGCTGGAAGTTCGTCTGGAAATGATTCAAGTGCTAACAGAAAGTCAACTGCATTCATGGCACGATCTCAAGCAAGTTCAAGTGGAATGGTCAACGTTGATGAGGCTAATGCTACCAATGATCCCAACTTTGCCCTTGGAATGGGATTTATGAACAGTTACCACGCACTTATGGCTGGAACATTGGTGCCTACTGATATGCTGTCAGGAGAACTGAATTAGATCAATCCTGAAGATGTGGAAATGCTTGATGTTTCTTGGCAGATGGCAATGGCAGTTTTCCGTGCTAAGAAGTTTATGGCTAAGACTGGAAGGAATGTATGGAAGGATCAGGACAAGATCAGGATGGGTCTTGATAAGAGTAAGCTCAGATGCTTCAACTGTGATGAGTACGGGCACTTTGCAAGAGAGTGTACCAAGCCAAAGTGAGAGAAGCCAGAAGAGAAGAAAGCTGGAAAAATAGTGAGATAGAATTATTTGATATGCAATGTTTCTAAGAAGTTTGTTTAAGGGTAGATGGGAAAAGAGTGAGGAGAAAGTTAAAGCTCAGAAATTGGATATAGAGAAATACCAAGCCCTAGCCTCTGAGAAGTCTGTCCTTTATGACAATGCTAAGTTAGAGATTGCTGAGCTTAGAAAGCAGGTAGATGAAATTACACATCAGAACAATGAGATGCAAGTAAAATTATATGTGAATCAAATGAGAAATAAAAGAATGCTTGAGGCTGGAAAGGCCTTGTCCAACTGCATAACCGATGTTAGGTTTGGTAAGGATAAAGGAGGAATAGGAATTAGTTTTTCTGAACAAAACAAGAATAATGTTCCTAAACCTGTGGCGAGAGATATAATAGGTATGATTTATGAGGAGGATCAGGTAGATAGATCTGAATCAGAAATGCATGAAGCAGGACCTCCTCTAGATAGTGTATTGGTTGGTGTGAAACCTATGACAGAAAGGGAACTAGAAAATGAGAAACATATGATGTATGGGATGGGTAATCAGAATAGAATTGTGGCATCCACTAGTGAACCAGGTCCATCCCAGGAACCATTAAACAATAATGCTGGTTCGTCTGACATTTTTGTTTCATGTGCAGATGAAGTAAGGATTCAAGATGTTTCTGAGAAGGATGGTGAATGCTTAAGAGTCAAAGAGTGTCATGTGTCTAGTAGTTTAACTTCTGATTTACCTAAGGATGATGTTCTGGCATCGGTGTTAGAACTTATTATGTCCAAGTCAAAACAGTCTGTTCTGTCTTTGTCATCAAAACATGTCTCTAATTCTAATGAAAAAGTTAATGGTTTTAAAATTCGTGTGCCTAACACAAGAGTTGGCCGTGAGTCTAAGGTTTTAAACACAAAAGCTCCAGTGACGAAGCCTGTTGATGCAAAGTGGAATGTGGCCAAAACTACGAAACCAACTTACAGACCTAAAGGAGTTTACAAAAAGAATGATAAGATGAGACCGGAATTTGTTGAAAAACAAGTGTCTAAAACAAAAGTAATTTCTAAACCTAAAGGAAAAACCAAGGTTGAGACACAAAATTCAAAATCAAAAGAAGTCTCTCAAACAAAACAAGTTGTTCAGACAAAATTAAAACTTGAGTGGAGTCCTGTCAAGAAATCTCCCGGTAAAAAGGCCACATCTCCATAAAAGAAACATGCATCAGTGAAGAACTCAACCAATGTGATGAAACCACAGAAACATCCTGTTTGGAAACCAAAAGTCAACACTCAAAGTTTGAGTGTACCTGAATCAAAAGCAGGAATGTCTCTTCAATTAGTTAACTATATTGATTCCAAAGGTGTGCCCAGATCTGTTATGGCCTGGGTACCAGACTCTAACTAATCTTTGATCCATGTAAGGACAGCCGAGAAGAACTGTCAATAATCTATGGTACGTTGATAGTGGTTGCTCCCGACATATGACCAGAGATTTATCGCTTTTGGAAGAGGTTGAAGATTTCAATGGAGGAGGTGTATCTTTTGCTGGTGGAGTTGGTGGCAGGATCAGCAAGCAAGGTGTAGTGAAGAGTGGCAGCTTGAAGTTCTCAAATGTGCATTTATGTAGAAGAATTATCACATAGTCTGCTCAGTGTTTCGCAGATTTGTGATCGAGAATATTCTGTGATGTTCAACAAGAAGGAATGTATCATCCTCAAGCCTGGAGTCAAGATTCCTGAGTGTATCTTGATGCGTACCCCAAGACGAGCAAATTCTTATCTTCTCAACATGGGTAATCCTCCGACATCTGAAGAAGCCTGTCTTATTTCAAAGCAAAATGAAAATCTGGCTTTGTTATGGCATCGTCGTTTGGGACATGCTAACATAAAGAATCTAAACAAGCTGGCAAAGGGATAGCATGTTCGAAATCTTCCGATCAAGGACTTCACATCAATTGAGAAGTGTGTTGCATGTGCTAAGGGGAAGCAACACAAGTTACCACATCGATCTAAAATGACGAATTCTATCTCATCGGTGTTGCAACTACTTCATATGGATCTCTTCGGCCCAATGCAAGTTCTAAGTATCAGCAAGTTCGCGTATTGTCTGGTGATAGTGGATGACTTCTCTCGATTCACTTGGGTTTTCTTTTTGTCGAACAAGTATGAAACTCCAGAACTGGTGAAACAGTTTGTAATTCTCATAGAAAATCAGATGAGCAAGAAAGTGAAGGCGATAAGATCAGACAACGGAACGGAGTTCAAGAATGCTGAATTGAATATGTTCTGTGGAGAGAAAGGTATAGAAAGGCAGTACAGTGCACCATACACACCTCAACAGAATGGTGTTGCTGAAAGAAGAAATAGAACACTCATTGAAGCTGCCAGAACTATGTTGTGTGAAGCAAGACTACCAATCTTCTTCTGGGCCAAAGCAGTCAACACTGCTTGTTATGTGCAGAATCGAGTACTTTTTAACAAGCGGCATGAGAAGACGCCTTATCAGATTATTTATGGAGAAAAGCCAAAGGTGGGACACTTCAAGACCTTCGGGTGTCCTTGCACAGTTCTAATTCAGTCTGATGTGGGGAAGTTCGAAGCAAAGGCTGATAAATGCTACTTTGTCAGATATTCTGCAAACAATGCTTATCGAGTCTACAACAAAACCACCAAAATGATAATTAAGGCATTTAATGTTGACTGGTTGAAGACAATCTAACTGATGCAGGAACTGGACCAGACTGGATTTTTGATTATGGATCACTGTTTGAAGGTTTCAATTACTCAAGCATGTTTCCTGGTCTGGATGAAGAAGAAGACATTATTGCTCCAGCTCCTGAAGTGAGGTCATCTGTAACACCCGAGTTTCAATTTAGGAAAATAACGTTAAAACGTTAGCTTAGAATTTAGGTCCCAGAAAAATTTTCGTTAATTAACGTCGTTAAAACGTGCGAATCATCCAAAAGATATGATAATTGCTTTTAATACAAGTATCTAGTGTTTTAGCACCATTACGATTTACAAAACAACGCCGATGTCAACGGTCTTCGAGTGTTCGGTTCTTGGACTTGCTTTTGGAATCCAGTCCCGCATATCCCCTACCTGCATTCAGCTTAAACCCATTAGTAATAAACATATTGGATGCAAGAAACGACATTGAACTAACAAACGAGGACGATTTTCAACATTTTGAACCACCTCCACCGTAGCTTACGCCAACCACCGTAAGCTACGGTGGCCCTGGCTAGGCTACGGTGGCCAGGCGCTGTGTACGGTGGGGTTTCCTCATCAGGGGCCACCGTAAGCTACGGTGGCACCGTAAGCTACGGTGGCACCTGGTGGAACACCCCCTTTTTCTTGCCTTTTTGCATCCGAAATCTATCCGGGGTAACCCCCAAGCATTCCTTTCGAACCTGCAATGTAACGCGAGTCTAATAACACGACTTTTACGGCAATTACCAATGTCAAAACATATAACCCATTAAAACCACCCAACGGGTCTAACTCAACTATATTATACACATATTTCTACATACGGCTTAGTTACAAAATTCCTTTTATCGACCCATTGGTCACCATCGATGCTTTGGGCCAACGCATGAGGATTCAATAATCCTTAAGGCCTCAACATCGCTTGGTGTTCTAATTAGACAACTATAGGTTTAACAATCGTCCTTATGGACCTACTTGTTAAACCATTATCCTTTAGGTGTATCAACGTTTTACCATATGCACTCCCTTATCTAGGCATGACTACTACAAGTCATTTTACCATCTCAAGTATGCACTTAATAACAAGTACCTAGTCAATTCAACGACCACTTTTCTAACATAATTCATATGAATATAACGTGTAGGAATACGTTACAAGACCATTCCTAAAATTTCACAATTAATGTGGTTCACATAATTCATTTAGTTAACAACTAAAACTTGGTTCATCACCTTGATTCATTTGAGTCTTTACACATTAGCCCGCTTGACCCGTTAACATGAATCCTTATATTCATATTTCCTACCATTAGCGTATCATAGAGATTTCTAAATCTGCTTAACCTCCAAATAACAAGTTATACCATGATTATGGTTTTCTACATGCTATTTAGCACCCATGTATCCATACCGTACAAGATTCAACATTATTCATCTAAGATGTCATAATGTAACCTTGTTTAGGCACATCATCATTTAGCTAGAGTTTAACTCTCCTTAACATATTCATATCTTCCCAACTTGAACAAGTTTAACACTTTACTCGTCAAGTTGCATCACATTGCATTATAACCATAATGGGCAATAAACTAAACGTGCAACATAACATAAATGTTACCTCGTGGTCTTCAAAAATCATTACCCGATTTGCAAATGCTCCGTTGCCCGGTCGCCTATAGTGGATTCAATGCTTGTTAGATCCACCCAACATCATAAATCATCAATATATATATATCCAAATGCAAGAGTAATTCAACCTTTCCATTCTTACTAAGATTTTAGAAAAGTTAAATTATTGCACTATATTTTAAGCTATGCTGCTGTAATGACCCCTTTTTTGACCACTTTACGAATCTTTCTAGCATTCCGTGTTCAAAGATGAAACGTAGTATACTGAAATACCTTTCCAGGCGTATATGGTACGCCTTCTAACTATTTTTCTATGATTTTATATGATTTTTCTAAAAACAGAACAGCAGCTACATTTATTTCCAAACAGCATGCTGGAAAATTAAATGGCCATATTAACGGGTCATTTTGACCCATTATTACTCGGATTCAGTTTCAAGCATTCAAACACGAAACATAGTATTCACAGCAAGCTTTTCGATCGTGCATCATACATTCTAAACGGGTATACGAGTCATCTTCTACAGCATTTTCAAAACAGCCCCACAACTAGATTCTTATTATTTTTATGGGTTTACATTATTCCATTAACACATTTAACAAGCATGGATTTCACATATTATACACATTCTTGTTTCATGATCCTTAGTAGTGTAACATTCCTACATTTAGTCATGAATTCAAGCATAAGAGTTCATATTGGCATTACATCGAACACCTAGTGTGCATACCATAAATTACACACTTTCACAATATTCTAATCAAAGGAAACCACCCATTAAGTGTAGATCCAAACAATTCATCAATCTACCCATGTTAGCATACAAACTTGATGTGTTATCACTTTAGACATAAGCTAATACATCATTACCACACAAGTCTTACCAACTACATAAAGTTGTAAGCATTTTAGTATCATCATAGCTACATATGATTTACTATCATCATTTTCACACCAAATTCATCACATTGATCATCATAGTATCACTAAAGATGAACAAAACAACATGTATCAACTATCAATTTGATCAATTTGTCATGTTTCTATACACCCACTCATGGGTTACGAATTTTAGCAATAATGAATGATATGCTCTTACCAATACATCTCTAGGTAGATTTGTGAAGGTAGTCTCCACTCCTTCACCGAATTCACACATGCATCCATTGAATTCATGGTTTTTATGAGGATTAGGAAGCTTGTCAAGCCAAGAATGGCGCCTCCTCCCCCTGCCATCGTGATTTCTGTTTTCCCCCAAATGGGGTTCTATTTTCTTTTAATTAAATTCATCATTTACTCATATGGTCCCTCCAGTTTGGCCATTGTGAATATTTAATCCTAAAACTCACAAATTTTCTCATTAAACCTTATGTTATCCTTGCAATAACATTTTGTACATAAAAATGTCCTAAAACATTTTTACAAGTGTAATAATTATTACTATTACACTAACGCATTATTAACATCCTAACCGAGTTTAGGATTTAAGACGAAACATTGCATTTTCATCAAAATATCAAAATATTACATCTTATGGTTTCAAGATATTATTAGGTTTTGAATTGGGTTTTAACGTAGAAAGTCTCCAATTTCCACCTAATCTCGTCAATTATTTGACGCCTTGGTTAATTTAAGACATCCCGAAATTGGGATGTTACAACTCTACCCCCCTTAAAGAGGGTTTCGTCCCCGAAACCTTCTTTCCCCTTTTTGTTTTCTTTTCCGCGCACGGGAACATAATTCAGTTTATCATTCATACTCATGCACTGGTTATCCCATGTCATATTTCTCGTAGGGCGTTATGGTCCCATAGACCATTTTACTGTATCTTGTTGGATGTTACGATTCCTCACGAAACATTTTTCATCCAACCTTCCACATAGATTATATAAGCCTCAATGCCCTATAGGCCTTATCTGAGTTACCACCCCGTGGGTTTTGCAGTATTTATTATTTTAGCATAAATGCCCAAATTTTAAAATTTCAAATTTGTTCGTTAGGGTGTGTCATACCCTTTTTCCATCTAGTTACAACTCCCTTCTTCATTTTACGTGTTTAGGAGTTCACAGTTTTTTTTTTATCCACGTGTTATTTAGGATCGAGGTTTTAATGACCAGTGTCATGACCTTGTTGATCAAAATTCAAAATTCCAAATAATTTCCCTCTTCGTAAGAGGTTCAAACGTTAATGTAATAACATCCGTACCTTAATGTCATCACAATCTGCGTATATAGCTTTCTTGCTCATGTTTACCTTGACGATGATCCTAATCGGAATCTCGTCCTGCGGCTTTCCTGCTAGTTGTGTCCTTGCATAGTATAACTGTACCTACACATATTAAGCAGTATAACAATATTTGCAAGTGTTTAGCATATCACTTGCCGTTTACATTTCACATACGATAATGTAGTACATATTTATTGGATGGTTCATATGACTCTAAAAGCCATTTATACCATCCCATAACCCCTTTTTAGGATTACACTGTTCCATCTATTACAATTCAACGTGTCACACATTGATCTATTCTTGGATCATATACTAGCCTTTAGCATTTATCACATTAATTATGATTCCTTTGAGTCATTTACATATCAATATACATGTTTTTAATCAAGCCATGGCTCCTAAGAGCCATTTAGCTATTTCATGTCAAGATGACGTTTAGCAAGACATTTCCGTCCTTGCCTCATCATTATTGGCACAATTCCTATGAATTGTTTATCATTGAAATACACCTTAATCTGTGGTTATTACTCAGTTGACATGATGGCTTTAACGTATTTTCAGCGTTGCCATGGTTCTCTTGAACCATTTAGCTAGCAATCAGAAATAATCAGCATTATGATCCCTAAGGATCATTTCTAAACAATTTAACATTTTGATATGGTTCTTAATAATCATTAATCAATCACTCAACACTTTAACACGTAATAATGGTTCTTACGAACCATTACTCGTTCACTACATTTCGACATGTATTTAGAAAATTTTGAGGATACTTACTTACATAGAAATCCTTTATGAGTCTTCGGGAGCAGTCGCTTCTAGCGTCCGCCCTACTTTCACAATCATCTATGCTTGTGGGTCTCACCCAAGTAGTTGGGTTGATCACCCACCTAGTAGATGCTAGTCATTAAAGACGTATATAGTAACCAATATATTTCAGCATTAGGGTTTTCCATGTGTTTAATCAAGTACTCTTTACCTTTTGTTAATCAACAAATAGTTTCATAAGGTTACGGGTTTCTAGCATGTGCAATACACCGTTTCCCTTTATCCCTCATTTCCATTTTAAAAATTTAATCAATTCTAGACTTGGGTTTTATCCCGAGTCACTTTTAAAAAAAAATCAATCACATTATATAAATTCGATATCTTTCAACCATCTATGATATCGCATATTAAACGTAATGTAACCGTCCCAACGGTTTTATTGATTATTAGCATGTAACCATTTCAACTCATTAGTTCCATGGTTATTAGTTGATCCTTCCTTATAACAATTTCATATAAGGTTCAATCCTTATACATGTGAAGGTGTTCCAATGTAATCTTAATTCAATTTAATGGCTTCACGACCCTAGGGAGGGTCGTTCTTCACCAATTACCCCATTCATTATATTGGTTTCACGGCTCCTAAAGAGTCGTTCTTCACTAATTTCCATACACACATTTCAATTTCAAATTATGACCTCATGGGTCCAACCACTTCCTTATAACTCGATTTAGACACACGTGTATGCATTATCGTTTATCAAAATGTAATCCAAGTTGGGTAGTCTCACCTGGTTGTACCTTGGAGCTTGCCCATTTATGCATTTGAAAGCATACGGATCATTCACTATCCTTCCACTTTCTCAGAGGCAATTCTCCTACAAAATTCAAGGTGTCAAAATAGACCACATCTAGAGCTTTCCTTTCCTCAATCAAGGTTACTCCTCATTAACATCATCATTTTCACGTTTCAAGATACAACATTGCCAAATTAAATATCACAATGCTATCTTGTTACCTTTACATATACTATTCGAGATACAACATTGAACAATTACTTGTCGCCATGTTATCTCGTTACGATTACAATTTTCCATTCAAGACACAACAATGCACCATTGACTTGTCACAATGCTATCTTGTTACCTTTACATATACTATTCGAGATACAACATTGCACAATTGCTTGTCACAATGTTACCTCGTTACATTTTCAATTTTTATTAAAGATACAACATTGCACAATGGACTTGTCACAATGCTATCTTGTTACATTTACAGATACTATTCGAGATACAACATTGCACAATTACTTGTCACAATGTTACCTCGTTTCACTTTCAATTTTTATTCAAGATGTTACATTGCACTTTAACTCGTTACAATGTCATCTTATTATCAAATAATCTCACGGATTTATACGAGGTATTTTGCCTTAGCATTAACCCATTTCTATATGTCCCTAACATTTACAAAAATTCACGGTTCTAGCGCTTACAATCTTCCGTGCTATTCACAACTATGCCACAATATGCAAACTTTTACTCACCTAGATTCCCGATCAAGCTTGAACCGAACACTTTTCCCGTACCTCGAGCTCGGAGTTTGAGTTCAAGCACCTTTCGCGTACTTGAATCCCTCAAACTACAGCTCTGATACCAACTTGTAACACCCGAGTTTCAATTTAGGAAAATAACGTTAAAACGTTAGCTTAGAATTTAGGTCCCAGAAAAATTTTCGTTAATTAACGTCGTTAAAACGTGCGAATCATCCAAAAGATATGATAATTGCTTTTAATACAAGTATCTAGTGTTTTAGCACCATTACGATTTACAAAACAACGCCGATGTCAACGGTCTTCGAGTGTTCGGTTCTTGGACTTGCTTTTGGAATCCAGTCCCGCATATCCCCTACCTGCATTCAGCTTAAACCCATTAGTAATAAACATATTGGATGCAAGAAACGACATTGAACTAACAAACGAGGACGATTTTCAACATTTTGAACCACCTCCACCGTAGCTTACGCCAACCACCGTAAGCTACGGTGGCCCTGGCTAGGCTACGGTGGCCAGGCGCTGTGTACGGTGGGGTTTCCTCATCAGGGGCCACCGTAAGCTACGGTGGCACCGTAAGCTACGGTGGCACCTGGTGGAACACCCCCTTTTTCTTGCCTTTTTGCATCCGAAATCTATCCGGGGTAACCCCCAAGCATTCCTTTCGAACCTGCAATGTAACGCGAGTCTAATAACACGACTTTTACGGCAATTACCAATGTCAAAACATATAACCCATTAAAACCACCCAACGGGTCTAACTCAACTATATTATACACATATTTCTACATACGGCTTAGTTACAAAATTCCTTTTATCGACCCATTGGTCACCATCGATGCTTTGGGCCAACGCATGAGGATTCAATAATCCTTAAGGCCTCAACATCGCTTGGTGTTCTAATTAGACAACTATAGGTTTAACAATCGTCCTTATGGACCTACTTGTTAAACCATTATCCTTTAGGTGTATCAACGTTTTACCATATGCACTCCCTTATCTAGGCATGACTACTACAAGTCATTTTACCATCTCAAGTATGCACTTAATAACAAGTACCTAGTCAATTCAACGACCACTTTTCTAACATAATTCATATGAATATAACGTGTAGGAATACGTTACAAGACCATTCCTAAAATTTCACAATTAATGTGGTTCACATAATTCATTTAGTTAACAACTAAAACTTGGTTCATCACCTTGATTCATTTGAGTCTTTACACATTAGCCCGCTTGACCCGTTAACATGAATCCTTATATTCATATTTCCTACCATTAGCGTATCATAGAGATTTCTAAATCTGCTTAACCTCCAAATAACAAGTTATACCATGATTATGGTTTTCTACATGCTATTTAGCACCCATGTATCCATACCGTACAAGATTCAACATTATTCATCTAAGATGTCATAATGTAACCTTGTTTAGGCACATCATCATTTAGCTAGAGTTTAACTCTCCTTAACATATTCATATCTTCCCAACTTGAACAAGTTTAACACTTTACTCGTCAAGTTGCATCACATTGCATTATAACCATAATGGGCAATAAACTAAACGTGCAACATAACATAAATGTTACCTCGTGGTCTTCAAAAATCATTACCCGATTTGCAAATGCTCCGTTGCCCGGTCGCCTATAGTGGATTCAATGCTTGTTAGATCCACCCAACATCATAAATCATCAATATATATATATCCAAATGCAAGAGTAATTCAACCTTTCCATTCTTACTAAGATTTTAGAAAAGTTAAATTATTGCACTATATTTTAAGCTATGCTGCTGTAATGACCCCTTTTTTACCACTTTACGAATCTTTCTAGCATTCCGTGTTCAAAGATGAAACGTAGTATACTGAAATACCTTTCCAGGCGTATATGGTACGCCTTCTAACTATTTTTCTATGATTTTATATGATTTTTCTAAAAACAGAACAGCAGCTACATTTATTTCCAAACAGCATGCTGGAAAATTAAATGGCCATATTAACGGGTCATTTTGACCCATTATTACTCGGATTCAGTTTCAAGCATTCAAACACGAAACATAGTATTCACAGCAAGCTTTTCGATCGTGCATCATACATTCTAAACGGGTATACGAGTCATCTTCTACAGCATTTTCAAAACAGCCCCACAACTAGATTCTTATTATTTTTATGGGTTTACATTATTCCATTAACACATTTAACAAGCATGGATTTCACATATTATACACATTCTTGTTTCATGATCCTTAGTAGTGTAACATTCCTACATTTAGTCATGAATTCAAGCATAAGAGTTCATATTGGCATTACATCGAACACCTAGTGTGCATACCATAAATTACACACTTTCACAATATTCTAATCAAAGGAAACCACCCATTAAGTGTAGATCCAAACAATTCATCAATCTACCCATGTTAGCATACAAACTTGATGTGTTATCACTTTAGACATAAGCTAATACATCATTACCACACAAGTCTTACCAACTACATAAAGTTGTAAGCATTTTAGTATCATCATAGCTACATATGATTTACTATCATCATTTTCACACCAAATTCATCACATTGATCATCATAGTATCACTAAAGATGAACAAAACAACATGTATCAACTATCAATTTGATCAATTTGTCATGTTTCTATACACCCACTCATGGGTTACGAATTTTAGCAATAATGAATGATATGCTCTTACCAATACATCTCTAGGTAGATTTGTGAAGGTAGTCTCCACTCCTTCACCGAATTCACACATGCATCCATTGAATTCATGGTTTTTATGAGGATTAGGAAGCTTGTCAAGCCAAGAATGGCGCCTCCTCCCCCTGCCATCGTGATTTCTGTTTTCCCCCAAATGGGGTTCTATTTTCTTTTAATTAAATTCATCATTTACTCATATGGTCCCTCCAGTTTGGCCATTGTGAATATTTAATCCTAAAACTCACAAATTTTCTCATTAAACCTTATGTTATCCTTGCAATAACATTTTGTACATAAAAATGTCCTAAAACATTTTTACAAGTGTAATAATTATTACTATTACACTAACGCATTATTAACATCCTAACCGAGTTTAGGATTTAAGACGAAACATTGCATTTTCATCAAAATATCAAAATATTACATCTTATGGTTTCAAGATATTATTAGGTTTTGAATTGGGTTTTAACGTAGAAAGTCTCCAATTTCCACCTAATCTCGTCAATTATTTGACGCCTTGGTTAATTTAAGACATCCCGAAATTGGGATGTTACATCATCTGTGGAAAATGTCAGAGACAGTGTATCAGCATCAACTCCTAAGGATGATGTTGTGGATGTTCCAGGATCTTCAGGAACTCATGATAATCAGAAGAAGCCTGAAACCCAAGGTATGAATAATAATGTTAATGATACTAACCTGCCTGTTTTTGTTTCAGTACCAGATGTTCAATCCACAAGAATCAACAGAGATCATCCTCTTAGCAATGTGGTCGGGCCAGTGTCAGCAGGTGTCACCACTAGAAGCCGCACGGGTAACATCAACCATTGCATGTACTCATGTTTCATCTCCCAGATAGAGCCTCCAAATGTGATAGTAGCTCTTAAAGATCCAAGTTGGATTGAGGTTATGCACAATGAACTGAATCAATTCTCAAGATTGGGAGTGTGGCGTCTAGTGAAAAGGCCAGAAGATAAAAAGGTTATACCCACAAGATGGTTGTACAAGAACAAGAAAGATGATACGGGTGTAATTGTTAGGAACAAAGCCAGGCTGATTGTTCAAGGACATAGACAGGTTCATGAGCTTGATTATGATGAGGTATATGCTCCGGTGGCTAGATTGGAAGCAATTCGGATCTTCCTGGTTGTGGCAACGTATCTCAATTTCACGGTGCATCAGATGGATGTGAAGACAACCTTCCTTTATGCTGAAATGAATGAAGAAGTTTATGTGGCTCAGCCGCCAGGGTTTGTATATGAAGAGCATCCAGATCATGTGTATCTTCTGGATAAAGCTTTATATGGTTTGCATCAAGCTCCCCGCACGTGGTATGAGACTCTGTCAAAGCATTTGGTAGAAAATGGTTATACTCGGGGAGTGGTTGATCAAACTCTGTTCAGAAAGAAGGTGAAGGATGATATCATCTACGGATCTACAAATGAAGAATTATGCACTGAGTTTGAGGATATCATGAAAAAGAAGTTTGAGATGAGTGATCAAGGGGAGATGAACTTTTTCCTGGCATTACAAGTGAAACTGGAATTCTCATTCATCAAGCAAAATATGTGAATGAGATTCTGGAAAAGTTCAAGATGCGGGACTCCAAACCTATCTCCACTCCCATGGCATCCAGACCTCTACTGACAGCAGATGCAGATGGAGAATCAGTGAGTGAATTCATGTATCGTTCGATGATCGGATCACTCATGTATTTAACAGCCAGCAGGCCGGATATTATGCATGCAGTGTGTGTGTGCGCGCACGTTATCAGGCTAATCCTAAACTCTCTCATTTAGTTGTTGTTAAATGTATTCTTAGGTATCTAAAGGGCAGGCCTCGTCTTGGACTTTGGTATCCTAAGAATACTGATTTTCAATTGTTTGCGTTTACTGACAGTGATTATGGAGGTAGTGACCTTGACAGGAAATCTACAACTGGAATGTGTCAGTACTTGGGAGACAGACTCATCTCATGGCAGAGCAAGAAGCAGCATACCGTTTCCAAATCAACTGCCGAAGCTGAATATGTGGTAGCATCAGCTGGATGCTCATAGGTAGTGTGGATTCAGAATCAGCTCACTGACTACGGTATGGAATTCATTAATACTCCAATTTTTTGTGACAACACTGCTGCTCTGCAAATTTTCAAAAATCCTGTTCAACATTCCAAAACAAAGCATATAGATATCAAGGTACATTTCATTCGTGATTGCTGTGATAGGAAGTTGATTCAGTTGGAAAAGGTAAATTCCGATCAAAATGTTTCTGACCTTTTCACAAAACCCCTTCCTCGTCCAAGTTTTGAAATGTGTGTTGAAGGCCTAAGGATGATTGCCTTCGAGGAATGATCTGATCAAAACTTTTTGTATATAGTTTTGCTTTTATTTTTGCTTACTTTTGCTTTAAGTTTCATTAAAGAAAATATTAAAAAAATTAAAAAAAAAGGCTGTTTATGTTTCAAAAGCCTCATAAAAACAGGGGAAGAAATGTCATTGTTTCAGAAAATCTGAAAAATCTGTTTGAGGTTTTTATGAAGTCTTTTGTTTGCCTTGAGTTGGTAGGAAGTGATATAAATGTCCAAGACAATCGGAGAATGACATGTGTAAAGCTGAAGTGAAAGATTGCTCAAAGATGATATGTCGGTAAGTTCAACCCAAAACTATGATCATCAATGTAAGTGCAGTAAACTTAACTTCTATATATGTTTAGTTTCCCGTCCTAGTTTACATGGTTTAAAAGACTGAGTCCCAGCAAAAACGGGTTGAGAGTGGTAATTGTACCTAGTATTCACTCTCTCACACGCCATGTTTCTACTATCATGACAACACCTCAGAAAAGAAAAAGAAAAATCAAAAGGAAAATGAAAAATGAAAAGAAAACGAAAAATAATAAAGTAATTATTTTGTTTGGTCTTCTCTGCGTGCTTATGCGGCCGACCTGATCACCAACTGATAATTAAGGAAATAAGTGTTTGTCATGACGGTGTTGCACGGTTCCTCAAGTTGGGGGTTTGTGAATCCTCAATAAACTCTGAGGTTGGGTAGGTTTTGCTATGAACAATTGGGTGTGGGGACGGTTAAACATGACGGTAATATTGTACCATAATTTAAGCACTTCAAAATAACTTGATGTGAGTTTGTGTGGTATAAAATTCTGGCAATTGTCTAGAGCGTCGAGTAACAAAAGCTGAAAAAGGTTCCTCAGTCAAAAATAAGTCTGGTTTGATCTATGAAAAACGTCAGCTTCAAGGCAAGTATGTTTTTATCTCGATTTTAGGTTATATTAACTATTATGCATTTTATATTCATCTTTTTAAGTCGGTGAATATTTTAAAAAAATTATGATCATGATCAGATAATCGGGGTATGAGTCTGAGGGGAAGTTTTGCAATTCTCAAAGTTTTCAAAATTAACAACATTTCAAGTAGTCTTACATTTAAATGAGATTTGGGGTGTATTTGACAGTGTAGGTCCGGAAAATCTACCAAAACAAGATATTGATATCACCAACGAGTGCGGAATCCTCGTTTATGATTGATTTAAGATAGAGAAGAGAAGAAAACCGAAGAATACGATGATTAAACGAATAAACACTTGAACTTTGCACAAAAGTAAACTTGTCGGGTACAAAACCGTAACCGTAAACCCTCTTCTCTCTCTAGAAATCGTAATCTAGCTCCCTTACAAGGAGAACCATTGGGGTTTATATAGGCACCCCAATGGGTTTACTATTGGGCCTCTTGAGTCATAAACCCAATAGTAAACTCAAGCCCAACCATAAACTAGTCTACATACAATAACCAAACTAGTCTACTAAACTAATGAAACCCTCTAAGCCCAGCCCAACATATTTAATATTACAAGCCTCATAATCTAGCCTCTACAATCTTCCCCTGGGCTTGTGATATTAAATGTCTTCGATCTTTGAAAAAACTTCTTCTTGACTGGCTGGCAAAGACGTTGATGAAGATTCTTTCTGCAGAAATCTTCATTGGGTTTCATAACAGGCACTTGGGACTTCCTCTTGATCAGCATCAGCTCGAACTTATTGAAATGAACAATTTAATGAGATGGAGGATTCTCAATGACTTGCTTCTTTTGAAAGAACTGGTTCTTGCTGAATCTTCGGTAACTGTCTTGAATCTCCAAAAATTAGAGGGTAGATTTTGAAAACCTCCTAACTTTGGAGAACTTGATTGTTGATCTTCAAACTTCATGATCTCTGACTGCTCTCTGTATCATTTTCTTTTTCAAATATTTGATTTGAAATCTTCAGCTTCCCCTAAACTTGTGAGCATTTTCTTTGAAAAACTTTTGAAGCTTTTGAAAACTTGTAAAGACACCAACAACTTCCCCTGAACAGTTGCTTATTCAGATGGAAGTCTTGTCCGGCTGGTTCTTTAACTTGAGCAGTAGCAACATCTTTCTATCATCAACCTGTCTGACACACATTTGAAAAAATATACTCCACCAGACATTTGATGACTAGTCTTTGGGTTAGAAGGTAATTATCATCTGTTCAATTGATTCAAATTAACAATATTTTAACCAAAAACCCTAATATAGATTACGGGTTTTCTATAAAACTTCCCCTGAACCCAAGACCTCTAAAGACTTCCCCTCAGCTAAGGACTTCCCCTGAGATAATACATATTATCTTCGAGTTCCCTTCAGATACTATGTATTATGGAAGTCTTTTCGGATAATACTTATTATCCTCCCTCCTTCCCCTAAAAATTTGGCAAGATCTGTCGGGGGCATATTGTCATGCATTAAAACCCATGAAAAACACATTTTGACTTCTTAAATCGACCTGGCCAAGACGAAAACACACCAAAAAGAACTTAACGACTCACACACGAAAGATATAAACTAAACAAATACTTACCAAACCAAATATGAGAAAGTTTACAAGGGATCAAACCGTATGAATCTGACTGAGGAACCCTTTTCAGCTTCAGTTACTCAACTAGTCCAGGTGATTGCCGGTATGTTTGTCCGCTTTAAACTCAAACCCGTTTAATCCCAACCGAATGCGTCATGTTTAATATAGTACAATATTACCATCATGTTTAATTGTCCCCACACCCAATTGTTCATAGCAAAACCTACCCAACCTCAGAGTTTATTGAGGATTCACAAACCCCCAGCTTGAGGAACCATGCACCACGGCTATGACTACCACTTATTTTCATTAACCATCAGTTGGTGATCAGGTCGGCCGCTAAGCACGCAAAGAAGACCAACTGAGTGATTATTTTTCAGTTTCTTTTCTTTTTCTTTTCTTTTTCATTTCTTTTTCATTTCCCTTTTTTTATTATGTGGTGTAGTCATGACAGCAGAGACATGGCGTGTGAGAGAGTGAATACTAGGTAATTACCACTCTCAACCCATTTTTGTCGGGACTCAGTCTTTTAAACCATGCAACTTGGGATGGGAAACTAAACATATATATCTTTTAAGTTCACTGCACTTTCATTGGAGGTCATAAGTTTAGGTCGAGCCTACCGACCATATCACCGTGGAGCTTGCCTTTCACTTCCGCCTTACGCGTGTCAGCCATCTCCATCTCAGACATTCATTTTACTTCCCCTAAACTTCTCAGAAACATGACACAAACAATTAAAAATTGAAAAGCACACTATTTTTTAGGGGTCAACTTTTTCTTCATCTTTACATTTCTTCCCCTTGCTTTTTTGATTTTTAATGTCACAATCTTGTGAACATCATTTTTTTTAATAAACAAATAAAAACAAATAAAATAAAAAAATAAAACACACAAACACACTTAAAAGAACAAAACACAAAATTTTGAAGATATATGACCAAGCTAACTTTCAAAGTATTGATTTGAAAATTTTAGAAAATTGGGTTTCATGACATGCACACTTCATTGCATTTGAAGTCAAACACATAATCAATCAACAGCTTAATTGACACTTTAATGAAATAGGTTTGACTCAAAAGACCCTTTGTTGCCTCATCATTCAAACAATCAAGTTAAGAACAGTACCTTTCATGCTGATTTTGACCTTTTACCTCTCAATGAGACATACCTTCCATTTATAGATTACTTGACATAACATGAAGATACGTCTCCTAACTGTGCCTGGAACAATCACTTATCAACAAACAAATTAGTAATAACTCCTTGATCGTTCCTGCACAGAGTGAAAGATTAGTTAGCTAATAGTACCCAGGGCATTGTTTTTCTGGGTACTCCTGAGGAATCAATGAATGAAATTTCTTTTAAAAACATTCCTTTTGAAAAATCAGGAAGTTGGGATGATTCGGTTGTAGCTGCATTAGCCTTTGGTTTCCAAGTTCCAGGTGATTTAACATTTGTTTTAGTTACCTTTGGAATGGTGACCTTAGGTATTTCAACCTTCTTCATTTTAGATTCACTTTTCAAAACATTTTTTGTTTTAGTCACCTTTGAAGTTGTGACTTTAGGTATTTCAACCTTCTTCATTTTAGAATCATTTTTCAAAACAGTTTTAGTTACCTTGGGAGGGGTAACTTTGGGTTTCTCAAGCTTTGGTTGTTTTGTAAATGGTTTCTTCACCTTTTTATGAAAATTTTGGAAACTTGGAAAGCAGTTGTTTTGATTTAAAGATTTTCTTTCAGCTTTGGCAGCACCCCAATGTTGATCAGAGGGTTACCTTAGGAGTAACAGTCTTCATTGCCTTAGGTTTCTGCACCATCATCAGCTTAGACTTCACAGACTCCTGAGATGAAACCCTTTGAGTTTTCGGATAATAGGGTTCATAAGGGCGATAAAGACAGTTTCTAGCAATATGACCAGCGATGCCACAATTAAAACAAGTCTGCTTCTTTAGATAGAAGTCAGACGTGTACCCATTTGTCTTCGGTGGCTGATATGGAGCTGGTTTGCCTTGTGTATGCTTCTTTGGTTTGACTGCAGCTTCAGATTTGACTTTCTGCTAGTTTGTCGAACCTGTCTTTACTGTCTTTGTGCTTCCTTGATTCTTTGACGTTGAAGCACCATTCTTGCAATTACAACGGCAACTGCATGATCCAACTGAAGAATTGGGAGACACATCTACTCCCTTGAGTTTTTCATTCTTCACTCCAGCTGTTGGTTTCATACTAGGATGCTTAATGGTGATCTTTGGCCTCTCAACTTCAGCTTTACTTATTACTCCATCAGGTATTCCCTTGAACTTGGAGGAGAAGGATGGCAAGTCATATCCAATATCTGGTTCTTGGTCAAACATTGATCCAGATGTCATAAAGACCTTCCCCTCAGGCTGTGTCGTCAAGATCACCTTTTCCCGTTTCACTTCATCAACAACCTTGAAGTATGGAGTCTCAATTTTAGGATATTGTTTCTGCTTTATCTCCGACACGGGAGCTTTGGCCTCATTCTTGGTCACATCATTAACTCCACTTTTACTTGTGCCAGCATCATCACACTTGGAGCTATGACATCTGTTATACTCCTGGCACTCAGCATCATCTCTTGATACGTCCTCTATTCTCCCTTCACCATATGTCATGTTTACCTCGTTGTCTATTTCCTCTTGAGTCAATGGTGTAGTTCCAATCAAGACACTATCAATAGGAGGAGCAGCTTCTTTATAATCAGATTTGGTTCATTCAACTTGATCCTCACTAAGAAGTATTCCTATAATGTCTCTGGGAACTGGTGGAGGAATGATGTTGTTCATTGCCAAAGATTTATCAGTTTTCTCTGACCCAAACCCAGATGTGTCTTTCCCAACTTGACCAGTCACAATAGCAAGTGATAATTCCTTTCCAGCATCGAGCATTCTTTTGCTTCTCATTTGATTCACATCAAGTTTTACTTGCAACTCATTGTTCTTATGCTTAAGTTCATCTATCTGCTTACTAAGCTCAGCTATTTCTAACTTAGCGTTGTCATACAGAAGAGCTTTCTCAGTTGCCAGTTTTTGATATTTCACTATGTCTAGTTTCTGAGCTTTTACCTTCTCTTCATTCTTTTGCCATCTACCCTTGAATGAACTCCTTTCACATTTTATCTCAAACAGTTCTAGCTGATAATTTTTACAGATTTGTCTAGGTCCAGGAATTATACGAGCACAAGTGGGATTGGAGCATATCTCAGTTTTGTCAACTTCATCTGTGAAATCATCTTTGTCCTCAACTATATTCTTTTCTTCAACCACTGAACTCATTATGCAGCTTCTGAAAATTTTGAAAAATCAGCAAAATCGGCAAAATCACTATTCAAATAATAGTGTCAAAAACTTATAAAAACGGAGGCCTTCGGAGTTGAATTTGGGGGTCCAAATGAGCTGCCATGGACGTTAGTCTGGGGTAATTCTGGGGCTCGGTGTCACGAACGGCGTGTTCAAATTTGAGCCTCTAACTCCAAACGAGTCAAAATTTACGTCCGTTTCCATGAAGGTGTGAAATAGTGACTTTTTGCCGCAAATCTTGTTTCCGATCGTAAACCCTGTTTACGATCGTAATCACCTGTTTACGATCGAGAACACAGTGAATCGTAAACACCTTCAGTCGTAAACACCTTCAATCGCAAACACCTTCAGTCGTAAACAATGATTCCGATTGAGTTGAGTCGTAAACGGCAAATCTGATTCAGCACAGTCGTAAACTCTGATTACGATGTGTGTTACCGGTAAAGAAATGTCATAAACACCTGATTTCGATCAAGTACAATCGTAAACTCCAACTTTCGGGAAATCGAAGCTTGAAGTCGTAAACGTGTTTCCGATGATGATCTTCAAGAACTTGCAGTCGTAAACACTTCAAAAACCCAGAAACCTGATCGTAAACATTGAAGAACAGCAGCAACCCAGTCGTAAACCTTCAAACAGCCTTCAAATCTTCAAAAACTCAAACTTTTCCAGAAAATGCTTGAATCCAATATCGTGAGAACCTCGAAACACACGTTTCTTGGCTCTGATACCAATTGTAGGTCCGGAAAATCTACCAAAACACGATATTGATATCACCAACGAGTGCGGAATCCTCATTTATGATTGATTCAAGATAGAGAAGAGGAGAAAACCGAAGAATATGATGATTAAACGAATAAACACTTGAACTTTGCACACAAGTAAACTTGGCGGGTACAAAACCGTAATCGTAAACCCTCTTCTCTCTCTAGAAATCGTAATCCAGCTCCCTTACAAGGAGAACCATTGGGGTTTATATAGGCACCCCAATGGGTTTACTATTGGGCCTCTTGAGTCATAAACCCAATAGTAAACTCAAGCCCAACCATAAACTAGCCTACATACAATAACCAAACTAGTCTACTAAACTAATGAAACCCTCTAAGCCCAGCCCAACATATTTAATATTACAAGCCTCATAATCTAGCCTCTACAATCTTCCCCTAGGCTTGTGATATTAAATGTCTTCGATCTTTGAAAATCTTCTTCTTGACTGGCTAGCAAAGACGTTGATGAAGATTCTTTCCGCAGAAATCTTCATTGGGTTTCATGACGGGCACTTGGGACTTTCTCTTGATCAGCATCAGCTCGAACTTCTTGAAATGAACAAGTTAATGAAATGGAGGATTCTCATTGACTTGCTTCTATTGAAAGAACCGGTTCTTGCTGAATCTTAGGTAACTGTCTTGAATCTCCAAAAATTAGAGGTAAAATTTTGAAAACCTCTAACTATGAAGAACTTGATTGTTGGTCTAGGATCTTCATGATCTCTAACTGCTCTCTACATCATTTTCTTCATCAATTGACTTTAAAATCTTCAGCTTCCCCTATACACGTGAACATCTTCTTTGAAGCTCTTTTGAAGCTTTTGGAAACTTGTAAAGACACCAACAACTTCCCCTAAACAGTTGCTTTTCAGATGGAAGTCTTGTCCGGCTGGTTCTTTAACTTTGAGCAGCAGCAGCATCTTTCTATCATCAACGTGTCTGACACACATTTGAAAAAATATACTCCACCAGACATTTGATGACTGGTCTTTGGGTTAGAGGGTAATTATCATCTGTTCGATTGATTTAAATTAACATTATTTTAACCAAAAACCCTAATATAGATTACGGGTTTTCTATAGAACTTCCCCTGAACCCAAGACCTCTAAAGACTTCCCTTAGCTGATAACTTCCCCTCAGCTAAGGACTTCCCCTGAGATATTACATATTATCCTCGAGTTCCCTTCGGATACTATGTATTATGGAAGTCTTTTCGGATAATACTTATTATCCTCCCTCCTTCCCCTAAAAATTTGTCAAGATCTGACGGATGAAGTCTTTTCCATTAGATAATAAGTATCATCCTCGAGTTCCCTTCGGATAACACTTAATATCCCATACTCCTTCCCCTAAAAATTTGGCAAGATCTGTTGGGGGCATATTGTCATGCATTAAAACCCATGAAGAACACATTTTGACTTCTCAAATCAACCTGGCCAAGACGAAAACACACCACAAAGAACTTAACGACTCACACACGAAAGATAAAAACAACAAATACTTACCAATATCAAACATGAAAAAGTTTACAAGGGATCAAGCCGTATGAATCTGACTGAGGAACCCTTTTCAGCTTCAGTTACTCAACTAGTCCAGGTGATTGCCGGTATGTTTGTCCGCTTTAAACTCAAACCCGTTTAATCCCAACCGAATGCGTCATGCTTAATATAGTACAATATTACCGTCATGTTTAATTTTCCCCACACCCAATTGTTCATAGCAAAACCTATCCAACCTCAGAGTTTATTGAGGATTCACAAACCCCCAGCTTGAGGAACCATGCACCACGGCTATGACTACCACTTATTTTCATTAACCATCAGTTGGTGATCAGGTCGGCCGCTAAGCACGCAAAGAAGACCAACTGAGTGATTATTTTTCATTTTCTTTTCTTTTTCTTTTCTTTTTCTTTTCCCTTTTTTTTATTATGTGGTGTAGTCATGACAGCAGAGACATGGCGTGTGAGAGAGTGAATACTAGGTAATTACCACTCTCAACCCATTTTTGCCGAGACTCAGTCTTTTAAACCATGCAACTTGGGATGGGAAACTAAACATATATATCTTTTAAGTTCACTGCACTTTCATTGGAGGTCATAAGTTTAGGTCGAGCCTACCGAGCATATCACCGTGGAGCTTGCCTTTCACTTCCGCCTTACGCGTGTCAGCCATCTCCAACTCGGACATTCATTTTACTTCCCCTAAACTTCTCAGAAACATGACACAAACAATAAAAAATTGAAAAGCACACTATTTTTGAGGGGTCAACTTTTTCTTCATCTTTACATTTCTTCCCCTTGCTTTTTTGATTTTTAATGTCATAATCTTGTGAACATCATTTGATATCACCCCCAACTAATGAAACCCTCTAAGCCCAGCCCAACATATTAATATTACAAGCCTCATAATCTAGCCTCTACAGACAGTTTTGAAAACATGAGGGGCAGTTATGAATTTTTTTTAAAACAACCCCCCCCCCCCCCCCGCTCACCCTCATTTACGATCCACTTCACGATCCTCACTCTCTCTCTCGCCGTTCGACGACCACCGCCCAAAAAAACCCTAACCTCCGCTACCAGTCGTCGGAAAAATGATCCCGGCCATCTCCGGCCGTCTACAGTGTAACCCGTGCACACCTCTACCCTCGTTTTCACTTTCCGACCGAGATACACCCCTCAATCGCCTGATTTTCTTCGATTCACGACCCCAAATCGCAGTTTTTTCTTTACTCGGTGTTCATCCTCTTTTTCTACAAATTTTCCATCGATTACTCGAGTTTAAGAGTCGATTCTGTGGCTGTGACACTTAAAAGGTAGTTGTAGGTGTTTGTTATGCTTAAATGATGCGTTTTGATGTGTTTACGAGATGTTGCAGGTACAACAATGGTAGTTTTCTGTCCTCGGCTCGAGGTTGAAGATGACCTCTGCGTTTACGATTGGCTCGAGGTTGAAGATGACCATTCGCGTTTACGAGCGACGTTTACGATTGGCGTTCACGATCAGCGTTTACGATCGTTCGGTGTTTACGATCCCTTTGATTACAACAAACGACTATTTACGATCGGGCCTTGAGTTTTTGATCGGACCTAAACCGGTTTTCTTTTTGACCCGATCGTGAACCTATAATCAGATCGTAAACCCAATTTTCTGATCGTAAACCCATTTAAAGTGAGATATAAAATCGTAAACACTTAATAATCACAAAATGATTTTGAAATCTCATTAAATTCAATTGTTTTTAAGATAAAGTTGAGCAAGTTAACGTTTAAGAGTGTGTGTTGTTAAACTTGTGTTTCAAAATCAAATTCTTCTCTTGGAAATTTAAATTGAGATTTTCTGATCTTAACAAGTTAAAAGTGATAATCATTTAATCTTCAAGATGTTGTTAACAAACACAATTGCTCTTTGATGAGTTTAAACCTGATGCATTTGTCTCGTTGTTTCAAATGGCAGAAGATATGCTTGATGAAGAAATTCACTTTGAGAGGGATCACTGCATACCCGCTTATCTTGACGACCCTCCTGAGAAACACATGTGTTGATACCTGAAATGTGCGTCGTGTGAAGTATCGAGCGAAGATCAAGTTCAAGCCAATATAGGGTTGGCCGAACTAGGTCCGAACCTGAAGTTCGGACCGGCCGAACCTGGAGTTCGGTGGAAGTTCGGCCGATCGGGTATATATAGTAGTTTGGTCTTTGTGTTTAGTAGTTCTGAGCGTGTGAGCAAATCTTAAGTGTGTGTTTCTGAGTGTGTTTCTCTGTGTCAATTCTCTGTGATTTACTGGTTGTAATTGTTCTCGTTTGATCAATAAAACAATCGGTTATTTACGTTTCGATGTTCGATTAGCTAGATCGAGTAGACGATCCAATGCTCACGCATTTTCAAGTGGTATCAGAGCTTTCTGGTTCACTCTACTGATCTTTGGTTGCTATTCTCGGATTATTGAACGTTTTTGAAGTTTTCTCGTGTTTCATTTCGTGTTTTCTATCATTTCTGATGTGCAATTTGTGCCAAAACTGTTCCTAAACCATTTCCTATTGGTTTTTCTGATTCATCATATCAAGTTTCGTCAAAATCAGTCCGTTTTCACGAGTTTTCGGAAAATGTCTTCGAGGTTCGGAGGTTACTGGGCAAGCTCGGAGTAACCGCTCCGAACTTGAGGTTCGGAGGTGACTCGGAGAGTGTTCGGCGAGAGTTCGGTGGTAGATCGGTCAAGGTTCGGAGTGTTTGCGTTCGGAGCTAGTTTGATGTGAGTTCGGAGCTTGATATATTTTCGGACAAAGTTCGGTGTTCGTTCGGAGGCTGATCAAGGTTCGGACAACGTTCGGTGAGAGTTCGGACGACAGACTAAGTTCGGAACAAGTTCGGAGGGCAGAATTGTTCAGATTTTCAACGATGTCGGAATTTCAAGCTTTTGCCTCAATGCAAAGTGCTATGCAGACCATGATGAATTATGACAATGAAATCGGAACAAGTCAGAAAGTTCCCAAATTGTTGAAACTAGAAGATTATCAGAATTGGAAGAAACGATTTTCAGCGTATATCAGCACAAATAATATTGACTTATGGATTCCAATTAGGAAATTGTATGAAAAACCAAAAGAGGATGGAGAGTCTAAGGAAATTGAAGATTTTGATGATGCTGAAAGAAAAAGTTATGAGCTTGAAAAGAAAGTTTATGGTTATCTTACTATGGCTTTACCTACTGAATTGCTTCATCAATTTAGCACTTGCAAGAAATCTAAGCAATTATGGGATGCTCTATCCGCACGATGTGAAGGGAATGCTGATTATAAGAAGAGTCGAAAGAAAGTTTTGAACAAAGAATTTGATAATTTTCAAAATTATGACAATGAGAACATTACTGCTCTAGTTTCAAGATTTTCACATTTGATTAGTGAATTGAAGGTTGTTGGAATTGAAAAATCTGATGCTGATTTAAAGGAAAAGATCATGGAAGCTTTACCTGAAAAGTGGGAAAATTATGTTTTGCTACTCACTCATGACAAGGATTATTCTACTTTAACATTTCATGAGCTTACTGGAAAACTTCATGCCCGGGAAATGGAAATGTTAAACAACAAAAAGTCAAGTGTTACTTTACAGAATCCGGAATTGTATCATGGTGAAAATTCAGCAAGCATGAATGCTAAAGCTAAACCAAATTTAAGTTCTGCACCAAGTGTTGCTTTTCTAGCTGGATTTTCAGGAAATTCTGATAATAATTCTTCAAGAGGTTGCAATTTCACAATTCCAAATTTTACAAACCAAAGTGCTTTTTCAGCTGACTCAACGGAGGATTGTGCCAAAATGATTTCTGCATTGATTTCATCATCTTTTGTTCTGATTCTCAAAAATGTTGCTGATGCAAAGTTAACTAGTGAGGATCTTGATGCTCTCGATGATGATCAATTAACCGAATTGGATGTATCTTGGCAATATGCTATGTTGTGTCAACGATCTAAGAGATTCTTTAAGAAGCATGGAAGGAATATTTCTGGAGACAAATTGGGTTTTGACAAGTCAAAACTAAAATGTTTTAAATGTCAACAACTTGGACATTTTGCCAAGGAATGCCAACAGGCACATGCAAATAAGTCTGGTATTACTCCATCACCAAAGCCTGGTTTTACTCAACCATCTACTAGTAACACAAGCAAGTCAACAGCTTTGATGGTTCAAAATGATGGTGTGTATGATTGGGGTAAACAGTTTGGATATGATTCATCTGCATTGATAGTTACGCATGATCTACAAGAAGATTTTTGTTCAGATACTAGTTCTGATACTAGTTCAAGTCCAAGTTCTTATGAATCTGCTGAAAATTTGGAGAGTTTGATGAAAGAAAATGCTTTGTTGATGAATAAAGTTCAACAATTGACTGAAGAATTTGAGATGATTAAATTTGAATTGAAGATTTCTAAAGAATGTGAACAGAGTTTGGTTTTGAAGAATAAGGACTTGACTACTGAAATCAAATTGTTAAATGACGTTTTAGAAGTATTGAAGCAAGATAAGAAACATGCTGAAACTTCGAAAGCTGAAATTTGTGAAGAAAAGGGTGAGTTAGTCAAAGAAGTGAAGAAATGGAAGGCAGAGGCCGAAGATGCTGCAAATGATTTTCAGATTTTGTTTAATAAATCCAAGATTAAGCTTGATTTGCTTACTAAGAGTATTGAAGAATCTGATACTAAAATCAAAGCATATCAAGTTGATATGGAAAAGTTGTTGGATGACAAGCGGGAGTTGGCTAGGGTAAATAAAGTGCAAGCTGCAAATCTTGAGATTCAGAAGCGGAATGAGAATAAACTGAAAAAGGAGTTACATGAAGGACTTGATAATCTTCGCTTACAAAAATTTGAAACTCACAAAGTTGCCAAGCGTTTGATTGCTAAAGAAAAGGAATTTGCAGAAGCTCAACAGCAAATTTCTGATCTCAAAATTCAAGTTCTTGATGCTAAAAGATTGCTTAACAATGTTTCTAATTCTCAGGTTTTCACAAGCTTCTTAGCAAATGATGCAAATTTTGAAAGAATGTTTGATAAAACTGCATCACCCCCTGCTCATATCAAGGAAGCTGTTAAAAAAGTAAAGGAATCGGTTGATGATTTTGATTATTCAAAACTATCATCTTCTACTTCAGAAGAAGTCAAGGTTGTGCAGAAGAAGAAAAACAAGAAAAACAAGAAAAAGGTCTTGAAATCTGCGATTCCTCCAGCACCAAAGTTTGTTTCTGGTTCATCTTCTGCTGATAATGAGAAATCGGCTACATCAAGTGATAAGATTCAGTCTCCACTTGAATTTGATGAGACAATTTTCTATGCACAAAAGAAAATTCCTGATGTGAAAGCCGAATTCACAAGATTGGCTAAGAATGGACACCAGAGTACAAATTCTGAGGGGAAGATTTCTGGTAAACAAGTTGGTTTGGGATTTCAAGAAAAGCATGTTCAAGTTGAGAAGGGTCCAGCATCTGAATCATCAAATCTAAAGAAGCTTAAAATGAAGCAAATGAAGAAGGATGTGTTTAAAGCAGACAAAGTTCAACCTGAAAGGTTTTACAAGCTCAAAGGTTCTGAACAGTTATTTTCTGACAAAGACTTTCCTCTTCACTGCGTGGATGCTCGGAAAATTTCTGAAGTATTTGTGAAAGCTGATATTTCTTCTGAAAGCTCTCAATCTCGTAGCCCTACCTCTAAATGGGTACATGATCACAGGCATCAGGTATATGATTCTCATTCTGATCATGTTAGAGATATTCATGTGTGTTCTATGCAGGAACATCAAAAGTGGGATAAATCGACACGTATATGTTATGTTTGTCGCCAAAGAGGGCACATGGCAAAAGATTGTCCACTTCCTGCTGAATCAAATTCAAGGTTTCACAAGAAACCAGTTTTTGGTACATCTGCCAACAAAAAGTTCTTTGATGAAAAAGGCAGAGTTTTTGATGAATTTGAACCTACATTCTATCAAAAACAAAAACGTTTTGTTCCAAAGTTTTCAAAGGATCAAAATGTAGGTTCATTATCACAGTCACCTGTGATTGTTTCATCGAAAACTGATTTACCAAAACAACAGGAATGGAAACCTAAGGTGGTTTCAAAGCAAAATCAGGACACTCGTCGACCAGAAGCGATTCGCTTCGGGTCCTTTGTGAACTAATCAGGTTGTCCAGTGTGCAGGTACTTCTAGAAGACCTATCGATGATTGCAAAGTTGTTGCTGGAGGAGTTTTCTGCTTAATTTAAAATTCATGACAAATTTTTCTCATATGCAAACTTTCTGAATTCTAAAGCTGAAAAATATCCGTGTTGATTGATCAATTTTCTTTGCTTACGTTTTTTCTCAAAAAGCCAAAAATAGAGTCTTATTTTTGTGTAAAATGAAAATCCAAAAATAGAGTTTTCATTTTAAGAGGGAGAATTGTAAGTCAGGGGGAGTAGTTGAGAAAATGCATGGTATGGGGAGAATGTGAATACATGCAAAATATATAATGAAGGAAGGTGAATACATGCAAAATATAAGATTGTGAGAAATTGATCATTGGGAAATGATGGTACATTGGCATACGTATCTGACTTATGGATAAAGTAGATGAAAGGGCCATAAGATCATTGTTTGATGTGCTTGGTAGGCTCGACAAATCAGAAAGTATTCAGATGTGATATACACTAAATACTAATGCTTGACCATGTGGATAACATCTTGATGCATATGTCATGACACAAAAAGAAAAATAAGTGTGAAATTCAAAATGAGAAGTCACTGTGTATACATGTGTTCATTTTGCAAAGATTTAATCTTGTTTGATTTTCTTTATTTTGTCAAACGATCGGACTTTCTCTGCGTGTCGAAAGACCGACCTGATCGTTGTTCGTTTGACGTTCTGCTTTATTTTCTTTGGTGTTTCGTATAACTCATCGGACTTTCTCTGCATGTACGGGAGTACCGACCTGATTGTTGTTGAGTTATACAATTTTAACTTGTTTTATTTTTCTTATTTTGTTAAATCCGAGGCCTTATCTGCGTATCGAAAGATCGACCTTAAGGTAGACGATTTAACGTTCTTATTTCTTTTTGCATGAAACACAGTTGACTGTATCATGAAAAATAGTATGCAATGTGAAAGTTCACAAATGCAATCACACAAAAGAAAAAGAAAGAAAAACAGAAAAATGTCTGAATATGTCTGATAGTGTGGGGTACACTGGTCAAAGCAAATCTAATCAATACCTTAACATATCCAGATGTTATGAGTATGATTCTGTCTGAGCTTAAGATGGACAATTTATACCAGCAATCGACATGACTTATGTGTTTCAATTAATTGAAATTGAAGTATAGTTCAGTGCGTTATGATCAATATGATCCCATATAGTGATCTTTCTCATACCAATAATAGTGTTTGATTCTGTATTGCAATTTCATTTCATATCAAGAAAAGTACAAAAAGATTTTTGGTGTGTTTTAATATAAACTTTCAAAAAGCCAAAAAGATTTTGTTTCTGCTTTATTTTCGATCTGATCAACACGTGATACAAATCATTTTTCAAAATCATATCTTGGAGTCTCGAAGAGACGTTTTGCGCCAAGATTATTTAAGTGTTAATGCAGGATGCTGTTGTGCAAGCTATCACAACTTCAAGTCTTCAGAAGCTGTTGATAAAGACCAGAGATATACTAGATATCATCAAGTATTCAAGATCAAGCTACGATTGAGTTGAGGAGGAGTTTGTTCGAAGATTCATTTCATTGGATAAACGGATTCTTTACTTGAGGGGGAGCTTGATTGAAGATACATATTTGATGATGTTGAGAAGAAAAGAAAAGAGATACTGCACACGACGAGGGGGAGTTTGTTGATACCTGAAATGTGCGTCGTGTGAAGTATCGAGCGAAGATCAAGTTCAAGCCAATATAGGGTTGGCCGAACTAGGTCCGAACCTGAAGTTCGGACCGGCCGAACCTGGAGTTCGGTGGAAGTTCGGCCGATCGGGTATATATAGTAGTTTGGTCTTTGTGTTTAGTAGTTCTGAGCGTGTGAGCAAATCTTAAGTGTGTGTTTCTGAGTGTGTTTCTCTGTGTCAATTCTCTGTGATTTACTGGTTGTAATTGTTCTCGTTTGATCAATAAAACAATCGGTTATTTACGTTTCGATGTTCGATTAGCTAGATCGAGTAGACGATCCAATGCTCACGCATTTTCAACATGCAGTTATTCTACTCATTGATAGCTGGATTGAACGTGTGCAAAATCAATCATGCTCTTAGGAAAAGCGTGCTGATCGATGAGCAACTTGTCAAAGAATTTTGGGGAACTGCAAGAGCAAGTGCAGACAAAACAAGGATCACTGCAACCGTTCAGAACATACATATTGAGATTCTTGAAGAAGACATTCGCCAGGGTTTGAATATCAATGATAAAGCTGAAGATACAATGGAGTATTCAAAGACCATTGTGTTAGAAGGTGCTCAGTCCTTGGGGTATAAAGGAAAATTCCCTCCCATTTTCAAGAAGCTACTGCCGCACTACTGGAGGTGTTTGGCTCACTACATGCAGAAATCCTTCTTGGGGAAGAGAACAAGCTATGATCAGCTGAACAAAGTGCATGGCACAACGTTTGTTGCACTGGCCTTGGATTGGAACTATAATTTTTCTAGATGATGTTGTTGGATTGGATTGGCAATGCTGATTTGAGCGCCAGAGAACAATTTCTTATGACGCCAAGGTTTGTGCAAATGGTGGTTATGAAGAAATATCCAATGATTCAAGAGAGGATTGAGAAGCTAGATATCTAATTCATGGATAACAGTGTGTTCGGGTTGCAAACCCAAGATAGAAAGGGAAAGAGTAGCTTTCAAGGGAGGCTTGAATGGTCTAAAAGAGGTGCTTTCCCTGAAGTTGCACGGGAGCAACAAGAAGAAGACGATTCAGAGCCGGAAGTTCATCCTGTTAATGTGTCTGTTGCTGAAGACAATGATGTGGCAGCAACTGTACTTGTGAATGTTCAGGGAGAAACAGAGAATATACCTTCTGATGAAGAAAATGTGATGGATGGCATTTTCCCTGAACATGAGAATCTGAATGACGATATCTATGGGGATCTAGGGCCCATTAGTCACAAGAGAACGAGGGATGACTTGAAATCCTCTTCTAGCAGTGGCTCAATTCCACAGGAGTTGGATACTCATTTTACAGTGAATGGTGTACTTGTAGAACCTATTCCTGTGCGTGTACCCTCACCAAGAAAGAGAGCTGATCCGAGAACTATCAGGTTCAAGTTTCAGAAGACAAGCTCAGGGGTGATGGTGATTGAACCAAGAGGTGCAGATATACAGAATGAGAATATGACTGAACCGACAAATATTGAAAGCTCAACTCAAGCTGATGTCCAAGCTAATGTTCAAGAACCAACACCAATACAGACTGAAAGTCCTATTCAGAATGAACATAGCCCAGTTCATGATGAAAGGCAATTCTTTGATGTGGATAACATGTTTGTTGAGCCAAGTCCGGTGAGAATAAACCTATCTACTGAATCAAGCCAGCCCCCTGTCATTCCAAGATTTCATCCGTACCAAGCACTTGTTGAAGAACTTGCTCAAGCTAGTGAACTCCCTGTCGACCTTAGGATAAGTCGTGATCCTCAAATCAACTTCCTTGTATCTCAAAACTGGAAGAGAGAGGGAGAGATAAAAGAGCTTAAAGAAGAAAACAAGAGGTTGAAGGAGAAGGAAAGCAAGGATGAAGCCAACATTGGATTCCTGTATGCAGCATTCTATGATCTAAGAAAGAAACTAGAGGACTTGCAGAAGTCTGGAAGCATAAGTGCTCAGAGTGCCCCAGGACAGAGTTCGTCTCAAGGTAATGAAACTGCTGAAATAGTGCATGAAGATGAAGGTGATGACACCATAGTAATGTCTGACTATGCCCAAGGAGGAAGAATCATCTCAAAGGCACCGGAAGGTCATGATAACTGGTTCAAGGATTTCTACCAAGGACCTTCCCGTATGCTGTACTCGATTGATGTCGGTGTAAGCGAAATCGACAAAAGGGGGAGCCGCGAACCAATCTTGTGCTAGCACTATGATGGTGAGAAGAAGCTATTTGCAGTAATCCGAGATGGATACAGTCTAGTGGAGTATTACAGAACAAGAGGCCAATTTCACTCCTGGACAGAGCCTGAGATCAGAAACTTGTTGAGGGCACCATATATAAACTGATGGAGGAATGCACAAGGAGATCAAGTTCGTGACAACCTGATGGGCCATTTGGCAGAAAACTTTGTGAACTTAGAGCTCAAACAGGCCAGATGGATTGAGACTAGAACTGACCCAGTAACAGGAGAGCCTATTGGAGAAGTGAGGCGGCCACCCACCAAGAGAACTAGACTGATAAATATGTTGGACGAAATTGAAGATGGTACATTGGTGAGAAATTTTGATAGCTGGTTCTATGATCCAACAACTCACGAGGTGGTGGTGGTTTGCAAGAAGATGCGAGAATTCCGCTTCTATGATCCGGTCGATCTGCTGAGGGTTGGTGAACGTGATATCAAGCTCCTCGCCTCCCAACCTATTCTCGGTGATGCGAATGATCTTGAAAATGCTATCCGGGTGGGGATCTTTCATGGAACAACAAACCGGATCATGGAACGTGAATGGTGGTCAAGCACGAGGCCGAATACCTTCAGATTTGATCTGCTGCTTCCGTAGACACTCTAATGGTTCATGTCTAGGGGAAGATTGTTGGGCTATACTTTATGAGGCAAGAACATTAGATTGGGCTATTGGGCTTCTCAAGATTACGATTTGGGCTTACTGGCTGGCTTTTGTAATGGGTTTATGATTGGATTTAGGGTTTTGTAATGGGTAGTATATAAACCCACCTAGTTTATTATTAGAGTTAGTTGTTGTTTACGATTCCAGCCCCTCTCTTGTGTATTCACGATCGTAATCTTCAATCTCAAGAAAGTTGATTGTTCTTCATTCAAGATTTGATCTTTTTGTGTTGTTTATCACTCATATCAAGTCTATTTCATCATCTTTCTCTTGAATCGATCTCGTACAAGATTTCCACACTTGTTCGAGATTAAGATATCGTGAACGATTGTTGTTTCTGGACCAACAGTTATGTTGCGCAAAACAAGCGTCTGATAAATAAATAGTTCAAGTTGTAAAGGTTTTATAAGCAAGTTCCCAAAAATAGAGGTTTTAATCAACGTACGTGCCCAAAAATCCGATACTCCTAGAGTCCTGCAAAGCATGCATAAGAGCAAGTGTCAACTAATGTTGGTGAGTTCACATAAGCACATAAGTATATCTAGTATAAGTATGCAGTATGAATACAACAGTCTTTATTCGTATGTAAGTATGTATATTACAAGTATAATCCATATCGTAGGTAGCGAGCCTAAGTTCATGTCACTAAAACGTTTGCAACCGAAGCAGACCAATTAGTTGTAGGAATAATTCCTTACGTGTTTTGCCTTCCCCGTGTCTACTCGACCACGGTAAGTTTAGGCTGACATTGTCCTCAGTCCGACCGCCAGTCGGGTGGTGCATCTCGTGCCCGCTGAGTGGGGTTTGTCAAATGATTTGAGGGTAGGAGATTTGTGGTTAATCGATTTAAGTTGTAACCGGCGAACATGATCGGTCGAAATAAATGTCGCCGCTACAAGTCTCGAATGTGTTCGAATGTTATGAAATTCTTTCCAAATCAACAATTGTCAAATGACAACATTAATCCTTGTCCAAGTTACTTAATGAAAAGGCAGGTTTTGATAATTGCAAGCCAAGTCCCTCAATGTTTTATCTAATAGGAATAAGTTTCAGGAATAGCAAAAGTGGTCCCTCAAGGTCTAGACACGTATAACGAATACTAACGAAGTCTAACTAAGAGTAGCTTGGCGATGATTATTCGAGTGCACGTCCCAACGTATTTAACGAACGAAGTTCTATAAAAATATAGCATATAAATATCCAGCATAAAATCATAGTTATAACCCATGACTATATGTTTTCAAATTCCTCTAAAATTGTAGAAACGTTTCGTACGATTACATGACGCATCGTCAAATATAATCATAAATGATATGCGTATATATGCACACAAATATATATATATATATATATATATATATATATAATTGTCACCTAAAATGACAAAACGTTTTCGTGAAATCATAAAATATAATTTATATAAAATTATAAATTATATACACTCAAGTTGGTCAACCGACGTCTAGACTCATGTGCAGTGCTCGTGTAACTATTCTAGTTAACTGAGGTAATGGACGTTATCGAAGTATAACACAAATTATTAACGGGGTTAACCTGGCAAATTGCCGGTTGTCACGCATTAGACTTTCTCTGCGTGTATGGGAGTACCGACCTGATTGTTGTTGGGTTATACAATTTCAACTTGTTTTTAATTCTTATTTTGTTAAATCTGAGGCCTTATCTGCGTATCAAAAGATCGACCTTAAGGTAGACGATTTAACGTTCTTATTTCTTTTTGCATGGAACACAGTTGATTATATCATGAATACAATCAATATGCGTTAATTCACAAGTGAAATCACAAAATGTGATAAGCAAAACATATTTGAATATGTCTGATAGTGTGGGGTACACTGGTCAAAGCAAATCTAATCAATACATTAACATATCTAGATGTTATGAGTATGATTTTGCCAGAGTTTAAAGTTGGACAAATTATATCTGCAATCAACATGACTTATGTGTTATGATAATTGAAATTGAAGTGTAGTTCAGCGCGTTGTGACCAATATGATCCCAGATAGTGATCTTTCTCCAACAATAAATAGAGTGTGATTCAGTATTGCATTTCTTTTTTCATTTCAGAAAAGTCAAAAAGATTTTAGGTGTGTTTTGATCTAAAGTTTCTACAAGTCAAAAAGATTTTATTCCTTATTTGTTTCCGATCGATCGACACTGATCTAAAGTTTCTACAAGTCAAAAAGATTTTATTTCTTATTTGTTTCCGATCGATCGACACTTGATACAGAAACAAATTTTCAAAATTTCAAAATCAATATCTTGGATTATCAAAGAGAAGTTTTGCGCCAAGATTAAATTAATTTTGGTAAATCAAAATGAAAAAGCCGCACTTTTATCTTCTAAAGTTGCAGGTTCTATGTGTCATGACTCAAGCATTGTGAAAGGGGGAGTTATTGATGTATCTTTCACAAATGGATCTTGAAGTTCAAATATTGTTCAAGTTTTGATCCAGCCATGCAAACTTTATTTCTGACAAGATTTCAAGTTGAAGATCAGATGCAGAATGCTGAAGATTGAAGACTAGAGATTTAGTTAGAATAGATACACTACACATTAAGGGGGAGTTTGTTAGAGCATATTCCTATGCTACAGTGTGTCTCGTGTATTGTATCTATGTGAGAGCATATGTGTGAGTCTAGGCAGCGTACCATGGTCTGTATCATGATGGTACGTTGTATAGTTGGTATGCAGGCCAGTCATATCTCTACAATTCTGTGTGTGTAACTGTGTTTGTGCTCTCAAGCTTGAATCAATACAAATCTCATTTGTATTTACTTTTGATCTCGTCTCAATCTCGATATCACTAGATTAGCAAACGATCCATCGCTCCATGTCTTTACATAATGTATCCTTACGTTAAACGGATTGATAAAAATAAATAAATACGTAACGTATACAAGTATTAAACGTATTTATATTTATTATATGAATACCGACGCTTAGAGAATCTTATAAATATATTCTCAAGTGATTCGAAACTTGAAATGATAAGTATGTAAAGTTTGAGGGGTTAAAACGTATTAAAGTGAAAAGTATATATATATATAATATATATATATATATATATATAAATACATATACACATTATCGAACGTATCTCTAGCTCTAAAAATATTAGAAATATGTCCCATAATGTTTTGGTGCATAAAATAATAAAAGGGTAAAAGTTCAGGGGCTAATTATGCACAAAACACAACAAAAAGGGCTGAAAATGTAAAAACTCAAATCAGGTCGGAAAAGGGGGTCTCACGGACTACGATCCACACCCCCTTCACCTATCACGGTCCGCGATTGTCGCGTCTGCAGCAGATTGTTAACAAGTTTAAAATTGAACCACGTATTCAAACTTGGAGGCCACGAATTGATCCAATGCGTGTTAGTTTCTTTGAATTAGTCACCATAGAAGCTGGAGGAACATCAAGGCGCACCTAAGGGTATATATAGGACCTCATATCTCGCTTTAAAACTCGTCAATTCACTCAAACAAACCCGAAAAACCCCCGAAATGAACCAGCAACTTTGTCGGCTTAATACACCCAAACAGTGAGGAGTTAGGAGCTAAAATTTTGCAGTAAAGCTTCATTTTGTATGATCTAAAATAACCTCTTTAAGTTTTGGCTAAATTGATTCCTAAAGATGGTTTCTAAAACTATGTTAAAATTAGGGTTCTTGAGCTTTTTTTGCCAAAATCGGGTGATCGGGTTGGAATTAGGGCTGAAATTTTGTAGGTAATCCTAAAATAATGTTTTTTGAGAAATCCCTAAGTTTATTTCATAATTGGAAAAGGTTTGGTAAAGGTTTTGTTAACGGGTCAAAATTAGGGTTTTTGTAACGTTGTTCTGCCCAAATTGAGTAAACGGTTTTGAACTAAGCTTTGATATTTAAAGCATACTATAAAGTATTATAATGGTATTATCCTAAGTCGGTTTTGAATAAAAATGAGTTTTGGTCAAGAAATGAGAAAAACGGGAAATTAGGGTTTCGAAATAAGGTTATTTAATATAAAATAATCCGGAGGGTATGGGGACTTGATTTTTGGTATAATACCATGTTTACATATATAATAAGTATAAATGAAGTTAAAACGGATAAATATTAAAGTATTGAATATACCGAGTTAATCGGATATTTAGAAGTTTGTGCAGACCGGAAGGGTAAGCGCATGTACACTGGGGTTTCTGGCAAAGCGGGGGTGTCGCATAAATCCTAACTGGGAACTGGCATACCTCACTGGGCGATCCCAGAGTGAGCGTTTACTTATAGGAATGCGCGTCTTCGTATTATCGTTAAAAGAAAAGGATAACTGCCTAAAGGGCATTTTGGTCATTCTGACCTTTAAAAAGGAATGAACTTAATAATTGAATAGTATTAAAATAATAAGACATTAAAATAAACACAGGCAGTGTTTATTATATTAAACCTTGCGTTAACGCCATACAATACGCGATTAGGTTTAATTGGAATGCATATCGGATATTTTGCCTGAATTAAATGCTTAAGAGTATAAGGTAAGTTCTATGAGCCCACTTTTAAATGTTTTAAATGTTTTACTGTTTTCGGGCTGATATACATATAAATGTTATGAAAATATCTTCAAATGATTTATAACTGAAATATTGCCTATTTTAACTGATAGAACTGTTAAAAGGTTTTTGTCTGATATATGTGAAAGGTTATGAAAATGATTATTGATGAAATGTTTTACAGTATTAAACTGTTAAATGGTTGTTGAATTGAAATAAATGTGAAAAGGTTGTGATAATGTTTACGAGTGAAATGTCATAAACTGTTAAACTGCTTTACGAATGATATACATGGAAAATGTTAGAAAATGCGTTAAAATGCCTTTTACATGGTTTGTGCCGATACACACACGTGAAATGTTTTAAGGCCTATAACTGTTATAAATGATGATTACCTGTTATAAACTATTTTCGGGAAGGTTATAATGAACGAGTAATATAAAGGATGAAACTTTTAAATAAAGTTTTGAGAAATGGAAAATGTAAACATTTGGTCTAAGCTTGCGTATGTAAATAAGTGTTGGATAAATATGATCTTATTGGCCTTGTTGTGATTATAAGATGTAATCTATACTGGAATGATCCTATATCATATCCGTTTATATTTAAGGTGTGGTGGATATGTTGCGTTACTTCCTATATATAAGCACCCGTAATACAATAGAAAATGTTATAGAATCAGTCCAGTGTAGGTTTCACTGAAGTTTAACAAAACCAATAACATTATATTTATAGAACGATTATTTCCATATACGGGTGATGGACTTATATTAAAAAGGTTATGAGTCCAAATATAAAGGTTATTTAAATGGACTTTTGAAAAAGTTGAAAATGTTTATAAGGTTTTAATCTAAGCAGATATTGTCTAGTGAAAAGGGAAATTGTGGTTGTACAACTATAAGCGGGGAATGACGGTTCTCCGGTGTGACAACCGTCAGATTCACCATTAACTATTTCCGTTAGTCTCGTCAGCGACCCAGTTATACTACTTTCTTGTCATGTTAGTGTCACGTGCGTTTACGTGACCGAGCGTGTCTGCGTTTACTATTTGAATCGGTTGCATTGTGTGAAATAAATCACAACGTAAATAAATTTTTATAATTTGTTATGTGCCACAAGATGTCATTTGAACTTTTACAAAATAATATATATTTAATTACTAATTAATTTTAGTAATTTATTTCGTGACTTATGTGTTTCTTGAAAAATTGCATTTCGTAAGAAACCGGGTTTCATACGCTATTTATGTTTCATGTGCGTACACATTAACTAAACTTTTTCCCGACTAAATATTTCATGTTAAACGAGTTATAAAGAAATGAAAACATTCCTACTTGAAAATGCGTGAGCATCGGATCGTCTACTCGATCTAGCTATACGGACATCGAAACGTAATCAACCGATTGTTTTATTGATCAAAACGAACAATTACAACCAGTGTAAACACAGAGAATTGACACAGAGATTACACACTTAGAAACACACACTTAAGATTTGCTCACACGCTCAGAACTACTAAACACAAAGACCAAACTACTATATATACCCGATCGGCCGAACTCCCACCGAACCCCATGTTCGGCCGGTCCGAACTTCAGGTTCGGACCTAGTTCGGCCAACCCTATATTGGCTTGAACTTGGTCTTCGCTCGATACTTCACACGACGCACATTTCAGGTATCAACAAACTCCCCCTCGTCGTGTGCAGTATCACTTCTCTAATTTCTTCGACATCATCAAAACTGTATCTTCAATCAAGCTCCCCCTCAAGTAAAGATTCTGTTCGTCCAATGAAATGAATCTTCGAACAAACTCTCCCTCAACTTGATCGTAGCTTGGTCTTGAATACTTGACGACATTCTGTGTATTTCTGGTCTTTATCAACAGCTTCAGAAGACTTGAAGTTGTGATAGCTTGCACAACAGCATCCTGCATTAACATTTAAATAATCTTGGCGCAAAACGTATCTTCGAGACTCCAAGATATGATTTTGAAAAATTGATTTTATATCACGTGTTGATCAGATCGAAAATAAAGCAGAAACAAAATCTTTTTGGCTTTCTGAAAGTTTATATCAAAACACACCTAAAATCTTTTTGATCTTTTCTAAAATGAAATGAAATTGCAATACAGAATCAGACACAATTTTTGGTATGAGAAAGATCACTATATGGGATCATATTGATCATAACGCACTGAACTACACTTCAATTTCAATTAATTGAAACACATAAGTCATGTCGATTGCTGGTATAATTTGTCCATCTTAAGCTCAGACAGAATCATACTCATAACATCTGGATATGTTAAGGTATTGATTAGATTTGCTTTGACCAGTGTACCCCACACTATCAGACATATTCCGACATTTTCTGTTTTTCTTTCTTTTTCTTTTGTGTGATTGCATTTGTGAACTTTCACATTGCATACTATTTTTCATGATACAGTCAACTGTGTTTCATGCAAAAAGAAATAAGAACGTTAAATCGTCTACCTTAAGGTCGATCTTTCGATACGCAGATAAGGCCTCGGATTTAACAAAATAAGAAAAATAAAACAAGTTGAAATTGTATAACTCAACAACAATCAGGTCGGTACTTCCGTACACGCAGAGAAAGTCCGATGAGTTATACGAAACACCAAAGAAAATAAAGCAGAACGTCAAACGAACAACGATCAGGTCGATCTTTCGATACGCAGAGAAAGTCCGATCGTTTGACAAAATAAAGAAAATCAAACAAGATTAAATCTTTGCAAAATGAACACATGTATACACAGTGACTTCTCATTTTGAATTTCACACTTATTTTTCTTTTTGTGTCATGAAATATGCATCAAGATATTATCCACATGGTCAAGCATTAGTATTTAGTGTATATCACATCTGAATACTTTCTGATTTGTCGAGCCTACCAAGCACATCAAACAATGATCTTATGGCCCTTTCATCTACTTTATCCATAAGTCAGATACGTATGCCAATGTACCATCATTTCCCAATGATCAATTTCTCACAATTTTATATTTTGCAAGTATTCACCTTCCTTCATTATATATTTTGCATGTATTCACCTTCTCCCCATACCATGCATTTTCTCAATTACTCCCCCTAACTTACAATTCTCCCCTTTAAAATGAAAACTCTATTTTTGGATTTTCATTTTACACAAAAGTAAGACTTTATTTTTGGCTTTTTGAGAAAAAACGTAAGAAAAGAAAATTGATCAATCAACACGGATATGTTTCAGATTTTGAGAAAAATTTGTCATTAAATTTAAATTAAGCAGAATACTCCTCCAACAACAATTTTTCAATCGTCGATAGGTCTTCTAGAAGTACCTGCACACTGGACAACCTGATTAGTGCAAAATGACCCGAAGCGAATCGCTTCTGGTCGACCAGTGTCCTGATTTTGCTTTGAAACCACCTTAGGTTTCCATTCCTGTTGTTTTGGTAATTCAGTTTTCTATGAAACAGTCACAGGTGACTGTGATGATGAACCTACATTTTGATCCTTTGAAAACTTTGGAACAAAACGTTTTTGTTTTTGAAAGAATGTAGGTTCAAATTCATTAAAAACTCTGCCCTGTTCATCAAAGAATTTCTTGTTGGCAGATTTACCAAAAACTGATTTCTTATGAAATCTTTGTGATGAATCAGCAGGTGAGGGACAATCTTTTGCCATATGCCCTGGGCGACGGCAAATATAACAAATTCTTGTCGTTTTATCCCATCTTTGATGTACCCATTTAGAGGTAGGGCTTAGAGATTGAGAACGTTCAGAAGAAATGGTTGCTTTCACAAAGACCTCAGCAATCTTCCGAGCATCAACACAATGAAGTGGAAATTCTTTGTCTGAAAATAATTGATCCGAACCCTTGAGTTTGTAAAAACGTTCGGGTTGAATTTTATCAGCTTGAAAAACTTCCTTCTTCACTTGTTTCATCTTTAATTTCTTCAAATCTGAGGATGAAGATGCTTGAACCCCCACAGCTATATCCTTCTTCTCATGAAAACCCAAACCAACATTCTTGCCAGATCCTTTCACCTCCGATGTAGAATGTCCATTCTTGGCTAATCTTGTGAATTCAGCTTTCACATCAGGAAGTTTCTTTTGATCATAGAAAATTGACTCATCAATTTCAGGTTGAGACTGAATCTTGTCACTTGATGTAGCCGATTTCTCATTATCAGCAGAAGACGAACCTGATACAAACTTTGGTGCTGGAGGAATCTCAGATTGCAAGACCTTTTTCTTGTTTTTCTTGTTTTTCTTTTTCTTTACAACCTTGACTTCTTCTGAAGTAGAAGATGATATCATTGAATAATCAAAATCATCAACCTGTTCCTTCACTTGTTTGACAGCTTCCTTGATATGAGCAGGGGGTGATGCATTTTTATCAAACATCCTTTCAAAATTTGCATCATTTGCTAAGAAGCTTGTGAAAACCTGAGAATTAGAAACATTTGAGCAGTCTTTTTGCATCAAGAACTTGAATTTTGAGATCAGAAATTTGCTGTTGAGCCTCTGCAATTTCGTTTTCTTTAGCAATCAAAAGCTTGGCAACTTTATGAGTTTCAAACTTTTGCAAGCGAAGATTGTCAAGTCCTTCATGTAGCTCCTTCTTCAGTTTATCCTCATTTCTCTTTTGAATTTCCAGATTTGCAGTTTGAACCTTGTTAACCCTAACCAACTCACGCTTGTCATCCAATAACTTTTCCATATCAACTTGATATGCTTTGATTTTAGCATCAGATTCTTCAACACGCTTAGTAAGCAAATCAAGCTTAATCTTGGATTTATCAAACAAATTCTGAAAATCATTTGCAGCATCTTCTGCCTCTTCCTTCCATTTCTTCACTTCTTTCACTAACTCACCCTTTTCTTTACAAATTTCAGCTTTCGAAGTTGCAGCATTCTTCTTATCTTGCTTCAACACTTCTAAAACTTCATTCAACATTTTGATTTCAGTAGTCAAATCCTCATTCTTCAAAACCAAACTCTTTTCACATTCTTTAGAAATCTTCAATTCAGATTTAATCACCTCAAATTCTTCAGTCAATTGTTGAACTTTATTCATCAACAAAGCATTTTCCTTCATCAAACTCTCCAAATTTTCAGCAGATTCATAAGAACTTGGAATTGAACTAGTATCGGAACTAGTTTCTGAACAAAAATCTTCTTGTTGATCATGCGTAACTATCAATGCAGATGAATCATACCCAAACTGTTGACCCCAATCATATGCACCATCATTTTGAGCAATCAAAGCAGAGGTCTTACTTGTGCTACTAGTAGATGGTTGAGTAAAACCAGGCTTTGGTGATATAGGGACAACAGACTTACTTGCATGTGCCTGATGACAATCTTTAGCAAAATGTCCAAGTTGTGAACATTTATAACACTTTAATTTGGACTAGTCAAAACCCAATTTATCACCAGAAATATTCCTTCCATGCTTCTTAAAGAATCTTTTAGATCTTTGACACAACATAGCATATTGCCAAGATACATCCAATTCGGTTAGTTGATCATCATCAAGAGCATCAAGATCCTTACTAGTTAGCTTTGCATCAGCAACATTTTTTAGAATCAATCCAAAGGATGATGAAATCAACGCAGAAATCATTTTGGCACAATCATCGGTTGATTCCACCGAAAAAGCATTTTGACTTGAAAAATTTGGAATTGTAAAATTGCAACCTCTTGAAGAATTATTATCAGAATTTCCTAAAGCTCCAGCTATAAAAGCAACACTTGGTGTTGTATTCTGATTTGGTTTAGACTTTGCACTCATGCTTGCACTATTTTCACCATGATACAACTCAGGATGTTGCAAGGTAGCGGTTGACTTCTTGTTGTTCAACATTTCCATTTCCCGAGCGTGAAGTTTTCCAGTAAGCTCATGAAATGTCATTGTAGAATAATCCTTGTCATGAGTGAGTAACAAAACATAATTTTCCCACTTTTCAGGTAATGCTTCCATAATCTTTTCTTTTAAATCAGCATCAGATTTTTCTATTCCAACAACCTTCAATTCACTAATAAAATGTGAAAATCTTGAAACTAGAGCAGTAATGTTTTCGTTGTCATAATTCTGAAAGTTATCAAATTCTTTGTTCAAAACTTTCTTTCGACTCTTCTTATAATCAGCATTTCCTTCACATCGTGCGGATAAAGCATCCCATAATTGATTAGATTTCTTGCAAGTGCTAAATTGATGAAGCAATTCAGTAGGTAATGCCATAGTAAGATAACCATAAACTTTCTGCTCAAGTTCATAACTTTTTCGTTCAGTAGCATCAAAATCTTGAACTTCCTTAAAATCTCCATCTTCAGTTGGTCGTTCATACAATTTTCGAATTGGAATCCATAAATCTATGTCATTTGTGCTAATATAAGCAGAAAACCGTTTCTTCCAATTCTGATAATCTTCCAATTTCAACAGTTTGGGAACTTTCTGACTTGTTCCAATTTCGTTGTCAAAATTTAACATGGTTTGCATTGCGCTTTGCATTGCGGCAAAAGCTTGAAATTCCGACATCGTTGAAAATTTGAAAAATTCTGTCCTCCGAACTTGCTCCGAACCTAGTCTGCTGTCCGAACCTACTCCGAACTTAGTCCGAACTTAAATCAGACTCCGAACGAGCTCCGAACCTTGTCCGAATCAACTACTAGCTCCGAACTTCCACCTAAGTAGCTCCGAACCTTCACCGAACGTACTCCGAACCTATGAAGACTCCGATCTACCTCCGAACCTCAAATCTCACCGAACCTAGACCGATACACCACCGAACTCTCGCCGATCTCTCTCCGAGTCACCTCCGAACCTCAAGTTCGGAGCGGTTACTCCGAGCTTGCCCAGTAACCTCCGAACCTCGAAGACATTTTTCGAAAACTCGTGAAAACGGACTGATTTTGATGAAACTTGATATAGTGGACGAGAAAAACTGATAGAAAATGGTTTAGAAACAGTTTTGACACAAAACACCCGTGAGAAATGATAGAAAACACGTAATGAAGCTTGAGAAAACTTCAAAAACGCTCAATAATCCGAGAATAGCAACCACAGATCAGTAGAGTGAGCCAGAAAGCTCTGATACCACTTGAAAATGCGTGAGCATCGGATCGTCTACTCGATCTAGCTATCCGGACATCGAAACGTAATTAACCGATTGTTTTATTGATCAAAACGAACAATTACAACCAGTGTAAACACAGAGAATTGACACAGAGATTACACACTTAGAAACACACACTTAAGATTTGCTCACACGCTCAGAACTACTAAACACAAAGACCAAACTACTATATATACCCGATCGGCCGAACTCCCACCGAACCCCATGTTCGGCCGGTCCGAACTTCAGGTTCGGACCTAGTTCGGCCAACCCTATATTGGCTTGAACTTGGTCTTCGCTCGATACTTCACACGACGCACATTTCAGGTATCAACACTACTGTTTTAATTTCCAAGTTTTGGGTTTAGACTCCACTTATTACTTGTGTTTGGGTCAATTGGGTATGACTTATGAGATGGGACTAGAGGGATTAAATGTGTAATTTCCTAAAACATAAAATATGCCCAAATCTCCATCTCCTCCCCATTTTTACGCATTCTCTCTTCTCCCTCTCATCTCACGGTTCCATGCACTCACACCCACTTCTTCTCAAATTCTTGAATTCATCCATCAAAATGAGCAAGATTATGGGTTTCTAACCTCATTCAATCTTCAAGAAAGATAGAGGAAGCTCCAATTCCATCTCATCATCATCATCCGTCTCCTTCTTCTTCACCTAGTAAGCCCTAGAAATCTTCATGTTGAAATTTGTTGAATGCATGTGTTAATCTTGTGATTATGTGCAATTTGATGTGTAAAAATGCTCATGAAACTTGTTTTATGTTGAGATAAGTTAAATGTTGATTTGGGGCTGATTATGGGTTGATTTAGGTGCTGTATTTTGAGGTAAACTTTTGCCATGGATGTTCTTTGGTGAAAGCTTGTGTAGTGGAACATGAATTTTAGGTGTATGTGTTGTTATATGTAAGTTTCATGTTTTGGATTTTCTATAATCATCATATGTATGTTATGAAGGCTGTAATTCTTAGGTGAAATGTTGTTTATGGTATTACAAATCTCTCCAAAAAGTTTGATGATCAAATTGTTGACCAAAACTTTAAAACATAATTTTTGCAATTCCCCGTTTTTGGACAGATTCTGCCAGAAATTTGGGTCATATTGTACAGGTCATAACTTGCTCAATTTTTATTGAAATCGGTTGATTCTTTTTCCGTAGTAAAGTTCCATGTCTTAGCTTTAATGGGCTACTCGCACGCATTCTAAACCCTCCGTTTGGTCACCCAAAAGGCTGCTGCAAGTTAGGTGTGCAGGGTTGTATTTTTCAGCTAAAAGAAAACTTTGCATTTTTGTTGGACATGATTCTTGTGTTTTATTGGAGGGATTATTAAATGAAAATGTTGCTTATATATTAAAACTAAGATCTGGAAATTTTGGTACACAAGTTCTTAGTCTTGATCAAGTTATGCAATTATAAAGCCTACTTTGACTATTTGGTAAAAAGTTGATTTTGTCAACTTCCAACGCACGTAACTTTCTCAATACTTAACTTTTTGAGTTGACTCTTTTTGCAACATGTCCTAATTGTTGAGTAGTCTGTGCCTGCAAAATTTGAGGAGTTAACTCCAAGAAATGAGTAAATTAGGCGTGCCACCAAGTGAGTGTTCTATGTTTGACTTTTAAAGCTTGTATGTATGCATTTTGACTTGGGATTTTAATCTATGTTTTTCTCCTAGTTTAGGACTTGTGTTTAAGCGTTATAACCTAAATGAATGTCTGAAAACATGATTGAGTGTGATAAGCTATATTCGTCCTAGCGACAACCTCTAATCTGGTTGGACCATATTCACCAAAATAGGTCATTCACAACCAACCGTTAAAGTCAAGTGCTGAGTCTCAGTGCACACTAAGGTGAGTTTCACTACTTCATTTAGTTATATCCGGTTGAGGATGATAACACACAACTGGTTGCATCCGGTAAGGGATGGCAATGCTATGACAAAGGCATTTTGTCCGTTTATACGAATATCCGTTAAATATCACATGATTCAATGAATTGCATTTTAATTACAAAAAGTCCTTACTTTCTCGGGCTGTTAATATAGAATAGCGAGGTAATGTTGAGTAGTACTACTGGGGATTGACACCCCCGTTCAGTGGTGCACAGGATGCACCCTCCCGACTGGCGGTCGGACTGAGAACAATATTAGCCTAGAACTACCGTGGTCGGTAAAGACACGACGAAGGCAAATCGCACAGGCTAAATCTGTGACACATAGTCAGCTTCGGTCATGAACATTCAGGTGAACATAAGCATAGGCTAGCTACCTAACGATATGGATATTACTCGTAGCTTATGAATTGGTCTTTCATTATTCGTATACATTCTTGGTCTACAAAGTGAAGTGTAGACCGCTTTTGTGAACCCACTAGCTTTTGCTGACACTTGATTTTTGAATGCTTTTCAAGTTGCTTGGAGGATCTTAGAGGCACGAGCGTTGGCAATAATTGTCTTTTGTAAAACCTTTTGGGAATTGTATTTCAAATACTTTAGTACTTACTTTTGTTAAACCACAACCTTGTAAACTTTTTATGCTTCCGCTGAATTGCAAATGTGAACTCTGATTTATTAAATGTAATACACGACTGGCTTACCCTTAACTATGGCTTCGTTATGACTAAAGACTTGGATCCTGGTCTGGATCACACCCCCACACGGTTATACTCCGTTAGTGGAATTTGGGGGTGTGACAGATTGGTATCAGAGCCCTTGGTTACAACGAACCAGAACATTTTCAAGGTAAAATTTCTAAACTATAACTGTTTTCGGAAAGCTTTGGTTACAACTTATTCCCAAAAGTATTGACCCGCGTGCCGAAGTCGATCCTCACTTAGAATTCCTTGTTTATGTCGGTGTAGGAATTGGATTTTTGGGTAGAAATTTTTCTTTCCCGAGACTTGGAAATTTTGGAGATTTTTGAGTCAGAAAATTTCCTAAGTACAAGGTTAGCGAACTTGTTATTTTCTTCTTAGCGAACTTCATGTTAGCAAACTTACATTTGTTCTTAGCAAACTTGTGTTGCTCTTAGCGAACTTCCAGCTAGCGAACTTGACTCTTCTTCTTAGCGAACTACATTTCCTTCTTAGCGAACTTGAACAAGTCTTAGCGGACTTCCCTTTTTGCCTTGGCGGACTTAAACTGTTCTTAGCGAACTTCTAGCTAGCGAACTTAAGCAGGCCTTAGTGAACTTCATTATGTTCTTAGTGAACTAGAACTTGTGCTTAGCGAACTTAGATTGTGCTTAGCGAATTTGTGCTTAGTGAACTTAAGTTGTTCTTAGCGAACCTCAGTAGATCTTAGCGGACTTAATTTGTGCTTAGCGAACTTCAAGGGGATACTTGGAAAAATTTACAAATTTTGGTGTTGCGATTGTTGTACCATGTGTTGGAATGCACATGCTCTCTGTGTAGTGTATACAGGACCCTCGAGAACCCTATTTCACCATCTTTTTACTTGGCTACTATAGCAAAACTTAAATGATTAATCATGAGTGCTTGTAGTTCTGTACTAGCTTCATAATTAGTGTAAGACCCATTGTTTAGGATCCTGACATCTTTATAGACTTGAATAACCCTTAATGACATTGGTTGTCTTTAACAACCTTGTTTATACCTAACGGTCTTATCATACGGTCTTGTAGTGTAATGTGCTTTACAGCTTTGTTTAACGACCTTGGTAAGTTTACTCTTTATGATCTAGTTCATGACAGTCTAGACTCTAAGGCAATAATCCAACATATCTAAGCTAAATTCTCATACCCTCTTATAACATAAATAGGAGCTGTTATAGATCCTACTTGGGGTAAGTCACCCACTAACACAATCCGAGAGCAACTCCATTGAAATGCGTTAGTAAAAACGATGTTTAGCCTCGTGTAGGGGCAACACTGTATAGAACCGGATGGTTACTCATGGGATGCCTGCAACTGCCTTTGTTGCCCCAAAATGTTGACACCATTTTTCCTTGGCCGTTTTAGACCTTGCATTTTAATTTCATAGTTGTTGTGTGATAACTCAACATGGATGCGACTTTTATAACCTGCATGGAATTAAGCATGTGATGACTAAGATTATTATACTAATCTCTTTCTCTCTCTCTCTCTCTCTCTATATATATATATATATATATATATATATATGTGTGTGTGTGTGTGTGTGTGTATAATGGATTCATGATCGAGTCGGGCAATGACTACTCTATATCTCTAAGCTAAGTTGGGGGCGTTGTAGCATGCCCTACCAAAACTCCTACTGAACCACTTGCTTACCAAATCTTACCAACAGTAAAATTTAAATTGAATGAGTTGTTTATTCTCAAAACTTATCTCCTTGGCAAATCCCGGTCAGTTAACTTTGAGTTAGTGGCCACATCCTTAACACTCACCCCATGGAAACCATATACTACCTCACTAAATCTGGTAGCTAAAGTAAGAAGAACCAGCATGACCATACAAGGTAAATTACCGTTACGGGTGCACACGTAAATGTAATTTGCAGTGTATGGAAGCCCTGGGGAATTTTGCTCGGCAACCCACTGGATACGACCTTTCATTTCAAAAACCTCATAACATCGATTGTCATGTATGAGGGACTCAACCGTATGGTTAAGGATATCTATCAATGTTCGTTCCACTATCACACCTGCTCTCATCTCTTCTAGATATGGCTTCCAACCTATCAACTCCTTTAAAATGTTTGTGCAGATGATAACCCCAGTAAGACACCGTATTACTCACACCATCCGATGACGAGATCTCCCCTCGCGACGAGCGATCCGTGGTTTAGTTCTTAACTGATTCTAATTTATTCGCAATCCTAACTCTACTCCTGTGACATTAACCGCTATAACCATTCTTCAAGCTCTCACAATTGTGCAACAACTCCATAAACGTTAACCTGATGTAAATCCCAGACATCTTGAGTGGACAATTACACCTCAATCATTGTAACCAACCTTACGGCGGGGAAATCCTGTGAAGTTTTCCTCTTTTGACTAGTAACCCCTGATACATCTGTACGAGTCAAAAAAAATTGTTGTTAGCAGTCACGTCATGATCTCACACACTTTATACCTCACTACTAATACAATTTCACCCAACGGAGTGATGTTGGTGAAACAACTTCCTAAACCCGTATGATCTATTTTGTCTTCAACACTCGATTCATCTGTCAATTTAACTACCAAGGAACCTTTTCTCTTACTATCCCTCATGACTTGGATGGTCTTCCATCCTTGAGCCATTGCGGCTAGTTAACCTCTCTGATGACACTACCTTGTACCTTACTGTCGGGCGCTCCTGCATGACAAACATCGACAATATACAACAGGCAGCAGTATGCTGGGAAAGTTTCCACAACATCCACATCGAGATGACAGACATATTGCAAACATGGATACCCCTTGTTCTCATACCTTCTTCCCTATAAAACTTTCATTGGTAATCCCTGCTTCATAACCGATGGCGACTGATTAAATGATCGACTTAAACCTTTAAAAACATGTATGAGGAAGTAGTTTGACCTCTTACTGAACGAAGACACGTTTGAATCAATCGTACATGCGATGAGCTGCCCGAATAAAAAGAAACCTGAGGCCATATCTGATGTTACACTTGATACACAATGCTCAACGGTGGTCCAGAATAAGCTACCTGAGAAGTTGACTGATCCAGGGACATTTACTATCCCTAGCATATTTGGAACTTACAAGATCAACCATATATCTGCTCGTGCACACATGAAGATAATCCCTAGAAGTCCCCTAACTTCCACCTTAGACTAGACTTAAATTTGAAAAAATATTGCATTCCATTCCCTTTGTTGTGATCTTGCATTTTTAGAATTTTAACAAAATCTGTTCATTTTGGCTTGTTAAACTGTAACATTGATGTGTTGCAAACACATTCGATTTTCATTTGTGTTTTATATAGTGTTTGAGTTAGTTTTGAGTCATTTTAGGTTGTTTCTATTTAATTTTAGTTAAACTTTTTTGTTTTTTAGTCTTAATTAAGTTTTTAATGTGTTTTGTAGGAGTTTGAGGTAAATCCTGAGGCCACATGAGAAGTGATGAGGATGGAAAATAAATTAGAAGACCAAGTGCTAAAAAGAAGATGCTAGGCGTATCGCCTAGCAGGGAAGATGTCCCAAGAGATACGCTTAGGGAAGGATGGAATGGAAGCTCCCGAGCGTTGACCCGACTATTTTGTCAATAGTCGTATCGACTACAACATAGAGACCTTCCAATCGATATGATTGGAGGACAAAAACCCGTAAACTTAAGCTTTCTTTTATAAATCCGATGTTAGGGTTTGAGTTCGGTACTTTTGACTCTACAACCGATTTTGGAAGATCTGAGAGACGATTTTGAAGACCAAGAGAGGCTGGAATCGAATAGGAGATCCTAGAATCAATCATTCGTCTACGAATTCACTATCCGGTTTATTCCTTTCATTCGATTTCTTGCATTTTCTTAGTTGAGACCATCTTCTTAGTTCAAGATTCAGACTTTGTGTTTGTTTTGGCTGTGATTATGGGGGTAGGCTAGATTTTTGTTGCCCATCTAGACCGTTTCTGATGATAAATTAATATTTACAACTTTATTCGGTATTTGATGACTTGATTGATGATTGACAATTCTTTAAATTCTATTAGTTATGTTGATTGACAATTCTTTAAATTCTATTAGTTATGATGATTGAATGCATAGGTGTACGTGAATTAGGGTTCCAGTTGATGTTCTAAACTAGTCCAATCTACGAATGCCTTTCAGTATGGGTTGGGTAATAAGTTAGTGTGACTTTTTGTTTGCTAGTTGATATAGTTAGCTGTTGTAGTTAGTTATAGGATAGAATAGAACTTGTTGTCTTGATTCTCATTTGTTGCTATTTCTAGACAATCCAAAGGTGATAGGAATATCGGGTAGTTGGGTTGATTAGTGAACTTGGATAACATCGCCTCGGGTTAGGGGTGCCCTAGGAATTTAGTTAATCTGCTAGTTCATGTCAATTGTGATAGTTAGTGGTAGCTCCTGCTGTCTTAAAGTGCTCGAGATTGTTTCGGAGGCGGTTAGGATTAGTTCAAGTGGGAAGTACCACGAGGTGAACCCTTGTCCGAGCATTAGAGTTATCAGTTAGAAACAATCCAAAAGGTGACCTAACCGCCATTAGAGTTGTCAAAGCCGAATGAAGTTGTTAGTGTTAATTAGGATTCTAGGTCTAGGTGGTACCTTTCTCAGTATTTGAATTTCCCTAAAGTTCTCTCATTTTCGGTTGTTAGTTGATTAGTAGTTAATTAAACTTTGAAAACCAAACCACTCAAATTTCCATTTCATTAAGTCCTAGGTTAAGTCTTGTTCAATGTTCATTAATTTCCTTAGGGTTCGATATCCGATCTTCTATAGCTATACTGTCAGCGATAGGTACACTTACCTTAGGTTCGGTTTAGTTTCGGTAGTTTCGGTAAAATTAGTTGTGTCTAGGTATAAAAAGAAGGCCTAGTTTTTATTAGTCATATTAGTACCATTCCGAATACATCAAACATCCTAATTTTGTAATGATTTGAGTCTATTATTTTATTTATGTTTTAATTCAGGTTTTTAGTGAAATAAGTTGGTTTAGAAATTTAATCGGGTTATCTAGTGGAAACTATTAATTACTAAGTTGAAATTTAGTAATGGATGGTTAACTAGAGGAAAGTGGGAGGATTGAATGTGTAAATTAGAGTGTTGGCCAAAATTCATAAAAGTTATAATAATGAGGGACCATAGCTATAAAATTAGGGATTAAATCAAGTATAGGTCCTCCCCAGATAGGGAGATCACGACCAGGAGAAAGAGAGGAGGAGACCAACCTAAGTTCTTGAAGAAATCTCCAAGTTGAGTGCGTTGAAGTGTGAATTAAGAAGGGGGAAGCCAAATCTGGGTCTAGGAAACCTTCTACATCTCGATTTTATCCTTGGTTCTTGAGTTCTTGGTCATGTAAGTGATTTTTAGATTTGGGGTGATTTTATGGATTTAAACTAAAGGCCAAATTGATGTATGAAAGCTTTGGTATAAGTGATTATGACCTTATATGATGCTAAATTTCTTCTTGCATGATTGATCTTGTGTATGTCTAATAGAATGTGTGATGGGTGTTCATAACCATCACCTAGAAATCGATTTCTAGGATGAAGGGATGGTTGGGTGGTTTAATTTTTCACTAACGAACCTATATTGAATGTACTTGATATCATGGAATTTAATGTGTATGTGGTATAAAATGGAGATATGGATGGCTTATATGTTACTTGATAGCTAGAATGACTAGTGTGCACACTAGGTACTCAATGAAATGTTTGAATAAGAATGATAAGCTGCATATGCTGAATTCATGAGCTTGATTAAGTGTTGGTATGTGGATTATATGAATTATGAATGTGTAATGGTAATCTAAGCAATGAAATGATTATAGGTGAAGCGGGAGAAAGCTCGGGTCATCAACGAGAAGGCAAGAAGAAAGTTTAAAGGTAACACGTAGTAGCTAGCAAGATAATGCTATAGATTGTGAATACGAATTGAAAACCATGTGGCATTTGATGAGATACATGTGTTTGGACATTTGGAATGCAATTGGGAAATTGGTCATGACATATGACCAAGTTGAGCTGTGGGTATATGACCTATTTGGGTTGAGCTGTAAAGTTGTGGCAAGATGAGGATCTACTATGGTTATAGTCCTCAAATTGTCCCAACAAGAAATTGATTGGCTTGGCACAATGTATATGTGCCAAGGGTGAAATATGATGAAGAAATTTGCAGGTGAAAGTATGATCAAGGAGTTGTTTTGTAAAAATGTCTTAGCGGGTCAAACGGGTTGGGTAAGGTGTGAACATTACCCGACTAGTAAATTTAATATGAATTTATGCGAAAGGTGTAAAACACCCTTAATGTAGGTAATAGTGAGTTTATAGCACCAACTATACATGGAATTGAACCTTAGTGAAAATGCAGGAAAAATGAATTAGTATGGGAAAAATGACTTGGAGCCATGGAAAATTGGCTCCAGCCGTATCGCCTGGGACAGCCCAAGGCTCTAAGCGATACGCTTGGAGCAGCTGTCCAGGTTTGTCCTTTGTTTCTTGTTTTTAATTGATGCATTGTTGTAATAGCTATAGTGTGCCACTAATACTAACGTGTTACTAGTGTTATTGGCAGGTAAACATTAGTTTTTGGTTCAAGATCGAATCGGAGGAACATGGAACCGAACACCCGGTCTTTTGGGAAATAACGTTGGTCTTGTTAGAATGAATGTAATGTAACCATGCTCTAATGAGCTGGATGGTTAAGTTTACCAGTAATGTGTAATTTTGCTAAACTAGATGGGCAGTTTTTATAAGTTAAATGATGAAATTTTCTAACTCTGTTTTCCAAAAGTCAAATTGTGCGAATTAAGCGGGTTGGGACCTTACATAAATGGATACGATCTTGGTCATCTCGGCCTCCCAAGGTCCGGGGTGTGACACACACCCTCTTTTCTAACGACCAAGTAAATTATATCCGACTAATTAAATTAAACAATAAAACTAAAAAATCCGTTTCTCCCTCCTTCCACGCAAATGAGCGTAATGCTACAAATAAGCAAAACTTCAACATGTACCTATGGTAATTTGTAGCTGGGGTGGGGTTTGAATTGATATTGAACCTCCATATTGAAGATATCATTCCCTCTCTTGACGACTCCGCCACCTAAGAGATTTGATTATGTCGGGTCGCGTCATTAACATGACTCCCCCACCTAAGAGATTGGAGGTGTCAAAATTATTCGTAACCGGAAAAAACCAAAAACCGAATCATGTCTGTAACCAAAATAACCTATCCAAATTGCTTATTCGGATTTCGATTAAAATTTCCTTATTCAGATAACTAAAACAAATTCAATCGCATAAATAGAACAGGAACTTATTTAACTGGATAACCGAACCGAATTCAATCGCATGAAGAGAATTATTGGGTTTAATTTATTGGGTTAAACATTTTTTAGGTTCGGATCTCAAATAATAGATGATGTGTTGCAAACACATCTCATTTCCAAGGTCTTTTATTTATACATTTGAGTTAATTTGAGTCGGTTTCCTTTAGTTTTAGTTGTTTTTAGCTAAGTTTGAGTCTTTGAGTCTTTATTTATGTTTTTATATGTTTTTGTAGGTGTTTAGTCAATTTTCGAGGCCACAAGAGAAGCGGGCAAGATTTATCAAGAAATTAAAAAAGAAGTGCTGAAAATAATGGACTACGCGTATCGTCTAGTCCCTTGAAGGTTGTGCGCGATATGCGTGAGGCAAGATGGTCAACGGAAGTTTATAGTCGGTTTGACCGACTATTCTGTCGCGTAGCAAGTCCCAGGCGTATCACCTGGGAGATTTTGGGTAGTAGGCGATACGCCTACATCTTTAAAACACGCAAAAAGAGGTTTCGTGATATAAATTCAATTTTAGAGTTTGTATTCGATTTTTCTGCACCTGCGTTCGACCAGAGAGAGGCTGAGAGGCGACTTTTGAAGGCAGAGAAGGTGGAATCAAGAGGAGATCGACCCGGAATCATTATTCGATAATCAATTTTGCAATCCGGTTCCTTTCCTTACTTCGATTTCTTGTTCTTGATTAGTTCTAAAACCATGTTTAGGGTTAGAGATTCTGTTTTTATGGCTTCTTTTGCTTTGATTATGGTGGTTGGCTAAACTTCTATCACCACCTAGACCGTACGATGACTTTTTGATATTTATGAACGTATTTGATGTTTGACAACTTGATTGATGTTTGTTTCTATTAAATTCCATTAATTTTCTGTGATGATGCGTTTGTGTACTTGATTGAGATTTCTAGTTATAGATTAATCCTTGCTTTGCTTGCGGATGTCTTCCAATTTGGGTAAAGTAGTTAATTTGTAGGGTTAAACTTGCAATTTAATGTGATTGCTTAATTGTGATTATAGGGTTAGTTGATAAGTGGTTAATTGAATCTTGTATGCGGCTAGCTAAATAAACTTAAAAGGGTGATAGCTATTGGGTAGTCAGGTTGGTTAAGTGCTTAGGGATCGAGTTGTCCCAAAAGGAAACTCCCTAGGTTATTTTTCTAACTTGTTATTCCGAATTGTTTACAGTTGGTTAGTGGTAGCTCCTGCTAGCCTAGGGTGCCCTAGATTAGATTCGAGGGTGGTTAGGTTTAGTTGAGGTAGGAAGTACCCACAAGGTGAACTCCTGTTCGGGCGTTAGTAGCAATTACTAGGAAGGACTTAAAAGGTGAACTAGGATCCATCAGAATTGTCAAAGTCAGGTTCGATTATAGGTATTAATTGGGATTCCAGGTCTAGGTGGTGTCTTCTTGATGTGCTCGGAACGTACCTAAAAATACTATAAAAACCTAGACCTAAACTTAGACCTAAGACACACCTAAGTTTACCGAAATAACCTAAACCGAACCGAACCTTAAGGCAGTGAACCTGTCGGATTATAGTAAAGCTAAGGCAAGACCGGAATATCGAACCTAGGACACTCTAATAACAAGACTTAACCTAGACCTAGAAATTGGAAATACTGAGTAAATTGGGGTTTTGATTTAAGATTTGATTTAACTAACTTAACTAACTCAACTGACAAACGAAAGCAGGTAACCTAAATACAACCTTCAAAAACAGAGAAAGATACCACCTAGACTCGGAATCCTAATCACTACTGACAACTTCAATCGGTTATGACAAATCTGATGGTGGCTAGTTCACCTTTTAAGTCCTTCCTAGCAAATGATCCTACGCTCGGACAAGAGTTCACTTTATGAGTACTTCCTACTTCAACTAAACCTAACCACCTCCGAACCTAATCTCGGGTACCTTAAGCTAGCAGGAGCTACCAATAACTAACTATAATGATTTGGAATATCAAGCTAGAAAACTAACCTAGGGAATTTCCTTTTGAGACAATCCGATCCTAGACAATTATCCAACCCGACTACCCAATAGCTACCACCCTTTTAAGTCTATTTAGCTAGCAGCACACAAGATTCAACTAACTAATTATTAACTAATCCTATGACCACAATGAAGCAATCACATTAACTTGCAAGCAAAACCTACAAGATGACTACTTTACCCAAACCGGAAGACATCCGCAAGCAAAGCAAGAATTAATTAACAACTAGGAAACTAAATCAAGTACACATATGCATCATCACAGAAAATTAATGGAATAGAAAAGATCATCAACATCAATTAATAAGTCATAACCGAATAAAAGTAATCAATAATAAAAAGTCATCACAATGAGTCTAGGTGGCTCTAAGAGTCTAGCCAACAATCATGTTAATTACAACAATCATAATAAAAATCAGATCTTTAAGTTCAAACATGATCAAGTCTAGAAATTGACAAATACAAGAAAGAAATCGGTGAACCGTTTAGTGATTCTGGATGAAGATGCGATCCACCGATGAACTCCCCTTGATTCCTAGTCTCCTCTGCCTTCGAAATCGCCTCTGGGAACCTCTCAATTCGTCTGGAAGTCGAAGAATGTCGAATGGAACCCTAAAAGTCGAATTTATATCGACTAAGCAAAGTTTGCGGATTCTCAGGCGGTAGGCGTATCGCCTACAAACATATTTCCTCCAGGCGATACGCCTGGAGTCTGCTACGTGACAAAATAGTCGGTCAAACCGACTTAAACCTCCTGTTGACTTTTCCTTCGCGCGCGTATCGCTTACAAAGCCTCTCTCCCCAGGCGATACGCCTGGGGATCCTTCTCCAACACTTCTTTATTTTCTTTCTTCTTTGAATCCCAAATTTCTCGCGTGGTCTCGGGACTTCATCAAACTTCTGCACAAACTTGTAAAACCATAAATAAAAGACTCAAGGACTAAACTCAACTAAAAACAATTAAAACAAACACAACCTGACTCAATTTAACTCAAATAGACACGTAAAAGACCTCTGAAATGAGATGTGTTTGCAACACATCACTTCTCGCATTTGATAGTTTCCTCAAGGTTTGTTCTGCTGTCGGACATTAGTGTTAGTTAAGTTAGTTAATTAAATTCCTAAAATACAAAACCCAAATTACTCTATATTTCCATTTCTTAGGTCTAGGTTAATTCTTGTTTTCGTAGTGTCCTAGGTTCGATATCCGGTCTTACCTTAGCTTTATTATAATCCGACAGGTACACTTGCCTTAGGGTTCGGTCTAGTTTTAGGTAGTTTCGGTAAAATTTAGGTGTGTCTAGGTCTAGGTTTAGTTATTATTTTTAGTGTCGTTCCGAACATATCAATAAACCAAAAAAATTAGAAACCTAAACAAAACAAAAAACTGTTAGTCCGATCCCCAGGTGAATTTTCAGCTATAACCAAAATCAGTGTTGAAGAAATTGCGATTAATCGCCGATTAATCAACAATTAATCGCTTGGCGTCCTTCAACCGTCTACAATTAAGGGTTTGAAGGTCAGTTGCTCAACGACGGTCAACATCGACTCTTGGCGGCCCTTGGCAGTCTTGGCGTTCTTGAAGGTTAGCAAAAAAAATTGATTAAAAAACTTTAACAAACCTCAAAATTCTCCTTGTAGGCGTATTTTAAAAGAGAGTATGAATCCGAGGATGAGATGGTAGTGTTTGCAGATGAGTATGAGTCGGATGGAGTCCAAAAGGTTAAAGAAGATGAAGATTTAAATATGAAAATGTGTTTTTTAGACTATTCAACATATTAGACTTTACTATTATAGTTTTTGACTTAAACGTTTATTTAAGTACTAGATTATGATTTTTTTAGGTTATATACTTATTTACTTATTTATTATACTAAGATATCGTCATATTGGAAATATATACACGTTTATATATATATTTTTTATAATAATTTGGGGTCTCTGATTAATCCCCAATTAATTCTTGAATAATCCGATTAATCGCTTAACCCCAGTCGACCGTCGAACGATTTCTGCAATTCGGTCCTCGGTTCTATAAAAAATTGCTTATTCGATAACCAAACCGAATTTAATCGCATAAACAGAATAGATAGAAACCGATTTAACTGGATAACCGAATTGAATTTATTCGGATGAAGATAATTATTGGGTTTAATATGTTGGGTTAAACACCTTTTCGGTTCGGATCTCAAATAATAGACCAAAAAAAAAATTTAAAAACATAAACAATGGTAAGGTTCAAATAAAAATCATTTTTATTGTACAAACTTAAAAACTAATGTAAAAACCATTAAATTTTAATTAAATAAAGACTGTTTAAGTAATTTTTGTGTGTTTTTTTCATGCCTATACACATGATGGCCACCTGACGACCTAAAAAACAAAAAAAAATGTTTTTTTTGTCTGTCCGACTATGTTGCATATATGCAACATGTTATGTTTCATATGTTGCATATATGGAACATAGTCGGATAGACAAGATGAAAAAAAAAATAAAAAACTTTTCTTTTTAAATCATGAGGTGGATATGAGTGGATATACGTGAAATTAAATTAAAAAAAATATAAAATTACCTAAAAAAACCTCATTTAATATAATTCTTCTTTGATTTTGTAAGTTTTTACAAGAGATAATCCAAAACTGTTAGTCTGATCTATGGTGAATTTTCAGCTATAACATCCTGTTGATTTTATAAAATTTTAATTGCAAGTTGTGACTTGTGAGTTATATTCATGAAGTTCCTGATCACTGGGTTATTTTAGTCCAGTCTTTTTGTTCATTTTCACTTCAAACATTAGGGTAGATATTCTTCATCAATAAGTTAGTTTACTCCATGTCTGTTTTTGTTCATTGTCACTTCAAATATACGGTTAATAAAGACGGATGTGTGTTTTTTGTGTATGGTTATGGGGGTACGGGAAAGACCTTTTTGTGGAATACATTATCCACTGTAATTAGATCAAAAGTAGATATTGTTTTAACTGTTGAATTTGGATAAAGACAGTTATCCAATCAAGGTAATAAAAATATAGTGTTTAAATCTCTCTTCTAAAATTTGTAATCATTATTAAACTTTTTTATTATTATTGAATTATGTTTTAGTGTTTTACCAATTATTTATTCCATATTATCTATCTATCTATACTACTATTAAACACATACTACTATTAAACACAAGTTTTTAAAGTACAAATGTCATCTTTTAAAGTGTGCCACATAGGATAAATCCTATGTGTCAATTTGTGAGATTTTTGAATTAAATAATTCAATGGAAAATTAAATTCTTTTCACATAAAAACTATCTATATATATATATTTTTTTAAAATAACACAACTTTAATTAATCGTATCTTTTTCATTTCTGAACAAAAAATCGATCCGTAAATTGCTTTGGATTCGTGACAGAAAACCCAACAAAACTAGATCCATATTGCTTAGGTTTTGATCAACGAATAATGGTGAACAAATTAAAAAACAAAGTCACAGTCTCGGGTATTTACCCGGGTTACTAACTAGTATTTACAGCCCGACTATTTAAAGCAAGCACTCCTCCAAGTAAACTAAAAGAACCCTACCCTAACTGGCTGCGATACAACACTCAAATTGACAGTTCCATCTCGCGTGGCGAGGAGCTATCTATGTGTCTGATACAGGTTTGTCGCTGTCGATATAGCTAGCTTGTTTACTTGAAAAAGCTTTCAAACCAATTTCGTTTTGTAGGTCAATCAGTTGGTGAATTTCATAAAATGTGGGGGGCTCGCGGATTCGACAAGAACTCTGGTCCTGGTGCTGCTCCTCCTCCCAGTCAACAAACACATTCCTTAGGTTACCGACCTCCTTCTCAATCACCATCATCCTGGTACATTCCTTAAGATTGATCTAGTTGTATTAACAATCATCTATGCTGCTGTTTTAAGTAACTTACTAGAAGAAGATGTTATGTTAGATTACAGACCTGTAGTATACCAAATTTCTCAAAGATGCAACTTTCTGAATGGAACCCTAAGTATGTATGTTTAACGCATGCGTGCGTTTTTATGGGGTTGTTATTTGTTGTTGGCGGATATGAATCTTCTCTACAAGTCTATCTTACTTAGAAGTCACTGATATATAGCTCTTCATCTCCTCTCCTCTAGGTTTAATGGTTCTTCTCTGAAACCTGATGGTCTGCCTATTCTTCCGTCACATAATCGAGGAACTGAGTTTCCTGCCTTAACCCAAGCTCAAGATTTGAAAAGAACAAGATCACCACCTTCACACTCTACTTACAAAGATGTTCTGCAAGGCTCAACAAATGTCATGGGGAGGCAAGTTACATCATTCTCTTGTTCAGTATAGTCAGTTGAGGTTATTGCTGTTTGTTTCCTACTGCTTTCTTGGTTAGTTGGCAGTGAAATGGATGCTATGTTTGACCTTGCATAGATTGTTTGACTACTGGTTATACATTGTTTATTGAAATGCCTTGCAATACCATGGAAGCTAGGGGTCAAATCAATGCGAACGTATTTTTTAAGGATTATTGATGAACAAAGAATGATAAATCTGGTAGAACTTGCTGATTGTTATTTTAAATATAAACATCGAAGAACAACGGAAAATACTTTTCATCAGATGATCATTCAGAAACCGCTTTAGATTATGTTTTACTAAAACTTCTATTTTATCCACGTGTGATCTTCACCTAAAGCTACTGACTATAATTTGACGAGTATTTTACTAAAAAATATTTAAGACTTGTACTGTATTGCGTTGTTGATAATTGCAGGTCGATTGTTGGTGATTGTTATATTTTCAGACGAATCTATCAATTTTTGTACATTATCAATATGAAATATCTTGAATTGATATGGTGGAAGTTATTATATCTTGCGCTACTATCCTCACTTTTAGATATAATTCACCATATAGAGTTATTATTGGCAGGTTAAACTACTTTAAATTTGAACGGTCTTTGTTAGTTGAGCCAAAATGTTTTTCTTTTGTCTTTCTTATGTAAGGTTTTCTCAGTATCAAGTTATGCTCTTTACATTTTTGCAGCCACCCTGTTCCTCAGATAACCAAGTTTCCTCATAGTCATCAAAAAACTCTTCCAGGTGAAGGGTTTGGTCCTTCGATTGAAACTAAAAGGTAAATTTAACCTCCAAGCTCGTTTGTGAACATTTTGCCAGCACTGTTTTGCAGAATTAGCTGTTAGTAAATCAATTTTGATCAGTGTTGTATAACGTGGAATTACGCGGCGCCTAGGCGCTAATCGGAACTTTACCGAGGAATTTTGGGCTAGGCGGACCATTAGTCGGTTTGGGGGAAAATCGGAAAAAGACGTACCTAGTCGGTCAAGGAGGTGGCTAGGCGGTGTTAAATTTTAGCCGGATTTGTGTATTCTGGCGACCGGTGATGCCATTTTCGCCGGAAGTCGGGAAGAAGTAACAGAGTAGTAGACGAGGAAGAAGGACGGAGGCGGGTTCTGCTGTTTAGGCTTTTTAGGGTTTTATTTAGTTTATATATTTTAATATTTAGTCCCTTAATCTTTTACTACTTTACAATTCATCCCTAAACTTATTAACTTTTTATGTTAAAACTATAAAACTAGTTAGGATATTTTAACATTAATCCCCCTCTATATTTACTAGTTCACATTTGGTTCTTATATTTATAAATTTATATGAAAAAAGTATAAAAATAACATTATATATATATATATATATATATATATATAGGGAGAGGATCATTTGAGAACCAATTGGGTTTGAGAACTAAAAAGAACTAATCTCAGCCACTAGTTTATATATATGGACCCCCCCCCCCCCCCCCATGAATTATAATGGTCCCCACTTGAAATTAGTGGTGGAGATTTAGTTCTCAAAAGTTCTCAAAATAAAAAGTTCTCATTTGAACCTAACCCTATATCTATATATATATATATATATATTTAAAATCATATATAAAATTACAAACCGATTAATCCCGATTAAATGCTAGGCTGTACTCGACCGCCTAGCGCTTTCTACAACATTGATTTTGATCCGTATCTGTATACAATCTTTAGCCAAGTGATCCCATGCATTAGGTGCCTATTATTGTGTTCCTCATGTTTATTTATTTAAGATGATCCCTCCTTTCTAGAGCACCATTTAAATTATTTTTATCTACACATAATAAGTTAGAAAACTGCTAAAGGAAAAAACTGATCAGTTTCTGGTTTGTTGAGCTATTTCCATGCTTGAGTGTGCCATGTCCACTTTCATGCAATAATTTTTTTGGTGTCTTGATCCCTATCTAGTTGTCACTAAAATTGGTTTTTTTCTTTCTTTCTAGAACTAGCCTAAGTAAGTATTGAATGGCTTCTTGATATAGTGGTAGAAGACATTCCTAGAAATGTATGATAAATATGTAATTTAGGTTTTGTGTGGTCTTTTAGTATTCTACGTATCAGTTTGACCCATATTGTTTTCTATATATTCTCATTTGGTGAATGATGTAAACATGTTATTTGAACTTCATTTCTTTCCTATCATCATGCACTACATGTTTTTGAACATTCTCCCTTGTGTTTTGTTGTGTAGGCCTTCTGTATCTCCTCCCAGATTAGGCATAAGGCCCAGTAATGTTTGGACTCCACCATATACTGATTTTGATAAACCTGCAACCAATCCAAGTGAATTACCTGTTCCGAAAAGGACTAGGTTGCCTTTTTCAACTGATCTAGGGTTGCGAGGGAACAAGTCTTTACATGATGATGCCGAAAGGTATGAAAGGGTGATGTTATTGACTAGAGGTGTTGGCTATACACGTTGAAACAGCTAGCTTTTGGGTACGGGCTGGGCTGGGATGACCGTGACGCTATTTTCTCCATATTTTTATGTAAACATTTAGTGTGTCAAGTATAGGGTGGTAGCAAATATTTCTAGAAATACAAGTTCTCTATGGTCTTTTATCTTCTATGCATCACCTTGAACCATCTTGTTCTTGTATATATTTTTATTTGGTTGAGGATATTGGCATTTTATTTTACATCCATTTTTATTCCTATTTTCATGCAGTGAATGTTTTTGAACATCTCCCTGCTGTTTTTCTGTGTAGGCCTTCTGTATCTCCTCCCAGATTAAGCGCAAGGCCCGGTACTAACGTTTGGACTCCACCATATACTGATCTTGATAAACCTTCAACAAATCCAAGCGAATCATCTGTTCCAAAACGGATTAGGTCACCCTATTCAACTGATCTAGAGTTACGGGGGAACAAGTCTGTACATGATGATGGTGCCGCAAGGTATGATGCTACTGACTAAAGGTGGTGGGTATACAGGTTGAAACAACTAACTTTGGGTTCCGGTCGGGCTGGGTTGACCATAACACTTCCTTCTCCAAATTTTCTCCAAATTTTCTCTAAAGTTTCTATATAAACAAATAGTTATAGTTATAGTTATGCTAAGTTTTTATTTATTTATTTATTTATTTATTTATTTTTAATCATTTTATGCTAATTTAACTTATCTAATAAAATGATTCATTAACATTTCTTTTCCCTTCCTAATAATCAACCACAGAGAATTGCAAGCCAAAGCGAAGCGATTGGCCCGTTTTAGAGACGAACTTAGCGAACCTGAGGCAAGTTATGCTGTCAATAGAAACCAAAAGCCACTGCAGCCTGATTTTTTGGGTATGGAGAAAAGAAAGTTTGTGGCTGAAGCTTCAGATATGACAACAGGACATTTACGTAATAGCAACCTACAAATTGATGGTGAAGATCAAGATTCATCAACGGTTATCATTGGATATTGTCCAGATATGTGTCCAGGTGTTCTTTCATGTATTCTTATTAAGGCTAGGGGTGTAAACGAGCCGAGCCCGAGCTTCGTTTAAACTTAACAAAGACAGAGCTCGAGCTCGGCTCGATTCGAGCTTTATTTTTGAAGCTCGAGCTCTGCTCGTGGAGAATTATTTAAGTTCGAGTTCGGCTTGGGCTCGGCTCGTTTATAATAAATTTTTATTTTTTTATATATTATTATAATTAGATTTGTATATATTTAGAATTATAACTTTTATATAGAAAATAATACATATTATTTACTTATTTTATCACAATTTTATACATAATAATAATTATTTTTAATAAATTAAATAAAACTATATAAATAAAAGGCTCGTTAAGGCTCGCGAGCCGGCTCGAGCTCGTTACGTAAAGCTCCGACTCGAGCTCGCTTAGTAAATGAGCTCTTTTTCAAAGCTTGAGCTCAGCTCATTTCGAGCTTTTTATCGATTTGATCTCGAGTAGCTCGCGAGCGGCTCGGCTCGTTTACACCCCTATGGCTAACATTATAAACACATTTTGTTTAAAGCTCAAACTATTAGGCACTTCTTGCATGTCTGATATGATTTATGATGATACTTGAGTTCACTTTGTTTGCTTGTTTGTTTTATTTTCTAGATGTACATCTTTTCTCTTTCTAAATAACAGTTATTTCAGTTTTAAGTTGTAAAGAAACTTTGTTTTGTATAAAGGAAAGAAGATATTTAAGGCATAATGTTAGTTCCACATAAGCTGTCTAGATATCCCACATTCAAGGAAGCTGTTGATTTTCTTTTTCCATCTAGTCTTTTAATAGAGCACAAGTGGACGTTATGCACTTAATTATACTATGGTGATATTGGTATAGGACATACGAAGATATCTGGACGTGTTTGCTAAGCTAATCATGGATGTAATGTAAATATATCACATGGTTTTTAAATGCACATGTGGTCATGTGCGGGGGCATTCACTCAACCTGCAGGGTGATATTTACTGCTACAAAAGTATCCTGTGTTTTCTCCCCCAATAATCTAGGATAAATTGGCTAAAAGAAACTCCTACTCTTTTGTTAATAAAGTATAAAAAGATAGCATCATCTATCGTGTGAACAACATTTAGATTGAAGCATTTTAAGAAATAAAGTACCAAAAGGCATAACTCAATCCCAAACAAGTATACAGTAAATAGTAAACATTAGATGTTGAAGATATGAGACCTGGTAACTAGTCCTATCTGGACTTTAAAGTATTGCAAGCAGCTTAATGTAAATGATTTTTAATAATCCTGCACTATAATTTTGCTGCTTCCTGTTTCAGAGCAAGAAAGAGCAGAGCGAGAGAGGAAAGGAGACCTTGATCAATATGAACGTTTGGATGGGGATAGGAATCACACAACTGAATCTCTTGCAGTTAAAAAGGTAAGCTCGTTGGGCCTGCTTTTAACATCAGGCCAAAATGGGATGGATACGGTGGACCTCCAAACATTTTGTTGTGCTTCTAGATCATTAATGTGGTAAAGCCTTAATTATGATTAGAAACACAATATTATTACAACAATTATGATCTAGATGTATGAATAAACATGACTCAGGAGGTTATATACACTACAATGGACTTTGGGCAATTTTCAACCTGTTTGATCTGTCGAAGCTCATTTGACCTGTTCCTGTTTTCACAAGTATTTTTGTCTGTCCCATTCAAGATAAAACGTAGCTCAGAACAATCCATTCAAACTCAATGGGTCAAAATGGCTTCCTCTAGTGTTGCGTTATGTCTAGTCTTTATATATTTTTATTGAGTAAAAAAGTTTCCTTACAATTTTCAGTACACTCGGACTGCTGAGAGGGAAGCTTCACTGATACGACCAATGGAAATCTTGCAAAAGACCATCGATTATCTTTTGAACTTGCTGGATCAACCGTATGATGATAGATTTCTTGGATTATACAACTTTTTGTGGGACAGGATGAGGGCCATCAGGATGGATCTCAGGATGCAGCATATTTTTAATCTAGGAGCTATTACTATGCTGGAGCAGATGGTTTGTTCTTGTCTCATAATCCGTTGAAAAATAATATTATTTTAGGTAGTGCTAGTGATATTTATACCTATTTTGAACCATTCAAACATGGCCAGCACAATGTTACCCAATGATATTTATACAAAGTGCAAGTTCAGTGACATCATATAATGTAAAGGTGGAAAGTACGACATATGTACTTATGGATTGACCAATTCAGGTGAATTTTTTTTAATTCTCTAACGGGTTAAATGTGTAAAATGAAAAAAAAAAGAAATGCTTAAAAAGGAAACGGGTAAAATGTGTTGGATGGATTGGAATTTGAAAGTGAATTATTTATCCATATAACCTTTAAAATCTTTATTTAAGAAAGATTATTTCTGAGTTAACATATTCTGTAATCATATATGACACACTATCTATGCCACTTCTACGTATTCTGTGTTGCCTTATATTATGCTCTGGGTGAATTTGGATTGTAATTGGATTGCACTTTCTCAATAATTTATGTTTTGTTGGGTATCAGATACGACTTCATATCATAGCGATGCATGAGTTATGCGAATACACGAAAGGAGAAGGCTTTTCAGAGGGATTTGATGCGCATCTTAACATAGAGCAGATGAACAAAACATCTGTTGAGTTATTCCAGTTGTATGATGATCACAGGAAGAATGGAATAGAGGTGCCTTCGGAAAGAGAATTTAGAGGTTATTATGCTCTTCTCAAATTGGATAAACATCCAGGGTATAAAGTGAGTGATCTGCCAATGTGGTTCTACTTTTTCTTTTTGTAGAGTATGGTCTTCTAACAAGTGGAAATCATTGTAGGTTGAAGCTTCAGAGCTCTCTCTTGATCTTGCAAAGATGACACCTAGGATACGACAAGCTGCACAAGTTCTGTTTGCTCGTAATGTAGCTAGGTTTGTCTTATCTCTAAAACTAGTAAGTTATAACCGCGTGTTGCAGCGGAAGGCAGTTTAAACACGAAAATAAAATGCAACGTTTAGTAGCAAAAGTAACGCCTTAAAGATAAAATTAAGATCATATAAGATTATAAGATGGTAAAGTTAGGTCGACACAGACTTTTACACACACAAAAAGAAAAGATCGTTTAACCGTAGGAATAATTGCGAAAAATTTAGCGTTTAAAATGGTTTTCTTAATAATAATATTTCTTTTATGTCGTCTATCTTGGCACGGCCTGTTTATTATTTTTTTTATTTAATTTTTTAAATTACATAAACTAAAGACCCCTATATAAGAGTAAAAAATTACCTGTATTTAAATTAGAGCTTTTAGTAGTTTTTTCTTTTTCTTTATTATTATATACTTTTTTGTTTTTTTTCTACTTTCAGTTAAGAGTTTTCTTAACATTTTTAGATTAAAAAAAAATAATTATCGCAATCTCTAGAGCCTTAACCCTATAAAAATAAAAATAATACAAAATAAAAAAAATATATATAAAGAACGCATTTCACAACCCTTTAGAAAAAGAAAAGAAAGTAACAGATAAAAAGATTAGAATCTGAATGTGGAAATATATGAAACCCGTTTTAACAAACTAATCTAATTGATTTATTAAATTATTTTTTAAACAATATCTATGAAAGTATTTATTACTATAGATTTCATTTTAAATTTTATTTTATATAACCTAAAAACCCGTAATGCATATGGCTCGAACTCGCGTCGCCAATTTAAAAGCGTAAAGTGTAAACCACTGGAACAAACCAACTTAGTGTAAATATTGCATTTCCTTGGTATATAAAATAAAATAATTTGGTGGCATCTTGGTAAATAAGAGTACAAGTTGTTGATTGTATTTATATAGAATTAACATGTATGTTCTTTTAACACGCTGCATTATCTTTTTCTTCTTTTATTCTTTCAGAGCATGCAGAAGTGGTAATTTTATAGCATTCTTTCGTCTGGTTAGAAATGCTAGCTATCTCCAAGCATGCTTGATGCATGCTCACTTTGGCAAGGTCTAGTCTTTTGCTTTCTTATGCGAAAGGTGGCGAGATGGGCTTGTGGGTAACAGTTTGAAGCGGGTTCAGATCTCCATTTTTGAATAAAATAATAGAGGTTGTTTGCATTAAAAATAACCCATATTGACCCATTCATAAGTAAACAGGTTAAAATTATCACATCTAGTATTTTCGGGTTAGAAACTTTGCAATATCTCCTCAATAATTTCATGGTAATACTTGTAACTTTTACCTGTATTTGACTTTGGGATGGGTTCGAATGATTATTTCAAGTATTAGTATTTTTTTTTATTTTATTTATTTATTTATTATTAATTTTTAATCTATCATACACATGAGTTGACTCATTTGTGAATTTGATTTTACCAGTTACGAACTCAGGCACTTGCTGCTTTACATAGTGGCCTACAGAGTAACCAAGGAATACCAGTTACCCAGGTTGCCAAGTGGCTTGGAATGGAGGTAATTTCTCTAAAACTGATTTAGATTCGTTATCAGCTCGTAATTATTTTCTTATGTTTTTATTTACTCCAACTTAGGAAGAAAACATGGAAGAGCTTTTAGATTATCATGGATTCTCTATAAAGGAATTTGAAGAGCCATATATGGTAAAGGAAGGACAATTTCTGAATGGGGATGGTGAATATCCTTTGAAGTGCTCAAAACTTGTTCATCGGAAGAGATCTGCAACTGTTGTTGCGGATGTTTTATCTCCTCTTCCTCTGATGGAATCTTTGTCTCCAAAAGGGCTCCTGGTTGACAGTATGCAACCAGAATCACCCATTAATAAGGAAAAAACTCAATATTTTTCCAATGTCTTTGATTGCCACATGACAGATAATGGAGGTATTTCATCCGTAAAAAGTGACACGGGACTGCAGTCGATGCTGAGTACGCCAGTAGTAGTTGATGACAATTTGTGCGAAGATCACCCTCACTTGGAAGTTGCAAGTCCTTCATCTCAGGATATCTTCAAAACCAGTGATTCCTTTAAATCTCCCAAATTTGTGTCTACAAGTTTCACGAAACCAAGTTATGATAAACGATTTAGGAACTCTTTGGAGAAGCATGACCAATCAAACATAGTCGAAAATAATGTTTTTGTACAAGTATTACCAGATGTACAGCCTGTCGAACCGGATCCAATTATCCACCCCAGTTTTGTTTCCATCGAGGACGAGGAACCTGAGAATCAGAATCAACAAGTGGCAAATAAAATTGAAGTTGATACCTCTGTAGATGAACAAGTTGCTGAGGCAAAGCTTAAGCTGATATTGAGGTACTAGTTTGTACTATTGATTTGAAAATATTTTCATGTGATGCATCTTTATATCTACTCCTTTGATTTAGGCTATGGAGGCGGCGTGCTTTTATAAAAAAAGATTTACGTGATAGAAAGAAACTGGCAGCAAACGCTGCACTAAGTTCCCTTTCATTGGGCCCTCCAATGCACCATTACAAAGAGGTATGGTTGTTCTTTCACTCTTTATCTGTAGTTGCTTCTCATGTTATGTTTTTCACAGGTTATGATAGTGCTTCTCATTTGATCTTTTTTCTTTGTGAAGCAATTAAATGTTGCTGGTGACTTTGACATTAACCGGGTAATGCGTGAGAGATACGAGAAACAAGAACTATTGTGGTCGAGATTTAATGTTTCAAATGTGGTAGCTGCTACACTCAGTGAACGCTACAAATATCCTAACTGCATTTGCTGGAAATTGTTATTTTCTTCTTTAGACTTGGAGGAACCCGGTAACAAAGTTTCCAATCGTGATCCAGCCTCATGGTTGCGGTATAAGCTTATGCCTGAAAATATCAGTAATCATGATGATAATTTAGTAGCATCTTTGCCAGGATTGTCAATATGGAAGAAATGGGATTATGGAAAATCGTCTAGTGATTTGACTTGTCATCTGTCGGTGGTCAGAAACTTACAATCTGATAATTTATTTGAAGAAACAGTTTTGGGTGCAAGTGCAGTCATGTTCCTAGCATCTGAATATATATCATGGAAAGCTCAGAAGATTCGGCTTCATAACCTTGTATCATTAATCCCTCATGCTTGTCGTTTGCCACTTGTGATCCTAAGTGGTTCCCACAGAAGCAGCCCGTCAACCATAGTTGAAAATTTGGGGCTCAATCAAGTTGATAAATCAAAAATCTGCTCCTTTTCAGTTGTTCCAATAGTTCAGAGCAAGCAAATAGATGGACTTTTCAGTGATGAGAATTTAAGAAAGGCACTGGAGTGGCTGGCAAGTGAGAGCCCCGTACAACCCGCTGTTCACTGTGTAAAAACACGGGAACTAGTATTGACGCACTTGCAATTTGATGCTCATAAAACAAGCCCAGAAAAATGCATTTCAGCTATCAATGATGCTTTGGATGAAACCATCAAAGAGATTTGTGATGCTGCAAAATCAAACCCTGCCAGCTGGCCCTGCCCTGAGATCTCGTTGTTGCTCAATTTGCAATCCTATTTGCCTAGTGTAGGATGGAGCTCTGCTTCAAGAATCAAGGATCTCGTTCAAGCATTAGAAAACTGTAAGTTACCAAATGACATATCTTGGTGTTCTTTGACCGGGACTGATGTCAGTAATCAGAAAATACAACTCGAGCACTTGCTGGTGACCTACTTGAGTCCTTTAATGGGATTGCCCCTGGCCGAAAAGGAAGCATCTACTTTGGTACAAAGTTGTGTGGGACTCGAGCTGCAGGGTTCGACATATAACCTTATCCCAAAGTGGATCACCATCTTCCGCCGTATCTTCAGTTGGCAGTTAACAGGTCTATCTAATGGTGCGTTTGCAACAGCATATGTCTTGGAGCAACATCATGATGATGGTTCACGATGTTTTGAAGATGGACTGTATAATCTTCTGACATCACCGTCTCTGGATGAAATGATGCGAGTTATGGTAAGGCCGAGTATTGAATCGGGGTATGAGGATATGGAAGCTGCAGTTTGTAAATCGCCCGTTGAGGTTGAAATGGTTGTTAATGGAGAGGAGGATCCAGGGGCAGAAGAAAAGAATGACGTGGAAGATGATGAGCAGAAGTTGAATGAGAGGAGGCTAAGCAGATTGCTAGAGCAGTGTAACATTGTGCAGGATATGATAGACAACAAGTTATCCATATACTTCTAACTAACACACATTATAGTGAGTTATTTGTTTTTGTAGCAGCAGGAAAATGAACCCGTCTGCATGTATGTCTCTAATATTATACTTTACTGACAAAAATACCAATTTCAATCAGGTCATCAAAGCAACAGCCCGTCCAGGAACGTGGAAGCTAAAAGAAACACAAAGTTAACCAAAAGCTCATCTATAATATAACTTTGTAGCTGGTTTGAAAGTGTGATAAGCAACAATTGCTATTGGATCGCCGTCAATTGTTACTTTATTCTAAAATACATTTATATACATGCGGACTCTTCCTTTTCCAATTCGATACTTAAATAATTTAATTTATGGAATTATCATAGAAGAATATATTTAATAAACACCGATTTATGGAATTAAAAAGGACAGCAGTACCAATCGTTGATTTTTTTTTGAACGGCTAACTTCATTAAAAAGCCCCAAGCAAGACGCTAAAGGGCCACAACAAACAACTTACAACCAAACATTACACCATTCATCCCACTCGAGACTACCCGACTTCAATCTATGTTTTAACCACAAAAAACTACACGACTTAACCTCGTTAACAACACGAACTATCGACGCTCTTTTGTGGTTGAACACAACATCGTTTCTCTCCTTCCACAAGACCCAAACAGCCGTTAGAATAACCACTTGGACCAAGACAGCTTTCTTCTTATCTCTGACCTGGTTGTGAATGCTAAATAAATCACCAATTTCAAAGGCAAACACCTATGGGATATTACACCAGTTTGAAATTGCATTCCATACTTCAGCTGCAAATACACAGCCTATGAACAGATGCATTCCAGTCTCCTCTTCCATATTACACAGCCTGCACTCGGTTCTAGTGATGGGAACATGACGAGCCTTTAGTTGATCTATCGTAGCAATCCTGTACCTGTGAGACTACCAAGCGAACAAGTTAATTTTGAGCGGAACACCCTTGCACCATTTCAACCCCACTGTATTTGGCTGAGAAGTATCATGCCACAACAGCCTCCTCAACGAGCTCACACTGAAGCAGCCCCCTGATCCCCTTTCCACACCCACGAGCTGTTCTCCACCTTGATGAGATCACGAAGGTTAATGCCATCCTTAAGCAACTGACCATATAACTTCGAGATTTCATATATAAAAAATCGTTGATTTTTTAAAGGAAACTAGTTTTAGACGGATACGGCTCGGTATGTCTTTTAAGAAAGCAACAACATAATGAAATGTATGCATGCATTGTGTCGGGAGCTGGGTTAATGCAGGTACGACTAGATAAGGAAAAAAAAAGGATGTTACATAAAGATAGTCCGTGTGTAAAAGTTGCCGAGTAAACTTCGTTTTTAGTCCCCAACGTTTGCACATTTTAACAATTTTAGTCCCAACTTTTTAAAAATCCCGATTTAGTGTCTCAGATTTCATTTTTTTTTTCAACTTTAGTCTCAACGTTAACAGTTGTTTAAAGAGCCGTTAGATTGTCCTCATATGGTCCCCACATGATGTGTACTTTTGTCATCTCCGTTTGTTTTAACTCATACTTTAAAACAAACGGAAATGACAAAAGTACACCTTATGTGGGGACGACACGAGGGCAGTCTAACGGCTCTTTAAACAAATATCAACGTTGAGATCAAAATTGAAAAAAAAATTGAAATCTGAGACACTAAATCGGGATTTTTAAAAAGTTGGGACTAAAATTGTTAAAATGTGTAAACGTTGGGGACTAAAAACGAAGTTTACTCATAAATGAATGATCGCAAGAGTTATTTTGAAAACCTTAAGTAGTAACATAATCGAACGTTGGTTCCATGCACGGGGTGCTTGCTTCAACCTGTATAATGATCGTTTTAATTGACACATGAGTAGGGTGTGAGGGCTCCCAAAAACGCATAGGTTGATGCATGAAAACGTTTTTAGATAAGTTGCCATGTTAATAGGCATTCTTCACATCTAGCTTACTTATATCCCAGTTATGTAAGAAAGCAATGCTAAGGATCGTGTGCATCCCAGTTGGCAGGGAACACGCTGTGATAAGATAGGGTGTTGCGTGGTTTGTGTTAGAGTGGAACGACTGTTTTAGAACGTCTAGTACGTTTGTAGGGCATAAGTTTGGACATCCATGGGCTGTGGTGGCCGGGAGGGAGTGGCCGAAGGGGGTATGGGGGTAGAAACTTTTCAAGGAGGGGCATGAGTGGCTAGTGTAGTGTTGGGAGAATCTGAGTCCCAAATATATGGGCGGGGGTCATGAACGGTTAGAATGAAGACACTCATAGGAGGGAGGGTAGTATGTTGAGTAGAGAAGGGAAAAATAGATTCACCGAAGAGTACATGGCCAGGGATGAGAATTTTGCGGGATGAAAGATTGTAGTATTTGTACCCCTTGTGATTGGAGGGGTAATCTAAAACGATACAAGGAAAGCTTGTTAATTATGGTGGAAGTGATGAGTGGGTAGCAAAGGTACCGAATGCAGTGTTGCAAAAATCGGCTTAGGCGGCGATTAATCGGTAATCGGCATTTTGCCTTGTAACTTTTAGCTAGGCGGTCAATTAATCGGTGATCTAATTAGGCGGAAAAATCGGTCAAAATCGTTCAAATCTGGTAAAAAATCGGTCAAAATAAAAAAAAAATCGGTCAAAATCGAAAAAATGGATTTATAAGTACTTGTTTTGTTATAACTAAGTTTGAATTCTATGAATTATGAAGTATTAATGTGGATTTGAAACAAATCGATTAATCCAGATTAAATGCTAGGCGGTACTCGACCGCCTAGCGCTTTCTACAACACTGACCGAATGTACATAGGTGAGAACAAGTAGGGTGTTTGCGGTATAGAATAGTGGTAGGAGTTAGATTATTTTTTTGTGATAGATGGCCATTTAGAAAGCATGATGCCAAAAGTTGTCGGGGAGAAAAGCGTGAGTGAGGAATGTGCGAATGATATTGTGTATGGATTGAATCTTACGTTTCGCTTTATCGTTTTGAGATAAAGTGTGAGGGTACAAACAATTATTTTGATGATAATATTTAAGTTAATAAATATTAGGAAGTTTTATCTCAAAAGATTTGGCATTTTTCAATAAATAATAAATAATTGTTAAAAATACGCGGTTTAATCCGGTGTTCGATACGAGGTATACTCTCTAATTGTTTTAGAAATTATTAGTTTTTATGAAAATGATCATCTAAGACGTTGTGTCTTTTAAAATATAATTTCTCTTACGTTTAGATTCTTGGTTATCGGTTTTGCCGGTATGGCTCCGGTTAGTCCGGTATTTATCTATTTTTCGTCTGGTAACTTCCTGTACCTCTTTTTGAGTTTCTAAATCATTTTAAGATTAATGGTGACATTCTTATCTACTGATTTCAACTCTAAAAGTTTTAGATTGCTCGGCTTTGATACGGGTTACAAAACTAGGGTTTTCTCGGTCCGATTTCACCGATTTTTACCCGTTTTTTTTGTAAAACAAGATTTTTCAAGTTAGGTCACTATGAATCATTTTAGGAACATAAAATGCTTTAAACCTACTGTCCAATTATAATAACTACATAAAAAAAGTGTTAAACACCCATCATTGTGGGCCTCATCATTTACTCCTTACTATATTAAAGATGGTAATAAAACACAGAAAATTTGAAATGTGCAGGACAAAAGAACACCATGGCAACTCAAAAAGCAGATCCTAATAAACGTCAAACTCAAAATCAATACAAAAGAAAAAAAAATGATTGCCTCTTTTATCAAAACTTTAGAAAGAAAAAAAAAATATTAGCAGGGATTCTAAGATAAACAACATGAAGATTAAATACCTAAAGAGAAGATAAATTCCAATTGCGCAAACCACAAACCTGGCGATGAAGGGAGACTTGAGACTGAGAGGTCACAAGTTTGATTCCTGAGCTCCCAGGTTTACCACCCGACCGCTTGCGGAGGTGGAATTTTCCTGAAATGAGCTCAAGTGGTGTAAATACTCCCCGGGTTTTCCGGGGATTCGTTGCCCGTAAAAAAAAAAAAAAAAAACTTGGAATGAACATTCAAAACCAACCAAAAATAAATTGAAAAAAAATTACATCAAAAGAGCACTAAGGAATTTTCTCAAGCAGGAAGTTATTACAAAGCAAAATAAATTACCCACGCAAAGAAGTAACTTCCTAACAGAAACTAAGGTTAAGAAATAGAATATCATATGATAAACTGATATGAACAAAACTTGTTAGAAATCCGAAAAAGTTATCGCATAGGCAATTAACAGCTACATCCACTAATTCTATTTACTCTAAAATGGCAAGTAGAATTAAATTTTGAGTTAATAAAATGTAGAGGTTGAAAATAAATAATGCGAAACGAATTCCATACCTTTCTTAGATGATGTGGCCCATCAATTTTGATACATTGGCTTCACAAAATTCAAACAGATATCTACCTTTTCGTCTTAATCATTCAACAAATCTTGTTATGTAGCCTCTGCATATAGATAAACATTATCACAACACATGAATATTTGTAAATTGTGAACAGTAGACAAAAGACAATATTCTTTTAGGACAATACTTGTGATTCAAAAATGTCAGTTTGTATAGTGCAGGAAGATGGATTTGTAGATTAAATATCAAAGGAAATAAGTTTCTATGAAGGTACACCGGTACACCAACAATGATCATTAATAAACCTAATTTAAACTGCAAATCCTAGGAGACAATAACTTTTGAATTGGAATTGAAATAACTCATTTGTCTCATATATAAGCTGAATGTCTAATCCAATGATTCAAAGCAATTTAGAATGGATACCTAAATGAAATGAGCAAAGCTATAATATTAAACCTCTTAAAACATGTATAATCATAAAGCATTAACCTATTTGCAATCCAAGCACAATAAATGTTCCTAAATGCTCCTGATATGAACCCTATAGCTTGCTATTTAATTATTAAGTGATCTTAACAGAGGCGTAGGACCTAAATAATCAGAATCGAGTAACGGTATATTGCAATAGTCAACCTATAATCAATACATTGGTAAATGACATACAAAAAGGCATAATGAAATCACCAAGATTGAAACTAATGTTCTTTGTAAGGAATATTGCGCTTGGAAGATTTCCAGCTGAATGCCAATTTTACTATGTTCCGGCTGAAGTTGAAGTTGAAGCGGAATTCTCACTTCAAGCGGAACTGGCAGTTCAAGCGGAAAGAAGCAGTTTTGTCCTTTAGCGAATATTCCGGGTGAACTCGATTATCCACCAGATAATGAGTTCAACCGGACTTTTCCTGAGATGTCTTTTCAGCAAGTCCAATCCTGCAAAAGCTTCTCGTATGCTTCTATATCTGATTCAAGCCGCTCTCCTAAAGTAGTATGGTGCTGCAAACACACAAGATATTCCAATCGCCGATGTTTATTCTTTTGGTAGTTTATATTTGACTTTTTAGTTTACGGTCTAGATTAGATCGCATGAGATCAATGGTTGTCATTGATCTCATTAGCACTATATATAGCATTAGTTAGCTCATAGTTTCACACACATGTACGAGTACACAGTTCTTGAACAACTTGTAATAGTGTAGCTTTGAGTTAATGCAAATAGTGCCGAGTATCTGGTACTTTGTTGTTACTATAATTCTGCAAATCAAGCTTTTACATTATACACAAGAACTCAATATTGCTTAAGTAAAGTGAAATATAACTTTAATTCCGCAGGGTTATATTTGCAAGTAAAGGGCTTTGTTTAAGTTTAACTCTAACTTATAACGATCCTACAAGTGGTATCAGAGCTTTGGCTCTTACCTTGAAGACTTTCTGTGCTTCAAGGTTGATACTTTATTTGCTTACTTTACAAGCTTTGCTGTTTTATCTTTCTAAAAGTTTTCAAAATGAGTGATTTCAGTTTAAGTTGCCCAAATGGGTCTTCCAACAAACCACCAATGTTCACTCCTGATGACTTTGGTACCTTGAAACTCAGGATGGAAGGTTTTGTTAGGATTTTGGACCGTCGTATTTGGAAATCTTTCACTGAAGGTCCCTACTCACCCATGGTTTCATCTGCTGACGATGCAGAAGTCAAAATACCTAAGCCACTAGATAAATATGTTGAATCTGACTATACTGCTCTCGAATTTGACCATAAGGCATATTGGACTCTACAGGCTGCACTTCCTAATTCCATTTTAAGTGGGTTCCAAGGATATAAAACTACATTTGACCCGTGGAATGCTTTAAGTGAAATGTATGAAGGAACCAGTGAAGTTAAAGAAAACAAGAAAGATGTTTTAAAACAGAAGTATGAAAACTTTACTTTCAAATCTGGTGAAACAATGACAAACCAGTACTTAAGACTTGTTTCTTTGCTTGATGAACTCCAAAAGGTAGATGTAAAACTAGACCAGGTAGATGTTAACAGAAAGTTCTTACGTTCCCTGCCTTCTGTGTGGACAGTTTACACTGTAAGCATCAGGGAATGCAAAAACTTGAAAAAGATGAGACTTAGTGAACTTCATGGCATACTCAATGCCTATGAAATGGAACTAGATCTTAAACAAAACTCATCTTCTGAGTCAACTCAGCTGTTCTCATCTGCACTAGTAACTACTGATTTTAACAGTCAAAGGTCTTCAAACTCATCATCAAATCAGTCACCTATTGTCAGTTTCCTTGAGACACCAAGGTGTCAAGATAGTTTTTCAAACATGTTTGAAAACTCTCACAATGCTCATGTAGCAACTGACTCATACCAAGGCTTCATACCCGAAGATCTTGAGTGCATAGGTGCTGATGATTTGGAAGAAATGGACATTATGACTCAACTTGCTATGGTTTCTGTCAGAGCTCAAAGGTTCTATAAAAGAACCGGTAGAACCTACAAGGGAGCAAAAGGTGCTCACATAGGCCTTGACAAAAGCAAGGTGAAGTGTTATAACTGTCACCAACTTGGTCATTTTGCAAGGGAATGCCCTCAACCAAGAAGAGAAGGACAGAATCAAAGCCATGTTCAAGGGAAAAATCATGGAGGAAGCAATTCAAACAACAACAACTCTGGAAACAACTCAGGTTCCAAACCCACCCCACCAAAACCAACCGGAAGTCAAAACCACCAAAATGTGGTAGCTGCTGTTGCAAATCAAACCTCATGTGTTGAATGGGAAGATTTCGTTGCTGAGTTTGAGCCTGTCAACCATGCTTTGATGGCCAAACAAGACTCCACCTCTGATCAGGTAAACTCTATCCCAGAGAAAGTCCTAGAAAATCTATGCAGCCCTGCCTGCATAGAACAAGTGTCAAAGTACCGAAATCACAACACTGACTTGATTGATGAAGTTTCAAACCTAAATGAGTTAAAGGAATGTTTTAAGAAAACTGAATCTTCATATATCTCAATAATTGAAAATTTAACCAAAGAATATGAACAGTTGAAACAAACCAACTCAGTGCTTGAAACTCAGCTTGATGACCTGCTTTCAAAACTTGAAAAGTCAAGAAACGAAACCAAGGATGCTAAGGCTGAGGTTGATGTTCTTGAGATCAAGCTGAAAGATGCTTTGTTCACATGTGATAAATTCCAGGCAACAAACAAAAAGGCTGAGAAATTATGGATGGGAGGGATGTATGGAAAGGCAGGTGTTGGGTATAACTGTGTTGAGCCACCAATTGAATACTCACCTGTAATCAAACCAATTGATGCTTTAAAATCTGAATGTAAAGTTAGCCTCATCAGTTGATGACATTTCATCACAGTCAAGTTCTGAAAACACTGTTGAGTCTAAGAAAGCTGAAGTCACTGTTGCAAGCTCATCTGCTTCAGTTGACCAATCAAACATTTTAAAACCATCAATTGCTGTTCCTCCACCAACTGTTTATGAACCTAAGGATTCAAAAGTTGGAGGAAAGCAACCTGAGCAACCAAAGGGAAGTGAAACTCAAAGGCTTGGTCAACTAAAATTCAACCAAGTAACCAAACTTGAGTCTCCTAGAAAGTTTGAAACCAAAGTTGTTGAATGTATGTGCTGTGGTGAACAAGGTCACCTAGCTGCTGTTTGTCAGTTCAACCCAATGAGTAAAGTCAAACCATTTCAAAAACCAAAACCTGTTTTGAAACCAAAGGCTGATTTTCAAAAGAAGCTCACAGGAAGAACTTCACCTGTGAGAAACCACACATTGAAGCATTTTGGATCTGATTCTAACAGAGTCTTGATTGGTAATGACAGAAATGGAAGTTTTACTGTTTTAAAACAAAATCGTTTTCCGGCTGAAGTTCAAGCGGAACATTTTTCCGCTCGAACTCATGTTCAACCGGAAAACAAGTTTCAACCCAGATCAGCTACTGCTCCAAAGCAGAGACCTCAAGTACATTTTGCTGAAGGGTTTGAGCAATTTGAAGCTCAAGGAAGAAGAAATCCCTCTAGAGGAAAGGTTACCTCTAGAGAAAACTTTTCAAGAAACAGCAAATTTAACCAATCTGAAACTGTCTTTGCTAAAAGTTCAAGTGGAAATCACTATGCTCCACTTCAGGGGGAGAGTTCAAATCAAAACAAACACTTTCCTCAAAGATTTTCAAAGTCACCTGAAAGAACTCAGTTGGTCATTAAAGAAAATGAAAAACTTAAGAAATTAACCAACAAGCAAAGGAAGTTTAAAGAATATAGGGATAGGAAAATTGCTGAAAGAAAGAACACCAAAGGTGAAAGGTCTAGTTAAACAAGTGCTCAGCATGAGAACTTCAGTTTTGACAATGATGATCTACTTAATGAAGCTCCAGTCTTAAATACTTTAGTACTCAAGGAGTACAAGTATAATGATGCTTATGGCAGACCCAAGACCACTCAGGCTTGGGTCCCCTATAGAAATTAATCAATTCTGATGTGTGCAGGTGCTAAATAAAGGCCAAAATAGCCTATGGGTAGTTGACAGTGGATGCACTTGCCACATGACAGGGAATAAGCACATTCTGGAAAACACAAAAAGAATCAATGGAGGACCAGTTGCCTTTGGAAGCACAAAAGGCCATATCACAGCACAAGGTGATGTGACAAATGGACTGGTAAAATTTGACAGAGTCAATTTTGTTGATACATTAAATTTCAACCTGCTTAGTGTCTCACAAATGTGTGACAAGAATTTGAATTTAATGTTTAATGAGAAAGAGGCCATAGTCCTCAAACCTGGTGTCAAAATTCCTGATGAACTTATAATGCTTAAGGCACCCAGGAGAGATGGATTATACATTTTGGATATGTCAGTTGCTACACCCTCATGTGGCACTGCTTGCTTTGTATCCAAAGCCTCAGTTGATGAATCTGATCTATGGCATAGAAGGTTAGGTCATGTGAACTACAAAAACATGAACAGAATTGTGAATCTTGGCTTGGTTAAGGGTCTTCCTAACAAGCATTTTGCATGTTCTGAAAACTGTGTGCCATGTCTCAAGGGCAAACAACACAGAACCTCCTTTAAGCCAAAAGTTGAGTCTTCTATTTCAAAACCTCTAGAGCTTTTACACATGGACTTGTTTGGTCCAACTAGAGTAATGAGTTTAGGAAAAAGGTCATACTGTTTTGTGATAATTGATGATTTTTCAAGATATACTTGGGTTTTCTTTCTCAAAACAAAAGATGAAACTGCTGAATTGTTGAAAACTCTTGTAATTAATTTAGAAAATCAATCAAACCTCAAGGTCAAAACAATCAGATGTGACAATGGCACAGAATTTAAAAATCATATTCTGAATTCATTTTGTGAGGAGAAGGGAATTGTGAGACAATTCAGTGCTCCTAGAACTCCACAGCAAAACGGTGTTGCTGAAAGGAGAAATAGGACATTGATTGAAGCTGCTAGGTCCATGTTAGCAGACTCCAAGCTCCCTGTGATATTTTGGGCAGAAGCAGTAAATACTGCCTGTTATGTCCAAAACAGGATCTTAATTGTCAAGGGAAAGAATAAAACACCTTATGAGCTTTGGAGAAAAAGAAAGCCAAATATCTACTTCTTTAAGCCATTTGGTTGTCCTGTCACTATCTTAATAACCAATGAATCCTTGCCTAAATTTGCTGAAAAGGCAGATGAAGGTTATTTTGTTGGATACTCAGGTGTGTCAAAAGCATACAGAGTATACAACAAGAGAACTAAGATTGTTGAGGAAACCATAAATGTATCTTTCAATGAAAAATCTCCCAACAATTTTAAGTCTCAGCCTAGTTGGTTATTTGATATTGATGCACTAACTACTGCTTTCAACATAACTGTTGATAAGCCTGTAAGCTCTTTAGTGCAGGAACAAAATTCTCATAGGTCTGCTGATGAGCATTGGAAGAGTAATCAAACTGCAAATGAGAAGCCAATCTTTTTCTCTTCCATGAGCTCTCAACCTATCTTCCCAAGAAATGACAAGAGACTGACTGAAATAATTCAAATTGAAGAAGAAATTGTTCCGGTCGAAGTTCAAGCTGAACCAGTTTCTCCGGTTCAAGTTCAACCGGAAAACTCAATTTCAGAAACTGAAGAGAATACTGAATCAGGGTCAAATGAAGCTGAAAATTCAAATGATAGCACATCAAATGAGCTTAGTTTAGAGCATCTGATCTACAATTCAGACATCAATTCTCATGAATCAGTTGGAGTCTCAGATCCTGTGTCACAATTTGAAACTGTTGAGTTTGATCACAGACTTCCTCAGCTCAACATACCCTCAAATGGAAGAAGCCATGAATTTCCTATGTTTCTTGATAGAAGAATCAACAGAGATCATCCAGCAGGAAATATTATTGGAGAAGCTTCAGCTCCTGTGTTGACAAGGAGCAGATCTGCAAATGCAAACATTTGTTTGCATGCTGCATTTTTGTCTCAAGAAGTACCCAAGAAGGTAGCAGATGCCTTGGAAGACAACAGCTGGGTAGAGGCAATGCAGGAAGAACTATTTCAGATCAACAAGCAAAAGGTTTGGGAATTGGTAGATCTGCCTGATGGAGCAGAACCAATTGGAACAAAGTGGGTTTTCAGAAACAAGAAAGATGATAGGGGAATTGTCATAAAGAACAAAGCAAGATTGGTTGTGCAAGGCTATGTACAGGAAGAAGGCATTGATTATGATGAAGTCTTTGCACCAGTAGCCAGGTTAGAAGCAATCAGAATCTTCTTAGCCTATGCTGCATTCAAAGACTTCCAAGTGTTTCAAATGGATGTGAAAAGTGCTTTCCTGTATGGCCTCCTGGAACAAGAAGTATATGTCAAACAACCTCCTGGTTTTGAAGACCCTCACCATCCTAACAAGGTGTGCAAGCTGATCAAAGCTTTGTATGGTCTCAAACAAGCACCTAGAACCTGGTATGAAACTCTTTCTAACTATCTTCTAGAGAATGGCTACAGGAGAGGGGCTATTGACAAAACACTTTTTGTTAAAACTGTTGGTAATGATATGTTGATGGTACAAATTTATGTTGATGATATTATTTTTGGTTCCTCTAATACTGTCTTGTGCAAGGAATTTGAAACTTTGATGCAGTCTAAATTTGAAATGAGCTCCATGGGAGAATTAACATTCTTCTTAGGGCTGCAAGTGAAGCAAACTGCAGATGGTATCTTTCTGAACCAATCAAAGTACATCCAAGACATGCTGAAGAGATTTGACATGCTAACCTGTTCAAGTGCCAAAACTCCCATCTCTACTTCCCACAAGTTAACCAATGACTTAAGTGGCAAGCCAGTGGATGTGCACTTGTACAGAGCTATGATAGGCTCCCTGATGTATCTCACTGCTAGCAGACCTGACATCATGTTCAGTGTTTGCTTATGTGCAAGATATCAGTCCTCACCAAAGGAGTCACATATGCTAGCTGTTAAGAGAATTTTCAAGTACCTGAAGGGGCAACCAAAACTGGGTTTGTGGTATCCCAAGAACTCTGACTTCTCTTTCAAAGCATTCACAGACAGTGACTATGGAGGATGTGATATAGATAAGAAATCAACATCAGGAGGATGTCAATTTCTGGGAGAAAGACTTGTCTCTTGGCAATGCAAGAAGCAAACTTGTGTTTCCACTTCAACTGCAGAAGCTGAGTATATTGCCGCTTCAAGTTGCTGTAGCCAAGTCCTTTGGATCCAAAATCAAATGCTTGACTATGGGATCACATTCATGGAAACTCCCATTCTTGCAGACAACAACAGTGCCATCTCAATCATCAACAATCCAGTGAAGCACTCCAAAACCAAACACATTGACATAAGGTATCATTTTATTAGAGATTGTGCAGAAAAGCATTTAATCAAACTATTCAAAGTTCACACTGATCATCAATTGGCAGATTTGTTTACAAAAGCCTTTGATGAGGCTAGATTTTTCTACCTCATCACAGCCATTGGGATGATGAACTTTGAATAAGACTTTTCACAATTTTAATAAAAGAGAGGCATGTGCTCAAGAGCCCGTCTCTTGATACAAAAAGAAAAAGAAAATGAAAATCTTTAGTGTTAATCAGACAACATTTCAGTTCATAGTCAGTAACTGCTGTTAAAGCTATGGATAATTAACACAAATTTTCAAAAATCATGTGTTTTGGATTTCCGGTTCAAGTTCAGGTACAACCTGAGAAAACAACTTTTGAAATTCACCGGGTGAACTTCAACCGGAAAAATGCTTTAAATATGATGTGGAAAATTATTTTGAAAACAATTCTTTCAAGCGGAAAATTTGTCCGCTTGATGTTCAGACGGAAGAATTTTTGTTTTTAAAATAAAGGAGAAAATGGGTTCCGCCTGAACTTCCGGGTCAACAAAGTCAAAGTCTCATTTAATTACCCGGAAGGCACAGTTTTCTAAGCGGATATACATTTATTTACCCATTAAGTTTTTAACTGTTTAAAATCCGAGGTTTCAGTAAATTTACTTTTGGATAAAGACATGCTTTAACTGGTTGTACCGTATAACCCATAAAGCACCTGTCTAATCAGTCACTGAACCGTCTGTTTACAACCTCTCTCCTCCACGTCAGCACCGAAAAAGGTAAAAAGCCCTAATTTACCGTCACTTTCCCCATTTCTCTCAACCCCACTCAGAAATTACTCCCAAATTTCTCTCAAACCCTCTCCGATAAACTTCCGATTAACCGTCAACACTCTCAAACCTGTATCAACAATGGCTCCCAAAGCAAAGGCGAGTGGCAAGAAGCCAATCGGTGATTCCAAGTTCCCCGTAGAGCATAACCTGGTGGCATACCTAGAACCACCAAGCAAAACTGATGTCTACAACGGCATGATTGACTTCATCAAAAGGTCTCATCTTCATCACGCGCTCACTGTTGAAGCCGAAATTTTCGAAGAAGTGATGGAAGACTTTTGGGTTCATGCTAGGGTTACCGAAGGCGAAAACGGTAGTGACAAAATTGTGTCAACTGTTCAAGGGAAGGAAGTGGAAATCGATGAAGCTAAGGTGCGAAAACTGTTGAAGTTAAGGGATGAAGGTGGATATGAAGCGGTTGATCACACCAAATATCTCCGCTTGTTCAGAAATCTTGGATATGGTGGTTCCCTGCAGAGCAAAACCATCAAGAAAGGGCAATTACCATACAAATGGAGGTTCCTAGCACACACAATTCTGGTGTGTTTGTCTCCAAAGAAGGGCGGATTTGACGAGCTTGCCAGTGAACAAGCATCTGCCTTCTATGCTGTGGTAAAAAGTGAAAATTTTAATTTTTCCAAACTCATTTTTCAAGCCCTAAAATCAAATGTCCAACCTGAATATGTTTACATATATCCTAGATTTTTAACTTACATTCTCAAAGAAGAGTACCCCCAAATAGTTTGGCTTGGTACAATTTTGCATCAGAAACTTCTGAATGAGAAAACTTTTTCCAACCTTGCTTTAAACAAGTCTGCATTTCTTGGAAGGGACACTGACTATCCCTTACCAATTCCAAGGCAGTTTCCTGATGAACCTGCTACTGCAGAGGTTCAAACGGAAACTGTAGCAGCAACTGAGCCCCAAGCTCAAGATGACAGAACTGTAGACCTAACAGCATCTGATCCCACATCTGTCCCAGCTTCCTCTTCTCTCAAAACTTTTAAATCCAAAAAGAGGAAAGCTCCCACAAACACTACCACTGCCACCTCCTCATCCAACTCACCTCCTGTCATTTTCAAAAGACAGAGAAATGTGGTAACTGGGTCTCCTCCACCTAGTACCACCAACCAACCCGAAGCTTCTAACCCCGCCCAAGGCAAAAAGCCTAAGCGGAAACTGGTAAAATTGGGATTATCTCTTAGGGATGAACCTTCAGTTGAGGGGGAGTCATTAGAAACAGATGTACCATCCCCATCTGAACATTTTTCACCCCTACAACCCCTGTCACCTAGGAGTGACAGTGCTCTCAATCTTGGCTTAAATGAAGGTGTTATTAACTCACCTGCCTCATTACATGAGAACATCCTGATAAGCCAGGACCCTGTAGCACTGCAACCCCACTCCTCACCGGAGGTGAATCTCAGGAGACAAGAAGAGATTCATGCAAAAAGGGCTGCTGCTGCCCAAGGATCCCCACTGGATCTTGGTGTCAGTAGTAACATCAATAAGACCCAATTTGCGGCAATCTTCTCTGAATCAGTACCTGGAAGTCCTTTATTGGAACCAAGGGTTGCTGAAATAGATGAGGAGAATCCCGGGTGCCAAGAAGCCATGGGTACCAATGCTGATCAATCTCGGATTGATAGTTTGGTTTTGTCCAAGGATACTGGCAAAAAGCCAGTTGAGGACAGTTATACACTACCTGAATTGACGAAGTTGTACCTTTCTCTGCAAGCACAGGTTGAAACTCTCAACACAACTGTTGCTAAATTGGTTCAAGCTGCTCCTACTGACACTGAAGCAGGTCCTTCAAGCCCTATCAGAGATGCTGATGAAGTTGTTGCAACTGATGAAGCTGATACTGTCAAATTGGGGGAGAAGCTACCCTCAAGACCTGTTATCACAGAAATTGAAGAAGTTCAGAGGATACCGGCTGAAGTCAGAGCCACAGCTTGCCAAAGAATTGGTGTGAATCCCTTCTCAGTTGAAGAAAGTTGGGTGAACATGAGATGCAGTCAACTGATTGCCATTTCTCCTTTTGAGGACCCCAATCTCACTGAACTTGTTCAGTCATCCATGCTGATTGCTGGTGCTCTCCCTGAGCACATCAATTTGATCACGACACTCCTCAAGGATGTCATCTTTCCGGCTGAAAGAGCCAGTGATCAAGTGGCAGGAAATATTGCCTCCACCAGCAAGGTAGCAAATGATGCTGAAGAAAGCACTGCCACTATTGCAGTTGCTACAATGACCGAAGGGGAAGACGTAAATTTGATCGGTGAAGAAGAAGGAACTGAGGTGCTGGAAATAGTCGACAAAGAACCTGAAGTCACCAAACCTCAGGTGGTGACTGAAGGGCAAATTCATGTTCAACCGGAAGTTCAACCGGAAGTTCAACCGGAACTTCAACCGGAAGTTCAACCGGAAGTTCAACCGGAAGAACAAAGGAGTGAAGGAGCAGAAGACATAGCCGAAACTTTGATAGCCTTAAGGAGCTCAGAACAAGTTCAAGCGGAAACACCTGTTCAAACTGATATTCCAAAAACCATTCAACAGGTGGTTCAGACTCCTAAAGCTGAGGCTGTAGTAAAGATGGTAGAAGAAGCCAAAAGGGTAGCGGAAGATGAGAGGCTAGCCAAAGAGCTTCAAGAAGAATATGATCTGTATCTGCAAGATAGTGTGTTTGCAAATCTACTTGAAGAGGCAAAGACTAGGTCTTTCAACTGGAGACTGAAGGATTACAATTTGGATGCAGTGTCTGATGCTGATAGGCAGAGGTTAATTTCTATTGCCTCTCAATTGCCTACCAAGCTGGTAAAGAATGATGAGAATTACCTACTGCTGAAAAAGGTAAAAAGGGCACTTGTGGTTAGAAATTTGAAGAAAGAGGAAGAGGTAGCTCAGATGCAAGTTAGGGGACTTTGCAGCTTGATTGATGAAATCTTTTATGAACTGAAAGGAGAAATTGCTGCTGTCAATCCTAAATTGGTGATGCCTTCACCTTCAGAGCTGATCTCAGGTACAACAACTGCTAATGTTAAACCTGAATTTATTGATTTTGCAGATGTACCACCTCCACCTTCATTTATTTACAACCCAAACCCAATGCCTACAACAGTTCCATCTATCTTACAGTCACTTGCCATCACACCATACAAACCTCCCTCCATCTCCAAGAAAGTTGCCACTAAACTTGCCAATCCCAAGTACAGAACATACAACTTTACACCCATCATTCCTCTTAAGAAAAAGCCTCCACCTACCATGGATTTCTCTGACATCTTCCCTCCTACTCCACCTTCAAGCCCAACTCCTGAAGCCAGTAAACCACCATCACAAACCTTCCGTCCTCCACTCACCATCAAAGAACCTTCCACCACCACCAAACCTACTCAAGATCAACCTGATCCCTCTTCTCAATCCTCAAAGGGAAAAGCTCCAAAAGTAATAGAATCAACTGATGATTCCAATGAGGAAAACAAATTGAGAAAGAGAAGACTGCTGCATCACAAAAGAAAAAGAGAGCAAAGGCCAAGGAAAAGAGCCCCACCCCGGCAAAACAAAATTGTTGGGTGGAGAGTTAATGAAGACACTTTTGAATTCAAATTCCAGTGCCTAAGTGGGATCACCAGAGTAGTGAATGCTCATCTTGCGACCAGAATGCTTGACATCTTCCAATTATCAGATATCTATGCGAAAATGCAAGGGATAATGAGTTTGTCCAGAGCTGAGCTCCTGCTAAGAATGAGCATAGAACCAAAAGTGCTCGAGCATGGACTGATCTCTGAAACTCAGGTTGATGAAGACATTGAAGAAAACACAACCAGTCCGATAAAATTTGTGATTTGGGAAGAAGAAGAAAAACTCTTCTATGTTCACAGGGCAGATAGCAGCTTCACAACCCATCAAGCAATTAATGTTCAAGATTAGTGGAATGAACAAGATTGGGAAGCTCTGCAACATGCTAAGGTCACCATGACCAGCATGAGTGATCTCTAAAAAGATGTGAATGCAGGGGATAAGGTCTTTGACAAGTAGGTCAAGGAGAAGAAGTTTTTTGGGTACAAGTCAATTTTTGAAGATAAACATTGGAATTTGACAGCATCAGCTTAGGGGGAGATTGTAAGGAATATTGCGCTTGGAAGATTTCCGACTGAATGCCAATTTTACTATGTTCCGGCTGAAGTTGAAGCGGAATTCTCACTTCAAGCGGAACTGGCAGTTCAAGCGGAAAGAAGCAGTTTTGTCCTTTAGCGAATATTCCGGGTGAACTCGATTATCCACCAGATAATGAGTTCAACCGGACTTTTCCTGAGATGTCTTTTCAGCAAGTCCAATCCTGCAAAAGCTTCTCGTATGCTTCTATATCTGATTCAAGCCGCTCTCCTAAACTAGTATGGTGCTGCAAACACGCAAGATATTCCAATTGCCGATGTTTATTCTTTTGGTAGTTTATATTTAACTTTTTAGTTTACGGTCTAGATTAGATCGCATGAGATCAATGGCTGTCATTGATCTCATTAGCACTATATATAGCATTAGTTAGCTCATAGTTTCACACACATGTACGAGTACACAGTTCTTGAACAACTTGTAATAGTGTAGCTTTGAGTTAATGCAAATAGTGCCGAGTATTTGATACTTTGTTGTTACTATAATTCTGCAAATCAAGCTTTTACATTATACACAAGAACTCAATATTGCTTAAGTAAAGTGAAATATAACTTTAATTCTGCAGGGTTATATTTGCAAGTAAAGGGCTTTGTTTAAGTTTAACTCTAACTTATAACGATCCTACATTCTTAGCGTGCACTAGAAGGACACAGAATTCCTAAATAGCAATTACCCGATCAAACAAAAGCTAAAGAACTAAAACTGAAATTAACGCCAGGTTTGTGTTTATAAGAAGGTTTTGCATGTAAAAACCCAACAGACAAGAAATTAGATCTAATTCGCCTCATATACTAAGTAAATCATCACTGACTTAGAGGCTCAGAACAAATTGAAGTCTCAGGCGAAGCCCACGGCTGTGATAATGGATCTCTTTACGCCACACCGTAAGGGATACCGTGACAGGGAAGTAGCAATCATCATAGCTTTGTCCAAGGGTAGAAACAAACGTAGGAATAACCACAAATAGAACAACACCGCCACACAATTAAACTATTCATCGGAACCATCATAAGTGTTCATCAGAAGCGTAACGACGCACCAACGACACATAGTTATACATATAAGTAAATGGGAACTAATTCCAGAGAGTTAGAAAGCCCAAACAAAACTGTTGCGGGCGGCCCCTCCGCATCAACGTCTCATCGAAAATGGAATAACACTGCTACACCCTTCAACGCATCATCATACATGGCGCAACCCTTACCCGGGAACGAAAAAATGATCGAACTCCTCATCTTCGACGGAACATCAATAGGTATACTGAAATTTCCAGTAAAAGAGCCGATCTGAAAATGGTAGAGAAAGAGATAGCGGTGGTGCTGATACCAACAAAAAAATTATGTGTCAAGCAAATTGATAAACGGGAGATTGCGCTGGCTTTAAAGAAAATAGGAGCCCTCATCTAACACTGTAGAAGAGGTTCCTCTCTAATTTATATATATATAGGGTAAGGTTCCTTGGAAAACTACTTTTATTCTAAAAAATGGAAAACCAAAGGAAAATTATATTAAATGAAGACTATTTGGGTAATTTGACAATCTTTTTTTTTTAATTTCACATATATCCACATGATTACTTTATACAAAAGCAAAAAAAAAAAAAAAAAAAAAAACGTTATTTTGTTCATCTTGTCTGGCTGACTATGTTGCATATATGCAACATAGTGTTGCATAGGTTGAATATATGCAACATAGTATTTTGCATGTATGTAACATTGTATGTTTTATGTGTCGCACATATGCAACATAATATGTTTCATATATGCTGTTAGAGCATATTCCTATGCTATGATGTGTCTCGTGTATTGTATCTAAGTGAGCGTGACTTAGTGTGAGTCATAGGGTCAACATACCACGGGCCATACCAAATGGTCCGCAGTAACATTGGTACGGGCTTACCAAATGGTCTGCCAGTTGGTACGCAAGACTTAATGTTGACACTATAAATAAATCGTGTTAGAATGATAACTTAGAACTCTGAGTCATTCTTCACATTCTGTGTGTGTTTTCTAGAGAGAGAAACTAAGAGCTTTCTTTGTATCTTCAAGTGATCAATAAGAAAAATCTTATTTACATTCTTGTATTCACAAGATTGATTGATTCACGCAGTAGTAAGATCGTTTCACGTACTTACAAGTGGTATCAAAGCATTTGGTTGCTCTACTGCTGTGTTTTTTGATCAATTATCGGATTTCTAGTGAGAGAAAGTTTGGGTTTCTTACGTTTTTTTTTATCAATTTTCCCAATTCTGAGTGTTTCTAAGGTCAAAACTGATTTCTGAACCTTCCTAGAGTGTTTTCGCACCATACTGTTCCAAATTCCAGTCTCAAAAGTCAAAAAATCAAAAAATCAGTCGATTTCTGTCTGGTATGCTGCTGGTACGCCTGATGATGATGATGGTATGCCGGATGAACACATTGGTATGTTAGGAAATCTTCATTGATTTCTGGTACGCTGGTTTTTGGTACGTTAGGCAATCTTCATCGTTGGTACGCAACGGTTATTTTTTGGTACGCTGGCAACTACGCCGTACCAAATTAGTACGCTGCTTGGTTTGGTACGCAGCTTATTCTGGTCCGCTACTGGTACGCTGATTTGGTCTGGTACGTAGATTGGTACGTTGGAAGATTTTGGTACGTTGAGAAGTTTGACCCGTTGGCAGAAAAGTGATCTTCACTAAAACTGACGTAACTTGAGAACCGTTAAGAGTTAAGGAACCTAATACCAGCTAAAACGACCGTCTTGAAAATATCTAGACTTTTATTGGCCTAACGGCGAGTACCCTCCATTTTGGTACCCAAAATCTGCTTTTAAGACCTTCATTTTTGAGTTTGAAGTTTTTGAAGCATCGTATTTGGGAAAAGATGTCGGATTTCCAAGCTTTTGCGGCTATGCAAAGCACGATGCAAGCTATACTTAACTTTGATATCGAAATTGGAACAAGTCAGAAAGTTCCCAAATTGTTAAAGTTGGAAGATTATCAAAATTGGAAGCAACGATTTTCCGCCTATATCAGCACAAATGATATAGATTTGTGGATTCCAATAAAAAAGCTTTACGTACATCCAACTGAAGCGGGAGATTTCAAAGAAGTTCATACTTTTAATCAAGCTGAGAGAAAACTCTATGAGCTTGAACAAAAAGCTTTTGGATATCTTACAATGGCTTTACCAACTGAGTTACTACATCAGTTTAGTACATGCAAGAAATCAAAAAAATTATGGGATGCATTGTTTGCACGATGTGAAGGCAATGATCAATACAAGATGAGTCGAAAGAAAGTGCTGAATAAAGAATTTGAAAATTTTCAACATTATGATAAGGAAGATATTTCTGCTCTTGTATCCAGGTTTTCACATCTGATAAGTGAAATGAAAGTGGTTAAAATAGAGAAGACAGAAGAGGAGTTGAAGGAGAAATTGCTAGAAGCCTTTCCATCAAAATGGGAGAATTATGTCTTGCTGCTGACTCATGACAAAGAGTATTATGAATTATCATTTCATGATTTAACCGGAAAGCTTCATGCTAGAGAGATGGAAATGATGACTTCAAATAAGGCAACGGCTCAATTGCAAAATCCTGAATTGTATCATGGTCAAAATTCTGCAAGTATTAATGCAAAGTCTAAATCATTTGGTTTTGATTCATCAAATTCACCTCAAACAACATTTGTTGCAGGTCATGGATCTGGAAATTCTGAAAATTCATCAAGAGGGTGTAATTCACTATTCCAAATCATTCAAGTCATTTTCTACAAAAACACCTGATGAACATTTGACATTAATTTCTGCTTTATTATCTTCATATTATGGATTGCTGAATGGTGGTTTGACAACATCTAATCTGATTAAAGAAGATTTTGATCAGATCGATCTAGATAATCTTGAACAAATTGATATTAATTGGCAACTTGCGATGTTAGCCCAAAGAGTTAAAAGATTCAGGAAGTAAAGCGGATTCCAAAGTTTAAATCCGGATGGCAAAGTTGGAGTAGATAAATCAAAGGTAAAATGTTCCAAATGTTCTAATTTTGGACATTTTGCTCGTGAATGTTCAAAGTCCAATGTTTCTTCATCAAAGTCTACAACAGCTTTGGTTTCTCAAGTTGATAAACAATATGACTGGGGACGGACTTCCAATCCTCCAATTGCTCTAACTGCTATTAATTATGAGTCAAAAGCACAAACATCGAATGAAGGTTATGATTGGGCTGCCGATTTTCCTGATGAGTCTGCATTTTTGGTCAACTCTGCGTTTGTTGCTCAAATCGTACAAAGTGATGACGAAGTAGACATAACTGACTCTGAATCTGACAAGAGTGGTTTTGGAAATAGTGGCTATGAATCTGTTTGTGAGTTTTGTTCTCAGAAAGACAAGAAGATTCAAGAATTGATAAAAGAAAATGGGTTGTTGCTTGATGAAAATACAAGAAAAATAGAAGAATTGGCAAATGAACAGAAAAAGTTGGAAGATGTAATTCATGAGTTCTCATCTCAAAAGGAACAATTTTCAGTTTTTCAGGCAGAGGTTGTTGAGAAAGAATTGAAATTTCAAAGTGTTGAAAAAGAGTTTGAACAGAAATTTACAAAATTATCTGAAGAAAATGCTGAATTACTCAAAGAGATAAACAAATGGAAGGATGAAGCTAAGGATACCGCAAATGATTTTCAAAATCTTTTTGACAAATCAAAGTCCAGACTTGATACTCTTACTAAAATTTCTAATGAACAAGCTGCTAAGATTCAATCCTATCAGATTGATATGGAAAAGTTGCTTGATGAGAAAATGGAGTTAGTAAGTGTGAACAAAGTGCGAAATGCGAATTTGGATATTCAAAAGCGAAATGAAGACAAGTTAAATAAGGAATTGTATGCGGAGCTTGATAATATAAGATTGAAAAAATATGAAACTCACAAGGTGGCGAAGAGATTGATAGCTACTGAAAAAGAGTTGGCTGAAGGTCATCAAAGAATTTTTGAATTAAAGATTGAAGTCATTGCTTCAAAACGTCTTTTGAACAATGTTACTAATTCACAATATTTTACAAGCTTCTTGGCTAAAGATAAGAATTTTAAGAAGATGTTCAACAAAGTGTCACCACCGGGTAGTCTCAAAGAAGGAGTTCATGATTTGAAAGACAAAGTCGAGACTGGTGATTATTCTGAGTTTGTTGTTTCCAAAAGTGTTGAGGAAAAGAAAGAGAAGAAAGGCAAGAGTGCTGAAACTCTAAAGCTCAAAAGGTAGTGTCTGATTCTTCATCTGATGGTAAAGAGAAATCTGCAAGTTCATCAACTGCAATTGCTGAAACCATCGTTGATGCTCCAAAAGATATAAACGAGATCGAAGCAGAGTTTCGGGAAAACATTCGGGTCTGGGTTTTAAGAAGACAATTCCTGATATTGGTGCTTCACAGATTCAAAAGCAACCGTAGCTGAAAAGGATTAATTTGAAGAATTTGAAGAAAGAAGTTTTCAAAGCTGACAAAGTTCAACCGGAGAGGTTTTACAAACTCAAAGGTTCGGAACAAATATTTTCTGACAACGAATTCCCCCTACATTGCGTGGATGCTCAGAAAATTGCTGAAGTATTTGTAAAGAATGTTGATCTGAAGACCAAGAAGTCACAAGTTGCTAAATATTCTTCTGGAGAATCAACTTCTACTCCAAAAAGCCCGACATCTAAATAGGTTCATGATCATCGATATCAGGTATTTGATTCTTTTTATGATCATTTTGGAGAAAACATGGTTTGTGAAGCTTTGCAGATTCCCAAAAGGCGAAATATAAACAATCGCTTATGTTATAATTGCCGACAAAAAGGGCATATGGCACAAGATTGTCCGGTTTGTGCTGCTTCTACATCAAAAAGAGGAAAGGTTCCATATGTTGGTAAAACTGCCAAATCAAGATTCATTGACGAATATGGTAGAGTATTTGATGAATATCCACAACCTACATTTTTCAAAACTCAAGGAAGATTTATTCCTCGTTTTCAAAATGTCCCATATGTCGATTGTTCGTCACAATCTATTGTGACGGGTTCATCAGATACTGATTTACCAAAACAACAAATTTGGAAACCTAAAGTGGTTTCAAAAGGAAATCAGGACATTGGTCGACCAGAAGCGATTCGCTTCGGGTCATTTATAAACTGACGTGTTTGACCAGTGTGCATATACTTCTAGAAGACCTATTGATGATTGAAAAGTTGCTGATCGAGGAGTATTCTGCCGATTTAATTTACATTACAAGTGATATCAAATTTCAAAACTGAATTTTTTTCTGAAAGCTAAAACTGAAAGGTATCCATGTCCGAAGGTCAATTTTCTTTCTTTTATATTCTGTATGTAGTTTAGGGAGAGAAAATTGAAAAACCAAAAATATTGTCTTTGTGTTTTTTATTAAAATGAAAAATCCAAAAATGGAGTTTTCATTATAAGGGGGAGAAAAACAGAAAAATACAAAAAACATTGAAAAATAGAAAAATACAAAAACATTAAAAAATGAGAAATTGTATCCAACATGATTGGGAAATGATGGTACATTGGTTTACGTGTCTGACTCATGGATAAATTAGATGAAAAATCCATAAGATCATTGCTCGATGTGCTTGGTAGGCTCGACATTAAATCAGAAAGTATTCAAATGGGATATACATTAGTTACTAATGCTTAACCAAGTGGACAACATCTTGAAGCGTATCTCAAGATATTGAAAAGATGCTCAAAACACGTGCGAAAAAGAAAATGAGAAGTCACTGTGTATACATGTGTTCATTTTGCAAAGACTTAAAGTTGTTTGATCTTCTTTATTTTGTCAAACGATCGGACTTTCTTTGCGTATCGAAAGATCGACCTGATTGTTGTTCGTTTGACGTTCTGCTTTATTTTCTTTGGTGTTTCGTATAATTCATCGGACTTTCTCTACGTGTCCACAAGACCGACCTGATTGTTGTTGAATTATACAATTTTAACTTGTTTTATTTCTTATTTTGTTAAATCCGAGGCCTTATCTGCGTATCGAAAGATCAACCTTAAGGTAGACGATTTAACGTTCTTATTTCTTTTAGCATGGAACACAGTTGATCGTATCATGAATACAATCATTATGTGTTAAATCACAAATAAAATCACAAAGTGTGATAAGTAAATACATATATGAGTATGTCTGATAGTATGGGGTACACTGGCCAAAGCAAATCTAATCAATATCTTAACATATCCAGATGTTATGAGTATGATTGTGTCTGAGTTTAAGATGGACAAATTATACGAGCAATCGACATGACTTTTGTGCTGAAGTAATTGAAATTGAAGTGTAGTTCAACATGTTATGTTCAATATGATCCCAAGTTGTGATCTTTCTCGCAAAAGACAAAAATAGTGTCTGATTCTGTATTACATTTATGTTTCATATCTGAAAAATTCCAAAAAGATTTCAGGTGTGTTTTAGCATAAATTTAGAAAAATCAAAAAGATTTTGTGGTATGTTTTGATGTAAAGTTTCAAAAAGCCAAAAATATTTTGTTTCTTATTTGTTTTCAACCGATCGACATGTGATACGAAATCAAATTTCAAATCTATATCTTGGATTCTCGAAGAGAAGTTTTGCGCCAAGATTAAATTAATTTTCAAAAGAAAAAGGAAACCGCGTTTCTGTCTTCTGAAATTGCAAGTTCTGTGTGTCAAGACTCAAGCATGGTGATAGGGTGAGTTTGTTACATCTTTCACAACTGGATCTTGAAGATCAGAGATGATTCAAGAGTGATCCAGCCATGCAAAGCTCTATTGCTGTCAAGAAAGTTCAAGTAGAAGATCAGATGCAGTGATGCTGAAGATTGAGTACTAAAGATTAGTTTGCATAGATACACCTCACGTTAAGGGGGAGTTTGTTAGAGCATAGTCCTATGCTATGATGTGTCTCGTGTATTGTATCTAAGTGAGCGTGTCTTAGTGTGAGTCATAGGGTCAACATACCATGGGCCGTAGAAAGTGTGTGAGCGTACGGATCTTCTACTTAGTCGTGATGAAATCAATGAAAAACGAGATGAAACATAGAAAGTAAATACAAATGACTTGTATTAACCACAGAGATAACCACAGAGTACACTTAGAGAATATGACCCGGAAGCTACTCAATTCTATACAAGATGAACTATTTATACAAGCTGAAATACGACTGGCCGAACTTCAGGTTCGGCCACAAGCTCGGAGCTGTCCGAACTCCAGGTTCGCTGGGAGTTCGGACCTCAGCTATCTTGTGTGATCCATCTTGTATTCGATACTTCACATGGCGATCAGGACTATGTATCAACAAACTCCCCCTCGGCATGTGCAGTATCATCTTCTCTATTCAAACTTGTATCTTGTATCTTCAATTAAACTCTTCCTCGATCTTGACGATGAGCTTAATCTTGAATACTTGATATTGCATCGTGTGTAATCTCTTTATCAACAATCTTCAGAAGACTTGAAGTTGTGATGTTCTCTTCCCACTTAGAAACCTGCCAACATAAATAATCTTGGTGCAAAATGTCTCTTAGAGACTCCAAGATAGTTTGATATCAAAAATTGATATTGTATTACGTGTTGATCAATCGAAAACAAATAAGAAACAAAATCTTTTTGGCTTTTAGAAACTTTATGTCAAAACACACCTAAAATCTTTTTGGTGTTTTCTGATAAGAAAAGTAAAGACATTACAGAATTAAACACTATTTTTTCTTTTGTGAGAAAGATCACAACTGGGGATCATATTGGTCATAACATGCTGAACTACACTTCAATTTCGATTATTGTAGCACATAAGCCATGCCGATAGCAGATATAATTTGTCCAACTTTTAACTCTAGCACAATCATACTCATAACATCTGGATATGTTAAAGTATTAATTAGATTTGCATTGACCAGTGTACCCCACACTATCAGACATACTCAGATATGCTTTTGCTTATCACATTTTGTGATTTCATTTGTAACTTTAATCACACAATGATTATAACCATGATATAGTCAACTGTGTTCCATGCAAAAAGAAATTAGAACGTTAAATCGTCTACCTTAAGGTCCATCTTTCGATACGCAGATAAGGCCTCAGATTTAACAAAAAAAGAAAATAAAACAAGTTAAAGTTGTATAACTCAACAACAATCAGGTCGGTACTCCCGTACACGCAAAGAAAGTCCGATGAGTTATACGAAACACCAAAGAAAATAAAGCAGAACGTCAAACGATCAACGATCAGGTCGATCTTCCGATACGCAGAGAAAGTCCGATCGTTTGACAAAATAAAGAAAATCAAACAAGTTTAAATCTTTGCAAAATGAACACATGTATACACAGTGACTTCTCATTTTATTTTTCACATATCTTTTTCTTGATATATTATGAGATATGCATCAAGATGTTTTCCACTAGGTCAAACATCAGATTTAGTGTATATCACATTTGTATACTTTCTGATTTGCCGAGCCTACATTGCACATCGATCAAATGGTCTTATGACTTTTTCATCTATTTTATCCAAGAGTCAGACATGTCAGCCAATGTACCATCATTTCCCAATCATGTCGGATACAATTTCTCATTTTTCAATGTTTTTGTCTTTTTCAAATTTCTCCCCCTAAAAATGACAACTCTATTTAAAGATCGTCATTTTTACGATTTGAAAAACAACACACTATTTTTGGCTTTTAGCAAAAACAAACTCCCCCTCAGAATGAGACGGATTAAAAACAAGAAAAATTGATCAACCAACACGAGTACTTGCAGTTTAGCTTTGTGAAAACAAAAGTGATTTGGAAAGTCAGTTTAATTAAAACAGATATGCCATTGTTAGCAATTTCCCAATCACCGAAAGGTCTTCCTGAAATACCTGCTGACACCAAATAAATCATTAGTCGCATTGGAATCGACCCGATTCAACAGCGTCGGGTCGCCCAGTGTCTTCCACAAAGTCCGTGTTGGCCTTGGAAACAACTTTCGGTTTCCACATTTGTAAAATTTTCAATTTTTGATCAGAACCTGAATCAGACTCAACCGACGTACTCGGTTTAGACCAAGACGATTTACGAGTTGATTTACCTTTTGGAGACCATGGGTCATCAAAAATTTGACCTTTATTATCCACATATTTCGTAGTTTTGTGGATATATGCAGTCGTCGGACAATCAGCAGCCAGATGTCCTGGTTGACGACATACATAACAAAGTCGTTCTCGAAAATTATTTGAAAATTGTTGTGATTTTGGAAAACCAGATGAATGTTCAGAATCAAAAGTATCAAAGAAACCATCAGAAGAGTCATACCTAGGAGATGGACTCCTTGAAGACGATGACCTTCCAGAATAATAAGAAAATTCTTTTAGAGATGGTGATTTCTTTGCAACTTTGGCTTTAGCAGTCTTGTCAACTTTCACTGGTTTCTTAGCAACAACCGGAACTTCCTTCATAACATAACCCAAGCCTTTGTGCTTAGAGCCTGAAATCTTTGACGAACTTGAAGAAGAACCTGAAGCTTCTCTTGACTTAGCTTCACTAGTGAATTTAGCCTTGATATCCTTCAGCTTGTTCTTTTCAATTAAAACTTTTTCTTCTTCGGTTGCAGATGACGAACTTGAAGCAACCTTATAAAAAACATGTTCATTTTCTAACAAAACAGATTTTGAAACAAATTTTGGAGCTTCACCCAAAGGCTTCTCCTTCGTCTTAGACTTGGACTTGTTCTTCTTGGATGGAGTGACAAACTTGGAATAATCATGCAATTCATCTTTTGGATCAATCTGAGCAGCAGTAACTTCAATTAAATCCACTGGTTGAGGAACCAAGTGAACATCATCCTTCGTAGAACTTTCAGAACTCTGATCCTGCTTGTATAAAAAGTTGAGCAATGTCGGTGACAAATTGCAATTCTTCACTTGCCTTTTCAACTCCAAAATTTCCAATTTTAAATCATTAATCTTCTGTTGACCTTCAAACACCGCTTGTTGGGACTTGATGAATTTTGCATTGAGATCGTCATATTCGTAAATTTGTAACTTCCGGATCTCACATTCAGCATATAATTCTTCAAGCACATTTTCTCTCTTTTGCTTGTAAATTTCAACATCTTTAGTTAACACTTCATTCTTGTCTCTGTAAAGAACATTTTCATCTTGAAGCATAGAGATCTTGTTTTGAAGCTTCTCAACGGTAACAACAGTTTTTGCAATAAGAGCAATAGCTTCTTCATATTTTTGCTGAACCGGATAACTTTTCTCAAATAAGTTCTCAAAATCTTGCGATGCATCTAAAGCTTCAGCTTTGGCTTTTTCACACTCTTCAGCCAATTGAGATTTTTCTTTCAATATATATTTTCATGAATATGAACCAATTCATAATATTTCTTTTGAAAATCCTCTAACTCTTTCTTTAACACCACAATCTCTTCAGTTGAAATTTGGCAACGTTGTTCAAAACTTGCAATCTCCTGGAACAATTTCTTACATTTGAAACATTCAAACTCTTCAACCTTTGAACTTCTAGAAACTTTAGGTAATTCTTCTTGTACCAAAGATATACTAGAAGAAGTATCAGACTCTGTTAAAAAACTTTCATCATCAGCATGTTGAACAGTTAAAGCAATTGAGATTGGAGTATGATTCTTTTTAACTTCTGAATCGGCATTCCAGGCAAACCCATCTGGATGCATAAATGTATTAGTCCAATCAAAAGCAAGAGTAGCAGATTTCTGATCAACCTTTTCAGCTTTATCGGATGGATGAAAAACTAAATGTGCATGCTGACCAGTTTTCAATTTACTTTCTGTAGAACTTAGACATTCTCGAGCAAAGTGACCATAAACTGAACACTTATAACATTTCACCTTAGATTTATTCAATCCAGTCTTTCCTTCCTGATCAAGTCTCTTCTTACCAGTTCTATTGAAAAACTTCTTTGTTCGACGAACCAACATATCATATTGCCAATTGAGATCCATTTCCTCCAAATGATCATAATCAATCTGATGATAATCTTCATTTGCTAATTCAGCATTACTCACAGAACCATTGATAACACCAAAGTATGAAGATACTAATGCACACATCAATGCATTATAATCATCGATAGTTTGAACAGACAATGCACTATGAGTCGAAGAAATTGGAATTGACACATTACAACCAGCAGAAGAATAACTTGGATTTTCAGATTTACCTGCCAGAAATGCTGTAGAAGGAGCGGAACTAAGAATATTAGACTTCCCAGCATTCATTGTAGAGTCATTTTCACCATGATACACTGCAGGATTCTGAATTTGTGTAGGAAGTGATTTATTCACCATTAATTCCATATCCCGAGCTTGGATTCTTTGAACCAAATCATTGAAAGACAATCCTGTAAAATCCTTATCATGAGTAATCATCATTACATAATTCTCCCATTTTTCAGGCAATGCTTCCAAAATATTTTCTTTCATATCAACCTCTTCTTTAGTAAGATTCACCAAACGCATTTCACTCATCAGATGAGCAAATCTTGCACTCAGATTGGGAATCGTTTCATTTTGATAATGCTTAAAACTATCAAACTCTTTCTTCAAAACCTTTTTCGACTTTTCTTGTATTGGTCATTGCCTTCACATCGTTTTTCCAATGCATCCCATAGACTTTTTGATGTGTAATTACCAGCAAATTGATGAAGTAACTCTTTAGGCAATGCCATCGTTAACGTACCATACGCCTTTTTCTCAGCTTGATAAGCTTTCTTTTGTTCAGAAGACATTTTTCTTTGAAGAATAGGTTCACCAGTTTCATCTTTAGGATAAACATATTGCTCAGTGAACGCTAACCACATATCAATGTCATTCGTATCGACAAACGCTTCAAATCGTTTAACCCAACTATGATAATCTTCCAATTTTAACAATTTGGGAACTTTCTGACTTGTTCCAATTTCATTATCATAATTCATCATTTTTTGCATCGTAGCTTGAACCGAATTTTGAATAGCTGCAAATGCTTGAAAATCGGACATCTTCGAAAAACTGAACACTGTTCACTCCGAACTTCGTCCGAACCTACTATACCCTCCGAAGCTGCTCCGAACAACCTCCGAACACTCAACGAACCTAGTTAATGTCGAAGTACCTCCGAACCTAGTCCGAACTCTCACCGAAAGAAAAAATAGTCCGATAGCTCTCCGAACGAGCTCCGAAGCCTCACCGAACTCAGAATACTGACCGAGCTTACTCCGAACCTGGTGTTCGGAGCGGTTATGCCGAACTAGAGGTTCGGCCGATCACAAAAAACTCAAAAATTTTGGAAAAACTCACTGAAATCGACACCTCTCGAGCTGTGAACACTCAATCAACTGAAAACGAACAAATACAGACATATATGACGTAAATCATGAAATATTGAACTAAGATTTTAAGAAATGAAGATGAGAAACGAGCTTTGAAAGTAAAAAACGTGAATTCGAACTCAACAACTCTGGAAAACACTGATTTCCGACTAGTAGAGCAAACCTATTGCTCTGATACCACTTGAAAGTGTGTGAGCGTGCGGATCTTTTACTTAGTCGTGATGAAATCGATGAAAAACGAGATGAAACACAGAAAGTAAATACAAATGACTTGTATTAACCACAGAGATAACCACAGAGTACACTTAGAGAATATGACACGGAAGCTACTCAATTCTATACAAGATGAACTATTTATACAAGCTGAAATACGACTGGCCGAACCTCAGGTTCGGCCACAAGCTCGGAGCTGTCCGAACTCCAGGTTCGCTGGGAGTTCGGACCTCAGCTATCTTGTGTGATCCATCTTGTATTCGATACTTCACATGGCGATCAGGACTATGTATCAACAGCCGTACCAAATGGTCCGCAGTAACACTGGTACGGGCGTACCAAATGGTCCGCCAGTTGGTATGCAAGACTTAATGTTGACATTATAAATAGATCGTGTTAGAATGATAGCTTAGAACTCTGAGTCATTCTTCACCTTCTATGTGTGTTTTCTAGAGAAAGAAACTAAGAGCTTTCTTTGTATCTTCAAGTGATCAGTATGAAAACTCTTATTTACATTATCGTATTCACTAGATTGATTGATTCACGCAGTACTAAGATCGTTTCACGTACTTACATATGCAACATAGTATGTTGCATATATGCAACATTGTATGTTACATATATTCAACATTGTATGTTTCATATATTCAACATTGTATGTTTCATATATTCAACATTGTATGTTTCATATATTGCATATATGCAACATGCTATGTTGCATGTACACAACGTAAACAACATACAATGTTGCATATATGCAATATAGTCGGACAAACAAAAAAAAGAAGGTTTTTTTATGTTTTTTTTAATTTTATTTAAGGTCGTTAGGTGGCCATTAGGTGGAATAGACACGAAAATTTTTAAAAAAGAAAAAATAAAGAGCACTAAAATTACCTAAGTAGCCTTCATTTAATATAATTCTCCTTTGGTTTTCCAGTTTTCCAACTAAAACTTAGCTTTCCATTGAACTTAACCCTATATACACACACACACACACACACACATATATATATATATATATATATATATATATATACAAAATATAGTATTTCATAAGTAACTAACTCTTTTTTTTCTTTCATTCATGTCACTTAAACCTTGTTTTGTTTCTGAAGTCATTTAACTTTTATTAATTATTCCAATCTTGTATAACTTTTTTTTTTCAATAAATGTTAAAATTTTATAAAAGTAATTTAGGCAAATGAAATATATATGAATGTTGGTTAATATTTGATAATTAATGTTTTCAAATTTGACTTATTTTGAATAATTATTAAACTTGGTTATTGTTTAATAATTTTTGTTTTATTACAATTATCTCCTATTTCAAGTTAACCTAACAAAATAAATCACCAAATAGTAATAAAATTAATATATATGTCTCACTTGCTTAAAGTTAAGTTTATAAAATTTTAACATTACTTAATGAAAGTCGGATGACTTTAGTGAGAGAAAAAAAAAACTTTGAATGACTTTAGTGAAATAGTTTCTTGAAAAACTTGGTTACTATTCTATAAAGTTAGCATTTTATTAAACGAATATAACTATTTTATATAAAACTATTTAAAAAAAAATTTCACCATAGAATCGAGCGTTTTTGTATCTTTAATTAAAGAATAAGGTTGTGTTAGAGCATAAACATTGTGTCTCGTGTGATGTATCTAGATGGAACGTGTTAGTTGATAAGAGCTATTGAGTTGTAGTTAGGCTGCCAACGAACTGACATGCGAACCAGCAACGAACTGGTGGTTTGTTGCTAGGCTAGTTGGTTGGGACAACATGGTCTATAGATAGATGAATATGTTGTAATAACACATAGTCGAGTTTGTTTTCTGTGGAGAGCTACGTGTTTGAGATCCGGAGTCTTTGTATGTGTTTCTAAGTGAAATCAATACAACAAAGCTTTATTTACATCTTGTTCACCTCGATTTGATCTAGACTAGTAGACGATCCATCCGCACGCGCACTTACAACTGGTATAAGAGCATTTGATTGACATCTACTGGTCAAATTTGATCATTTTCGAGATTTTTGATCAAACAATAAGTGATTTTTTCATCTAAAATCGTTATTTTCTGAATTTTGAGGTTTCAAACTCATTTTTAAGTGTTCATTTTGTGTTTTTCTTCTTGACTGCTAGAAATTTCGTGTTAAAACTTCAAAATTGCAAAATTTGAGTAAAATTGCTTCTGGTTCGTTGGAAATTTTCTGGTTCGTCGGATAAGCTTCCTGGTTCGTTGGTTGAGTGTTCCGGTTCATTCTTTGAATCTACAAGAATTCCGGTTTGTTGGTCCTTGGTTCGTGTAGTATATCTTGAAAGTTTCTGGTTCATTGATCATTGGTTCATTTCGTATTTCTTCAAGTATGGTTCGTGACGGTTATTTCTCTGGTTCGTGGAATCTTTCAGTTGGTTGGATTTCACAGTTCATTTGATTTTTCTGGTTCGTTGGAAAATTTGGTTCGTTCATCAAGTTACTTGGTTCGTTGACTATAGGTTGACTTTATCGTTCGTCGATAGCTTTAGTTCGTAGGATATTGGAGTTTTCTTGGTTCGTTGGAGCAGTGATTATAATTTTCAAAATGAGTGATTTTCAAGCATTTGCTGCTATGAAAAACACAACGCAAGCTATGCTCAACTACGATAATGAAATTGGAAGATTATTACAATTGGCGTAAATGGTTTGAAGCGTATGTTGGAGCTAATGTTGTTGATCTATGAATTCCAATTGAGGATGGGTATAAGCATCCAACTGATGCTGAAGGGGAGCCTAAACCGAAAAGAAATTTCTCATATGAAGAAAAAAAAGCTATGTAAAAGAACAAAAAGCTTATGGGCTTCTTACTATGACGTTACCGAATTATTATTATTACATCAGTTCAATACATATACTAGGTCTAAAACTTTATTGGATGCTGTACGTTTGAGATGTGAAGGGAATGACCAGTATAAGAAAAGCAGGAAGAAGGTTCTTAACAAAGAATTTAATAATTTCAAACATTATTCTAATGAGAACATTACTGCCCTAGTGTCAAGATTTGCTCATCTGATTAGTTAGATGGAAGTGGTGGATATAAGGAAAAAGGAAGATGAATTTAAAGAGAAATTGTTGGAAGCGTTTCCAGAAAAGTGGGAAAATTATGTATTACTTCTTACTCATGATAAAGAGTTTTCAACATTGTCATTTCATGATTTAAAGGGAAAGTTACAAGTTCGAGAGTTGGAGATGCTAACTTCCAATAAAATACCTACTAAAGTGCAGAATCTGGAATTATATCATGGTCAAAATGCTGTTAGTATAGATGCAAAATCTAAATCAAGTATTTTTAGTTCACCACCTACAACAGCTTTTCTTGCTGGACAATCTGAAAATTCTAATAGTTCAAGGGGATGTAATGTGTTCATTCCAAATCAAACAGTTCAAAGTGCTCTCTCTGTTAAGACTACATAGGATTACATGGCATTAGTGTCAGTTTAGTCTCTTCATACTATGGTGTGATAACATGTAGTATGAACAATCCTGAATTGGTTGAAGAGGACTATGATCAAATAGATCCTAATAATTTAGAAAAGATGGACATTAACTGGTAATTTGCTATGTTGGCTCGAAGAATTAAGAAGTGTTTAAGGAATACAAAAAAAGAGATTTGAATTCAGGAGGTAAGATTGGGTTAGATAAAGGTAAAGTGAAGTATTTCAATTGTTTGAATCTTGGACAATTTGCTTGAGAATGTAGACAACAAAAAGGTGGTCAATCTAATGTTGATGGTAACAAAGCTTCTGGGAGTAATACGAATAAAAAAGATTTGGTTACTCAAATTGACGAATGGTATGATCGGGGTAAACATTTCGATAATCCGTCTTCGTTTATGGCTAAGACTGAATCGGTTGTTGGAAGTATAACTGATGTTGAATATGATATAAGCAGTTCTGAGTCAGCATGTGATCTTTGTTCAAAGTATGCCAAGGATAATTCTGAGTTGCCGAGAGAAAAGAATTTGTTGGCTGATGAATGTAAAGTGGCAAAGGAAAAGTCAGAGGATTACAAGAAAAAGTTTGAAGAAGTTGGTCAAGAATTGTTATTGTTAAAATCTAAGTCTTGTGACGATTGTGCTATTTGGAAGGTAAATTGTGAAGAAGCAAACTTGAATATGGAAAAGTATAAAAAGGAAGTTGAAGAAGTTAATGAAGATCTTGACGCACTTTTCTCTAAAAGTTGTAGAGACAGATTCGGATCTTACTACTGATTGAGATGATCATGTACGATGAACACAAGAGTAAATAAAGCTTCGGTTTATTGATATCACAAAGAATTCTAGAGAGAGAAACACACTGAGTTACACACAGTTAAGAACAATCAGAAATGACCAGAACTACTCAACTCTCTCTAACACAAAATATTTATAGTGTTCAACTAACCAACCAGCGAACCAACCAACTAACCATTGGTTTGCTGGCTAACCATCCAGCTAACCATTGGTTCGTTGGCTAACCATCCAGCATTGGTTAGTTGACACTAAGACTCACTAACATTCTCTAGCTTAGATACAATACACGAGACACTCTGTAGCATAAGATTATGCTCTAACAGCCCCCTAACTTGTAGTGTATCTATGCTAACTAAATCTCTAGTCTTCACTCTTCAGCATTGCTGCATCCGATCTTTAACTTGAAATTTCTTGTCAGCTATAGAGCTTTCATGGCTGGATCAGAACTTAAACAATCTTTGAACTCCAAGATCCACTTGTAATAGATACTTCAATCTCCCCCTTTCACCATGCCTGAGTCTTGACACACAGTACCTGCAATTATAGAAGACAAAAGCGTGATTTCTTTGTTTTTTTACCAAAATTAATTTAATCTTGGTGCGAAAAATCTCTTTGAGAATCCAAGATATAGTTTTGAAAGTTTGATTTCGTATCACATATCGATTGGTCGAGAACAAATAAGAAACAAATTCTTTTTGGCTTTTTAAAACTTTTAAACCACGTATATGATATTGCTAAGACATGATCGTAATCGGATTCGGTACACAACGAGTAAATAAACGATTTTTCAATTGATTCACTAGCTTGTTTTACAAGAGAGAGATTACAGAGAGAATACACTAGGAAAACACACAGTTAAGCAATAACTCTTACAACTTTTGCTCTCTCTAAACGAACTAAACTATTTATACCAAACTGTCCAGTGTACCAACTAACCAACGTACCAGATGGTTCGTGCGTACAATCTGGTCCGCCACTGGTACGTTGAGACCAGTTTATACAAAACTATTAATTACAAAGACAAAAAACCTAGACCTAGCACTAGACATCAAAACATGCTCTAACAAACTCCCACTTGTCTTGTGCTAGTCTTCAGAAGCTTTTGTCTAAGTCTTCTTCCACTGCTGTGTTCGATTGTTTCCAGCATGAATTCCAAATGCAAAACACACTCTAATCACACGTTGAAACTGCAAGGCTTGCTCAGCATGCTCAGCCTTATACAAAATATTGTTGTGATAGAGCTTGTTTATATCATCTTTGGACAAATTAATCAACCACATTGGATCATAAAGCCTGACCACCTTGTTCTGCTCTTTAATCACCGCCACCGCTTCTCCTGTATTTTCATCATAATACCACCATCTTAATGTTTTGATAAAATCTTGTTCGAGCTTCTTCAATGGAATTTTCTTCATCTGAACCGGCTTCTTGTACTTTAGAATAACAACCGGTTTTCCAGTGATTGGATGAATATCAGTAGGATGTTCAGAATACTTCGGTCTTTGTGGAGTTAAAAATCTAAATTTGCCTTGACATTCTTCTATCAATTTGTTTTTGAAGATCTCAGCCAATACATTACTTCCATGATTCAAAAATGGCTTTCTTGATAAATCCCGAACATCACAAACCGGCAAAGTACTAAACCTTGTAGCATGCTTCAAATACATAACTCCAAACTCTTTCTTTATAGCATAACACTTTAATTCTGAGTCATACATCCAACTGATTATACCACCAGTAGCTTCTCCACCTTTCCTGTCAAAATATTTCTTCTGATCAATAACTTTTGTTGATTTCACTACCGACAGTTTCTTAGCTCTCTGTTCTTTCAACCAGGCATCAAACAACATTTTCTTTTCTTGTTCTTCTGATAAATTTTCAGACTCAGTTGATTCTGGTTGCTCAGGTTGTTTTTCAGACTCTTTCTTCTTTAATTCTTCATCCACTTTATCTTCATCTTCTTTGCCAAAGAAATTAAAACCTCCAGACTAATCATTATCAGAAAAATTTCCATAAACCTTAGGATCATCTGGATACTCTTCAGCAGTCATATCCTCCACTTCTACATGTTCCTCTTCAAAATCCATATCATCATCTGAATTTTCTTCTTTGTAGGGATTAGCAAACGGAACTTATCAGCATCATCCACATTCAATTCAAAAATAGCATCCAGTTGCTCTTTTGAATACGGATTGATAAACTCTCCTTCTCCCAACTCAACCCTGGAAATTGGAGTTACATCATAAATTTCGTTCTCAGACGACTCCCCCTGAGCTGTAGTAGATGTTCCGGCAGCAGCAGAAGATGTTCCAGCTGCACCAGCACCAGAACCATCACCACCAATCCTCCTTCCAGGTCAGGATCCTCATTCAAACATTTCAACACATCATCATCTTCTCTACAACTTTCCTCCGGATTTGGTCTTCTCTCCCCCTGAACAGGTAAGGCTTTGAGCAAAAGATTTAACTGCTCACCCAGAGAGAGAGAAAGTTGTTGCAGTTTAGCAATCTCCCGATATTTTGTCTGATCTCTAGAGACCAACTCCTTTACCAGATTCTTTAAACCTCTGATTTCATCAGCTTGCTGACGATTAGTTGATTCCAACTCATCAAGTCTGGTTTGATGTAACGCCAGTTTCAAATCAGTAGCAGAAATGGTAGAAGTTGTAGAAGCAGTAGTAGTGGAGGCAAAAGCAGTAGTTGTAGAAGGCTTTCGAATAAAAAGCTTTCTAACCGGTGGATTAATTGAGCTTTGAACATTTGCAGATTTTGTGGTTGGTTGTTCTGGAATTGAAGACTGATTAGACACTTTTTGCTTCTTACTCGGTGGACTGCGACCTGCTTTCCGAGCATCAGCAAGGAATGAGCCCTTTTTTACTGTCAAATTTCTCTGAGCCATATGTTTAATATGCTTGCCCTTGGATTCGACTAATTTTTCAAAATTTCAACTTTTGGAACTGTAAATTGATTCAGAAAGGTGCGAAAACACTTCAGAAACACTCAGAAATCATTTTCCAACGTTGAAACACTCAGAATTGCAGAAATTTGATGAAAAACGAAGAAAACCCAAACTTTCTCACTCTAGAATTCGAAAATTTACCAAAATCACAGCAGTAGAGCAACCAATTGCTCTGATACCACTTGTAAAACCACTGTTTGATCTTACTATTGCATGATTCGGTAATCGGATAAGCAACGAGAAGTAAATAAAGCTTCGCTTTATTGATTCACAAAGAGGATTACACAAAGTCTAGAGAGAGAGAGTTACACACTCAGTTACACACACTTAGTAGATGTAGAATGACAGAACCTCTATCTATCTCTCTCTATAACGAACTATTTATAGTAGTAATATACTAACTGGCGGACCACCAGCGTACCATTTGGTACGCCCGTACCAAATAAGCTGAGGACCATTTGGTACGCTGACATTAGTATGTTACCACTAAGACTCTCAAAGATGCTCTAGATAAGATACAATACACGAGACACACGTTAGCATAGGAATATGCTCTAACAGGAGCTTTCCCTTTATCAGCAGTCTTTGTCTTCCTAATAGGCTCCTCCAAAGCAGGAGTGTAAGACGGATCATCATCTTTATCCTTAGCCTGTTTGGTTCTATTCTCATACTTTGAAGTATCCAGATTCTTTGACTTCAAGTATTCAATATGTTGTTTAGAACCTTTCTTTACTTGAATTCCTCTTGTATTATGCAAGATTGTCACATAATCACCAGAATCTGAATCAGTATCAGACGAACTTTCACTAGAATCATCCCCAGAAATATCAGCATCATCAATCATTTCATCATCTTGAACATTCACAGCTTCAGGTTCATTTACAGCCTCTTGAACAACATGCTCTTGATTTCTTGCTGCACAGGGTCTGGAACATTTGGATCTTGGTTTACTGGTTGATCTTGATCTTCTTCCTCATTTTCATCCTCTTTAACAGGATAACCTCTATGATCATACTCTAACTCATCATCTGAACTGTCATCATGTCTGGCAATACCATTTGCAGGAGCTATATAATCAGGTTTGGCCAAGTGACCAATCAAATGTTTAGTAGGAGGAGGTATATTCTCTGGACCTTTCCTCTTTTGATAAACTGGAAGCTTACCCACTGCAACATCATTCATATGCTTTAAAACCAAAACATTTGCTGGATTCTTTGGAAAGTTCGGATGTAAATCATTTAAGATCATCTGAAGAAACCTTGGATACATAACGCTTTTGTTTTGTTTTGACAATATATTCTCTTTCATGTAACTAAAGATACATCCAGAAAAATTGAACTCGCGGTTCATAACCAAAGCATAGAAAAAGGATAGAATCTTCATGTCAAACACATCATGCCCCCTTAAACGATTTCCAAAACATTTGATGACCACGTGCATCAAATATTTGTACGGAGGACTTAGATTCGACTTAAGAAGCCAAGAATCATATAAGTATCCATCGTACTTTATCCTTCGAAGCAATGCCACCAAATCAATCTCATCAAATATCATTGGAAAAGCAGCTTGATCATTTAATCTCAAAACCCTACGAACATCTTCTTCAGAAACAATCACATCAGTTTGATGAACATTTGCACGAATAATCGAAGGTTCCACAGAACAATCCACTTGAGCAGTATTCCAGAACATCAACAGTAAATCCTTGTATGGAGTACACTCGTGAGTAGCAGCATAGTAAATTCTCGATCTTTCCAAGAAATCAAAAATTCCAAGAAAATGCGGCTTCCAGCAGATGCATTCAGATAAGCACAGACATTGTGTTCATCATTTGATTTTAACGCCACCATTTCTGAAAAACATAAACACGAACAATCATTAAAATCATGAGATAGAGCCAAAACCATTTACAACTGATTCTAATTCAATTTGAAACGCTCAAACGATTAACTTTTTAAAAAATCTCCAACGAACCACCCACGAACCAAATTTGGTCATACGAACCAAATTTGGTCATACGAACCAAATCTAGTATGGCGAACCAAAAGTGTTGACCGCGTACCATAAGGTCAAACGAACCAGATACGGACCAATTTTAGATCACGTACCAAATGGTACGCCGCGTACCATATGGTACGTCGGAAGAACAATTAACCGAAGAGACATTTTTGATTTTGACACTCCACATCGTTTTTGAATTCAAATCACTTGACGAGGTTTTGTTCTAGACCAAAAATCGATCCTATACATGTGTTTAAAATGGATTGAGAATAGCTTTAACCCCTTAAACCAACCCCCATTCGGTTTAATGAAAAAACCGAGACTTTAATGTAAAAAATATCATGAATTAGACCATCATAACACAATCCAAGACCACCAGCAGATGCGGAATCCCCAAACCTACCTGTTGCAACAAAAAAATCGAGCAGAGGTTTGTTAAATCTTGAGAAATCGACGAAAAATCATAGAGGAAAATTTACGGTTTTTTGATGAAGGTTCGTGGTTGGTACGCAGGTTGTGCGTATCACGAACCAGAAATTCCTTTTTATATGAAAAATGGTTCGTCCCGCGTACCATATGGTACGCCGAACCAAATTTTACCATTTTGCCCCTTTTCTTTTAACTTTGCTATTTTTCTCCAAAAATCACACTTTGTCAAATTAAAATTTGATGAGCTGATTTAAGCAACGATTGTGGATCTTTTAACAACAATTTGCCATATCTGAATTTAGATGATCCAAAATAATGCTGAATGAAAATCTTTTTGATTTTTATCAAATTTTATATCAAAACACACCAAAATCTTTTTGATTTTCCGAACTTAAGCTAAAACACACCAAAAATATTTTTGGAATTTTTCAGAAATAACAGAACATCGGAAACTACAAATTTAAATGCAATAAATTATATTTTTGTGAGAAAGATCGTGAGTTCATACCAGTGCTATGCACTTAACACATTTCAATTTCAATCTATTCAGCATGCAAGCCAAGCAGTTCATGAATACAACACTTTCATGTTTATTTCAGTCAAATCAAATCAATTTCTAGTGCTTTCTGATATGACTTAGGTATATTTATCAAGCATAGAAATCGTGATACCTACAAATTCAAGTAATTTGAGAATCTGATTTTATTATATTTTTGATTTTTCTTTTTCTTTTATTTACTCTTGAATATTTACACATATAAGCTATTCATAGTGTTTCAGGCAAAAAGAAAGCAGAACCCTAAACAAACAACAATCAGGTCGATCTTTCGATACGCAGAGAAAGTCCGATTATTTAGGAAAATAAGAAAGTAAAAACAAGTTGAAATTGTATAACTCAACAACAATCAGGTCGGTACTCTCGTACACGCAGAGAAAGTCCGATGAGTTATACGAAACACCAAGAAAAATAAAGCAGAACGTCAAACGAACAACGATCAGGTCGATCTTTCGATACGCAGAGAACGTCCGATCGTTTGACAAAATAAAGAAAATCAAACAAGTTTAAATCTTTTAAAAGAACGCATGCATACACTAGAACACTTATTTATTCTGTTTTTGTATTTTTCATCTTTTATCAAGATTACTCAATCACGAGAATTATGTTACACCACAGATTTCAAGCAAGCATTATATTTATATCATACTGGCAAGTATCAGATATTGATTGACACATTCAATGAAACATACAAGAACCTATACCCTTTCAATCTATTTTATCCATGGTCAATAACATTCACTGATGTACCATCATTTCTCACAAGGTTGGATCACATTTCTCAATTTTTGATTTTTCTATTTTTTTATGTTTTTGGATTTTCTAATTTTTTATGCCTTTTCATTTTTCAAATACAGAAAAACACATATTTTTGTATTTTTTGTTTTTTCATATAAATCTCCTCCTAAAAAGCAGAAAACAAAATAAAACAATAAAAAAAATAAAAAAAATGAGCAACTGAACCAGATTAGAATGCATTCAATTTAGTAATCCCATTGATTTACAACAAAAATTTAAGACGAGTTTTGTCAAAAGCTTTGGTGAACAAATAAGCTCGTTGAAAATCTGTATGATTTTTCTGCAAATCAATTAACTTCTTTTGATAGCAATCCCGGATAAAATGATATCGTATGTCAATATGCTTTGTTTTGGAATGCTGAACAGGGTTTTTCGTGATAGAAATAGCAGCTGAATTATCAATGTAAATTGGAGTAGTTAGAAAATTCAAATCGTAGTCGCGTAACTGCTGTTGATTCCACAACACTTGTGAACAACAACTTGAAGCAGCCACATATTCTGTCTCAGCAGTAGATGTTGCAACCGAGGTTTGCTTCTTGCATTGCCAAGACACTAATCTCTCCCCCAAAAACAGACATCCAGCGGTAGTCGATTTAAAGTTGATTTTACAGCCGCCATAATCCGAGTCAGAATACACCGATAACTCAAACTTATTATCATTAGGGTACCAGATGCCAAGATCCGGGTTATCCTTCAAATAAGCAAAAATCCTTTTTACTGCTAGCATATGTGAAGCCTTTGGAGCTGCCTGGTACCTAGCACATAAACAAACATCAAACATAATATCAGAACGAGATGCAGTCAAATACATAAGGGAACCAATCATAGCCCTAAACAATGTCGGATCAACATTTGCACCGGATTCATCTGGTTCGATACCATGTGAAACCTGAATTGGAGTACATGGAGTCCGAACATCGCCAATCTTGAACCGAGCCAAAATATCGGACACATATTTTGTTTGATGCAAAAATATGCCTTTGGCAGATAGATGGACTTGAAGACCCAAAAAGAAACCCATCTCCCCCATAGAGCTCATCTCAAACTTTGTTTGCATAACCCACTCAAATTCTTTGCATAAGCTATCTTTTGTGCTTCCAAAGATAATATCATCAACATAAACTTGAACAAGCAACAGATCCTTCCCGAACTTCTTTGAAAATAATGTAGAATCTACCTTGCCACGTTGAAACCCGTTGTCAAGTAAGTGAGTAGAAAGTGTCTCATACCAAGCCCTTGGTTCCTGGTGAAGACCATATAAAGCCTTGTCTAATTTGTACACTTTGTCAGGAAACTCCGGATCATAAAAACTAGGCGGTTTCTTCACATAAACTTCTTCACGAATCTTTCCATTCAGAAAAGCACTCTTGACATCCATCTGATAAACCTTAAATCCGTGATGTGCCGCGAAAGTTATAAATATCCCGATAGCTTCAATTCGTGCTACAGGAGCATAGACTTTGTTGAAATCAATGCCTTCGATTTGGGAAAAACCTTGAACCACTAATCGCGCCTTGTTTCTGACAATAACACCGCGATCGTCTTTCTTACATTTGAACACCCACTTTGTTCCACATGGTTCTTTAGAATTCTTGGGTAAATCCACGAGATGCCAAACGCCTAATTTTTAAAATTGCTGCAACTCTTCTTGCATTGCTTCTACCCAAGAAACATCTTCCAACGCTTTATCAACATTGGTAGGTTCCACTTGAGATAGAAAACACGAGTGAAAGACTTGATTCTGAACCCCGGAATCTCTAATTTCAGTAATCAAAGCATCAATGTTTTCTGACAATTGATGTCGTGTACGAACTCCCGAAGACGGATCTCCAATTATGTTTTCTTGATGATGAATATTGTGAATCCTAAGAGTTGTTGAATCAGAAACTGCAAGATTATCTGCCAGATTATTTAAATTTGCCTCTGCCACTTCTGAACTTGATAAATCGCCAATTTGTAACGAATTTGGCACAGAAGAACTTGTACTAGGCAAATGATATTTGATCATCAATAGGTGTCGATTCAGCTTCATGAAAACTACTTTCATCATCATCAAAAGAACTCATTGTTTCTAAATTAGACACTGTCTGACTAGATGAAGCAGCAACTAGTTAAAAAACTTGGAAGCTTAGGAATCCATGATCCTGGTCCTGAACTCTTCATTGACTGTAGCAAATTAGCTAACACATCAGGATCCTCTTCATCAGAATCAGATTTTGCAGCGGTGAAAGAATCAAGTAAAGACTTGCAATCAAAAGCCCGACTATCAACTGATTTGGGGTGTATAAAAGTATGTTTTTGACAACCCACATTCACATGATTCTCAATGGTCTTAGAAGAAGGAAAATAAACACGTTTCATTGGATGATGATACCCAACAAAAATGCCTTTAACAACTTTAGCTGCAAACTTCCCACCTTCCTTGAGAACCGTGCATAAACACCCAAATGGTTCCAAAAATTTTAAATTTGGCTTTCGACCTTTAAGCAACTCATAACTTGTTTTGTTAAATCGCTTAACAATTAGCACACGATTGAGGACATAACATGCAGTATGCACTGCTTCAGACCAAAACTTTATCGGTAAATGTGCATCGGCCAGCAAGGTTCGAGCCGTTTCAATCAATGTGCGATTCTTTCGTTCTGCTACTCCATTTTGTTGCGGAGTATATGGCGCACTGAATTCTTGTTTGATTCTAAGTGAATCACAAAAAGCTGTGATCTTAGCATTCTTGAATTCAGTACCATTATCAGTACGAATGCGACAGACTTTGAATTTATATATTGATTCAAACTTGGATAAGAGCTTCTGAATGGAATCTGGAGTTTCATCCTTTGAAGCTAGAGACACCACCCATGAAAACCGAGAAAGATCATTCGTAATAACCAAACAATAATAACTTCCCTCAATGGTACGAATATTCACAGGACCAAAGAGATCCATATGAAGTAGTTCCAAAGGAGTTACAATTGAATTCAAACGCTTGGACGGATGAGACTTCTTCCTTTGTTTACCTTTCTTGCAAGAGACACACACATCATTAATAGAAAATCTATATCTTTGAAACTCCGTCTACCAGATTATGATTGACCAAATAGTTCATCTTCCGATAATTGATGTGCCCCATGCAACGATGCCACAAGATGGATTCTTTTTCTGTAGCCTTTGAAATAAAACACGTAGCAGATACCGCAGATGAAGTCTGATTCATATTCAACACATACAAATCATGAAATCTAGGAGCTCGCATAACAATCCAATCGTCAGGTATTTGAATACCAAGTTTCAGAATCAAGTACTCGGAACTTGTGAAAGCAGTAGTATACTGCTTATCACAAATTTGAGATACACTCAGCAAGTTGTGTTGCAACTCTTGTATAAATTGGACTTTTTCAAATGAAATCTTCTCATTACTCATCTTTACCTCACCAGTAATTCTACCACCTTTATTGCCAGTGAAAGTAACATTTCCTCCTTGAATTGGTTTGACGTCTGAAAGCAAGGAAATATTACCCGTCATGTGCCTGGATGCTCCACTATCAACAACCCAAAAGTTGGTGACAGCTGGCGTTTGAGCACCCTGCACATTTTAGCAAATAATTAGTGAGCATCTGGACCCAAGCTTCAGCTTTGGGTCGACCGGTGTCTTCAAAAAAGTCCTCAGTGGCTTTCGAGGTTAATTTAGGCAGCCACTTTTGCCTTAACACAGGAGTAGATGAATCCGTGGTAACATCACTCGAAGATGAACTTCCAAATGACTTTCGATTTTTGAAATTTTTTTCTCTTCTGAAAAATTGTTTGTGACCACCTTTTCTTCTATCTGTTTTGGCTCAGAAACTTTTTTAAGATTTTTCAATACTAACAGCGGAAGCTCGTTTCTTAGCCAAAACCGGACATCTATTTCTTAGATGACCCTTTTGGTAACAATGATAACACCTCCCACGATCAACAAAAACCGTAGGAAAACTACCTCCTGAATCAGTTGAGGTGTTATCACCAGTCATTTGTTTAACCACTCTCCTAGGTGCCTTAGCACTAAATCGTCGAGATTTGTGCTTTGGAAGAGATTTAAACAGTGGACCAACATATCCAAATTGATTGTAAAAACCATAATCATCAACCCCACAATGATCAGAATACCCTTTGGGTTTGACACGGTCGTTTTTGATTTCCTCAAATTTTCCAAAAGTTTGTTCATAATGACCAAAGTCATCATAGAAATCATAATCCTCACAGAATCCATAAGATTCATAGTCAAAACTGTTTGTTTTAGCAGAAAATTTTACCATCAGAATTATAAAAATTCTTAGGTGAATATTTTGAAGTTTTTGACTTTGATAACACCTTATGATCTTTTGGAGTGTGAGAAATATGATCATCGGGACTAGTTCTAAGTTTCAACAATGAACCTTTTTTCACAGGTTCATGATCAGACACACATTTTTCTTCTGAATCAGCATAGAACACTTTGGCAACTCTTTTTGAGTCAACACAACATAACAGAAATATCTCATATGAGAATATGGTATCACTACCTTTGAGACAATACAATCTCACTTTCTGAGAAGATTCACCAATCTCAGTTTTACCCTTCAGTTTGTCAGCAGACTTCTCAGAATTGACATCTTTCTTGTTATGCTGTTGAACTTTCTGAGGTTTCTTTTGATTGACCTTAGAAACTTCATCAAAGTGTCCAAACCCGATGCCATTGAATTTTGCCGATCTCGGCGGAGGCACCGGTATTGAGTTAACATCAGGTGTGGTTGTGTTGCTCACAGTTACAGAATCACGTTCAAAAAACAAATCACGACCTTTTGCAAAATTTGTGTTTTCAAAATCTTTTATTGTTTTTCCTGTTTCAATGATTTTCTGAGCAGCCTCTAAAGGTGTAAGAGTTACACTTTTAGGTTTTTCAACCACCGACTCATGAGAATCAGACTGTTTGGGAACCTCATTGACAGGTTTGATCACATTTTTGACAGGCTTTCTCTTATGAGTGCCTTTGAACTTATCAGATGATCCCTCAGTAAACATAGAATAATCAAACACAACAGCTGGTTTGATCTCAGATTCATTTGGTCCTAGACCATGAACAATAGGTGGAGGAACTGAAGTACAACCTGATTCTTTGAGCACCTCTTTCAAATTTTCATCTTTGCAAAGAAAACTTGCAAAGGAAGATGAATTTCTCAAATTTTCAAGTTGTCTTTGAAGATCCAAGATTTCAATGTTTAAACCAGAAATTTTAGCATTTGCTTCTGCAAGCTTTTTCTCACAGAAAATATAATCTTCAGTTTTATTATTTAATTCTATTTTTGTGCTCAGAATCAAGGCATGCTCACTTTAAAGTTCAGCCTTAACGACCTCCCACCTTTGTTTGTAAACTTTGACATTTTCTTCTGCTAACATGTATTTATCATAATACATGCCTTTTTCATCAGAAAGTTCCTTCATTTGGTTAACAGTTGTCATGCAAAAATCACAGATTTTAGAATCTACCTGAATGTCAGCCATAAAAGCCTGTTGGCCTTCAACAAATAAATCTTCACCAGGAAGATCAGGATCATCCTCAACTGTCACATTTCTTTCAACAGTGCATAAAAATGCAGATTCATCGGGAAAATCATCTGCCCAATCATAACCGTCACTAGTTTGTGAGACCAAAGCTTTAGTATCTGAGTTTGACCCACTAGCATTTGCATTTGAATTACTTCCCGAAGCTTTGTTATTTTGAGCAGCATACTTTTGATATAATTTTGAAGTTTCCTGTTTCTTGGCCTTGTTGCATTCTTTAGCAAAGTGACCATAATTTTGACAATTATAGCACCGAACCTTAGATTTATCAAATCCAAGTTTGCCTTCAGGATTGAGATCTTTACGGCCTGTTCTTTGCAAAAACTTTTTGCCTCTTCTGACAAGCATAGCTATCGACCAATTAATATCCATCAATTCTAAGTCATCAGGGTCGATTTGTTCATAATCTTCATCTGTCAACTCAGCACTGGTCAATTTTCCTGCTACTACCCCATCATATGAAGAGACCATTGCTGAAAATAGTGCCATAAACTCATTTGTGGTCTTAGCTGAAAATGCATTCTGATTTGACTTTGAAGTAGAAGATGATTGACTTGAGTAAACTGGGTATGTCACCGCAGCTTTGTGAGTGAAACTTTCACTTGAAGAACCCCGAGACATATTTGCATGTCCACTTGAAGTATTTTCCACATAAAATGCAGTAGTCGGCGGATTTGAGTTAGCTTTTGCTTTTGCATGCATAGTTGAAGCATTCTCACCAAAATACACATCAGGATTTTGAACTTGAGCTGGTAGAGTTTTAACTCTCTTCATATCTAATTCCCGGGCTAGCAAGTTTCTTGTTAAATCATCATAGGTAATATCATCAAATCCCTTATCATGTGTCAACAACAAAATATATCCTTCCCATGATGCAGGTAGAGCATCTAACAGCTTTTCCTTCAATTCACCCGCTTCTTTACTCACCCCAGCTATGTCAAGTTCGCTTACCAAATGTGATAATCTTGAAATCAGATCATTTATGGTTTCATTTATAACATGACAAAAATTATCAAATTCCTTCAACAACACCTTTTTCTTACTTTTCTTGTATAGAGCATTGCCTTCACATCTGTGACACAATGCATCCCATAACGCTTTTGATGTTGTATGCATTTTAAACTGATGTAGGATATCTTTTGGTAAAGCCATTGATAAGTTTGAATAGGCTTTCTTTTCCAGCTTAAAAGCTTCTTTCTCAACATCATTCATCTTGTTATACGTCTTGATTTGACCAGCAAATTCACCAGTTGTGAACTTTGGAACTTTATAACCATCCAGCATTGGAGTCCATACTGTTACATCCGTCACACCAATGTATGATTCATAACGAGTTTTCAAATTATGGAAATCTTCAAATTTCAATAATTTAGGAACTTTGTTTGTAGTTCCTATCTCGTTATCGTAAATCAGTAATGCTTGAACGGTCGTAGACATAGCTGCAAAAGCTTGAAACGGATCCATGATTGTAGAATCAAAAACTGATCCAACGAACCAAAATGGCGATCTGCGTACCAAACTTCAATCCAACGTACCAACAATCTTCATGAACCAAACACGAACCAGAATTACAACGAACGTACCACCAGCGAACCACCTTTCAACGTACCAACTATATTGAATGAACCAAATGGTACGTCGTAACTGCCACGAACCAATCTATAACTGCCACGAACCAGTCTATGAAGATTGTCCTGCGGACCAGTTCCACATACCAAACCTTTGTTGAAGATTGTCTGTGCGTACCAGTCGCGTACCACACTGTTCTTGATCCGTACCAGCCGCGTACGAACCAGGATTCGATTGATTTTCAAGAATTTTGACTTTCAGGACGTGTAATCGATGCAGAACTCAAAGGAAACACTCACGAATCATTTTGAACGTAAAACATGTATTGTATGCACGTAAAACTGAGGAGAATTGATGAAATTCTTACCAAAAAGTAGTTTCTCTCTCTAGAAACCAAAACCGATCAGAAATCACGAGCAAACCTGCTCTGATACCACTTGTAAACCACGTATATGATCTTGCTAAGACATGATCGTAATTGGATTCAGTACACAACGAGTAAATAAACGATTCTTCAATTGATTCACTAGCTCGTTTACAAGAGAGAGAGATTACAGAGAGAATACACTAGAAAAACACAAAGTTAAGCAATAACTCTCACAACTTCTGCTTTCTCTAAACGAACTAAACTATTTATACCAAACTGTCCAGCGTACCAACTAACCAACGTACCAGATGGTTCGTGCGTACCATCTGGTCCGCCACTGGTACGCTGAGACCAGTTTATACAAAACTATTAATTACAAGACAAAACACCTAGACCTAGCACTAGACATCAAAACATGCTCTAACAAAACTTTATATCAAAACACACCAAAAATCTTTTTGATTTTTCTAAGTTTAAGGTAAAACACACCTAAAATCTTTTTGGACTTTTCAGATATGAATCATACATGCAATACTGAATCAGACACTATTTTTGTCTTTTGCGAGATAGATCACAACTTGGGAGCATATTGAACATAACATGCTAAACTACACTTCATGTAAGGATCAATATGGTCTTCACGCGATATCAAGTCCTATAATTACTGTGCGGAATCCGGTGATTAAAGGTGATTCAAGAACAATCAAATAATATAATAACGTAATGAAAGAAATACTAAAGAAACACAAACCGAATGATAAGAGAACTTGATTAAATCCGGTTGCAGTACACTTTGTGAAAGTCGAAATTCTCTAGGAGAATTTCGATGAACACCCTTAGCTCCCAACACATTCAACAACCTCTTCTATTAACTCTAGGGTTCCTTATATAGGAGATACCAAACTTGCAAAACATTCTATCTCCCAACCCTATACAAAATTCGGCCCACATATAACTAAAACCGATCGGACCATATTAACCCACTAAACCCACACAAGTTAGCCCAATTACACATATTAACTAGCCCAAAATACATCTAATTCAAAAGCCTTAATTTCTAGGTCTCTACAATCTTCCCCTGGGCTTTAGCATTTGTTGTCTTCTACATCCTGAATTTTCTTGAAATCTGTACCGATGTAGGATCAAACCACAACTTCTCCTGAATAATATTTGTCACTCCTATTATATATTCCTTGGCGTATTCTTCATTCTTTAGTGAGCATTCAATCCGGCTTCTGCTCAGCACCATAATGTCTTTTTCATAGAATCTGAGTAGATCATGTACTTCCATCACATTCATAGTCTTTGACTTGCAGATGATTTTGGCTTCACCTGTATACTCGCTGTACGCCCATGTCTGAAAATCTTCCAAGCAGCCTTCAAGATGTCGAAGTGGAAGTGGGATTGTTTTAGTCTTCTCTGTGGGAGGATACAACACATTAAAAAACTTCTTCTTTGAGTTCTTCTCATACAACTCCCTGTACTTCTTTCTATAAGAGTTCTTGTGAGGAAAGTCATCAAAGTTCTTGAAATTACTCAGCACCGCCTTCTTTAATTTCTTGTAGAAATGCTCAGCATAATCATTCCTTGACGGGTTGAAGAAAGGTGCATGATATAACTTGATCAAATCCATCGTCTTCCAATAATAGAATCGTGTCCAACAATTGTAGTATTCCAAAGGACACGACCCTTTCCTTCTCACAACGAACATGTGCTTCTCCCCATCAAACATCCGGGACTTTGGTTCCCAAGTAATTCCTCTCCTATCATGATAATGTTCACTGAGTTGAATCAGATATCTCTCAGGAGGATATGCAAAGGACTTGGCATCCCATCCTCCGTCAAATTCGGTTGCAGGCACTGTCATGTAATCTCGAACCCTTGTATCATTCTCCTTATCAGCAACTTCAGGCAGAATAGGACCGGACGCAGATTCATCTGGGATATCAGCCTCAATATAAAAACTGGTGCATGCGAGGAACCACTTGCTCCTGAACTGCTTCCCTTACTTCCTGGATCTCCTTTACCATCCTTCTTTGACTTAGACTTACTTGTTCCAGTGGAGCTAAGCTGTCTAATAAGCTTTTGTAATTCTCTAAACTGCACTGAGAATTCTCTATTGATCTTCTTCTGATTTTCCAGCTCTGTGTTGTGAACCTTCTGATATCAAGAAATTGAATAATCACTTCATTCTGAGCTTGATTCTGGGCTTTAAGCTCAGCTATCTCTGATATTAAATCTCTTTCAAGTCTATACTTAACTGACTCTACAACTTTCCCTTTATCTTGGGCTGTGGGCTGTGTGGAGGAGGACGATTGGTCAGGTCCAGAACTAGAAGAGTGAGGCACTCTTGGGTCTAGTCTTCTCCTCCTTGGGTCATTTAGGGCTTCAGTAGGGTGTTCAGTAGCAACCCTGATTTGTTCAGTCACATCTTTTGTAACAGAAGTACAGAGGGGAGGATCCTCTGTAGCTTTCTGTTTTCTTGTCAATTGAGCTTCAACAGTCTCAGTCTCTTCTTCTTCCACTTCTATGTCGTCAAGATACATGTCATAGTTGATGTTGGCATCATTATCATCAAATTGTAAAGCTTCTATCTGCACATCTCCCAAGTCAAATTCATCTGCCCACTCATCACTATCAGACAGTTCAGTGACAGGCCTCTCTAAAGCAGGCATGTTGTGTTCTTCTTCAATCACAACATTTATTTTAGGTGGGACCTCCTCTTTGGCAATTTCAGCAAACTTCCCAAACTTGTTTCCAAAAGGGACCTTGTCGGAAAATTCTTCTTGGGATTGATCATTGGGAAAATGTCAATTCCCATTGGCTTCGTATCATGTGTGTCACCATACTTTCTCAGATTAGGATATCTGGTATCCAATGCTAGCTGTATAAATCTTGGAACAGCAGCAAATTTCTTGTCCCTCTTCACCACGGCCTTGATATCTTAAAATATCATTCTGGACCAGTTAAACCTTAACCCTCGGACAAGTGACACCATTGCATGGGTGTGCACCTGGTTCAGTTGATCTGTAGAGTTCTTCTTTGCAATGACACACTTTTGCAAGTAGTGTGCCAGCATCCTCCAGTAAGGCGGGATAAGAGCTTTCATGATTGGTGGAGACTCTGTGTTATAACCCATTTCCCTCAAGCACTGTGTCACAATCCCTTTATCCAGTGAAATTGGATCTGAAGCTTCATCTTTTAGTCTCAAAGCCTGTCTGGAATTTTCTTCTGTCAGTATCACACTTGTGTTCTGAATTTCTGCTAGAATCTGTTAGGACCGATTTTCACATCAAGAATCCTGATCTTGAGCAAGAACAATGTTTGGATTCGAAAACTCAAAACAAATGAAGAAGATGATGATGATGAATCATGAATAATCATAAACAAGAAAGATGAAGAACATATCGAATGATTTCATATAACCGAATGATTAGTTACAAGAAATCATGAAGAACACTTTCTCTCTCTAAAATCCATGACTCACTCTCTCTCTAGAATGGAAATCTCACACTCTACAAGAAATTCATCATCTCCCCATTCGGAGACTCTTTACTTGTAATGGGCACCCTCACTATATATAAAGGGTGACTAACGACAGAAAAACATAACTGAATAAATGAAATTACAAGTAAAGTAAATAACAAAAATTGATAATTAAATCAAAGCTGATTAAATTAATCCGAAGCTTGACTCGCTCGAACCGATCTTCCATTGACTTTTACGTTGACCGTTGACCCGAACGGTTGACTTTTCCGGAAAACGGTCTTCGGTCTAATCTCGCAAGCCTCGAGCATCACAACTTAGTCTCTAAAGCGATTCACATGGATTCTTCAGTCGAATGCTTCGGTAAACAGATTTGATGGCGTCAGTCACTTAAATTTTTGTTCCAACAATTTCCCCCTTGACTGAAGCTTTCAAATCTGTTCAACTGCTGAAGAATCGCTCTGCCGTACATCTTCAATGAGAAACTGATAAACCGGAGACAATCTGATGTAGAGATTCCCCCTCTGAATAAGATTCTTCCTTTCTTGTTGCTCCAGTTCGAGATCCAAGTGTTCCGCTCACTCGGTTCACACGGTCGGGTACAATACTGAGAAAATGCTACATCTCGGAGTCCAAACCGCAACAAACTGAATCAGATAAACCAGTTTGACACCGAACATGCTCCAACTTCGAATAATCGACCCGATATCCAGTTCCATAATAATTCCCCCTATTTCTCTAAATCTCCCCAAAAACATCAAGTCGGAAGCGTAAAAATGAGATGCGGAGAGTCGAACCGTCGCGATCGGTTGCCTAGAGAAACCGGATAAAAAATCTTGAAATCGGACAATCTTACAAAAAACCGGAAGCCGGATGCTGACAGTTGTGAATAATCTGCGTGACTGAGGTTGGATGCGAAAAGTAAAGTAAACTGATAAATATCTTCAAGAAACGGTCATCCGAGAGATTTAACAGATAAATTCCATATTTAACTGAGATTCCAGTTAATCCGGTTAGTTGATATCAACGCTGCATCCACTAAAAATAAACCCGTGAGATATGACGAGAAAGCTGAATAATTAAACGGATAATAAAGTTAACCCGTCAGTGATCGATAGCAAACGTTGCGCGCGACGTCAATAAACGAGAACCCCAATAAAATGAAATAAATCCAAGACCAATAAAAATATTTTTCTGAAATTCCGTCGCGGCGTTATCTCGGTTTGTCTAGTAAAAGACTAATAAAAATACCCCGCGTTTGACGAAGATGCTGAAAAATTCATTAGTATTAATTAAATCCCAAGAAAAACCTTAATCCATGTCAAGTATTGAGGACCAATCAGATTTCATATTAGAAATCCATCTCACGGCTGGAACTAACTTGATCTAAGGGCAGGTAGAGCTCAATCCGTGTGAGTGAGATTCTGGCCAATCAGAATTCGACAGGCCATTACCTTTAACGGCTGTATTCCGACAGAGGGGACCCACTCGCTTTTCTCATCAGCAAATAACATAGCAACAACAATAAAGCCTTAACGGCTCTCTTGACACAGCAGGGGCCCACGCGCCTTCAATTCATCCAATCAAAATGCGACAACATTAGGGTTGACTAAGATAAATGACAAGGAGGTGAGAGAGTGTGCGCAGTCAACATTCCCTGATGGAAAATAGGAGCAGACCACGTCACTGTCATCTCCCTCTCACTTGCGAAACCCTAATATGACCGGAGAAGCCACCGGAAAAACGTGAGCCCACCGGAAAACCGTAAAATGCTCATATCTCCGTCAAATCTTAACGAAATTCTTCGAATTTTATACCGTTGGACTCGTGGCTTCATGCTCTATAAGTCTATACGAACAAAATTCTCAGAAACAACTTCGAGCAAAAACCCAGAAACAAGTCCGCTAAGCTTTTGAAGTCAGCTAAAGCCAAGTACAAGTCCACTAAGGGTCTGAGAAGTTCGCTAGGACACTTCTCAAGTCCGCTAGGGACTGAAGTCCGCTAAAACTAGCCTTAAGTTCGCTAACAAATGATGAAGTCCGCTAAGAGGAGAACAAGTCCGCTAAAAAACTCAACAAGTTCGCTAAGGCAATCTTCAAACCTTCAAGAACAGTTGAATAAATCTGGAAAATATGATGAACATGAAGAACTTACTTGTGAACTTGAATCTGCCCAAAAATGAATGAAAAAACCCGTAATGATGCACGAAATATGATGCTAAACCATCCACGACAATGTTGTGGCCACCAACACTTCATTAACAGTAGCTAATCGGATCAAACAGTCTTCAAAATCTGCAAATCTTCAAGAACACGAAGAACACCATGAAACACGCACTAAGTGTGTGTTTTTCTAGATCTGCCCAAACTGTTGAGAATCAGACGAAACGGATGCTTCCAATGGATCCGGAACGCGTTTTCCACTGAGAATCATACCTCATATCATCCAAATCCATGAAGAAATGCCCAGAAAATGAAGAATCAAGGCTAAAAATCTTCAAAATCTTCAAATACGGGAAAAACTTCAAAGTTCCAAAAATAACTTCGGATCTTCATTTCTCCACCAGATCTGAAGATGTAAAACACTAAATAACATCCGGATGCACTCCCAAACATGAATCGATCATCCATATCATCAGAATCCATCCGAAAATGAAGAAAAAATAAGAAAAAGTCTCTAAAAAAATAAGTTTTCTCATCTTCACCATTCAAGCTCAAAATCCAGATTCGAGTGACCAGATTCACGGTGAGATGAATCTGATCGGTACCCGCTCTGATACCATTTGTTAGGACCGATTTTCACATCAAGAATCCTGATCTTGAGCAAGAACAATGTTCGGATTCGAAAACTCAAAAAAAATGAAGAAGACGATGATGATGAATCATGAATAATCATAAACAAGAAAGATGAAGAACATATCGAATGATTTCATATAACCGAATGATTAGTTACAAGAAATCATGAAGAACACTTTCTCTCTCTAGAATCCATGACTCACTCTCTCTCTAGAATGGAAATCTCACACTCTACAAGAAATTCATCATCTCCCCATTCGGATACTCCTTTACTTGTAATGGGCACCCTCACTATATATAGTGAGGGTGACTAACGACAGAAAAACATAACTGAATAAATGAAATTACAAGTAAAGTAAATAAATAAATTGATAATTAAATCAAAGCTGATTAAATTAATCCGAAGCTTGACTCGCTCGAACCGATCTTTCGTTGACTTTTACGTTGACCGTTGACCAGAACGGTTGACTTTTCCGGAAAACGGTCTTTGGTCTAATCTAGCAAGCCTCGAGCATCACAACTTAGTCTCTAAATCGATTCACATGGATTCCTCAGTCGAATGCTTCGGTAAACAGATTTGATGGCGTCAGTCACTTAAATTTTTGTTCCAACAGAATCTACTTCTCATCATCTGAAACAATTGCTGTCTTCCAGAATTCTTGCTACGTCCTCTTGCAATTGACTGGATTAGGAGTTAGGGCGTAATGCAAACAACACTTCTTTAAACCTTCAATCATAGACTTTTACTTCTCTTTATAATCAGAGGGTGGATCCAGGAGATACGCCACAATGTTGTGGTCTTTCACGAACTCTAGGTCCCTGTAATTACACACAATTTAAACTAACACAAGCAAAAATCAATTAGATACCACACTACACTGACATAATTTGACCCTATAAGTTTTAAGGTTTTAAAATTTCTTGAAAAACTGGCAGCATAACGACATAAAATAGAATAAAACCAAGTGAAACACATCATCAGGTACCTTTTCGATCGAAAACTAGGTTTTCAATCGAAAAGCTTCCTTCTGATCGAAAAGGCCGAATGTTACCGAGATCCCTAATCGAAAAGCCTAAGTTTCCATAAACACTGATCGAAAAGTAGGAGTCTTGATCGAAAAGCCTCGAATGATCGAGACTCTCGATCGAAAAGCCTATGCTCCGATCGGAAAGTGCAGCGATTTGATCGAGAAGCCCCTAGCTCGATCGAAAACCCACGAATCACCGAGGTCCCCAATCGGAAAGGGCCTAGGACTGATTGAAAAGCCTCTCGGCCTGATCGAAAAGTCCCTAATCCGATGAAAAAGTCCGTTTTCTTCACATCAAACTTGCAACTCAAACACACAATCTATTTTCTAGGGTTTTAACACTCGATCTTAACCACAATCCCATGCAATCATGATTTCTCAGCTGTCCCGAACAAAACAAACACAAAAAAACACATACCTTACAGTCTCTTTTGAGGGTTTTGCGGACCGCTTCAAACGGGGCGCCATTGCTTCCTAGAAGGCAAAATTAACACAGGGAAAGAGACACGAGGTGAATTCTGACGACGCTGGTGGCGTTGGATGGTGACAATCGGTGGCAGCGGCGGCGATTGGGTGAATGGCAGGAGCGGCGACGACGGGAGTAAGGTTGGTTGCTGTGAGGGTAATTACAGGAGAGGGAGGTGATGGTGGCATCGAGTGAGGGTGGAGACGGTAGAGGTGGTGTCGGGTGGTGGTAGCTGGCGAGAATGGTGGCGAGGGAGCTAGGGTTCGGCGAGAGGAGGTGAGGAAGAAGGAGAAGTGAGGAGGGGGAGGGAACCGATCGGTTCCTTAACCTCTCCTCCAATTCTTTTTAAAAAACTTACACAAAGCCCCTTCCAACTATTTGAACTTGACCCTTTTTATAAAAAACTTTAACAAGCCCACAATTTTCTTAATTTAAGCATTAACTAATCAATTTTTTTAAACCCGTTTATTCCCGAAACTTCCCCTGAACTCAAACCTGAGAGTTTTACATCTGACATCTTAAAAATAAATAAATAATTACTTAAAAAAACTAAAAATACAAATTAAAATTAACAAAAACAATAAAAATTAAAAAAAAAATTATTCACCACTTGACAGACTGAGTTTCGGGTGAGAAGGCATACAAGGGATCATACCAGATACATTGTGACTGAGGAACCCTTTTCAGCTTCAGTTACTTCGCGTGTTTAGGTGATTGTGGGTATTTTGGTCCAACTTAAACTCGCGTCGCTTTCGCTTACTCAGGCAGTTTTATCACATATTTTATCTTTTAGGGTTTATTAATTATGAACATCTATCCAGGTCACACACATAAGTCCTAGGTATAATTTGTACATTATATCAAGTATACCTGGTTTCCGTACAACATATTTCACGACACCTTTCCTAAAGCCTAACGTCATGCTCCAGACTGGGTTGAAAAAAGAAAGAATAGATCACAGAGATATTTAGGGATAATATACAAGTCAACTGAATTTTTGAAACATTTCTAGTAATGCTTACATCAGTGAAAAAGGCTGAGGGTTTTGGACTCTTAAGGGTCTCTTTTGGTTGTGCACATTGGCATCTTTTGTGTTTATTAAATATGTACAATGTGATCTTAAACGTACGTGGATCAGGGAGACTCCAGGTCTCTGCTACCGCAGAACAGAGGAGGCCTGACTCACGTACTACATCCCCAGGTCATTGCTTTCGCAAAGTAGAGGGGATGAGATTTTTGAGCATGACATCAAAGAACTTAGAATCGGGCGTGTGTCTCAGGATCCCTGGTACACAGTCAAATAGAGGTTGTACTAACCTAAGTGTGCATTTCCTATCAAGCATCATACGTTATCTTCAAGTGTTGTGACAAACCATACCTTTTGATTGATTGACAACAGAGCTTACCAAGCATATCAACCGTGAATCACTACTTTTCACATCCACCTTACACGTGTCAGTCAACAAAGACCTGGAAATTTATATCACTTCCCTACCTGGTCAAACAAAACCAGTAAAAAATTTAAAAGCACACAAGATTAGAGGAAACATCAAGATTTTTATTTTATATCTTCCTCTTTCTTTTAGATTCTTTTTTGTAAAACACACATTGAGAATCAAAACACTATTTTTGGATTTTTTTTAATTGAACACACACTAACTAAAAATATTTTTTTTTAAATGAAAAGACATCCAGATAGTAGTTGTCAGACTACTCTTCAAAGGCTATCATTCTGAGGCCGTTGAGACACATTTCAAAATTTGCACTAGGGAGGGGTTTGGTGAACATGTCCGCCATGTTATCTTCTGATTGCACCCGTTCTAAGTGAATGAGATTGCGTTCATAGCAATCCCGTATGAAGTGCGTTTTGATATCAATGTGCTTGGTATTCGAATGCTGCACAGGGTTTTTAACAATTTGTAATGCAGCAGCATTATCACAGTATATGAGAGTGTCAAAGAAATTCAAACCGTAATCTCCCAATTGATGCTGCAGCCATACCACCTGTGAGCAACATGCAGACGCAACTACGTATTCTGCTTCAGCTGTAGATAGTAACACCGTATGCTGCTTCTTGCTCTGCCACACTACCAACCTGTCTCCTAAGAACTGAGCTCCAGCAGATGTAGATTTCCTGTCAAGCTCACAACCACCATAATCACTATCAGTAGACTCTTTGGGGTAAAAAAGGCCCAACCTTGGCCTACCCTTCAAATATTTAAAAATTATTTAACATCAGATAAATGAAAGAGTTTAGGGTTAGCCTGATATCGTGCACATTGGCATACTGCAAACATGATGTCTGGTCGACTGGCCGTCAAATACATCAGTGACTAGATCATTGACTGGTGCATGTGCTCGCTGACCGATTGACCATCTGAATCTTTGGTGAGTGCTAGCCTGGGTGCCATGGGTGTGGCAGCAGGCTTTGAGTGTGCCATCTTGTATTTTTCCAAAATCTCTGTCACATATTTAGCTTGATGAACTAAGATGCCGCTCTCACTTTGCTTCACTTGTAATGCCAAGAAGAACTCCATTTCACACATTTGACTCATCTCGAACTTTGTTCTCATTACTCGTTCAAATTCTTTGCACAGATCCTCATTTGTGGACCCGAAGATGATATCGTCAACATAAACTTGCACCATGATAATGTCATTCTCAACCTCTTTTCTGAACAGTGTCTGGTCCACTATTCCCCTTATGTACCCATGAGCTAGAGGTGATCAGTCAATGTTTGGTACCAAGACCGTGGGGCCTGATGCAATCCATACAGGGCTTTGTCTAGCTTGTACACATGGTATGGATGTTCTTCATCATTAAACCCAGGAGGTTGAGTAACATACACCTCTTCATCCATTTCTGCATAGAGAAACATAATTTTCATATCCAACTGATAGACAGTGAAATTCATGTAAGAGGCATATGCCAGAAAAACTCTTATTGCTTCCAAGCGAGCAACTGGTGCATATGCTTCATCATAGTCGATTCCTTCAACCTGTTTGTGCCCTTGGACCACCAACCTTGCTTTATTTGTGACAATAACACCATTGTCATCCTTTTTATTTTTATAAAGCCACCGAGTAGTGATGACCTTTTTGTCAGCAGGCTTCTCCACTAACCTCCATACCTCAAGCTTTGAAAATTAGTTTAACTCTTCATGCATCGCTTCCACCCAGCTAGGGTCTGTTAGAGCCATTGTAATGTTTGGAGGCTTAATTTAAGAGATAAATCATGAATACATGCAGTGGTTGATGTCCCCTGATTGACTTCTTGTTATCACCCCGGAAGCTAAAGGACCAATGACATTGTCCAAGGGGTGATATTTATGGATCCTTGTTTCACCAACTGCTTGAACTGGGATTTCTGGAGGTAGATTTGCCTGTACAGTTTCTTCATTAATTTCAGTATTTGCCACTGTGTCAGCTACCTGTGATTGAACAACTCCTATTCTAGGGTTTTTGTCTGACTCATCTTCAACACCAACTTTAGCAATATCATTTACTAGTGTTGTCACTATGTCGGAGGCAGGAACTGGAGATTTTGAGATGGTATGCGCAATTAACGGTCCTATGATTGTGTCGTCAAAAAGTTCTTCAGCAATGACTGGATCAAATCCAAATGGGAGGAAGAATTGGTTGTAGTCAAATGCTTGTGCTAGACCCACTCCACTATCTGAGGGATTTTCTTCAAGCCAATCCACATTAGTAGACTCCATCACTTTACCGGTTGTTTTGTTGAAGACCCTGTAAGCTGAGCTGGCAGAATAACCTACAAAATAGCACTCATCAGATTTAGCAGCAAATTTTGGCAAATCAGTATTAACTAAAACAGTTCAAAGACATCCAAAAGCACGAAGATGCCCAATTTTGGGCTTGTCATGATAGATCAATTCGTAAGGTGTCTTTTGGTGTCGCTTGTTTATAAGAACCCTGTTTTGCACATAACAGGCTGTGTTGACTGCTTCTGCCCAGAACATGGTGGGCAGCTTGGGATCACATAGCATTGTGCGAGCATCTTCAATCAATGTTCTGTTGTGTTGTTCCGCTACGCCATTCTGTTGAGGGGTATACGGTGCACTGTACTGATGCTCAATTCCTTTTTCTACACAGCATTCGTCAATTATCTGATTCTTGAATTCTATCCCGTTGTCACTTTTGATGGACTTCACTTTCAGGTTCAGCTGCTTCCTTTTCTGCATCTTCTTCAACAAGGAGGGCCACATGATCAAGGCTCAGGCTCAGGTCTTCCACTTGAGTAGTCTAATCATATCCTGGTGTATGTTGAACCACCACTGCCTTGCATTTTTCACAGCATCCTTTTTTTATCCCTTCCTTCCTTTCATCAGCTGGTTTGACATCCCTTTCCACCTTCGGCTTGGTGCATTCTCTAGCATAGTGACCATACTCGTTGCAGTTGTAGCACCATAGGTTTGCCTTGTTGAAGGTAAGATTGATCCCTTTACCTCCATTCCAATCTCTCTTACCAGTCTTAGCCATGAACTGCTTCGCACGCAAAGCTGACATTCCCATCTGATTGGAGATATCCATGTGCTCTAGATCTTCAGGATTAACTTGATTCACATCATATGGAGTCAAGAAAACGCGTGAGCATCGGATCGTCTACTCAATCTAGCTAATTCGGAAGAGAAACAAGTAACTAACCGATCGTTTTATTAATCAAAGTGACCAATTACAATCAGTAGACACTCAGAAATGACTCAGAGAATACACCACAGAAAACACACACTTAAGCTATGATCTCACTTACTCAGTCACAGATTACAATGACAAAACTTCTATATATATGCGACAGGCCGAACCTCAGGCGAACCTGAAGTTCGTCTGATCCCAAACCTCAGGTTCACACCAGGCTCGGCTAGCAGCCAACCTTGTCTTGATCTTGTTCTTTGTCTTGACTTGATATTTCACACGACGCATAGATCAGATCTTGTATCTACAAACCCCCCCCCCTCGTCGTGTGTAGTATTTCTTCAACATCATCAAAACTGTATCTTCAATCAAACACTCCCTCAAGTGCAAAATCCATTTGTCCAATGAAAAACACCTTTGAACTAACTCTTCCTCAACTTAATCGTAACTTTATCGTGAATACTTGACAATGGCTGGTGTATCTCTGTCTCTATCAGCAGCTTCAGAGTCTTGAAGTTGTGATATCGTTCACTTTAGCAACCTGCTATAAAATTAAATAATCTTGGCGCAAAATGTCTCTTCAAGACTCCAAGATATGATTTTGAAAATCTGAATTTGCATCACGTGTTGATCAGATCGAAATTAAAACAGAAACAAAATCTTTTAGGCTTTTAGAAAGTTTATATCAAAACAAACCTAAAATCTTTTTGATTTTTCAAAACTTATGCTAAAACACACCAAAAATCTTTTTGTACTTTTTCGAATTGAAATAAAATTGCAATACAGAATCAAACTCTATTTTTGGTATGAGAAAGATCACTATATTGGATCATATTGGTTAGGACGCACTGAACTACACTTCAATTTCAACTAATTGAAGCACATAAGTCATGTTGATTGCCGGTATAATTTGTCCATCTATTAACCTAGACAGAATCATACTCATAACATCTGGATATGTTAAAGTATTGATTAGATTTGCTTTGACCAGTGTATCCCACACTATCAGACATAATCAGACATTTTCTTTTTTTTGTGTGATTACTTCTTTTCTTGTGTGAGTACACTTGTGATTATCACAAAGCATAATATTTCCATGATATTGTCAACTGTGGTCCATGCAAAAAGAAATAAGAACGTTAAATCGTCTACCTTAAGGTCGATCTTTCGAGACGTAGATAAGACCTCGGATTTAAAGAAAATAAGAAAAATAAAACAAGTTGAAACTGTATAACCCAACAAAAATCAGGTCTACTCCCGTACACGCAGAGAAATTCTGATGAGTTATATGAAACACCAAAGAAAATAAAGTAGAACGTCAAACGAATAACAATCAGGTCGGTCTTGCGGACACGCAGAGAAAGTCCGATTGTTTGACAAAATAAAGAAAATTAAACAAGTTTAAATAATGAACAAATGTATACACAGTGACTTCTCATTTTGATTTTCACACTTATTGTTCTTTTTGTCATGAAATATGCTTCAAGATGTTATCCACATGGTTAAGCATTCGTATTTAGTGTATATCACATCTGAATACTGTCTAATTTGCCGAGCCTACCATTCACATGAAAACAATGATCTTATGGCTCTTTCATCAATTATATCCATGAGTCAGATACGTAAGCCACTGTAAATCATTTCCCAATGATCAATTTCTCAAAAATTTATATATTTTGCATGTATTCTGTAAGGGAATAATTTGTGGCTTGTGTATTAAATCACCTATTGGCGGACTATTTTGAAGGCCTATGTGATGAAATAGGTGAAAATTAGTTGGGTTATGGTTATATTGGGTCATTGGGCCAATTTAGACATGTTTGGGCTCATTTAGAAAGAGTTTAGATGGAGTTTAGTGGGCCTGAAATGTCAAATACGGGAATTTTGGTTAATTAGGGTTTAGGAGATTAGCTTGGAAAACAAGCTAATCATCTCCTATAAATAGAACCTATTATTGTCTAGAATAGGTTGTTGGTGTTGTTGATTCTCTAGGGTTTGCTAGTGGTGTTCTGCGGTTCAAGTGTATACCGAATTCACTTTGTGAATTCGTCTTTCTCAAGTGTGGTAATCGAATATTATTCAAGCAGTCTCAATCGGTTGGTGTTTATTATAATTGTTCCTTAGTGTTTAATATACTTTTCGACTCAATCTTGAATCACCTCTAGTCACCGGATTCCGCACGGTGACTATAGGCATTAATATCGCGTGAGGGGCTTAATTGATCCTTTACAATTGGTATCAGAACCAAGAAACGCAAGTTTCAAGGCTCTCGCGATATCAGATTCAAGGTCTTGTGACCTAACGATTTGAGCTTTGTTGGTGATTTTTAGTTTTTAGCACACTCGGAAGTATTTTTGCAGGTTTAGCGCAAAACAGGAGTTCTCGTTGTGATTTAAACATGTTTTGAGCACTTTTTGATCCGCACAACAGCTTTTTGATCGACCTTTCGATCGAAAAGTCTTTTCTGTCGCTTTCCTGTGATCGAGAAAGACCCCTCGTGTCTTTTCGATCAGTTGTCTCCAGTCGGAAAGTCCCTTTTTGAGGCTTTTCGATCGGCCAAACAACTTTTCGATCAGCCAACCAGCTTTTCGATCAGCCAACCAGCTTTTCGATCACATACTGTGGCTAGTCCCTGTTCACTCTGAATCGAAAAGTATACTTTTCGACCAGTCATAGGCTTTTCGATCGAGCCAAAACTCTGCCCGATCAAAAAGTCCACTTTTCGATCAAAAAGTCCACTTTTCGATCAAAAAGGTCACTTTTCGATCAAAAAGTCCACTTTTCGATCAAAAAAGTTCACTTTTCGATCAAAAAGTCCACTTGCCCGATCAAAAAGTCCACTTTTCGATCAAAAATTCCACTTTTCGATCAAAAATTCCACTTTTCGATCAAAAATTCCACTTTTCGATCAAAAAATCCACTTTTCGATCAAAAAGTCATCTTTTTGATCAAAAGTCCACTTTTTGATCAAAAGTCCACTTTTCGATCAAGAAGTCCACTTTTCGATCAAAAGTCCACTTTTTGATCCATTCAGTTTTTTGATCGAAAACCCTCTTTTCGGTAATAATAATAATAATAATAATAATAAAAATAAAACCTCATTTACGAACCTGACTTTCCGATCCCGTTGAGACTTTTTGATCCACCATTTTCAATCCGATCTGATCAAATTAATTCCCTTGTCATTCAAATAAAGACATTCAGGGCATCCTTTCTACCAGGTAATTCTGTATCTACCAGCAACAAAGAGGTATGCACTTGCTCTAGCTCTCACTGTCAAGATGTGTACAATTCTTATAAAGATTTTGAAAGCAAATTTCACTATGAATCCCTAAATTGTGAACGTGCTAATAGAGAGTCAAATAATTTTAAAGATCAAGCTAGGGTAAATAGGGAAAAGTATGAAGCTGCTAAGTTAGATGTCAAAAATCTTGACAATCAATTGAGTGAATCTAGAGTCTTGCTAAGAGTTGCTAATACAAAAGTTGCAGAACTAACAAAAGAGGTAGAAAAATTGAGAGATCAACTGGCTAAATCTCAAAGTAAATTAGACTCTAATAATAAGATTCAATCAAAAATGCTGGAAGCAAGGTCTCTTTTCTATAACTCTGATGTTAGGATGAAGTATGTTCAACAGAATTCAGGTCTGGGTTTTGGGGATGACAACAATGATGAAACTTCATCTCACACTGTGCCTATGCCATATATGCATGAGATGATTTCTGAACCTGAACCATCAAAGGGAACAATAGATTCTTTAGCTGACATTGACAAAAGACTTTTGGAATGTCCTATTAAAATTACTGCTCCTGTTTCTAACCCTACTACTTCTTGTGCAGATACAGAAAACAAAGAAGCAAGTTCAAAGGGGGAAAGTGTTAGCATTGAGAGTCAAAAGTTTCTTGACTTTAAAACTGAAATTTTTGTGTCAAATAAGTCTGAGTCTGAATTGAGCTTTGCTAAGTCTGATGTTTTTGACAAAACTTCTGTTTGTGGTGCTTTTAATTTCGGTGTTTGTGATCCTAAACTTTCCAAACCTTTGAGGAAAGTCAGGATTTTGAGAAAGGGTAAGGGACCACAGGTTGCTGTTCCTAAGCCTACTGCTGCCAATTTGGTTGGTTTGAATGATTGTTTGAATGTGTGTGCTAATGTTTGTGATAATACTAGTAATGTGCAGAATGTGCAGAATGTGTACGAGGCCAGACCACATGACTTTATCCCATATCCTGAGGTAAATTCTGTGTATGACCAATTTGTGCCAGTACAACGGGAGTATGTGCTAACAACTAGGCCCAATGGCAAAGTTATGTGGATCCACAAAAATTCCGAACCATCTTGGGTATCCACAGGGAAGAAATATTCCCAAGCTCCTGCATACCCAAAGAAACAGTCCTGCCACGTGTGTGGGAATCCTGGACATGTGGCAAGAAATTGTTTATATAGGCCATATGAACCCTACTACCCTAAAACTCATTTGCAAAACTACCAAGGGCAATCATATGGTGGCACAAACCACAAACCTGGCCACAGAAAGGTAAATTCTCAGCCAAAGGTACCTACAGGCTCAAAGGTATCTAAAGTGACCAAAGAGTCTGCACCTTCACACCCTAAGGTGCAGAGACATGTACCTTCACAACCAAAGGTACATAAGGTGACCAAAAAGCCTGCACCTTCAATCCCCAAGGTGCAGAAGTCTGTACCCCTGCAACCAAAGGTACAGAAAGTTGACAAAAAGCCTAAGTCACCTCAACAACCAACCAAAACTGATTTCAAAGGTCATAAATTGAATAATTCTGTTAACAAATCTGTTGTTGCTTTAAAACCTATTTGGGTTCCCAAACATGATGGTCTTTCAGAAAATAATCAAGAGAGGTGGAATGTGAAAAAGGTGGTAAATCAGTGTTACCTACCTAAAGGGGTGTATAAAAAACACTCCAAACAATTTGATGAAGTTATAGATAATAAATCAAACGTCTATCAAATTCCACCAAAAAGGGTTCAGGGTAAAGGGAAAGAGAACCATCAGCCCACGAATGTCATTTCCAATGATGGTCGTGTGAATTCTAATGAACTTACAAAGCCCACTCCAATGCCCAACAAAAGCAAGAAACCCAAAACAAAGGTTCCCACAACCCCAATTCCCAATCTTTCAAAGAGAATGTGCTTAAAAGAAATAACTTTCAATGATTCTGCAGGTATACCCAGAACAACAATGGCCTGGGTACTTATGGCTAACTGATCTCTCACCTTGTGCAGGAACAGTCAAGGAGGACTTCCATTAACTTATTTGTTTTTGAAAGTGATTGTTCCAGGCACAGGATAGAAGGCATCTCTCAACTACATGACATGCAGATTTTCAATAGTAGGGATGTTCTTCTGGTAAGAGGTAAATCTAGTGAAATCAACAAGGTACTGTCTGAATTGGTTGTTTCTTGGCTAATTTGATGTGGAGTATGGTAGTGCATTAAACAAAACCCATTTTCTGAAATATTTTCAAAAGATAAACTTTGAAGGTTAGCTTGGCCAATTTTGTCTTATAGTGTGTTAGTGTGTATAAAAAAAATTTGAAAAAAAAAATGCTATTAAAAATCAAAAAGCAAGGGGAAGAATAGAAAAGATGAAATAGTTGACCCCTCAAAAAAATTGTGCTTTTTAATTTTTTTTAGTCTTTTGTTTGTTTGCTTGAGAAGGTGGGAAGTGAAATAAACTTCCGTTTTGAAGATGGCTGACACGCGTAAGGCAGATGTGAAAGACATGATCCATGGTGATATGCTGGTAGGCTCGGCTCTTAAATCTAAAAAAGGTATGCGTTACACATTTAAAGATAACGTATGGCAGTTTTGTTGGGTAACAACACTTAGGTTAATTGCATCTCTATTTGACTGCATGTTCAAGTTCCCGATACACACGCTTGTCTCCAAGAGTGTGAAATTAAGCTCAAAAAGTCGGTGTCCCCTCTGCTTTGCGTGAGCAATGACCTGGGGATGCTTCGCATGTATGTAAGGCTCTCCTCTGCTTTGCGTGAGCAATGACCTGAAGTTGTCCATACACACGTGCTTACAGATCACCTTAAATAATATATGAAATTATAAAAAAAATGCATGTAAACACCCAAAAGATGCCAAAGAGCACAAGAAAAGAGACCCTCAAGTGTCCAAATCCCTCAGCCTTTGTCACTGATGAGAGCATTATTAAAAATGTTTCAAAAATTCAGTTGACTTTGTATATTATACCCAAAAAATCTATGTGATCTATTCTTTCTCTTCTCAACCAAGTCTCGAGCTCAGTTTCAAACTTCTGGTTCAGGTTGTGAAAATATGTGGTAGGGAATTTATATGCTTGATAGTGTGTAATAACATGTACCTAGGATTTGTTGAAACCCACTAGCTGCTCATAACATAATGCACCAATAAAAGATATTAAAGTGACAAACAACCTGATTAAGAAAAGGGTTAGAGTTTACAGTGGACTAGTATATTGGCAATCACCTGGACGTTGTCGAGTAACAGAAGCTGAAAAGGGTTCCTCAGTCAGATTCATACGGTTTGATCCCAAATAAAATCTTCTCGTTTAGTAATTTGGTATGTTTGTTTTTATTTTTATTTTTCCTTTGTGTTATCTTAAGTGTTTATTATTTATTTTTCAACCATGTCCAGGTTAATTTAAAGGTTTTAATAAGTTTTTATGGGTGTTATGCAAGAAATTATCACCCCTCCAGAATCTCAGGGGGAAGATAATGTGAAGAGTCCTCGGGTTCAGGGGAAGTATTAACCTATGTTGGGGTTTTTGGTTAAATAATGCTAACCTGATAACCAGTGATCATTGTCTGGTTAGTGTTTGTTCCATGTTGTGCTTTACAGGTTAAGTCAGAAAGACAACTCATGGACAAGAAAGGCAAGGACTCAGTTGACCAAAGCACTGATGCTGTTGCTGATCAAGTCGAAGAACCAGCCGGAAAAGGACTTACCCTACGCTTAGGGGAAGTTTGTTGGTTTTTCAAGTGAAGCTTCTAAAGACTCAAAAGATACCATTTGCAAGGAATCCATCAAACATCCCACATGCTGATACTGATAAAGATAGTTACTGATTATTCAGCAATGAATCCACATTTTTCAAGAATTAGCAAGTATTTGAGAATCCTCCTCTCATTACGTGTTTATCATTTGAAGTTCAAGCCGATGCTGATTGTGAGATCAATTTCGTTGTTGCCCAATGAAGATTGTTAAAGAAAAGAATCTTCATCAACCCATGCTCAAGCCAAGGAGAAGACTGCAAGTCTGAAGATTGAATGTAGAAGACATATAATATCACAAGCCAAGGGGAAGATTATAAGGGAATAATTTGTGGCTTGTGTATTAAATCACCTATTGGCGGACTATTTTGAAGGCCTATGTGATGAAATAGGTGAAAATTAGTTGGGTTATGCTTATATTGGGTCATTGGGCCAATTTAGACATGTTTGGGCTCATTTAGAAAGAGTTTAGATGGAGTTTAGTGGGCCTGAAATGTCAAATACGGGAATTTTGGTTAATTAGGGTTTAGGAGATTAGCTTGGAAAACAAGCTAATCATCTCCAATAAATAGAACCTATTATTGTCTAGAATAGGTTGCTGGTGTTGTTGATTCTCTAGGTTTTGCTAGTGGTGTTCTGCGGTTCAAGTGTATACCGAATTCACTTTGTGAATTCGTCTTTCTCAAGTGTTGTAATCGAATATTATTCAAGCAGTCTCAAACAGGTTGGTGTTTATTTTAATTGTTCCTTAGTGTTTAATATACTTTTCGACTCAATCTTGAATCACCTCTAGTCACCGGATTCCGCACGGTGACTATAGGCATTGATATCGCGTGAGGGGCTTAATTGATCCTTACAACTGTAAGTCCCGAAAACAGTTCTTAACACGATATCACTACTCGATTGAGAGTGCGGAATCCATGCTGGACTCGGTCTGCCCAAGACACATACTAGATTGATGTGGCTAGTACGTTATGATCCAAGTCGGGTCATACCCAATAACGAGTTAGACAAACACCCAAAAGACATCCATTTAAGATATGATCAAATAAATAAATGTCACTAATAGAAGATAATTAGAAATCGGTTTCTAATTAATTGAACTTGTATTAAATCATATGGATGATTTAAATTATAGAAGCAAGATAAAAATGTTATTTAATTGGTTAAATAACATGTTACACAACATATAAAAGGTTATATGTTATACTTCATTTTAGTACACAACATGTAATGTGTTACATGACTTAAGCATAGTGTCTAAATGAACAAAGACTAGAAAATGGACTAGGTTCATTGGAGGGTTTTAAAAGATTTCAAAAACCATTTTCCCCCTCCTTTTCCCCCCTCTAGAGCCGGCCTCCCACCCTCTTTATGAGGGTGGTTGAGCCTTTTTATTTAAACAAGACATATGGTCTTGAAAAGGGGTACTAGTCATTGATTGCATTTTGCTTCTCTAATACTCAAGTTCTTTCTCTCTCTTCTTCCATTGCAAGAACACTTTTCTTGCAAGAAAAATCTGGAAATTGATTCCAAGATCTTGTTGGTTTCGGATTCAACAAGAGGAGAAGGAAGAGTTAGTCTTCAAGAAATCCTAGCAACAAAAGGGTGCTTGTTGCTTGAAGCTCGTGGGTATCACTAACTTGAGGTCTCTTCTTCGAGGCTTTCCATTCGAGTTCATCATCCTTCTTCACGTATCTTGAGCTTGGAAGAAGGTAAATCTAAAACCCCCTATGGTTGGTTTTAGTTTTGATAGCATGCATACATATTTGGATCCTCGGTTTGGGTTTTGATAAACAATGTTAAAAATCGGTTTTAACATTAACTAACATGATATATGATTTTGTTTTCCGCTGCGTTTTACATTTTAAGGAGTTAAAATGGCTTTGATAATGTTCTTAAAACCCAACAATGGCATCTAGAGCCGCTTATATGGATGCATGCTTCAAAGAGCTAGTTGGTTAGCTCCACAAAACTCTTGGTTTTGGTTCCTCATACCACAAACCGAAAGTTTTGTTCATGGTTTCCCTTTGTCTTTCAAGATGCTTCACTAACATGCATGTGGTTATCTTGAAAGATTAAAGCATTTTATCATTTTGTTGTTTTGTTGTTTGGACAACAAACCCACGTTTTCGGTTTTGTGTTGGACCGAAAAAGGAAATGGGTTAAAAGGGAACCATTTTTTACATTTGTACATATGGATGTAATTTTAGATATATGTTTGGTGCATAAAGCCTAGCTAAAAGACCTTGTGATTGTTTGTGGTGGATGTTTGTGCTTGTCGTAATAATTTCGAGTTCTTCATTTTGGGCATGTAATCTATTTATTTCATTTGGTATGTAATATAATAGATTAGGCGCATTTTGTTTTACTAGAAAAATGTATTAGGATCCATTTTGTAAAAAGGAAGAATGCACAAGATGGAGGATCTTGGATGCCCAAAGGAGTCAAGCAAAGCACAACCAAAGGAGGCCACTTGAAGCATTTGGATGCGGGGTCAAGTGGGAGTTCACCTACACATCACTTGTGTGATCTTGTCCCTTAGGAGAGACCTTGACACACACTTGTTTCGGCTAACAAGTGTTGTCAATAGTTGGCTATGGCTATGCACCTATTTTATTATGCTTGTGTGGTTGTTTATTTTCATGTTTGGATGATATTTGGATATGCATGCTAAAACAAACTAATAAACATTAACAAGCTAAAACCGGTTCTTAAAATATCATTAACAAAGACTAATACTATGGGTTTTAGTAAGTTGATGATGATTTATTAATAAAATGGGTTTTATTAAAAGGACCATGAAATATGGATTTCAAACAACACTAGGGTACCATACATTTGAATGCATGTGAATTGTATGGTACATAGAGTTTTCTACACTAGAATTATGAAAACTAAAAACGACCCTTTTCAAAAAACAAGTTTAAACGCCATCCTTTTATATATAACACTCAATTTGCTTGTAAACTCTTTATGGGATAAAGGTCACCTAACCATATTTGAGGGAACTTGTAAACTTGGGGTAGGTTTACCATATTTGTGGGATAAAGGTCACCTAACCACTTGTATGTGTAAATCTACACGTGTGTATAAGTAGGACAACTTGATTTGGAGACCATGTGAATAGGGTCACCGAAGCATGGGGAACCAAAGGCGTTGATGGGATTAAACATGCCAACTAAACATAAGATGTTTAATCGATCCCATACTACTAGAAGTTGCAAAGAGTTGCAATTGTCAAACGTTGACTACCTTGTTAATTTAAGTCATGGGATAAAGGTCACCTAACCACAACTTAAATGTAACGTTGGATTCTAGGTTTTAATTTATTAATTGTCTATGAGACACAAAAGGGTATTAATTAAATTAAAAGGTTAATATTGATATTGAAGATACTTAATAGAACTTTGTTAAAATTTTGTAGATGGCCAATCATAACGAAATCATCCCCGCCACAAACGTCCATAACCTATCACTAAGATCCATCTTAGACAAGAATCGTCTCAACCAAGACAACTTTGTGGATTGGTACCGCAACTTGAGAATTGTTCTCAAACAAGAAAAGAAGTCTTATGTGTTGGACGATCCTATCCCCGACGAACCCGATGTCGAAGACATTGAGGCTTATGCCGATTGGGTGAAGTACACCGAGGACTCCGTCCAAGTTTCATGCCTCATGCTAGCAAGTATGATCCCCGAGCTACAAAAGGATTTAGAGAATCATGGGGCATACGACATGATATGCCAATTGAAGGAAATGTTCCAACAAAAGGCAAGGACCGAGCGCTTCGAAACGGTTCGAGCACTCCATGCATGTCGTATGGACGAGTCACAAACGGTTTCATCCTATGTTCTTAAGATGAAGAGCCTCATTGATCGTCTTGAAAGGCTCAATTGTCCCGTTTCAAAAGAGTTGGCTACGGATTTGATCCTCAACTCTTTGTCAAAGAAGTTTGACACTTTTGTGATTGAATTACAATATGAATGGTTGGGAGAAGACCATTCCCGAGCTTCACAGGATGCTCAAAACGGCCGAGCAAGGGATGGGCAAAAGTGTTGTGCCTGTTCTAACGATCGATGAAGGTAGTAGCAAGAAGAGGTCTCGCTCTACCTCTAGTTCCTCAAAGGCAAAGGTTGCCAAAGGAAAGGGATTCGTCAAGGGGAAGGGCAAGAAAGAAGCCCCCAAACCGAAGGAGAAGAAGCAAAAGGTTGCTTCAAATGATCCATGCTTTGAGTGTGGTGAGGTAGGACATTGGAAGAGGAATTGTCCAACCTATCTCAAAGGGTTGAAAGCAAAGAAAGATGAAGGTCAAGCCTCGGGTAAGACATTTATGATCTATATTGAGCTTAATGCTATTTCTTCAAACACATGGGTATTGGATACCGGATGTGGAACTCATATATGTAATATGTTGCAGGGGTTCAAAAGAAATAGGCAATTGAAGACGGGAGAAGTTAGTCTCTTCATGGGCAATGGAGCGAAAGTTCAAGTTGAAGCCCAAGGAGACTATATTTTGGAACTTCCAAGTGGTTTGGAAGTAATTTTGAATAATGTATTGTATGCTCCTAGTTTGACTAGGAACATAATTTCCGTTTCCCGTTTAAGACATTTTGGATATGATTTTAAGTTTGTTAACAATGATATCCATGTTTCAATGAATGAAGTGTTTTATTTTAAAGCTAGCCCTTTAAATGGTATTTATGAATTGGTTCATGAAAACACTTCATGTAATAGCTCAATATACCAAACCACCACCAAGAAACTCAAAAGAGATTTGAGTGACACCTACATTTGGCATTGCCGCCTTGGTCACATTAATAAGAACCGCATACAAGCATTACAAAAGAGTGGTCTTTTGAAAACAAACGAATGCGATTCGTATGACGTATGCGAATCTTGTCTTCAAGGGAAGATGACTAAGGCACCTTTTAGTGGAACTACCAAAAGGGCAAAGGATTTTCTAGGGATCATACATTCGGATGTATGTGGACCTTTTAAGCCAACATCTAGGAATGGTGAAAGATACTTCATCACCTTTACCGATGACTATAGTCGCTATGGGTATGTGTACTTGTTAGCACACAAGGATGAAGCTTTTGAAATGTTCAAAATCTTCAAGAATGAAGTAGAAAATCAACTCAACAAAACAATAAAGATCCTTCGTTCGGATAGAGGAGGTGAATACCTTAGCAATGAATTTCAAGACTATCTTAGGAGTTGTGGGATTGTCTCACAACTTAGTCCACCTCGGACGCCACAACATAATGGAGTATCGGAGAGGAGGAATCGAACCCTATTGGATATGGTTCGATCTATGATGTGTAGAAGTTCATTACCTCTATCATTTTGGGGTTATGCCCTACTCTCAGCGGCCCGTATTTTGAATATGGCCCCAACCAAGAAAGTGGAAAGGACACCTTTTGAGTTATGGCATGGAAGGGTTCCATCCTTATCTTATCTAAAGGTGTGGGGTTGTGAAGCTTATGTAAAGCATGATGCTTCAAACAAGCTAGATCCCCGGTCCACTAAGTGTATATTTGTAGGATATCCTAGAGATTCTATAGGATATTACTTCTACAATCCAACAGAGCAAAAGGTATTTATTGCTAGAAAGGCCGAGTTCTTGGAAACTAAGTTCCTTATGGAAGGAGCTAGTGGAAGAACGGTGGAACTTGAGGAGGATCAAGAACCACAAGCCGACACACGTTTGGTTGAAACTAGCCCTCAACAAAAGGTTGTTGAAGATGATCAAATGGTTGATCAAAACACACACAATGTTCGCAGATCTGGTAGAACTAGTAGTCCACCTGAAAGATATGGATTTTTCATGGAGGGATGCTATGTGGTAGATTCGGATGAACCAACCACTTACCATGATGCAATGACCGATTCCGAATCGGACAAATGGCTGGAAGCCATGAACGTTGAGATGCAATCCATGCATGACAACCAAGTATGGGACTTGGTAGTGCGACCTCCTAATTCCAAGGTAATTGGAAGTAAGTGGGTTTTCAAGAAGAAAACCGACATGCATGGAAACTTAGACACATTTAAAGCTCGACTTGTAGCAAAAGGTTTCACTCAAACTCAAGGGGTTGATTATGATGAAACTTTCTCGCCGGTGGCAATGCTAAAGTCGATAAGGATATTATTTGCCATAGCCGCCCATTATGATTATGAGATATGGCAATTGGATGTCAAAACGGCTTTCCTAAATGGATATCTTGAGGAAGATGTCTATATGGCTCAGCCCGAGGGTTTTGTCGATCCAAAACATCCTAATAAAGTGTGTAAGTTAAAGAAATCAATCTATGGATTGAAACAAGCATCAAGGAGTTGGAATCAGCGTTTTGATGAAGAGATAAAGAAATTTGGGTTCATCAAGAACGAGGATGAGGCTTGTGTGTATAAGAAGGCTAGTGGGAGTATAATAACTTTTCTAGTATTGTATGTAGATGACATACTACTATTTGGGAATGACATTCCAACCTTGGAAGGTGTAAAAACCTGGCTTGGAAGTTGCTTTTCCATCAAGGATCTTGGTGAAGCCACCTATATTTTGGGAATAAAGATCTATAGGGATAGATCAAGGCACCTGATAGGTTTGAATCAAAGTGCATACATTGACAAAGTCTTGAAAAGGTTCAAGATGGAGAACTCTAAGAAAGGTTTGGTACCTATTCAAAGAGGGACTATATTGAGTAGGACTCAATGTCCAAGCTCAAAGGTTGAGCAAGACAAAATGAAAGGAATCCCATATGCGTCTGCTATTGGATCGATTATGTATGCTATGATATGCACTAGACCGGACGTGTCATGCGCGTTAAGCATGACAAGTAGATACCAACAAAATCCAGGTGATAGTCATTGGATGGCTGTCAAGAGTATATTGAAATATCTTAGAAGGTCTAAGGATATGTTCTTAATATACGGATCCGATGAGAAGGAACTCGTTGTAAGGGGTTACACGGATGCGAGTTTCCAAACGGATCGAGATGATTCTCGATCACAATCGGGGTATATCTTCATTATGAATGGAGGGGCGGTATCTTGGAAGAGCTCAAAGCAAGATGTGGTTGCATTGTCCACTACGGAATCAGAATACATCGCCGCATCTTTGGCCGCGCAAGAAGCCGCATGGTTGAAGAAATTTATTGCCGAACTAGGGGTTGTTCCTACCATTCAAGGACCCCTAGAGATCCTTTGTGATAACGAGGGAGCGATTGCTCAAATCAAGGAACCTCGTGATCATCAAAAGGTAAGGCACATCGAGCGGAGATTCAACTACATAAGGGATGAAGTTGCAAAAGGAAAGATATGTATTCGCAAAGTTCACACCGACGACAACGTCGCCGATCCACTCACGAAGCTCCTAGAACGCCCAAAGCATGAGGGTCATGTTTGTGCCATGGGACTTCGACATTCTAGTGATTGGATATGATTTATGTTTTGTATTTAGGATATCGGAACAATTGTTATTCTGACACTTTTATATGAATGTGGGATTTCATTTAAAATTGTGTAGTGTTCCATTTTTGCATGTTTAAATCCGTGAATAAGTTACTTGTTCTAAATGTCCGTAGTCGATCATATTTGTGGGAACAAATATGAAGGTAAGACTATTATGAACTTGGATTGGTGGATATTCATAAGGTATGAATATGGAGCAATGGGTTGCTACCAAATTTCAACAGATATTTGTGGGAGACAAATATTGGACGACCCGCTCTCAAGACTTACCCCATGGAATCTTAATTGATTGATCATAAGTAAGCTTGAGTAAAGGAGAATATCATTTGTATCCTCTGACCTGAGATACATATTAGGTCTTGATATTCACCCAGTGTTATGCTTTGACTTAGTTCTTCGCTGTTCTGAAACATGGCAGTACATAAGGCTAAGCTCAGGCATAGTACTAGGTGTTTGTGAGAGACGTATGTAGTCAAGATGGAATTTGTCCCTCTTATTCGTTGAGTGTTAAATGTCTAAGGTCTGAATTAAGTTAAATCTAATAGAGAGTGATCACTCTATGTCTCTAGGATTTAACATGACATTTGTGACAAAAGGATAAATGATCGTTTCACCTAAAACATTTCAAGTGGTGACTTGAAGGAGATGATGTTATTGACACTACAAGAAACTAGACTATTCCCGACTACATTTTTATACCTTTCTCGACAACATGTTGTCGCTATAGGTATTCCCGACAACAAGTCGTCGGAAAAAAGTCGTCGGGAAAAGCTCGTCGCTGAAAGCCAAAACCGTCGTCGGGAAAAAGTCGTCGGGAGAACTTTCACTTTTCCCAACTACATGTCGTCGACAATAGTGATATTTATTAAAAATAAATAAAAAACATTTTTTTACTTTTCCCGACTACATGTCGTCGGCAATAGTCAATATTATTAAAATAAATAAAAAATAATTTTTTACTTTTCCCGACTACATGTAGTCGGTAAAAGTTGATTTTATTTTTTAAACAATCTGTTGTTTTTTTTTAAAACCTGCTGTTACGCACCTGTATTTGTTATAAAACCTGCTATAATAATAACCTGGATTTGATACCATAAAATTAAACATTCTACAAACTGTCAGAAGATGTCTAAAACAAAAATAATACATGTTTAGGTTTGAAACAATGTGGATCAACAGACAAAAACCAAAAACAACCTACGCCTACTCGTCTTCATCATCGTCTTCGTCATTGTTCTGGTTGCTTTGAGATGGCATTGTTGGGAAATTCATACCCGGGTTCATAGCACGCATTTGTTCAAAAAATTGACTCATTCGTGCATCAACTTGGGCATTGACATCTTGAAGATAAGAATTTGCTTCTTGTGAAGCAAATGATGACGAAGAAGGCATTTCGGGTGTCGCGTACCCAACCGTTGCACCAATCCCCGGTTGATACCCACGTTGCACACCTAAGACACGTCTCATACACTCCACCTAAATTGAAAACAATACGTATCATCAAATTATTCCCAAAAAATAGGTCAAACATAGAAAACTAATACAACAAGTGTTGACAAATTTTTCTAAGATAGTAAATATACCTCATCAATCGAACCATCTTCTCGCGCCTCATTAGCTGTCATCGTATTCCTCATTTTATGAAGCTTCTCCTATAAGAAAAGACAATTAAAGATTTTTACTAAATTTGGGCAGCATTACTGCTGTAAATTGGATAACCAACCTGTTCAAAAATACCTAATACCCTATAATAATTCTCAAATTCACTCCAACCTAAGTATAATAGCTATTGATATTGACAAGGATATATTAATTAACTACATCACATGTATATAGATATATTAAATGAAATATCGTTACTTACCCAATCGGCTTGTGCTTTAGCGTTATTTGGGTTTTTCTTCACATGATTATTCCACCAGACTTGAAGGGGACCAGCATTCTCTCGTGGAACCGACTCATCATTTTCCTGTGACCAAAATTAGCAAAAATAAATATGAACGAAACTAAAGTAATGATAGTTTTAACAATGTAACAAATCTTAATTAACTTACCATACATTCTTTTGAACCATACATTCGGCGAAGACGCGGAGTTAATGGAAAGTAGCGTAACACTTTTTTTGGTACTTTCTTCCCTTTTGTGTTGTCGTCTTTCCATCTACTTTCTTTGCAAACTGGACAATGATCATAATTGACATTCTCTTTCCAAAATAGAGCAAAATCATTTACGCAAGCATGTATGTTTTCGTATCCTAACCCAATCTTTCTCATCTTCCTTTTAGCTTCATAGAAGGAGGATGGAACGTGGTTTCCTTTCGGCAATGCAACCCTTAAAAACTCTAAAAACTGGTTGAACGAAGTATCAGTCCATTTGTTAATTACCTTAAGATGCAACATTTTAGCAAGAAAGTTTAAAGATGACATCCAAGTACAACCAGGATATAACTCCATATTTAGCTCCTGAAACAACTCATCAAACTCATTCTCATCTCCAGATACATTGTTTTCCTTTTCATTTGTATCATGCATGCCCCTAACGTCATCAAGTAGATTTAAGATCTGATCATCATCATCCATATTGCTTGTGTTCGAAGTACCAGTTTGGGGAAAGTAATATGGTATACTATCTGCATCGAGTGTTCGCTCCTCACCGTGTTTATCCCAAGAATCATATAATTCAAAGAACCCGTTGATGTATATGTGCCTATATATCTCCTTCGGAGTAAATAGATACCTATTAATGCATTGCTTACAAGGGCAATAGGCTTTGCCATCACTGTTGGCGACGGCTTTACACGTCTCTATAAAGCTATTAAGACCATCTTTGAAAGCCGGGAGTTTGCGATTTGTTAGGTGAATCCAACTCTTATCGATTGTCATTATTGTTTATACATAGTATAATATTAGGAACTAAATTATGTTTCTAACTAAAGTATACAATATAACTAACAATATCAAATCCATGTACTCCTATGATACCAATACATGTGTAACATTCCAACAATCATTTATTTGATCTATTCAAAGCTTTATAGAACCACTAAACACCTTACATGATTTATGGTTGCCTTTTACTACATGTTGTACCCAAAAAGTTTCCTCTTTTAGTAATGTCTAAACAAACATGAATAAAAAGAAGAAAACATGAATAAACAGAGCTTGATAATCAACACAATGGACAATAAAGAGAACAAAAAAGCCAAAATACAGCCCAAATCATAGTGACCCAACTACTATTCTAACATATTTAGAGTCAAAATACAGCCAAAATACAACCCAAATCTGTAGCCTACTAATAACTTTTATCTACTTTTAGTTGATTGTAGGTTATTGTACTATGATCTAATTTTGGTAATGATATCAAAAGTAAACTTCTAAGGTGTAATGAGCATCAAAGTTTATATTCAATAAGACTTCATTTAGTTATCCAACATCAAGTTATAACATCTACAACCACAAATTCATGAAACCCCCAAATTAACACATATTCAAAGTGACAATTCCAACTCAAAATCTGAAAAGAATACAACACAATATGGTTACCACACTACTTAAGGAGGAAATATACCTGAAAAGAGGACCCAAAATCACTATGAGCAAACACCACTTGAAAGCCCCCAAATCTATCTCAAAATCACCACATTCATGTTCAGATAAGAGAAACAAAGATGAAGAGAACCATTATAACTATGAAATTCAAAGGTTTACACCAAAATAACAAAGAAAATCAGAACGTACCTAGAATTCGCCCTAAATCGCCGAAGGAGATGCTCTCTTCCAATTTCCAGTAGCGCAACTGAATATGATCGACTTTAGGGTTTTTTATCCTGCTTCCTTATTGCCGACAACATGTAGTCGGCAAAACCCAAAGATGTTATCGGCAGTGTTCTCCAAACGGCGACGTTTAATTTAATGAAATAATTAAAAAAGATTAAACCTTTCCTGACGACATGTAGTCAGTAAAGGTCAGGGGTAAACGACGTCGTTTTCTTTATTCTCTCACGAAAAAAAAATAAAAAGAAGAAAAACCTTTTGCCGACGACATGTAGTCGGCAAAAGCCGAAATATTGGCGGTCTTTTACGCGGGTTTTTTTCTCTGGAAAAAAGATTGAAATAAATAAAGTATTTACCTTATCCCGACAACAAGTCGTCGAGAAAGATGCAGCGGGAATCAAAATTTTCGCGGGCCACTTTTCCCGACTACATGTAGTCGGCAATACTCAGCTATAATAAAAAAAATATATAGAATTTAGCTTTTCCCGACGACATGTAGTCGGGAAAGCTTCACTTTTCGCGATGAATTTTGTTGTCGGGAAAAGTGTAGTCGGGAAAAGCCTAATTTCTTGTAGTGTGAATGACACTGAGTCATACGTATTAGGGGTAACAAACCGTTGTTAGGTGGTATTTGTTGCTTGCATCAATCTTCTATGTATCTTGTGCAACTGAGTCATACGTATTAGGGGTAACAAACCGTTGTTAGGCGGTATTTGTTGCTTGCATCAATCTTCTATGTATCTTGTGCAAGTGGGAGATTTTTAGGACTCGGTCTGCCCAAGACACATACTAGATTGATGTGGCTAGTACGTTATAATCCAAGTCGGGTCATACCCAATAACGAGTTAGACAAACACCCAAAAGACATCCATTTAAGATATGATCAAATAAATGAACGTCACTAATAGAAGATAGTTAGAAATCGGTTTCTAATTAATTGAACTTGTATTAAATCATATGGATGATTTAAATTATAGAAGCAAGATAAAAATGTTATTTAATTGGTTAAATAACATGTTACACAACATATAAAAGGTTATATGTTATACTTCATTTTAGTACACAACATGTAATGTGTTACATGACTTAAGCATAGTGTCTAAATGAACAAAGACTAGAAAATGGACTAGGTTCATTGGAGGGTTTTAAAAGATTTCAAAAACCATTTTCCCCTTCCTTTTCCCCCTCTAGAGCCGGCCTCCCACCCTCTTTATGAGGGTGGTTGAGCCTTTTTATTTAAACAAGACATATGGTCTTGAAAAGGGGTACTAGTCATTGATTGCATTTTGCTTCTCTAATACTCAAGTTCTTTCTCTCTCTTCTTCCATTGCAAGAACACTTTTCTTGCAAGAGAAATTTGGAAATTGATTCCAAGATCTTGTTGGTTTCGGATTCAACAAGAGGAGAAGGAAGAGTTAGTCTTCAAGAAATCCTAGCAACAAAAGGGTGCTTGTTGCTTGAAGCTCGTGGGTATCACTAACTTGAGGTCTCTTCTTCGAGGCTTTCCATTCGAGTTCATCATCCTTCTTCACGTATCTTGAGCTTGGAAGAAGGTAAATCTAAAACCCCCTATGGTTGGTTTTAGTTTTGATAGCATGCATACATATTTGGATCCTCGGTTTGGGTTTTGATAAACAATGTTAAAAATCGGTTTTAACATTAACTAACATGATATATGATTTTGTTTTCCGCTGCGTTTTACATTTTAAGGAGTTAAAATGGCTTTGATAATGTTCTTAAAACCCAACAATCCAGTCAATCGAGTGATTCGAGATGCGAGAAATAGAAATCGATGAACACAATATTAAACAATAAAACCTGGAACGAAGTGCACACGATTAATAATCGTCTGGTACACAGATTCAATAGAAACCGAAAAGCCCCCTTGTGTCTCTCTCAACAGACTAACCCCTAATCTGAGTATTGGGATTTGTTTATATAGATAAACAAATCCTAAACCTAATTTTCGGATTTGACTATACAGGCCCATTAAACTCCCCTTAAACTCTATCTAATTGGGCCCAAACATGTCCAAAATGGCCCAATGACCCAATACAATGAAAACCCAACTACTTTACACCTATTCTATCACATAGGCCTTCAAAATAGTCCGCCGGGTGATAATTTAATACACAAGCCACAAATTATTCCCTTACAATCTTCCCCTTGGCTTGTGATATTAAATGTCTTCTACCTTCAATCTTCAGACTTGCAGTTTTCTCCTTGGCTTGATCATGGGTTGATTAACAATCTTCATTGGGCAGCATGTGGGATGATTGATGGCTCTTTCTCTTTATCAGCATCAGCTTGAACTGCAAATGATGAACAAGTAATGAGAGGAGGATTCTCAAATACTTACTTCTTCTTGAAAACTATTCAGTCATTGCTGAATCAGTAGTAACTGTCTTGACTTGCTTATGACTTCAGAGGACAAATGTTGAAAACCTCTGTCTTGGCATTCTTGAATTTCTTGTTGTGACTGCTCTGCATCTTTTCTTCAATTAGCTTCCCCTAAACTTGAGAACGGTGTCTTTGGAAGCTTTACTTGAACAACCAACAAACTTCCCCTGAGCATAGGGTAAGTCCTTTTCTGGCTGGTTCTTCAACACGAACAGTAGCAGCACTCATTGACTTTTCTTCTCCATGACATCTCATTTAACCTGTCATGCACAACATGGAACAAACACTAACCAGACAATGATGACTGGTTATCGGGTTGGCATTATTTAACCAAACAACTTTCCCTGAACCCGAGGACTCTTTTTATTATCTCCCCCTGAGGTTCTGAGGGAGGGTCAAACTTTCTTGCATAAAACCCATAAAATTTTTATTTAAACTTCTCAAATCAACCTGGCCAATTCATAAACTTAAGATAACACAAAAGAAACAAAACAAACATACCAAATTACTAAACGAGAAGGTTTTATTTTGGGATCAAACCGTCTTTGTCTGAACTGAGGAACCCTTTTCAGCATCTGTTACTCGAACATGTCCAGGCGATTGCCAGTATATTGGTCCTTCTTTGTTAGGACCGATTTTCACTACAAGAATCTCGATCTTGAGCAAGAACATGGTTCGGATGAGAAAAACTCAAAAAACAAATGAAGAAGATGATGATGATGAATCATGAATAATCAACATAAGAAGAAAGATGAACAAATCGAATGAATTCATTAATCGAATGATTAGCAATCAATGAAATCATGAAGAACACTCTCTCTCTCTAGAATCCATGACTCACTCTCTCTCTAGAATGGAAATCTCACACTCTACAAGAAAATTCATCATCTCCACATTCGGAGACTCCTTTACTTGTAATGGGCACCCTCACTATATATAGTGAGGGTGACTAACAACAGAAAAACATGACAAATGAACTGAAAATTACAAGTAAAGGTAAATAAACATAAATTGTTAATTAAATCAAAGCTGATTAAATTAATCCGAAGCTTGACTCGCTCGAACCGATCTTCCGTTGACTTTTACGTTGACCGTTGACCCGAACGGTTGACTTTTCCGGAAAACGGTCTTTCGGTCCAAACTTGCAAGCCTCGAGCATCACAACCCAGTCTCTAGAATCAATTCACATGGATTCTTCAGTCGAATGCTTCGGTAAACAGATTTGATGGCGTCAGTCACATGGATTTTAAGTTCCAACAATTTCCCCCTTGACTGATGCTTTCAAATCTGTTAAACTGCTGAAGAATCGCTCTGCCGTACATCTTCAATGAGAAACTGATAAACCGGAGACAATCTGATCGTAGAAATTCCCCCTCTGAATAAGCTTCTTCTGTTCTCGTTGCTCCAGTTCGAGATCCAAGTGTTCCGCTCACTCGGTTCACACGGTCGGGTACAATACTGAGAAAATGCTACATCTCGGAGTCCAAACCGCAACAAACTGAATCAGATAAACCAGTTAAACATCGAACATGCTCCAACTCCGAATAATCGACCCGATATCCAAATCCATAATAATTCCTCCTATTTCTCTAAATCTCTCCAAAAACATCAAGTCGGAAGCGTAAAAATCAGATGCGGAGAGTCGAACCGTCGCGATCGGTTGCCTAGAGAAACCAGATAAATAATCTTGAAATCGGACAATCTTGCGAAAAACCGGAAGCCGGATGCTGACAGTTGTGAATAATCTGCGTGACTGAGGTTGGATGCGAAAATAAAATAAACTGCCAAATTTCTTTAAGAAACGGTCATCCGAGAGATTTAATCGGATAAATTCCAATATTTAACTGAGATTCCAGTTAATCCGGTTAGTTGACGACAGCGCTGCATCCACTAAAAATAAACCGTGAGATATAACGAGAAAGCCGAGTAATTAACCGGATAATAAAGCTAACCCGTCAGTGATCGATAGCAAACGTTGCGCGCGACGTCAATAAACGAGAACCCTCGATAAAATGAAATAAATCCGAGACTAATAAAATATTTTCCGAAATTCCGTTGCGGCGTCATCTCGTTAATCTTGTGAAAGACTAATTAGAAAATACCCGCGTTTGACGAATAATGCAGAAAATTTAATTAGAATAATTAAATCTCCATCAAGAAAACCATGATCCTTGTCAAATAAACTTGAACCAATCAGAATTGAGCCTTTAAATGTCATCAACGGCTAGAAAAATAATAGAGATTCAAAGGCTGAAGATAGCGATCCACGTGAAGGCCATGGTGCAGCCAATAGGAAAATGCAGCAGCAAAAGTCAACTCAACGGACCAGATTTAAGGAGATCTGACGGCTCATATGGGCTGATCCATGTGCTTGGAGGCAGCAACCAATCAAGGAGGGACAGCGACTTATCCAACGGTTCTCTACATTTAGCTGGGTCCCATGCGACATTCCTTCTCCAGCCAATAATGTTGCGACAGCAAATGACCTTTCAACGGACAATTGATTCAGCTGGGATCCACCAGAAAAGAAATCAACCAATCTATGTGACTCTCATGAATCAGTTGGGTCCCACGCACTTCATTCTTTCAGCCAATGGGCAATAGACAACGAATAAGAGCATGTTGGCAGACATTGAGAAACGACATAAGAGAGGAGAGAGAATTCTGACATTCACTTGCAGCCAATCAGCTACAATGCCACGTCATCGTCATCTCCATAGCATCGTCCGACAACCCTAATCTCGCCTGCTGGAAAAACTAACCAGTCGACCAGAAAATACCGAGACCTCGCCGGAAAAGCGTGATAACCTCGCATATCTCGAACGAATACTCGACCAAAATTCGATGAAATTTATACCGATGAACTCGTGTAATTCGATCCTCTACAACTCTGGACGATCAAAAAGTCTCTGAAACGGTCTCGAACGAAAACCCATTAAACAAGTTCGCTAAGCAAACAAGTACGCTAAGCTTTCCAGAAGTCCGCTAAGACGAACGTGAAGTTCGCTAAGGCCTCAAGTTCGCTAAAGCACACCTCAGTCGAAGCACCCTCGACGCTAAAACTCAACAAGTTCGCTAAGAATTGCTGGAAGTTCGCTAAAGCGAGTAGAAGTTCGCTAAGACTTGGACAAGTCCGCTAAGAGTATCTTCAAATCTTCAAAACTGATGAACAAATCTGGAAAACTCGAAGAACACGAAGAACACATACTAGAATAGCTTTCTTGATGATCTCGCAACAACCCAAAACTGTAAGGAAATCATAGAATGATGATGGAAACATGTATTCTTACCATTCAAGAAACTATTCTGGCCACAAACAGCTTCCAAACAGCAGCAAACATGGATCGAATCAGCTCTCAGAAACCCTAAATTCTGGAAAATATGAAGAACACCAAGAACACACATAGTAGTGTGTGTTTTTCCAGATCTGCTCAAACTGTTGAGATTCAGACGAAATGGATGCTTCCAATGGATCCGGAATGCGTTTTCCACTGAGAATCATACCTCACTTCATCCAAAAACATGAAGAATCGCCCAGAAAATGAAGAATCAAAGCTCCAAAATCTTCAAAAACCCCAAATACGGGAAAAACTCCAAAGTTCCGAAAAAATGAGCTCGGATCTTCAATTTTCTCCACAGATCTGAACAAGTAAAAGACTGAAATAACATCTAAATGAACTCCCAAACATGAATCCATCATCCATATCATCAGAATCCATCCAGAAATGAAGAAAAAATAGAAAAAAGTCTCTAAAAACTAAGTTTTCTCATCTTCACCCATTCAAGCTCAAAATCACAGATTCGAGTGACCAGATTCACGGTGAGATGAATCTGATCGGTACCCGCTCTGATACCATTTGTTAGGACCGATTTTCACTACAAGAATCTCGATCTTGAGCAAGAACATGGTTCGGATGAGAAAAACTCAAAAAACAAATGAAGAAGATGATGATGATGAATCATAGATAATCATACATAAGAAGAAATGATGAACAAATCGAATGATTTCATATAATCGAATGATTAGTTACAAGAAATCATGAAGAACACTCTCTCTCTCTAGAAAATCCATGACTCACTCTCTCTCTAGAATGGAAATCTCACACTCTACAAGAAAAATCATCATCTCCACATTCGGAGACTCCTTTACTTGTAATGGGCACCCTCACTATATATAGTGAGGGTGACTAACAACAGAAAAACATGACAAATGAACTGAAAATTACAAGTAAAGGTAAATAAACATAAATTGTTAATTAAATCAAAGCTGATTAAATTAATCCGAAGCTTGACTCGCTCGAACCGATCTTCCGTTGACTTTTACGTTGACCGTTGACCCGAACGGTTGACTTTTCCGGAAAACGGTCTTCGGTCCAAACTGCAAGCCTCGAGCATCACAAACTCAGTCTCTAGAATCGATTCACATGGATTCTTCAGTCGAATGCTTCGGTAAACAGATTTGATGGCGTCAGTCACATAGATTTTTAGTTCCAACATTCTTAAACCCATGTTCCTCATTTTCCCGGTTGTTTGTCACTTATTTATCTTTTAGGTGCATTAATTATGAACATCCGACAGTCACACACAAATCACTAGGTAATTAATATGTGCAGTCTATCAAGCTTGATCATTCCCTACCACATATTTTCACATTCCCATATCCAGAGTTTTGAATCTTTTCTCGAGACTTGGTTGAGAAGAGAAAGAACAGATCATAAAAGAGATAGGAATAATATACAAAGACTTGTATGATTTCAACTCAGAGGCGTTTATCAGTCAGGTGGTAACCTTTCATCAAACACATAAGCCTAGTCACAAAGTCAGGGCTAAAGGGTTTTGGACGCTAGAGGGTCTCTTTTGTTGTGCACATTGGCATCTTTTGGGGTGTAAATTATATACAGTGATCTGCAAGCACGTTAATCCAGACTAACCAGGTCTTTGCTCACGCAAAACAGAGGAAAATCTGATTAACACGTCAACCATTCTACACCAGGTCATTGCTCACGCAAAGCAAAGGCAAGACTTGACTGACGGCTTTGACATCCCCAGATCTTTGCTCACACAAAACAGAGGGGACGCCGACTTTTTGAGATTTTCGATTCAACACTTTGGAGTCCGGCGTGTGTATCGGGAACAATTTCGCAGTCAAATAGAACAAGCACTTAACCTAAGTGTGTGTTTCCCGTCAAATGACATACTTTATCTTTAAGTGTTGTGACCCATACCTTTGTTTTTGGAACTGAGCCTACCGAGCACATCACCTTGGATCATGTCTTTCACTTTTGCCTTACGCGTGTCAGTCATTCTGAGAACGGAAATATTTCACTTCCCTGCCTTCTCAAACACAAATAAAAGATTAAAAATTAAAAAGCACAATTTTTGAGGGGTCAACTATTTCATCTTATCTATTCTTCCCCTTGCTTTTTGATTTTTAAAATCAACACACATGTTTTTTTTTCTTTTTTCTTTTTTTTATGCACACACAGACACATCACTAAATATCTACTAAAACTGGCCAAGCTAACCTTCAAAGTTTATCTTTTGAAAATTTTCTGAAACAAACAATTAGCCAAGAAACAAACAATTCAGACAGTGTTACCTTTTTCTGCTGATGTTTTATCCTCTCACAAGGAAACATACCCTCCATTGAAATCTTCATGTCATGTAGTAGAGAGATGCCTCCTATCCTGTGCCTGGAACAATCACTATCACTAACACAAACAAGGTTAATGAAAGTCCTCCTTGACTGTTCCTGCACAAGGTGAGAGATCAGTTAGCCATAGGTACCCAGGCCATTGTGGTTCTGGGTATTCCTGAAGCATCAATAAATGAAACTTCTTTTATAAACACTCCCTTTGAGAAATCAGGAATTTGAGCTGCAGTTGCCTTTGATTTTGGTTTCCAAATTCCAGGTGATTTGAAAGTTGTTTTAGTCACCTTTGAAGTAGTGACTTTAGGTATTTCAACCTTCTTCATTTCAGGTTTCCTTTTCAAAACAGTTTTAGTTACCTTTGGAGGGGTAACTTTAGGTTTGTCAACTTTGTGTTGTTTTGAAATTGGTGTCTTCACCTTTTTATGAAAATTTTCATAATTTGGAAAAACATATTTTTGATTTGAAAATTTTCTTTGCTCTTTGGCAGCGCCCCAATGTTGATCAGAGGGTTTTATCGAAGGAGAAACAGTCTTCATCGCCTTAGGTGGTTGCACCTTCATTGGCTTAGACTTTATTGAATCCTGAGACGAAACACTCCGACTTTGCGGATAATATGGCTCATAGGGGCGATAGAGACAATTTCGGGCAATGTGACCAGGATTGCCACAATTAAAGCAAGTTTGCTTCTTCAGGTAGAAGTCAGAAGTGTGACCGTTTGAGCTGTATGGCTTTGATGGAGAGGCATTGAGATTCGGTTGCATGTTTAGAAAGACTCCAGATCTCCAGTTGTTCGATCTTTCTGACCTTGATCCATTTCCGTTGAATCTTTTCTGGTTCGTTGAAAACTGAGCAGAACCAGACATTTGACCTTTTGGGCCCACTGGTTTCTTTGAGAAAGTTGTTTTGCCACTGCATGAGCCCACTGATGAGTTTGGAGACTTGTTTGTCATCTTGGGCCTTTCAATCTTGATTGGAACGGAATTTGGAGGCTTGATGGTGATCTTGGGCCTTATACTCTTAATGTGAGATGATAAACCACCATCATGACCCAAGCCTTTGAACTTAGTGGTGAATGAGGGTCGCTCTTCTCCTTCAATCGGAATGAACATAGACCCTGCTGTCATGAATATCTTACCATTGGGCCTTGTAGTCATCACTACTCGTTCCCGCTTTACCTCATCCACAACTTTGGAATAAGGAGTCTCGATTTTTGGATAAGGAATCAACTTTTCTTCATCAGCTCTCTTTACTTCACTAGAGCTTGAACCTGCACACTCAGTAGTGTTATTTGACTGAGTTGCTTTAGTGGCTGTCTTTTCATCTTTATGTACAGGTTGAGGCCCATATACCATGGTTGCTTCATTCAGGCGCTCTTTCAACAATTCATCGGCAGTTTGGGGCGCTCTGATGTATTCATGTTGTAATGGGGGAGGAAAATTTCCATCCCCGAGGCCAGATGTTTCTTTTACATGCTCGAGTCGCTCCTCTGATTTGAATAAAGCACGATGAGAGTCCATCATTTTCTTTTGAATAACTTGATGTTTCTCAAGGGCAGATTGGGAAGTGTCGAGTTTGGTTCTTAGTTCCTCTACCTCCTTAGTTAGCTCTTCTACCTTAGCGTTAGCAAGCCTAAGATAGGTGCTTTTATCACTCAATTGTCTTTGAAGACTCTTAACATCAACCTGAATGGCCTCAAGTTTCTCTCTAAATATTCTGGTCTTACCTTTGGACTCCCTAAGGTCTCTATCAATTAATTCACGATTAAGGGTCTCATTGGTAAACTTACGTTCCCAGTCTTTACATTCATTCAAAATAGCCTGACACTTAGGGTTTAGGCATGCCTCATTATTGTTGGTGCATGAAGTGGTACCTGGTAGAATGGGTGCCATGAACTTCTTTGGATGGAACTTCTGGATCAAATACGAACTGAAAGACTTGAACGGATTGAAAGGGGGATGGATCGAAAAGTGGGTTTTAGGTCGGAAAAGAGTTGGATCGAAAAGTACTTTTCGATCGGACAGGGGGTCGGTCGAAAAGCAGACTTCTCGATCGAAAAGTGTCAGCGGATCGAAAAGTCTCAGTGGGGACTTTCCGATCGAAAAGAGAAGCTGATCGAAAAGTCACAGGGGGACTTTCCGATCGAAATGCTCTGATCGAAAAGTCACAGGGGGACTTTCCGATCGAAATGGGCTGATCGAAAAGTCACAAGGGGGACTTTTCGATCGACAGATGGCTGATCGAAAAGTCACAAGGGGACTTTCCGATCGAAATGGGCTGATCGAAAAGTCACAAGGGGGACTTTTCGATCGAAATGGGCTGATCGAAAAGTCACAAGGGGGACTTTTCGATCGACAGATGGCTGATCGAAAAGTCACAAGGGGACTTTCCGATCGAAATGGCGCGACAGAAAAGGCTTTTCGATCAGGAGGACGATCGAAAAGTCTAGAAACAGGGTCGAAAAGTCTCCAAATCACGAATTAAGCACCTCGAAAGCTCCTGTCTTGACTTGAAACCTGCAAAAATACTTCCGAACGTGCTAAAAGCTGAAAATCACCACAAAACTCAAACCGTTAGTTGTCAAAAACTTGAATCGGATATCGCGAGAGCCTCGAAACTTGCGTTTCTTAGCTCTGATACCAATTGTAAGGATCGAAATAACCCAAACACGATATCACGATCTCTAGTGAGTGTGCGGAATCCAAACACTAGAGTGATTCAAGATTAAACGAGAATTATACTGAAAAGCAATAATAATAGGAATAAGAACACAAACCGATTGAGAAGAAAAAACTTTACTATTGATCTTGATTGCTTACACTTGTCGAAATTCTCCTTGAGAATTTCGTGAACACAAAAATCGCAAAACACCTTAAGAGCAACCAACCAACCACCCTAAATTGATTACTAGGAGTCCTATTTATAGGAGATGGTGAACTTGGAAAACAAGTTAACCTCCCTACCTAAAATAACTCCTAATTCCCGTATTTGAACCCTAAGGCCCATAAAACTCCCACTAAACATTGTTTAAATGAGCCCAAACGCATCTAAATTGGCCCAATGACCCAATATACCCATAACCCAACTTATTTTCACCTATTCTAACACATAGGCCTTCAGAATACTCCGCCAAGTGATGATTTAATACACAAGCCACAAATCTTGGTCCTTACAAAAAGGGGCCACTTTTGAGGGGAGGCATAAGTTCTTGCTCAAACCCACAACAACTTATTTAAAACTTGATAAATCAACCTGGCCAAATCATAAACTCAAGAAAGAAAATTAAAACACACACACCAGAAAAAATAAGATTAAATAACTATCTAACAACTCACACAAGAGAAGGTAAATTAGGGATGATACCAGACTGTCTGAGGCTGAGGAACCCTTTTCAGCTTCTGCTACATCACACGTTCTGGTGATTGCCGGTATATTTATCCATTTTAAACTCAAGCTACTTTCTCTTACTTGGGCAGTTTGTCACTATATTTTATCTTTTAGGTGTATTAATTATAAAGACCATCAATTCCACACACATAAGTCCTAGGTATAAAGTGTACATTCCATCAAGTGTAGCAGTTTTCCCTACCACAATTTTTCACGACACCTTTCCTTAAGCCTAACACCATTGCTCCAGACTGGGTTGAGAAGAGAAAGAATATATCACGGGGATTTTTGGGATAATATATAGTGTCAACTGAATTTTTGAAACATTTTTAATAATGCTCTCATCAGTGATAGGGCCTAAGGGTTTTGGACGCTTGAGGGTCTGGTCTCTTTTGATTTTTGCACATTGGCATCTTTTTTGGTTTTATAATGTAATGTACAATGTGATCTTTATTTGGTACGTGGATCAGTGAGGCTCCAGGTCTCTGCCATCGCAGAACAGAGGAGGCCTGACTCACGTACAACATCCCCAGGTCATTGCTCACGCAAAGCAGAGGGGATGGGATTTTTGAGCATAGCATCAGAACTCAGAATCGGGCGTGTGTCTCAAGAACCCTAACACACAGTCAAATGGAAATTGTACTAACCTAAGTGTGTGCTTCCTATCAGGCCTCATACGTTATCTTTAAGTGTAGTGACAATACATACCTTTTTATTGATTACAGCTGAGCCTACCAAGCACATCAACCACGAATCGCTGCTTTTCGCATCCACTTTACGCGTGTCAACCACCAAACGCATTCTCATACACACAAACAAAAAATTAATAAGCATAATTTTTGAGGGGTCAACTATTTCATCTTTTCTATTCTTCCCATTGCTTTTTGATTTTTAATATCAACACACATTTTTTTTAAACACACACTGACACATCACTAAATGTCTACAAAAACTGGCCAAGCTAACCTTCAAAGTTTTTCTTTTTGAAAATTTTTCAGAACTGGGTTTTGTTTCATGCACAACCATACTTCAAATCAAATTAGCCAAGAAACAAATAATTCAGACAATGTTACCTTTTCTGCTGATTTTTTCAGATTTACCTCTCACAAGGAGAACATACCCCCCTTAAAAATCTGCATGTCATGAAGTGAAGAGATGCCTCCTATCCTGTGCCTGGAACAATCACTTTCAAAAACAAATAAGTTAATGGAAGTCCTCCTTTACTGTTCCTGCACACTGTGAGAGATTAGTTAGCCACTAAAACCTAGGCCATTGTGGTTCTGGGTGTACCTGAAGAGTCGGTGAAAGAAATTTCTTTTAAGCACATTCCCTTTGTAAAATCGGGAATTGGGGGTGTGGTTGCCTTGGTTTTGGGTTTTACCTGGTCATTTTTGGGAACATCTTTGTTCTTGACCTTCCAGGTTTGGTGGTTCGGCTTTTCTTTTACCTGAGGACTCTTGGGTGGATTCTTCTAAAGATTTTGATTTTTAATCTTGACATTTTGAAATTGTTTGGAGTGTTTTTTATACACCCCTTTAGGCTGGTAATTCTGGTTTACCACCTTTGACTTATTCCACCTCTCTTCCTCACACCTCACATTTGGTTTTGAATAACCAGCTGATTTTGGAAAACTGACCGGTTTTGGAAAACTGACTGGTTTTGATTTAGAATGAAAAGCATTATCAGTTTTAAAACCATTTCTTGTTATGTTTTTGTGGTGACTTAGGCTTTTGTTTTGAACCAACATGTGTTTGAGTCTGTGGGACAGGTCTCTGATGAACCCTCTTAGGGTAATAGGGCTCATATGGTCTGTGCAAACAATTACGAGCAATGTGACCAGGGGTACCACAGTTAAAGCAGGCCTGCTTCTTCAAGTAGAAGTCAGATATGTGACCATTTGATTTGTATGAGTTTGATGAAGAGGCATGAACACTTGGTTGCATCTTTGGGCAGAATCCAGATCTCCAGTTGGTAGAAAATTGAGCCGAACAAGGCATTTCAGCTTTTCGACCCACTAGACAGTTTGATGTTATAGCTGGATTGCCACTGCATGACCCAAATGATAAAATAGGAGACGTTGGAACCCCCTTCTGCTTACCTGTACTGTTTAAAGCTGCAGATGGCCCAGTTGAAGACGTGATGGTGGTTTTGGGTCGTTCAATCTTTATCGGGATGGAGGTTGGAGGCTTGATGGTGATCTTGGGTCTTACACTCTTAATGTCACATGACAAATTGTTGACGCATCCCAAGCCTTTGAACTTGGAGGAGAAGGATGGTAGTTCATAACCAGCATCTGGTTCTTGGTCAAACATAGACCCAGATGTCATAAATATCTTCCCCTCGGGTCTTGTTGTCATGATCACCTTTTCCCGCTGCACCTCATCTACAACCTTGAAATAAACAGTATCAATTTTTGGATTCTGTTTCAGTTTTTCATCTGCAACCGGAGTTTTCACCTCAGTAGCCTTCTTCACTTCATTAGACTTGGAACCTACACTCTCAGAAGCTTCTGTGGCTGCCTTTTTATCTTCACGCACATGTTGAGGCCCATAAATCATGTTTGCTTCATTAAGGGACTCTTTCAAAACTTCCTCTGTAGTTTGGGGCAGTTTGACGTACTCATGTTGTAGTGGGGGAAGAAAGTTTGCATCCCCGAGACCAGATGTTTCTTGCACATTCTTGAGTCGATCTTCTGATTTAAATAAAGCATGGTGAGAGTCCATCATTTTCTTTTGTATAACTTGATGCTTCAGCAATGCAATCTCAGTTGAATTAAACTTTGCCTTCAGTTCAATGAGTTCTTGTGTCAATTCTTCCACCTTCCTTTCAGCCACTCTTAAAAGGGTGCTTTTATCACTCTTATCTTGTTGACACTTAACTAGGTCCTGTACGTTTAATCGCTTCAAACTTTTCTCTATAAACCCTTGCAATATCTTTATAGTTGTTGATTTCCCAAGTGGCTTTTGAATGATTCTTACATTCGTTTGTAAACTTGCTCTCCCATTCTTTAATCAAAGCACAGCATGTGGGATTTGAGCATTCCTCGCCATTACAAACCCATGATCCATCAGCATGATTGATCTTCCGCTTTTCCTCCTCTTCTTTGGTAATTTTTCACGGAATGTTCGGAAAAGATACTTCTGCCGACTGAGTTCTTCATCAACAGCCTCTAACTTCTTTTTGTTGGGTTCAACTTGTTTTAGATGATTCTCTAGTTTGTACTCTGCATTGATACGGTCTCTTTGTTTAATTCGAAACAGTTGCTTATATTGTTCGATTGATTCAGAACATGCCGAGTTCGAACATATCTGAGTTCGATCACTCACAAGAGGAGAAGCAACTTGAGTACTTGTCATTGTCTTCTTTGGATGAACTTCTGAATCAAATACGAACTGAAAGACTTGAACGGATTGAAAAATCTCAACAGGATCGGAAAGTCAGCTTTTCGATCGGGCAGAGTTTCGGCTCGACCGAAAAGTGTAAGTTGATCGAAAAATCACGAAGGGACTTTCCGATCGAAAGGAAAAGCGGATCGAAAGTCACGAAGCGACTTTCCGATCGAAACGGAGCTGATCGAAAAGTCACGAAGGGACTTTTTGATCGAAACGGAGCTGATCGAAAAGTCACGAAGGGACTTTTCGATCGAAACGGACCTGATAGAAAAGTCACGAAGGGACTTTCCGATCGAAAAATGGTGAACCGGGAAGTACTCTTTGATCGAGAAGCACCGAGACCGATCGAAAAGCTTCTTAGCCTAATCGAAAAGCCTCTTGACTCGATCGAAAAGTATCCAAAGGGTCGAAAAGCCAAAAAATTCGATCGAAATAAGGGTCAAAGCCACAGATTTCGATCGAAGGGCTTATAGAACACGGGCTTCTTGCTTATGCAACACTTGTAACCTGAAATCAATCACAAGAGACTCACAAATAAAACCGTTAGTAACACCTTGAAATACTTGGATCAAAAATATGAAAATTAAACAAAACGAATTACTCCACAAGGTGCAGAAAAATTCAACGATCAAAACTCTGTCAAAATTAATTAACACCAACTTAAATTGAGTGGCCGTTTATCGCTTAAGAAACCAGTTAATGTGGACCACAAAGTTAATTAAATGTTGATGGCAGGATTGTAATTATATGGAACTTCAAATATGACACATACGGTCAAAATCAACAATTTCGACCAAAGATTCTTTATTTGGAAAGAAGTTAAGCCGAGAACTAAACAGGGACCGAACACCCCCAATTGTTCGGCCGAAAACTTGTAGGTTAATTGAGAATCAACTTTGACTTTTTCTTCACAATTTGGGAATGATGATTAATTTTTCCGATTTCTATGAGATTTCACCAAATTCCTTCAATCACGTGAATTACCCGATTTGATAGGAATTTGAATTTGAATTTGACAAACGAAACCCCAAACCTCCAATAAAAATCCTTAAAATCACCTTTTTTTTAATAAAAATTTACTCAACTATTCTTCTGGTTGACGTGGAGAATACTTCGACCATACTTAAAAAAATTAAAAAAACAAATCGGCAATCAATTCTTTAATTTCAGATGAGAGCAGACAAAGTTTTTTTTTTTAAATTGAAATCACAAACAATCTCGATCAAGGATTTCGAAATCAGTACACTTTAAATCATAGAATTGAACAAGAAATCACCAAATAAACAACCCAGATAGTCCACAGACCCTAATACGATGAAGGCTTCCCCACACAAAACTGAAGAAAAGTATATCAAAACAAGCCGATAGAACGCTAAAAATCCACGAGAAACCTTGAATCGGATATCGTGAGAGCCTCGAAACAGTGTTTCTTTGCTCTGATACCAATTGTAAGTCCCGAAAACGGTTCTTAACACGATATCACTACTCGATTGAGTGTGCGAAATCCAGTCAATCGAGTGATTCAAGATGCGAGAAATAGAAATCGATGAACACAATATTAAACAATAAAACCTGGAACGAAGTGCACACGATTAATAATCATCTGGTACACAGATTCAATAGAAACCGAAAAGCCCCCTTGTGTCTCTCTCAACTGACTAACCCCTAATCTGAGTATTGGGATTTGTTTATATAGATAAACAAATCCTAAACCTAATTTTCGGATTTGACTATACAGGCCCATTAAACTCCCCTTAACCTCTATCTAATTGGGCCCAAACATGTCCAAAATGGCCCAATGACCCAATACAATGAAAACCCAACTATTTTACACCTATTCTATCACATAGGCCTTCAAAATTGTCTGTCAGGTGATAATTTAATACACAAGCCACTAATTATTCCCTTACATACATAAGATCAGTTTTCTGTTGGAGTGTTGTTTTGTTTTTGTTGTGTGTTTGTTTGTTTGTTTTTTTTATTGTGAATTTCCTACACCAGCACTTTGTTGGTGCTTTGTTTGATATGTTGGTTAAGTTTCTTGTGGTGAATAAAATGTTTGATGTTCAAAACTAAAAAATTACTACAGCGGCACAGCCTTTTTCACGATAAAACAAGATGGTTTTTTATTTATTTACAAAAATCATAGTTGCACGCTACAAATACCGAGTATTTCAGCAAATTATATCATAATCCATGCTTTATCATTGTAGTCTTTTAATTGAACTAAAATGGACTGATCAATGTGTAGATGAAGTTGATAGAAGGATAGGAGACTGGATTTGTGTTACAATAATCGGTCGATATTCTATTTAAATAGTACATTAAAAACTTAATTGGGACTTCACATGGAATTATGCTAAATTATTTCATTAGATCAATAAATAAATAAGTTCTTATGCTTTTAGATTTACATCAATTATCAACTTGTAGTTAAAAATTATTGTCTTCCTTAAATTATAATTACTAGTAAAATGACCCGCGCTTTGTCGCGGGTCGTGTATTATTCTCACATCGACTTGTAAAGATTTTTCTTTGGCGTTCGTATGTATTCGTTTAGTTTTATGCTTGTAACGGGTAATGGTTTAGTTTCATAATCTATATGTTCAACCCATTTTCATAGTCAAAAATATATTTTTTAGACTTTCTTTTCCAAATTTATATCTTTTTTTTAAGTTAAGAACCTTTATCAGTAGTCATGCTTTTTTGACAATTGCTAACACAAATAATATTCCAATTCTAATTTCTTCAAAAGTTAAATTGGTAGTCTCAAAGTCACTGAATTTAGCCATTAAAATTTGAAAAATATTAATAAAAAAATAAAGACAAATGAATAAAAAACAATCTTATCAAATCATGGGTTGGTTGCTGTTCCTTTTGGGAGTGGAGGTGGCTTCTTTACGCAAATCAATCATCATATCATTCATCTCCATTTTACCAAAATTTCAATCTAGATATAATTTTTTTTAAACTTCAAACACATAATGACCTTTGAACCTTTTCATAATCCAAGCTATCGTTGTCATTCATAAATGAGAATTTATTTAACAGCACATAAACTACCTATTTTGTTTGTTACGGTGAATGATATTTGGAAATTATTGATTTAGAATAGCAAAATTTAAGTTAATCGAGCGACACCTACTAAGTTCAAGTTCCAATTTCAAAGATCAATTGCAAAATCAAAACTCATAGACAAACAAAGGCAATTGAAGATGAGAAGGTATGGTGAAACATGACAAGATAAACTCACACAAAAACATAAATTATCAAGAGAAAAACAATTCATATAAGGCTCAGATTTTCAGTTCTTCATCAAAGAATTAGCAGGGGTCATAGTGGGGTTGCGATAAACCAAAGTTATACGCCTCCGGACCACAGCTATCGCCGCCAACAACAGAGCGTCAAATCATCATCGCCTATGAAATTTTAAGCTCCCAACCTCTCAAACATAAACCCCATCCGCCAGAGGCAGAGAACACCAGCAGCGCCACATCGAAGTATATACCGGCAGCCACCAAGCCGCTGGTATCATAGAGAGAATCGAAAGAGAAGGGAAATCATTAAAATCAAACCTTCCAGTAATGTTAATATCATGGCCTTCGAAAAATAATTCAATCATGGCCACAAAGGCTTTAATCATAAGATGTCTCCAAGAGACCACCGCCCACTTTTACAAATCATAAAAATACATTTGGGCTGAATTGTCTTTTTTATGTGTACACGTATGAATTGGAACTTGATAATTATATAATCAGCAACATACAAACGACAACCAACAACATTATCATCGCCTTGTTAAGGCTCAAATAGCATTTCCATATAGCAGACGATACTCTCATCGCCATAATGTCTCAAGTAAGAAAAATAAAATCAGAAATTCACAGCCACCAAATGACCATTAAAAACTCCATCACTTGAAGGCCAAGCAGATATTACATCCAAATTCGGGTTATTAAGAACCCAAAACCAAACAGGAAATCAATCCAACAATCGTAACTTTACCGGTTGAAAATCCATTAACCTTTCAGATCTGAAAGACCCAAAAGCTTCAACATCATCGGAGGTTATTCAGAAACCTAAAATGAAGCCGAAAAAGATAGACGTGGCTGCCAACGTGAATGCCTCTACGGAACGAAGCAACCACGTCGTAGCGTTGTCACTTCGATGTCACCGGAGTATCGACCGGGGAACTCCTTGAGCTTGAAAGTTTCAGCGAGCGATGGTGTAAGGAGCGAGCCAGATCACCGGAAAAAAATCTAGATCGGAGTCGGTGGTTGGAAACGTAGCCATATAGCCATCGACGATCTGATTTTTAGAGAGAGAAGAAGCTCTCGTGAAGAAGAAGAGAACCAGAGATTTAGAGAGATAATTCTAAAAGCTTAGAGATATATAATGTGAGGTAACCCATAGAAAAATAGCACACAGAAAAATGGCTGGCATCTAAGACAAATAAAAAGAGACCACATATGATGATATGATGAACAAATAAGAAGAGACCACCGCCCACTTTCACAAATCATAAAAATACATTTGGGCTAAATAGTCTTTTTTATGTGTACACGTAGGAATTGTCTTTTGATAATAAATTAATGTTTACAGTTTAGTCGGTCCATAAATTTTATTTTGTATTTATTTTGTATAATTTTTATTTATATTTGCGAAGATGTTGATTTTAAACCTTAAAATTTTTTGTACAAAAGTATAATGTTTTTGTTAATTTACTTTAATTAAATCAGATGGTATCCCAGTAAATTCTATTAATAACAAAAAAATGTTACCTAAAAGATAATAACCATGTTAGGATATCGCTTTGTATATTTTCATCTTTGCCAAAGACACACACAGAAGACAAATATCGCTCTATAAATTATCGTTCTTGGCAACGTGCGGGTACCCCACTAAATTGTTACGCTGCCATAACGTGCAAACAAATGACGAATAACAAGCTATAAACGGTCGCCGCAACGCGCGGGCACTATGCTAGTATATATATGATTTATATAACTAAAACTCATATAAAATCATAGGACAATGCATATAATTACATGACAATTGTCACATAAAGTCATAGGATAAATCATGTGAAATTGTCACATAAAATGACAAAACATTCACATGAAATAATAACAAATAATTTACATAAAATCATAGAATATCAAATGTCTAAAATTAAGTGCATACTTGTATAGTAATGGCCGGTTACACAAAACCCTAATTCATAAGGTCAACACAAGTCAATCACATAAATGTTCAACTAACATTTATAACACTTTAAGTTTATTTAAGTTAGAAAAATACTTGAATATATGGATTATCACTGTATCCCCTTATTTAAGAACATGGTTAACAAGTTGGTCACAATAAAAGAAAATTTTTCTCAGTCGTCACATCATCCCCTTATTGAAAGAATTTCGTCTCAAAATTTAAATCAGTCACTATTGTTTGTAGAGTCAAATTGACAGTACCGTATCGAAATAATTCAAGTTTCCTACTCCAAAGGAGTGATCGATGTTATGGTCAAGAATGTGTACCCGATGTTGATGAGATGTCAAATGTTTAAGGATTTTGAAAAGAAATTCAAATCGAAGGTATAGAACATGATTTTCTTATCCAACGATTCCTATGAGAAGAGTTGAACGACCATATTATGGGAATCTAGCTGAGTAGCAAGGATGAACAGAGTGGCATGTTAACATAAGAATCAGAAATCAAAATTTCAATTAGAAGAAGAACCACAATGCATCCGAGTAGCCTCCAGCCATTGTATCTGAAAGTGCGTGACCACTGGATCGTCTACTCAATCATGATGAAAATATTGTAATTCGAGTAAGAAATCAAGACACACTGAGGTGAATACAATAGAGATTGTAATGATATGCCATAGAGAGATTCCTTAGAATAACACATAGTAGATTTGACAAGAAGTTATGAATCTTAACAAGAAACATCTATTTATACTAAGCTCTTACTGTCAGGAACTGGAGCTGATACGAAGTGACATGAACTGGAACGATGATACTAAGCGTAACAGATGGATCACGCCAAGAATCAAGCCATTGATACCAAAAACAAGTTTAACGATGTAAATAAAACTAAAATCTTCTATTAAACGGACAAACCAGAATTACAGAAGAAATCAGAGCTCTCAGACAATTACACACTCAAAAACACACACATGGCAAAACTCTTAACAAAAATATACATAACAAAACCTATTTATACTAAACCACGACCATCCGAACTAGCACTTCGGCTGCCAGTTCGTGTCGGTTCGCGTCAGTTCGGCTGGCCCTTGTAGAATCTTGTTTTCTTCTATCTTTTTCAACGTTCTGAACCATCATCTTGCCATTTCATGTTCTAACAAACCCCCCCTTGGCAAATACTGGTCAATTTCTTTCATCTTCAAGCTTCAGCTCCCATCTCGGTCCACGTCTTCTTATTGTTTCTTCCAGCGTAGATATTGAATGCAAAACATATCCGGATCACGTTCTGAAACTGTAACGCTTGTTCCATATAGTCTGAATGGAACAAGATCCAGCTATGATACAATTGGTCTGTATCAGCTCTCGACAAGTTTATCAACCACATGGGATCAAAAATCTTCACAACCTTGTTATCTTCTTCAACCACAATCACAGCTTCTCCCGTCTTCTCGTCATAATACCACCAGCGTAAATTCTTGATAAAATTCAATTCCATCTTCTTTAAAGGAATCTTTTTCATCAACAAGGCTTCTTTTTGAATGTTAACACAATCAGTGATTTGCTAGTAATCAGATGCTTCTTTGTTCGGATGTTCACTTATTTTTGATTCTGTAGCTTTAAAAACTTGAACATAATCTAACATTCTCAATCCACAAGCTTCTTGAAGTGTAAACCTTTCCATCCATCATCATAATTCACGAATGGCTTTCTAGTCAATTCTCTCACATCACACACTGGTAATATACTGCAATCCAGTGCTTTCTTTAAGTATTAGATACCAAACTATCGTTTGATTCCATAACAGTTAAGCCCATCATCATATATCCAACTGACTATTTCACCTGATGTAGAACCTTGAATCTAACATGTCTTATTTGCTTGATTGGTTTTGGAGGAGGAACATAGTTTGCATGAACTTTCTTCATGTAATCACTATAATCTTTCTGTTGTTTCTGTTCCTTAGCCTCTTTAACAATCGGGTCATCTGGCATCTCAACCTCTTTTCTCTTTAATTTAACCTCAGCATCATCACCCATATCTTTTGGAAATACTTCAAACACATCATCATCAGGATTGTTGAAATTTGAGTACAAGTCTGGATACTCTTCTCCAGTTATGTCTTCAACCTCAACTTCGTCATACAAATTATCATCATCTGAAGTCTCTGATGATTCATATACCTCAGGCTCAGCTTCAACAACTTTCTTCATCTCCTCGTCATTGAAATCAAATATCACTTGAATTTGAGCTTGGGTGAGTTCACAGACAAACTCCCCATCTTCTAAAATTGTGCCGATTTCATGAATACTTTTAGCCGCTTGATTTGATGGGATTGATGATGTCGGCTTTACATTCCTTGAATCTGACTCCCCCTGAGATGCTGAAGTACCAGCACCCGAACTATATGTTCCTATTGGGTCTGAACCTCCATTAGTTGCACCTTCGGGATCATCATTATTTGGATTATCATTTAAATACCGGAGGACATCATCCTTGCATCCCAACTCCCCTGAGCAACAAATTTACTAAGTAGAAATCTGATCTGCTCATTTATCTGTGATAGTTGTGCTTCTTGGGAAGTGCTTGCCATTTTCAATTTCATGATCTCTTGAGTTTTTGCATCATTTCCACTTCTTATCTGCTGACAATCTCTTTTTAATTCAATGATTTTCTTCGATTAAGCTTTTTCTTTGGCTTTCAGCTCCTTAATCAGCTTTGTTTTGGCTTCATCTCTAGCCTTTAACTCAGCTATCTGAGCTTGACAATCAGTGAGCATACTATTGAACATATCAATATGTGAATAAGAGATGCCACTCGAAGATACATTGATATTAACATCTGCATATGCTGGAGTTGTAGTGGTTGAAGAAACTGGAACAGAAGAAGTTCCCAGTGGCTGATTAACTTACTGAGCACCAACACTTGATGAAGGTGTTGTGCTTGTTGATACATACTTTATTAATCCAAGATACCTCCTCACTACACTTGATTGATTTCACAATGTGATAACTATCTCCATAGCAGCAGATGACACTATTGGATCATCTGGTGTAGAGTTCAAAGGAGCAGGAGACTATATTGGACCTTCAGATGTAGACCCACTGCTGGCACGTCTTTGTAAAATTTCAGTACGTTTTAACACCTTTGGACGTTCTCGCCCACCAGTGGCAACCATCTTCCTCCTTTTTGATGGTTTCCGTGTGGAAGAAGATGTAGCCGGTCGTTTACCCTTGCCCTTACCGGCATCAACATCAGGGTTGTAGTCTTCATCAGTATTAGATGGATCTTTATCTTCATAAACACGACCAATATCAGGATCATTATTCTTGTTCATTCTGGTTCGGTAATCAAGATGTTCTTTGCTACCTTTCTTGACCGGTATCTGTTGAGCTCCCACAGAAATGAAAGCTGTTAGATTGTTGGTGTCAGAATTATCTTCAGAATTAATCTCCATGTCCTCATCATCAGTCTCATCTTCATCAATCAAAGCATTTACTGCAACAGGTTAGATACATTCTCACGTGCTTGAACTTCAGGTGTTGAAACAGCAGGTTCAGTAACTGCAGGCTCAGTTACGACTGGGGGTGTTTGTGATTGTTGTCTTCGTTGTCTTTTCTGTTTCAGTTGTTGTTGCTGTTGTTGTTGTTGGTATCTCTCTTCTAATCATGAATCATCCAGTTCTTCATCAAAACTACCTTTTTCATGACGAGGTGTACCATTGGCTGGTGCTACATAATTAGCATTCGCCAGGTGACCAATCAGTCTCTGCATCTATGGATGTTCATTTGGCTTCTTCTTTTGATAAGTTGTCAGTGTACCCACACTTGCTTCACTCATATGCTTCAAGACCATCTTCTTAGTAGCAGTCTTGACCAAATTTGGATGCAAATCATTCAAGATCATATGAGTAAATCTTGGATATAATAACGCCCTCTTGTGTCTGACCACCAGATTATCCCTCATATAATGAAATATTGTAGGGCTATTAAGGCATGAACATTAGTTGGGCTTTTGTATTTGGGCTTAATCTAGCTTAGTTAATAGGCCATGTGGGCCATTTTTATGTTTATGATTGGGCTAGATTAGTGTTTATGATTGGGCCAAGCTTTTGTATGAGGTGGTATAAATACCACCTCATTGTAATCGGTTTCTGCAAGCTTTTCTATACACATTTCACCATTTACGATTTCTCTCTCTCTTGTGTGTTTACGATCAGCTTCCTTTAGTGGGTTTTCATCATTCAAGACTTCATCTTTTCACAAGATCTCGTCTATTCTTCCACTATTGTTCTTGAATCAAGCTTGTACGAGGATTCCGCACTCGTATTTGATCTAGATATCGTGTTGTTTGGTTGATTTCGGACCTACAATTGGTATCAGAGCCAAGAATCTTAGATTCGAGGCTCTCACGATATTGATTCAAGAGTTTTCTGGGTTTGTGTTCATGTTTGGTTGAAGATTTGAAGGTTTCTGGGGGTTTACGATTCCTGCTGCTGCTGTGTCTTCGTGATTACGATCGGTTTTTCTGGGTTTCTAGTGTGTTTACGACTTCTGCAGTTGAAGATCTTCATCAGTTTGGGTGTTTACGACATCAAGATTGAGATTTTTAGGCGTTTACGATTCGTACATTGGGTGTTTACGACTTTGCTTGGTCGTAATCGGTGTTTACGACTTGTGCCAATCGGAATCGCGTGATCGGAATCGGAGTTTACGATCAAAACTGATCGTAATTGGTGTTTACGATTGAGTCAATCGGAATCGAAGGTTTACGATTATCGGAATCGTAATCGGTGTATCGTAATCTCTGTTTACGACTGTTATCATCGGAATCGGGTGTTTACGATCGTAATTGGGCATTTGCGATCGTAATCAAGGTGTCTTTCATCGTAATCTCATATTTGGACTTTTGGACTTTAGTTTTAGGTTTCCTAAGCTATTCGTAATGGATTTTGAGCCGAGTATGTACCAGAAATTGGATTTCGAGATCGGATCTATAACTCGCCCGCCAAGACTAACTTCAGCGGACAATTTCTTAGAATGGAAATACAGATTCGAAAATCATTTGAAGAGTGTGGATCTGAGGTTATGGAGGGCTGTTGTGAATGGACCGTTTACACCTACTCACGCAACAGGAACAAATGCAGGGAAAGAGAAGAAAGAAGACGAGTATGATGATGATGACTGGGAGAGGTGCAACAAGGCTGAGAGGGCATTTGCGATAATGACTATGGCCCTAACTCCAGATATTGCTCAGGGATTCAAACACTGCAAAACAGCAAAGCAACTGTGGAATGCCTTGATTGTTGCTTATGAAGGGAACCCTGATATTAAGGCTAGTCGGAAGCAGATGTTGAAGCAGAAGTTTAACTTGTTCAATCATATTCAGGGTGAATCGTTTGAAGCTCAAGTTCAGAGGTATGTGTCACTGATGGCAGAGATGTCGAGTTATGGAGTAGAGCCAGATACTGAAGACAAGAATTTGAAGTTGCTGAACAGTCTGCCTAAGTCTTGGAACACCAATATATCAATCATCAAAGACAACAATAGGCTGAGTGAAGTGACTTTGGATGAATTAATCAACAAGCTGAAATCCAAGATGATCGATGATAAGCAGAGAGAGCTGAACCACATAAGTTCTCTAAGTTTGGCTGGAAAGTTGAATCAGGCTTTGCTATCGGAAGAAGTTGAGGGTAAGCATGAAGGAAAGTTTACAGGGAGTGGATCAAGCTCAGCTCCTATGTCTAGTGCTTTTGTTGCACAGCCTCAAGGTAGTTCAAGCGGAGGTGTCAACTCTGAAGATGTCAATGATCCTAACTTTGCCCTTGGTATGGGTTTCATGAACAGCTATCATGCCCTTGTGGCCGGGAATCTTGTACCTTCTGATATGGTGGCTGGTGATCTTAATCAGATAAATCCTGAGGACGTGGAGATGCTGGATGTCTCTTGGCAAATGGCCATGGCTGTCTTCAGAGCCAAGAAATTTATGGCCAAAACGGGAAGGAACGTCTGGAAGGATCAGGATAAAATCAGAATGGGGTTTGACAAGTCGAAGCTAAGGTGCTATAATTGTGATGAGTATGGTCACTTTGCCAGGGAATGCACGAAGCCCAAGAAGGAAAGAGCTGAAGAAAAGAAGGTTGCTGAAGTGAAAGGAAAGGGTGATGCCAAGGCACTGGTGGTTCAGGAAGGTGGTGGTTATGACTGGACCCCCAGCTGAGGGATCTGACCCCCAGATGAAGGATCTTAGTTTGTCACATGCTTTGATTGCTACTGCAGAAGAGGATAATGAAGAAAATCATGCCTTTGTGGTCACTGATGAAGGAAAGCCTGAGGAGAGTCAGATAGAAGACAAGGAAGCGTTCGTTGCTGATGCTGAAAACCTAAAGGGACAGCCGAGAAGATCTGTCAACAATCTCTGGTATGTTGATAGTGGTTGTACCCGACATATGACCGGAGATCTGTCTTTGTTAGATGAGGTTGAAGATTTCAATGGAGGAAGTGTTTCTTTTGCTGGAGGTGTGGGAGGAAGAATTTCAAAGAAAGGAGTTGTCAAGAATGGAAGTCTGACTTTTTCAGATGTGCATTATGTAGAGGAGCTGTCCCACAGCCTGCTAAGTGTGTCACAGATATGTGATCGGGATTTCTCTGTGATGTTCAACAAAAAGGAATGCATCATTCTTAAGCCTGGTGTAAAAATTCCTGAAGAATGTATCTTAATGCGTACACCAAGGCACGGGAATTCTTATCAATTGAACATGGGAAAGCCTCCATCATCTGAAGCAGCTTGTCTAATTTCAAAACAGACTGAGAATCTTGCATTGTTGTGGCATCGTCGTCTGGGACATGCAAACATGAAGAATCTATCCAAGCTGGCTAAAGGAGAGCATGTCAGAAATCTTCCGATCAAAGACTTCTCGTCAGTAGAGAAGTGTGTGGCATGTGCTAAGGGGAAGCAGCACAAACTGCCACATCGTCCAAAGGTTGCAAATTCTGTCTCTTCTGTGCTTCAACTCTTACATATGGATTTGTTTGGTCCCATGCAGGTACAAAGTGTCAGCAAGTTTTCATACTGCCTCGTGATAGTGGACGACTACTCGCGGTTTACTTGGGTCTTTTTCTTGTCAAACAAGTACGAAACTCCGGCCCTAGTAAAGCAGTTTGTGACTCTTATTGAAAACCAGCTGGATAAAAGAGTGAAGGCAATCAGATCTGACAATGGGACGGAATTCAAAAATGCTGAGCTGAATATGTTTTGTGGTGAAAAGGGGATTGAAAGGCAGTTCAGTGCTCCTTACACTCCTCAGCAGAATGGAGTTGCCGAAAGAAGAAATAGGACACTCATTGAAGCGGCTAGAACAATGATGTGTGAAGCAAAATTACCGATCTTCTTTTGGGCAGAAGCTGTGAATACTGCTTGTTATGTACAAAACAGAGTTCTTCTGAACAAGCGTCACGAGCAAACTCCATATCAGATCATTTATGGAGAGAAACCGAAGGTGGGTTACTTCAAGACGTTTGGGTGTCCATGCACGGTGCTGATCCAGTCCGATGTAGGGAAATTCGAAGCGAAGGCCGATGAATGCTATTTTGTGGGTTATTCTGCAAATAGTGCTTATCGTGTCTATAACAAGACCACTGGGTTGATCATTGAGGCATTCAATGTAGATTGGATGGAGGACAATCCTACTGATGCGGGAACTGGACCTAATTGGATCTTCGACTATGGATCATTGTTTGAGGGATTTAATTTCTCGAATGTTTTCCACAATTTGGGCGAAGAAGAAGACATTGTAGCTCCTAGTGCAGATGTAAGACCTCATGTGGATAGAGCATCAGCTGAATCTTCTAGGAATGCAACTGCTGATATTCCAGAATGTTCAGGAACACGTGATGCTCCAGTGGATTCTCAAGGCTCAGGTATGTCTGAAAATGTTGTTAATACTAATCTGCCTGTTAATGTTTCAGTGCCTGATGTCCAAGAGAGCAGAATCAACAAGGATCATCCACTGAGTAATGTTGTTGGGCCAGTGACAGCGGGTGTCACCACAAGAAGCCGCACAGGACACATCAACTTTTGTATGTTTTCCTGCTTCATCTCCCAGATTGAACCTCCCAATGTGATGGTTGCTCTCAAAGATCCAAACTGGATGGAGGCCATGCACAATGAACTCAATCAGTTTTCAAAGCTGGGAGTGTGGCGTCTTGTGAAGCGGCCAGAGGACAAGAAGGTGATTCCCACGAGATGGTTGTACAAGAACAAAAAGGATGACTCGGGGATCATTGTGAGAAACAAAGCAAGGTTGATAGTACAAGGGCACAGGCAAGTCCACGGTATCGACTATGATGAGGTTTACGCTCCGGTGGCAAGATTGGAAGCAATTCGGATCTTTCTAGCTGTGGCTTCGTATCTCAATTTTACCGTACATCAGATGGATGTGAAGACTGCCTTCCTGTATGCAGAGATGAACGAGGAAGTCTATGTTGCTCAACCACCAGGGTTCATAGATGAAGAAAATCCAGATCACGTTTATCTGCTGGATAAGGCTTTGTACGGTTTGCATCAAGCTCCTAGAACCTGGTATGAAACGTTGTCCAATCACCTGGTGGAGAATGGATATACAAGAGGAGTCGTTGATCAAACATTGTTTAGGAAAAGGGTGGAAGAAGACATTATCATGGTGCAAGTGTATGTAGATGATATTATCTACGGATCGACAAACGAAGAATTGTGCACCGAGTTTGAGGAGATCATGAAGAAGAAGTTTGAGATGAGTGACCAAGGCGAGATGAGTTTCTTTCTTGCACTTCAAGTCAAGCAGAATGATTCTGGGATTCTTATTCATCAGGAGAAGTATGTGAATGAGATTCTGGAAAAGTTCAAGATGCAGGATTGCAAGCCCATCGCCACTCCCATGGCATCCAGACCACTCTTGTCAGCGGATCTTAACGGGGAGTCAGTGAGTGAATTCCATTATCGGTCGATGATTGGATCACTAATGTACTTGACAGCAAGCAGGCCAGACATCATGTATGCAGTTTGCGTGTGTGCTCGATATCAGGCTAACCCTAAACTCTCTCATTTAGCTGCTGTTAAGCGTATCTTCAGGTATCTGAAGGGCAGGCCTAGGCTTGGTCTTTGGTACCCGAAGAACACTGATTTTCAATTATATGCTTTTACTGACAGTGATTATGGAGGTAGTGACCTTGACAGGAAATCTACTACTGGAGGATGTCAGTACCTGGGAGATAGGCTCATCTCTTGGCAGAGCAAGAAGCAGCATACCGTATCCAAATCAACTGCCGAAGCTGAGTACGTGGCCGCATCTGCCGGTACTTCACAGGTAGTGTGGATCCAAAACCAGCTCACGGATTACGGTATGGAATTCGTTAACACTCCCATATTTTGTGATAATGCTGCTGCTCTTGAGATTGTGAAAAACCCTGTCCAACATTCCAAAACCAAGCACATTGATATCAAGGTACATTTTATTCGTGATTGCTTTGATCGTGAGCTGATTCAGCTACAAAAGGTAAGCTCCGATCAGAATGTTTCGGACATCTTTACAAAACCCCTTCCTCGTCCTAATTTTGAATCTTGTGTTGAAGGCCTGAAGATGATTGCCTTCGAGGAATGATCTGATCATCTATGTTTTTGTACAGAGTTTTTGGTTTTTAAATTTTACTTAAAAAAATATATTTAAAAAAAAAATAGAAAATGACTGAAAAATTGAGTCTTGTTTCAAAAGCCTCACAAAAACAGGGGAAGAAATGGTGCTGGTTAAACTGAAAGGTTTTTATGATGTCTTTTGATAGGACTTAAATGCTTAATGACGGTTGGAGACTGACACGTGTAAGGCTGATGTGAAAGACTGCTCGAAGATGATATGTCGGTAAGCTCAACCAAAACAATGATCATCTAAGTAAGTGCAGTAATCTTAAACTCTATACATGTTTAGTTTCCCATCCTAGTCTACATGGTTTAAAAAACTGAGTCCCGACAAAAACGGGTTGAGAGTGGTATTTACCTAGTATTCACTCTCTCACACGCCATGCTTATACTGTATAAGACAACACCACAGAAAAGAAAAAGAAAAAGAAAAAGAATTCAAAAAATGAATATTCTGAAAAAGAAAAAGAAAAGAAAATAAAATTATTCAGTTGGTCTTCTCTGCGTGCTTATGCGGCCGACCTGATCATCAACTGATAATGTATGAAAAATAGAAATAAGTGGTAGTCAAAACAGTGTTGCATGGTTCCTCAAGTTGGGGGTTTGTGAATCCTCAATAAACTCTGAGGTTGGGTAGGTTTTGCTATGGAAAATTGGGTGTGGGGACGGTTAAACATATCGGTAAATCTGTACAATATTTAAGCACTTTACTGGATGTGAGTTTCTGTGTTCAAACCACCTGACAATTGTCTAGAGTGTCTAGTAACGGAAGCTGAAAAGGGTTCCTCAGTCAAAGACCTGTCTGAAATTATCTGTGAAAAATACCAGCACCAGGTATGTGAATATATTTAAATTTCTGAGGTAAGTTTGTAAATATTTAAGTTTGGTTTTTATGTTTATCTGTTTTATCTTTTAAATTTTTCATGATCATGATCGGATACTCGGGTATGAGTCTGAGGGGAAGTTTTGTAAAATTCTCAAAGTGTTTAAAATCTTCAAATTTTTATGAGAATTATTATCAAGTTTGGGGTAAACTTGAAAGAATTTAAAAGTTTGAGGGGGTTACTTGGAAATTTTTGTGTTTACGGTTTTAGGGAGGGGGTTATGTGTAAATTTTTGATATTTATAAACCCATTTACGATCCATTTCTCTCTCCACTTTCCGTTTACGACTCCCGCCTTCCGAAACCCTAGAACCGCCGTCTACCTCGCCGGAAAACCTCATCACAGCCCGTTTCCGACCATCTCATTTCACGAACAAATCTCACCATCGTGTTCGTCCATCAATTTCCGACCAAGAACCCCCTCGTTAATCGACTGTTTCACCTCGTTTCTCGGGATTCTCTGTGTTCCAAACCCTAAAAGTCTCATTCGATCAAGATTTTTTTGCTGTTTGCAAGTCGATTTCACAAGTCATTGAAGTCGGATTTGTGCTATAGAACTCATTAAAGGTAGTTATTGGTGATTATCTGTGATTTTTGGCGTGTTTAATCGTGTTTACGAGATAGTTGCAGGTTTGAATCAATGGCGGTGTTCGGTCGTTTACGACCGTCATGATGAAGAAGACGATGATTTGGATCGTTTACGACTTGAGTTTACGACTCCGTGTTTACGATTGACGGTGTTTACGACAGAAGAAAACGACAAAATCTGTTTATGACTCGTTTACGATCGGGCCTGTGATTAGAATTTGATGGCGTTTACGATTGGGCCTAGTCGTTTACGACTGGGCCATTTCAATCGTAATCGTGAACCTAAGGCTGATCGTAAACCAGCATATTGAATCGTAAACCCGTATTATGAAGTCGTAAACTCTCATAAATTGATAATTAAAATCTTAAACACTTAATAATGTTTGAAATCTCATTAAATTTGAACGGTTTTTGAGATAAAATTTGTCGGTGTTTGTGAGCATGTGCTTAATTCAATTATTTTCCCTAAAATGTTCAAATTGAAATTTTGTGAAGTTCAAAAGTAAAATGTGATCGTCAATTGAACAAGTAAAGGGTTAATAATCATAATTGCTTATTAAAGATTGAATATGTCTGATGCATATGTCTTGTCTTACTCAGATGGCTGAAGAGATGCTGATTGGAGATATAAAATATGAACCAGACCATTGTATGCCGGCATACCTAGAAGACCCGCCTGAAAAACACATGGAGTTATTTTACTCACTGGTGGCCGGAATGAACACGTGCAAGATTAACCATGCCTTGAGGACAAATGTTCTCATCGACGAGATGCTGGTTAGAGAATTTTGGGGAACTGCCAGGGTAAATTCTGACAAGACTAGGATTGCCGCAACAGTCAATAACAGGCAAATTGTCATTGAAGAAGAAGACATAAGGCAGGGCCTGAACATTACAGATGAAGCTTCTGATCCAATCACATACACAAAGGAGGTAGTTCTTGCTGGTGCTCAATCTATGGGATACGAGGGGAAGTTTCCGCCAATCTTCAAAAAGCTTCTGCCGCACTACTGGAGGTGCCTGGCACATTATATGCAGAAGTCTTTCCTAGGGAAGAGAACCAGTTTCGATCAATTGAATCAACTTCATGGAACTGCATTTGTAGCCCTAGCATTAGATTGGAAGTTCAATTTTTCAAAGATGATGCTGCTAGACTGGGCAGTTAATGCCATGCTGAGCGCCAGAGAGCAGTTTTTGATGACACCTAGATTTGTGCAGATGGTGATAATGAAGAAGTATCCGATGATAGAGGAAAGAATTGAGAAGCTTGATGTCAAGGTTATGGATATTGGAGTCTTTGGTCTGCAAACCCAAGACAGACCAGGCAAGCAGACATTTGAAGGAAGACTGGAATGGGTTAAGAGAGGTGCATTTCCAGAAGTGGCACGGGAACAAGTGTTGGATGACTCTGAGCCAGAGGCAGATGTGCCTGAATGTTAATGCATCAATTGCCGAAGATCAAGACTTGACAGTAACTCAAGCTGTTAATGTTCAAGATGAAGATGTCATTCCCTCAGATGAAGAAAATATAATGGATGACATCCTTACTGGCCAGGACATAACTGAAGATGATATTTATGGGGACTTGGAGCCACTAACCCATAAAAGGTCAAGAGAAGATATGATTGGGTCGTCTGGCAGTGATGATACACCTCCTGAGCTGAATATAAACGTTGATGAAGCTTTCGTAGAAGAACCCGTCCCTGCTCGTGAACCATCTCCGCGAAAGAAATCTGATCCTAGGAGCATACGGTTCAAGTTCACCAAGACAAGCTCAAGCCTTTTGGTTGTACAACCAGCTGGACCCAGTTCTGAGGGTGCCAGTGGTCAAGAAGAAACTGTTGATGAAGCCCTTCAAGAGCAACCGTCTCTCACACAGACTGAAGATGGTGATGATCAACCTGCCCCTGTGCAGCAAGCTAGTCCGATTCTGAACGTGCAAAGCCCTGTACGTGAAGATAGGCAATTTCTGGAGGTTGAGAGCACCTTCGTTGTTCCAAGTCCGGTTAGAGTGAGCCTCTCTACCGCGACCAGCCAACCACTCGCAGCTCCAGGTTTCCGCCCATTGATGGCTGCTGAGCTTCCAGTTGATTTGAGGATTAGTGCTGATCCTCAGATCAACTTCCTGATCTCTCAGAATAGGATCAGACAGAATGAGATCAAGGCTCTCATGGAAGAAAACCAGCGTTTGAGAGAGAAGGAGGAGGCAAGCAGCAAATATATGAGAGAGTATGAGGTGGCAGACAAGGAAAGAATGGAATATCTTTACAAGATGATAAAGGACCTGAGAAGGAAGGTTAATGCACTGACAGATGGTGCAGGGCCTAACAACACGGGTGCCTCTGGTCAGAGTTCATCTCAGGGAACTCAAGCTGCTGATGCAATGGAGACTGACGAAGGAGATGAGAATATAGTGATGCCGGATTACGCCCACTGTGGCAGGATCATCTCAAAGGCTCCAAGATTCCACGAAAACTGGTTCAAGGAGTTTTTCCAAGGACCAGCTCCCACACAGTACACCATTGACGTTGGTGAAAGCTCAATTGATAAGCGTGGGAGTCGTGAGGCAATCTTATGTTGGCACTACGATATGGAGAAGAAAATCTTTGCCGTGATCCGTGACGGCTATAGTCCAGTGGAGTACTACTCTACACGTGCTCAATTCCACTCCTGGACTGAGCCTGAGATCAGGAGCCTTCTGAGAGCTCCATTTATTAACAGGTGGAATGGACCAGAAGGTAATCAGATCAGAGATAATCTGCTTGGCCACATGGAGAATGATTTCAGAGATTTCGAGCTGAAGGAGGTCAGGTGGAGAGAGACCGGGACTGACCCTGTGACAGGGGAGTCTATTGGAGAAGCACGGAGGCCACCAACTAAGCGCACAAGGGTGATTAATATGTTGGATGAGATCGAGGATGAAACACTGGTAAGAAACTTTGATTGCTGGTATTACGATCCAACAACACATGAAGTGGTGGTTCTCTGCAAACCGATGCGTCAATTCAGATTTTATGACCCGGTGGATTTGCTTAGATTTGGTGAGAAAGATATCAAGCTTCTGGCCACCCAACCCATACTTGGAGACGAGAATGATATGGCAAATGCTATAAGGGTTGGGATATTTGATGGAGCAGCTAAGAAGATTGTAGAGAAGGGATGGTGGTTCAACAACGTTCAAACCTCATTCAGATTTGATTTGCTGCTGCCGTGAAGTGGTCTAATGGTTCATGCCTAGGGGAAGATTGTAGGGCTATATTATGTAAGGCATGAACATTAGTTGGGCTTTTGTATTTGGGCTTAATCTAGCTTAGTTAATAGGCCATGTGGGCCATTTTTATGTTTATGATTGGGCTAGATTAGTGTTTATGATTGGGCCAAGCTTTTGTATGAGGTGGTATAAATACCACCTCATTGTAATCGGTTTCTGTAAGCTTTTCTATACACATTTCACCATTTACGATTTCTCTCTCTCTTGTGTGTTTACGATCAGCTTCCTTTAGTGGGTTTTCATCATTCAAGACTTCATCTTTTCACAAGATCTCGTCTATTCTTCCACTATTGTTCTTGAATCAAGCTTGTACGAGGATTCCGCACTCGTATTTGTCTAGATATCGTGTTGTTTGGTTGATTTCGGACCTACAAATATCAACCCAACAAAGTTGTAAGGACGATTAAAAATCAGGGCATTCATCATAGACAACATCATCGGGCTTATCTCATCATGTCCTGCAATTCTGTTCCCCATGCAATGTAGTAGTACATGAATCAGGAACTTGTACGAGACACAAAATTCAGACTTTGACACCCAATCTTTATTTCGATCTTCCACATACCAAATCCTTTTCAGCAATGCAACATTATCAGCTTTATAGAATTCCAACGGAGCCTCCAAATCATCACCATCAAATTTCAATACCTGTATGACATCAGCTTCATTAAACTCTACGGTTGTGTTTTAAACTGTTATACCCTGAATTCTGGTCCTATATTCTATTGATATACTCCGCAGAGTTGGGACCCTTGGATGTTAAACATACAGGGACTGCATTTTCGGTAGCCAAACCCAGGATTTCTGTTTATATTTTATTTAATTATTATCCCAGGATGTAGTGTACTCTGAATCTATTTGACTACTCAATCCTAGCATGCACGGGTACCCTGCATGCTAGGAAAGCATTACTAATCTTTCTCTTTTATTCTGTATGTTTAAGCCAGGAGCGGAGAGGAAGGTAACGGTCATATGGACCTTGTCAAAGTCAGAGGCACGTGTGGAAGAAGAGACCCGCTGTTAAACTCTGTCAAATAACGGCCGAAAGTGGTTGAAAGAAGATCCCAGGAATCTCGGGATGTTAGTTAGGTTTCCTATGTATTTATACGTGGCATAAGACTTAGTTTTTTCACTCTCTCGATCACCTGTATTCACACTACCACATAGCAATCAAGCCGCAATGTGTGTTATCGTTGCCGAAGGGGTTTTTTATGCTGGAAATCCTTGAAGACATTCAAGGATTAAGGGCTTTTCCCCCTTTCAAATCTCGTTGTTCTTAGCTGCATTCAGGGAAGTGTTCACTTATGTTTCCATTTATATAAACTAAACCTTGAATTTCAACAAACTAATCTGATTTTTAATATCCTACATCTAGGGCACCATACCTCACAAACAAATTTGGTTACCTAATTTAGCTTCATAATTTCTGACCAAAACAATTTGTCGCCCACCGTGGGCCAATTGGTGTCAATATTTTTCCAAACTCTTGTAACTTTTATTCTCAACTTGATCTTTACAAAAATCTATCAAAAAATGGCAACACAACCAAGTACCTCGAAGGCAACTACCCCTGCAAGCACTTCTACTACTACTAGCACTGTTCTTCCTCTACCACCGCCACGGGTCACCACGTCAACAACCACTACCGTGAACCGCAAAACCAGCAGGTCTACCAATCAGGGTGTCACGGGCACAAGACGTAGTGGAGAAATTCCACTAATGGTCTCCAACGTTGAACTCCTTACCATGTTCGCAAAAGTACAACAATATATGGAACAACAACAGAAGGTGAACCAGGACATGTTTGGAGAGGTAGCCAAGCTGAGGTCAGAGATGAACAGGTTGGATCATACACCCGTGTCTCCTGTTCAGGCCAGAAGGCTGCAATACGGCAGTCCTGGGAACGGATCCAGTCTAGCAGACTGATATTCAAATCATTGATCTGAGGCCTACATATGCTGCTGCTCATACTACCTTGTCTGACAGGCCCAGGATGTCTACATTCAGGGATTCTGCCTCGAATCCTGGGGGCACCAATACCCAGGATACTAGTAACATCCTTGGAACCCCTAACCTTAAAGCTCATACTAATGAATCTGTGCAGGATACAGGCTTAAGCCTGGCAGTGGCAAAGGAACTCAAAAAACTGAAGGAGATGATCTCGAGTGTTCCTAGGGTGGTCCAGCCTATCCCTGAAGTAGCACCATCGAGCCATCGACTTTCGAGGTTTACTTTCCCAATATGTGACGTGGAGATACCCAAGAGGTTTCAGACTCCCAGTATGAAACTGTACGATGGCACGACTGATCTAGAGGAACACGTGGCTTAGTATATGGAAAGAATGGAGGTGATCTACATGCCCCCTAATATCAAGGAGGCATGCTTATGTAAGGGCTTTGGGTCAACACTAACAGGTTCAACCTTAAAATGGCTGCTGAGTATTCCGCCCTATTCTATCCCATCCTTTTCTCATATAATTTACTTATTTAATAACCAATTTTCTTGTAGTCGTAGTTTTGAAATACTGACGAGTGATCTTTACAGGGTTACCCAGAATGCTAACAAGTCTATCAGGGATTATGTAAACAGGTTCGACAAGGAGACGCTGGATATTCCCAACATGGTCATGGCTACTGCTGTCAAAGCATTCAAGATGGGTCTCAAGAAGGATTCGCCCTTCTATGAAGATCTTGTAATGAATCCCTGTCACAGACTTGATGAAGTAAGGCATAGGGCCCTGCGATTCACGAAAGGATAGGAAAGTACGGTCCCAGATAGGCTCTCCAACAGGAAATCAGAATTCGCACATCAAAGGTCCTAGAGGCCTAAACCCTATTCCAAACCCGACAATCCAAGGGTTAAAAGGGTCGATCAGGGTGAAGACGAGGATGATGAAGAGTATCCTACTTTCAATGAGTTTTGTTTTGCTACTGATATTGCAGGTATGATTAATGCTATGCAGGACCTGGGGGAAAAAGCAAGGTGGCCTAGAAAGACAGACAAACAAGCATCCTGGAAAGATAAGTCCAAGTGGTGCGTATACCATAAGGACTTTGGCCATGTAACCGAGGATTGCATAGCTATGCGGAAGGAAATCAATTATTTACTGAGCAAAGGCTTCCTGAAGGAACTCCTAGGAAGGAAGAAAGACAAATCCAAGGGCGCTGATTAGTCTGCGAAATCCAGGGGCACTGACCAGACCTAGGATGCAGATAGATCACGCGGGCATTCCGAACGGGCAGCGTCTCCATCCCCGGATGCAAAGGTAATTTATTTTATTTCTGGTGGATCTGATATATGTGGTACTTCTTATTCTGCAGCTAAAAGGCACGCAAGGGAAACCAAATCAGACGTACCCAGGAAATCAGTCAAAGCCTCAGTACAAACAGACATGAAGGATGTCACCTTCGGTGAAGATGATAGATGCAACGTCATGGACCCTCACCATGATGGGTTCGTGATCACACTCTACATAGCCAACCATTTCGTGAAGATGATCCTAATTGACGGAGGCAGTTCTGTCAATATTATTCAACATGAAACGTTGACCAAGATGGGGATACCCCAGGATGAAGTTATCGCCAAATCCATGGTTCTCGTGGGTTTCAGTGGGGAAACAAAGAATACCCTAAGAGAAGTGAAGCTTCCAGTTTATGTTGAGTGGGTGAACTCGATGCAACGCTTTTGTGTCATGGATGCTCCATCCGGATATAACATTATCCTGGGCAGACCCTAGATTTACGACATGAAAGTTGTCCCCTCTACGTATCATCAGTGCGTCAAGCTGCCAACACCCTGGGGAGTGGTCACCATCCACAGCGACCAACAGAAAGCGAAAGACTACTACACCTCAGCCAAAGCCCGGCAAGGATAGCAATTAAAGAAAAAGGCCAGGGACATCCTAGAGGCAAGAGAGCAGGATGTAAAACAAGTAGTCCTAGACCCCTTGCATCCTGGGAAAAAGGTATCAATAGGCACTAACATCCCTGGCCCCATTGAAGAAGAACTGGTGAAATTTCTCCGGTCCAGAATGTCAACATTTTCGTGGAACACTGAAGATATGACAGGTATATCCAAAGATGTTATAACACATAAACTTGGTATTGATTCTCCTTACAGGCCCGTGCATCAAAAGAGGAGAAAGTACGCTCCTGAGAAGCATGTAATAATCCAAGAGGAGGTAGACCGTCTACTGAAGAATAAGATGATCAGAGAGGTTAAGTTCCCAAGATGGTTGGCCAATGTGGTGGTAGTGGAAAAGAAAAATGGCAAATAGAGGGTCTGTGTAGATTATACTGACCTGAACCGTGCATGCCCTAAAGACCCTTTTCCTTTACCACACATTGACTCCATGGTGGATGCAACGGCAGGTCATGAAATGCTAACATTCATGGATGCCACCTCTGGATTTCAACAAATTCAAATGGAACCCAGTGATCAAGAGGATACAGCCTTCATCACACCAACATGTATTTATTGTTATATTGTTATGCCTTTTGGATTGAAAAATGCAGGGGCAACTTACCAAAGATTGGTGAATATGATGTTCAAAGATAAGCTAGGAGAGACTATGGAGGTATACATAGATGACATGGTGGTAAAGTCCCTGGATGTCAGCACCCATGTCCAGGATGTTAAAGAATCTTTTGACATCTTAGACAAGTACAATATGAAGCTGAACCCAGAAAAGTGTCATTTTGGAGTGGGTGCTACCAAATTCCTGGGTTACATGGTGACCAAAAGAGGAATCGAAGCTAGCCCAGAACAAATTCGTGCCATAATGAACCTGAAGTCACCAGAGTTAACCAAGGATGTACAAAGGCTGATAGGTCGTGTTGCAGCCTTGAATAGATTCATTTCCAAATCCTCGGAGAGGTGTCGGGATTTTTATGATATTCCGAGGAAAAATAAAAAGTTTGAATGGACGTCCCAACATGAACAAGTCTTCCAGGATTTGAAAACTTATTTATCCTCGGCACCCCTTCTAATGAAGCCGAATCTAGGGGAGCCTTTATCATTATACCTTGCAGTCTCAAGAAACATGGTAAGCGCGGTCCTAACCAAGGATTCGGAAGGTCAACAACACCCAGTATATTACGTAAGTAAAAGTCTTCTTGATGCTGAATCCAGGTACTCGCATTTAGAGAAACTTATATTAGCCCTAAGTATGGCCTCTACTAAACTTAGACACTATTTTAAAACTCATACTATACATGTGAAAACTAAATACCCTATAAAGTCTCTCTTAAGGAAACCTGAGATGTCAGGGAGGATGGCAAAATGGTCTCTGAAGCTGAGTGCTTACAACCTGGTACATGAAGCAAGAACAACCATAAAATCACAAGCTCTAGCAGACTTTGTGGCTGATTTCAGTAATGATATCCAAGACGAAGCGGAACAAGAATTCCAGAGCCTACAGCAAGAAGAATTCTCAGGATGTTGGACCCTTTTCACGGATGGGGTCTCCAATGTCAGGGGGACAGGCCTTGGAATCATACTAAATTCGCCACATGGGGACATGATACCCCAGGCTGTTAGGTGTGGGTTCCAGGAAACCAATAATGAAGCGGAGTATGAAGCCCTGATTGCTGGCCTACAATTAGCTCTACATCTTGGGATCCAGAACATCCATGTATACTTCGATTCCCTACTTCTAGCAAACCACTTTATGGAACTTATGCAGTGAAAGGGGAGAAACTGGCCAAGTACCTAGAAGTCGTGAAAGCCATATCCTAGGATTTTCAAATTTTCGACATTCAGCAAGTACCCAGGGATGAAAATGCTGAAGCAGATGCACTAGCAAACCTGGGGTCGGCATTCAAAGCAATGGAATATACACATATCCCCATAATCCACATACTAAGTCCAGCAATCAATCAACAAGAGAACTTGGAAGACATTGATCCTGGGAGCATGGTTTTGGCATCCAATACCCAGGATGCACAGTGTCCTGATACCCAGGATGCACCGTGTCCCGATACCCAGGATGCACAGTGCCCTGATACCCAGGATGCACAGCGTCCTAAGTCCAAGGACACCTTGTCATTCTGGACCAGACCTATCGTAGAATACCTACAAAACGGCTCCATCCCAAAAGAAGAAAAAAATACCAAAGCATTCAGAACCAGAATGGCCAGGTACGTTCTCATTAAAGGTGAATTATATAGAAAATCTATGGCAGGAACATACCTAAGATGCTTGGAGAATAAAGAAGCTCAGGAAGTACTCAAAGATATCCATGAAGGAAACTGTGGAAACCACACAGGGGTCAGGTCTCTAATGTGTAAAATCTTAAGAACAGGTTACTACTGGCCATCGAGAAAGATGCCCAGGATTTTGCCCTTAAATGTGATGCTTGCTAGAGACACGCCAACATTCCCCATCAAACTGCCGAACCCTTGCATCCTATCCCTGTATCCTGTCCCTTTATGAAATGGGGAATGGACATTGTGGGAAAGCTACCCAAGGCGCCAGGAGGCAAAGTCTTCATGTTAGCTATGACTGATTACTTCTCGAAGTGGATAGAGGCCGAAGCATATGTGCAAGTCAGGGAAAAGGAAGTTATTTCATTCATCAAGAGCAATATCATAACTAGCTTCGGCATACCCTCCGAAATAGTGTGTGATAATGGGTCTCAATTCATTGGAAAGAGGAGTACTAGATTCTGTGAAAGTTGGGGAATAAAGATGATAACTTCTACACCAGTGCATCCTCAGGCTAACGGCCAAGCGGAGTCTAGTAACAAGATTATCATCAACAATTTGAAGAAAAGACTCAAGGAGAAGAAGGGAAAATGAGCAGAGGAACTACCATTAGCATTGTGGGCTGATAGAACCACATCCAAGAATGCTACAGACCAAACCCCTTTTTCCTTGGTTTTTGGTACGGAAGCAGCCATTCCAACAGAAATGGTTGCCCCAACATTCAGGGTCATCGGGCAGACCCAGGATGCAAATAATGAGTAAGAATCAGAAGGTTCAAGGTAGGAGACTTGGTTTTAAGGAAGGCATTCCAAAACTCGACAAATCTAGGGGATGGTAAGTTGGCTCCCAAATGGGAAGGCCCCTACTTAATCGACTCAGAGGCAGGTAAAGGGGCATATTGGCTTGCCAACATAGATGGTGAGTTACTACCAAGACCGTGGAATGCAATCCATTTGAAAGCTTATTTCATGTAACTATAGTACCCAGGATGCTGCACGTCAGGCATGTTTCCTAACTAATGAGTTGATCGAGGTATTTCTCTTATAACTATTATTATTATCAAATGCTTTTGCTATATTCTTACTTTACCTGTTTTTATCATTTCCCATGAAAATTACTAACTCATTTGGTTGAGATACTTAGATGAAAACAGATAGCTAACCCTGGATGCATGAAGCCAAGGATGTGTTTCTCCTAAGTTAGAGACTGGCCATCTCTCCTCCGTTCAAGGTATCTAGTATACCTTCTAAGGTTTGAGAGGATATCACCTCTCCTACGTTTGGGTAATCACCTGTAGCGCACGACCCCCGCCTGTAGCGCACGTTAACCCACATATTGGATCCAGGATTATGGGATCGACTTGTGTTGACAGCATGGGCGACAACCTCATGATTTATGGACATATGAGGGTTCCTTAAGGTTTTTGGTGTTTTCACACCAACATAAGACATACGAGGCAATACCCTAGTTCGCCGGTTCGGCTCGAGGTGGACCCTAGAATTCGCCAGTACGGCACCGGGCATGACCCCACTTCGCCGGATCGCCACTACGAAGCAGTCAGAAGCGGAATTACGCTAAGGACAGATGAAATTATTTGTTTGCACAAGAAAGAGTTTCGCATTCAGGGTTTATCCCAGGATGTAAAAGGTATGGATTGATTTCTTAACATTTTTGTGTATTTGTTTGTGCAGAAGAATTAAAGATATCATGCAAGAATACAGTTCAAAATCAAATATTTATTGTTATACCCTGAATTTTCGGCTCATAATCCAGGGTACAGGTATAGGCTTAGGGCAGGATTGACCCAGGAATTGTGTGACCCAGAATTTAACAGGTAACGCCGAGTAACCCTG
>JBCNJP010000003.1:43706832-43761594 GCA_039602395.1 Deinandra increscens subsp. villosa | reverse complement strand
AAATCGGTTGTTCACATATGAAAAGCAAAGTCACGGCTAGAAGATTGGTTTTGCATCAATAAAATAAGCTAGCTTAAAAGGACTTTTAGTAAAAGCTCATTACTTGTATATGAGTATGAGCCTAATATTTGATCATTTTATTTCATGAGTTGTTTTTAGCTCGAAGGCTTAGTTAGAGTCAGAATTAGTCACAATTTGTATACAATTAATGCACCTACAAATCAATTAACAAATTACAATTTATAGTTTTATTAACATAGAAGAAAAGGCTTGCTTGAACCATTTATAATTTTATTAACATAGAAGAAAAAGCTTAGTTGAACCACTTATAGTATACAAATATAAATGCAGTATAATGTTGTATTTTATTTATAGTAGAATATGAGCATGTGTTGTGCAATTTTATTATTCAGTTTAAAAAAAAAAGAAGAAGAAGAAATGGATCATTTTTTTTTATCAAAACCCTTCTGCGTTCTGTTTTTCTGATCCGCAGAGAGGTTTTGGGCTACATATATATAGTCTTACACAACACTGAGTTTGACCATTCGAAGGTCAACGGGTTCATGTTCAGCTCCGAAAAAGGCTCGGGAAAGCCTAACACACAGCTCAATACTTCAACATATATAGACTACCAACAATCTCTTCAAGCAACAAACTTTACACATTTCACTCTCTCATGCGATACCAATCATATTTACATAAAATCAGACGCAATCGATGATCACAATCACAAGGTCAATCTAAAACCTCAAAAGGCTACAACTAAAAAACAGTCTTAACTCAGTCCTCATCTTCTGTATACATCTAAACAAGTTAGGATCATAGTCGTGTCGAGATCAAGTAGATTTGATAATGAGATTACGGGTTTTCGGAAAAACACTCGATACCTGCTGCTACTTCAGTGATGCCCCTTCTTAAAACCTGAGAAAAATCCACTATGCGATTTGTCCTTGTGCCCCTCTCCCGAATTCCCGACCTTTTCACATCAACATTACATTACATAAAATTATATTATTTAATTATAAATAATACACACTAAATATATTTCACTCAAATATTGGAAGAAAAAAAATCTGAGTTATAGATCCGCATATATACCTCTTTTGCTAAATGCTTCAGTTTGTCTAGAATATCTGTGAAGTTGGGTCTCAATGTCGGGTCATGTTGCCAGCAACTCTCGAGCAACTCGGTGAGCTTTAAATGAGTATGCTTAGGGATTGTAGGCCGTAAACCCTGATAATCAAGTCAAAACCCGCTCGCTTCTTATTGTGAAACAGCAAACTATAGTTTACTTATATTATTAAGTTTTAAAGCCAAAAGTACCTGTTGTACTACACCAACTGCGGCTTGTAATGGGGTTAAGTATGAATAGGGAACCTGTAAATTAAACACAGCAATATAAGAAAAATAAATAAGTAAATAAAACAAAAGAAAAAACACCGATTTTGAAAGGACATTTACTTCGCCTGTTAGAAGCTCCCATAGCACTATCGCGAAACTGAACACGTCAGCCTTATGATCGTATGGTTTGTGCTCGATAACCTTAAATTCATAATGAATGTTAGTAAGACAGGCCCAACATCATGTAATAAGAAAATGTAAGAACACAAATAAGAAGCAAGTGAGTAGCAGCCTATTTTGAGTGTCATGGTCCAACTAGTAAAATGAATTTTATAATATTCTTAGATATATTTTTGTAGATCTAAAAATCAAATTCACTCACACATAAAACAAAAGTCTCATTCTGTGAAGAATTAATGATGGTTTAAGGATTGGGTCTTAACTAAATCAAATTAGCATTCGGGATGCTGTTCAAAGTTCAAACACATTTCGAGAAACTGACTCTCTTGAATATACATATATGTGTTCTAGAGATGGCAAGATCGGTGGGTTAACCTTCAAGGGGTGGTGCCATGGTAAGCACAAGATTCCCCTCTGGTAGAGGACTTAGGTTTGAATCTTACTTCAATTGGCTTCCTACCATAACCTCTTAAAGGTCAGTTGTCCAACACAAGTTACGATTTACCTGACCTCGTTGGTTAGCCGGGTACTAACTGGTCCATGAAATTTCGGGTAACCATTGTCATGGTTACCAAGAAAAAATATGGGTGGGTCAGGCTGATTTAGTAAAGGTCATTTATCAGTATGGGTTTTGACAAGTTGGATTAACTCATCAACAGGAAAACACTATTTTGTTGAAATTTTGAGATTTATTATTAATTAACGCATTAAAAGTTGATTAAAAGACAATAATACAATACTAATAATTAGGAAATCAAACAAAGTGATCTAATACACTACCAATGACTTTCAATCGTTCTCGTTTAAGATTAGAAATAACCCAAATTGACCCATTCATAGGTCAATTTTTTAGGTCCAGCCTATCAGAAAGAAATATGAGAATCATAGAGAGGATCAAAGAAATTGAAGCTGAGATGGAACCGACCAAGAAAAATAAAGCAATAGGTCATGAACGAAAGGACTGCATACAGTTTATGTTCTTACAGTGAAAGGTTATTTTTGCTTTTATTGTTGGTTTAGCATATCAATGAATGCAACATGGACCATTTTATTAGATGTTCACTGTATAAATTACATTCAGAGCATACACATACTTGGTACTTTTCTATAGTCATTTTCAAGTAACAATGCTTGGGTATGTTTGTTTGTGATAGGTCAATATTGCAAGATCATATGCAGTAAATTCCAGCAAGGGAGGTTCAGTATGCGGAAGTTAAATGATGATGGAGACAAGGACGAAGGATGGGCATGGTAATGATGGTTGTTCCATCACTTCCATGCACATGAATAATGCAATTAATTGGTTCCAACAGGGTAATTTGAAATTTCAAATTAACTTAATGTGGAAAATGAGAACTCTATGTGACCTTGGATATTGAGTGATAAATACAGTTGGTTTTTGTAATTTGCTCTAACCATTAATATGATGCCTAAAGAACCTATACAAAAGGTCACAAAACAGGAACAGAATAATATATACTAACTGAACATTTAAATTCGGAGACGCCTTAAATAAAAACATAGTCATACCTCAGGAGCCATCCACCTGTATGTTCCCGTTTCTGCAGTCATTACTCCAGATTGAGTCTGAACCCTGGCCACTCCAAAATCAGCAACCTTCACAACCTATCCAATAAAACCATATTTTAAAGACCGATATATGCATAAAAAAGGAAAAAGACATTTGGGTGCCCCTCACTTCGTGTTCATCCATAAGAAGATTGGCAGTTTTCAAGTCCCGGTGGATAATATTATTTTGGTGCAGGTAGCTCATGCCTTTGGATATATCAATTGCTATTTTTAGTAGCAACGGAAGTTTAAAAGAACCATTTTGCTTGTGTAGAAAGTTATATATACTTCCCCGTGCCATGAACTCTGATGAGAGCAACAATCATTAGCATTTATACTATTGGCAAAGAAACGAAAAATCTATGAACTCACTGTAATGTTGCCAAAAGCCAAGTGATGAAGTCCTTTTGAATTATGAATATAGTTATACTATTTTTTGTATTTTAAATAAACACTTGCATATTTATCGATGTACATTGTGCAACATAATCAAGAAAAAAATCAAATGCAACTCAAACAAATAAAACCGAAAATATAGTTGGTGGTGCATCACAAACTAGAGTCCGACTAAATAGCCGATAAAATGAGAAAGCTTTTAATCTTTGTACCTGTTACAATGCAGAGTTTTGTAGGCTCGGTACATGCTCCAATGAATTGAACAACATTCTTGTGTCTAATCTTTCTGCCGAGAGATGGAAAAATAAGCGAAGCATAGCCAAAAGTCAAAAAACTAAAAAAGCTCATGAAATAAAAAATTAAAAACACACGCCCTAAAAAATACAGGAATTACTTATATGGAACAGACGTTGCTGGTTTAGAAATGGGAATGTAATTAAAAGGACCAAATAGAACATGGACTTTTAGATGAATAGATGCCATGTCAAAATGTTCAATAATTTCGACAAGAGAATTGAGATATAAAATATCAAGTTCTGACCAGATATAACTTTTGCTGCTCAAAAGATACAACAACAACAACATACCCAGTTAAATCCCACCCAATGGGTAGGGTCTGGGGAGGGTTAAAAGATGACAAACCTTACCTTTACCCTGAGGGGTAAAGAGGCTGCACCAAAAGAGACCCCCAACTCGAGAAAACCCACACTTTAAAAATCACAAGGCATAAATATTAGTATTTAACATATAAGTGCAACGCAACGTTAAAAACCATAAGAAGACAGTAAATTTCGAACCACAATGCAGTGTATACGATTATGCTTGGATGTAAACCACACATGCAAGAAACAAGGAGACACAGGAACCCACAAACCTAAAAATCCCTAACCTTTATCCTACTCCTCCAAACTCTCCTATCATTGATCATGTCCTCGGAAAGGTGCGAATCAACTAAATCATGCCTAATTTGTTCCTCCCACGTCAATTTAGGCCTACCTCTATTCCTCTTCCCCTCAATGGTGAGTTTCTCCACGCTCCTTACCGGTGCCATCAACGTTCTCCTTTTGACATGCCCGAACCATCTCAACCTCAAAAGATGTTGAATAAAAATGACACAAAATCTGAGAAGCAAAGCTAGCACCTAACTACTTATATTCCGAAAAGTTTCAGATATTTCCACCAATATATTAAATATAAAATTAGCAAGTTATCTGGAAGCATAATCTTGAAGAAAACCAAAAAAAAAAGTACCTCATAATAAACACCTCCTGAGAGAATTCTCTTAGCATATCTGCATCAATGCGTTCTGGCTTAAGAACTTTAATAGCCACTTCCTGACTACAGTATGTGCCTTTATATCTGAAAAAGTTACAAGCATTAAAGCCAAGAAAATTTGTGCAGATTAGGAGAGAAGGTTTAGAGTTCAAACCCTTACAGATCACCAAAAGTACCAGATGCCACTTTATTTTCAAATTTCAGCAGCTTGGCATCAATTTCCCATACATCAGTTCCATCAGAAGGTATTTTTACATGACCATTTGAAGGCACTAGGGTGCTTGGTGTTGGAACATTATTAGAAATAGTGGGTGAAGAATGATTTCCCCCCTGCAGAAAAGTTGTATATGACATGATGTTGCAAACTTAATATTGCTAAACACTGCAAGTGTTAACAAGAAACTACCTCCACCTTCATTATCTTCTTTGCTATTGCACTTTTGAGTTGTTCAGTTTCCTAAAAGTTACCAACACAAATCAGTACAAAAATGTTTTTTAAGATTCCAACGAACTTTCCATATAATAATTGCTGCTTAAAACTTGCTACTGATGTTAGCCATGAAAGTTTTCCATTTCAAAATAATACTCGTAAACTCGACAATAAAATGATTGACTATCGATAATTGATGTAAAAAGAAAAAATCTCTTCTATTGGCATTTTTTTCACTGATAAAGAGACAACTAAGACCATACATCATGAGGCCATCCATCAACAACAAAGACATCCAACGAGAAGCCATCAGCGGTGGAGAAAGCATGTGCTTCTTGAATGTTCAATCCAACCTCAGAAAGTAAGGAAGTCAACTGCATAATAAAAAAAAATCATAGCTTAATCATAATAGCTTGCCATGAATCCCACATCAACAAAACGAAGCAAATAGTTTTATAGAAATAATCATGCAATTAACGAGCTTCAAATTGTTTGAGTGTAAATTCGATAACATTGAAGCCAAAACCACTCAAGTTTTGACTTCCAACAGCAGATAAAAGTTCACAGTTATAAAATCTAAGCATAAAACCAGCTATTTTGTAATTGAAGAAATATATTAAAAAAATAATAATAATACCTGACTTAGGAGTTTTGGTCTGTCTATCGTCGAAAAAGTGATCTCATGCATAGGCCTGCATTATCCAGATTTAAAAAGTATGGTTGGTAAGTCACTATTTTATAATAACTTGAGAGACTCCTACAAAATTTAGTGCAGAAGTTGACAATCTATAGAACAAACCGGACTAAGGGAAAGATCATCTTAATGAATGAATGCAAGTCCGCAATAAGAGGCAAGTAAAAAAAAACTCTTGTCAAATGTCAAGGCGTATGGAAGTGCATGTTTGTAAGTCATAATTATATGAACAGCGGCTTATTTTTACACCATTTAGTATGTAAGGTAGTTTAATTGTACACGATTATTAATTTGTTTATTCCTTGTTAACCTATATTGTGTTAGAGACATAATGCTCAAAATCAAATTTTATGTATCTAGAGCCGTTCAATAAAAACTGATAGCAGGTCCATGAAACACGCATTTTAGTAATAACCGTATTGAAAAAGAAGAAGTACAAAACAATATATATATATATATATATATATATATATATATATATAGGGAGAGGATCATTTGAGAACCAATTTGATTTGAGAACTAAAAAGAACTAATTTGAGCCACAAGTTTATTTACATGTATCCCCCTCCAATGAATTGTAGTGGTCCCCCTGAAATTTGTGGTTGAGATTTAGTTCTCAAAAGTTCTCAAAACAAAAAGTTCTCATTTGAACCTAACCCTATATATAGGGTTAGGTTCAAATGAGAACTTTGTTTTAGAACTTTGAGAACTAAATCTCAACCACAATTTCAGGGGGACCACTACAATTCATTGGAGGGGATCATGAATAAACATGTGGCTCAATTAGTTCTTTTAGTTCTCAAATCAAATTGGTTCTCAAATGACCTATCCCTATATATATATATAAGGCTAGTATTAATAAACTGTAAGCAATCAGACAATAAGGTGTTACAAGTTCTATTGTTTCTTAACTACTGTGTTCAGCATTAGCAGCTTAAAAAGTTCCGAGTTAGAAACAGGTTACCTAGCAAACACTGAAGTTGAATTCACCTCATTGCTGGTATGACTATTATGGTGTCTATCGACTTTTAGTGCAAGCGCTTCAAGATTCTGTGCTGGACCAAAAGACGGTGGCGGGTGCAATCTAAAGAGAGCATGAATCAATAGAGGGATGAAGAATAGCACAATGAAGAACAATAAATTAGAAAACAAATTAAATGTAAATCTAGCAAATGAAGAATAGTTGACATTTATCATTTAAGAAATTAAACAGAAGTCAAAGTATTAACAAGTGAAAAGAGTAACAACATCAAGAAATGAAGCGGAAAATAGCACATAAATTTTTGTAATGTCAATACCCGCTTCTATTACTGCAAGTTAAAGGACTTTGAGCATCTTCCTTCATTGAGAATTCCATATTGACCATATGAGGTGTGTTCTCGTCTAAGGTAGGATGAACCTATATAAAATTTTCCTTGCATAAGACAAAAGTAACATCAAGAAAAGAGAGCAACCTGCCAATATTCCGTAAATGCCCAGATAATGCTTACATATCTTTGAACATATTCGCATCCCTAGAGAACTAAGAACTGATATTGTTCAACATTAAGGAAATACCAAGGGTGTCTTTTAATAAAAGGGATATTAGTCTCTAATTAACGAATTTTTAACAGACAATATGACAAACAACAACAGCAAAAGCAAAAGTAACCCTGTACTGTCTAATCATACCATTTAGTAACAAACTTTTTTAGATATAAAACACCTCGAATCAGCATAACTGGTGAAACAACATAACAATAACTCAATAAGTGAACAAATTCATGTTATCTGATGTTGAAAGAATAACCCAAGGCCAATTGTGAGTTTAATATACCATGTGAGAGGTATCAGGTAGCTATACAAGCTACAAAGACTGCAAAAACTTACTCAAGAGTGAGCAGCAAAATAATGATTAGGAGATGTGAATGTGATGTCAATAAACAAGTGGACAATATGATTATAATGTTAATTAACTTGTCATAATTTGTTTGAAATTGTGGCATTTTGATAAAAGAAATGGGTTATCATAGCACATCTCAATTTCACTCTTAGGAGAATCAACAATGGGTTTTTAAACACCATCGGGGTCCTTTTCTTGTGTTTCAAACACACAATGTACATGTATGCGTTTTGTTCTTCCTCAAGATCAGCAAAAGATATCTAGATTACTTGATTTAAGGATCTAAGCACTATTTATGATATTTTAAACACACAAAGTACATGTATGCCTTTTGTTAAAGTTATAATGAAACACACAACCCCCGAAAAAAGATAAAGTAACAAACTTCCTAGTTATCAACAACTATAGAATGGCCCTTGGCAACCTCCTGAATGCACTTCACAACAACCTTGGCTTGTGTCATGCTTAGTGCATATGTTACATTTAAAGTTGATAGGGTTGTGTACGCTCATAAAAAGAGTAACCACCAGGGTGGTCAGATTATTTAAAGTTGCATCAATCATTGATGATAAAAGTCAACCAACTAAAAATATGATATTATAAATTCTTATCTGATAAGTCTCTACCTCTCGTTTTCTAATAAAGGCATTTTCATGACATCAGCCCACAACCACCTCCTCAACCCCTACTGACCACTCAACTTAATCAATTGGTTTACATGACTTAAAACCACAATCACTAAAAGAATAAAGAAGACCCCACAAAAAGATTTCATATCAATAAGACCTCCGTAATCATATTGCAATTTACAACTGTGAAGAAACTCAGAAAGTGAAGTCTACCAGAAAGATGTTAACATAGGTTTAATTTAAGATAACCAAACGGGCTTCAAGGATTAGAAATTAACTATGCAGATGTCTTTCTCAGAGCTCTACCCAACACCAGACCAGACCAGGTCAGGCCTAAAAAGGCTTAAATCAACCAACAAAATCACACTTATGAAGTACCTAATCCAAGAATTATTTAAAAAAAAAACAAAAAAATTATGAAGATGATCAACGATCAAAGGTTTCAGTTACATTTTTACCTGCACTAAACGGACTTCAAATGCAGGTCTATTGGCAGGATCTTCTGCCATTTTCAAAACTCTCTTATGTGTGATCACATCTTCCGCTCTCTCTACGTTCACATCTAGGGCATATCTGTCCATCAAAAGTTAATCCCAAAACCTCTCAATTGCCAACAAAAATACGATCCACTTAAGCATTAGGTACAAAATTGATAGGAAAAGTACCTCGGAGGGAGGCGATTGAAGTGAATCCAGAGCTGGTCTTCGAAACCAGGTTGTTCTGTATCTTCGTGATTCATGTCATACAATCGCGTGAGAACATCGTTATACACCTCGAGTTTCTGGAGTCGTTGTCTGCTCTTTTTCGGCGATTCCGCCGCCCTGCTACCACAGCTTTCATTATCTTCCATCGCCATCGACGATTAACCGAGCTGCCGGAATCAGAGAGAGATCTGTGTGCTGAAGAGGTTTAAGTAACGGCCGTACGTGACCTAGCTAAGCTAGTATACGCCGGAGCTACTGGGCTGCGGCCGGCCCACCACCGTCGCTGATTCGGATTCGCGTTACTTTTTTATGCTTATCTACAGTACCACCATGTGTTGTATATTTTGCGTCACCTTGCTTTATTTTTATCAATATCTTGCCACCTTTACTTCCAACTTTCACCCTACTTTTTTAAGGTTTCTTTCCAACTTGCACAATTTGAAGACAAGTTGGGATAAAAACAACCTAAGTGCTTCCAGGTTTTAATAAGTAAAATACAAGTTTAAAAAAATTACAAGTTGGGTCCTTCAACGTTTAAAAATATTAACGAACTCTTTAATGGAGTTAATGGAGGTAACCTGACGATGATTATTCGAGTGTACGTCAAAACATTTTTAACGAACGAAGTTTTATAAAAATATAATACATATATATATATATATATATATATATATATATATATATATATGTATATACTAGGTTAGTAACCCGTGTAATACACAGGTTGAATATTAGGTTCATAAGTTAAGATCAATAAAAAAAATGATTCAGATGTTTGAAAATTATGAATGACATAATTCGTTATCAATATTGGTTATTAAACCAGAGTTGAGTTCGTCCAAATTTAAGAACTATGACAATATGAATTTTATTATCTAGTAATAGATCCAGTAATAGTAATCATGTTTAACCGATCTAAAATTTTTATATTTGATGTTGTATTTTAGGTTAGATAATTGACATTTTACCGACCAATGTTGTCATGTTTCAAATCTGCCTTTATAAAACAGCAGGACCACCGACATGATCATTTTAGTTGTTAAAGAATATCAAATAGTTATCTTATAATTGCTAACTATAATGAATGATTTGTTGACCATCATAATAACTATTTGTATAGTGAATAATAGAGAATATTTTTAAATAGAATAAACTAACACACAACATTAGGAACTCTAACAATGACAACTTTCTTAGATAATTAGAATATTAATTATAATGCGTATCAAATAGAATAATAAATATGTATATAAATGTAAAAAGCAAAAAGAACATTGTAAAGAAATCAAGAAAACCGAATCAAAATAAAATTTAGCAACAAAACAATAACCAAAAATTAAATTGTTTACAACGATTATTGTTCACTCGAAGAATAATTATTTTTTATTGATTTTGTATAACGATTAATTTGTTAACATGAAATAAAGTATTTAATTGTGTTTTAAATGTAATTTGAATTTTACATTTGGAAAGATTTTGTATTAAATATAATGTTGAATTTTATTTTTAGAATGTAGTAATAAAATTTTGATATTCATTGTGATATTGACAAGTGGAATGATGATGTGGAGGCTTTAGAAAGAAGACATGTGGACACCACTTTAGTGCTTTATTAGAATGAAAGATAGGGAGATGATCATTTGAGAATCAATTGGGTTTGAGAACTAAAAAGAACTAATCTAAGCCACTAGTTTATATATATGGAAAAACCCCTCATGAATTATAGTGGTCCCCACCTGAAATTAGTGGTTGAGATTTAGTTATCAAAAGTTCTCAAAAGAAAAAGTTCTCATTTGAACCTAACCCTATATATATATATATATATATATATATTCAGATTTAGTTCTCAAAAGTTCTCAACATAAAAAGTTCTCATTTGAACCTAACCCTATATATATATATATATATATATATATATATATATATATAAGGGGGATATAATGAAAACCTCTCCGAGTTTGGAAAACCGTGAAAACCAAGCTAAAAAATTCGTTTTTTGTTTCGATTTTTTTATGGTGACTCTAAGTTAAACTTTATGCAAAACAAGTTTATGCAAAAAAGTTAAAAAAAACGCCTAGTAATTTAAAAAAAAAAATTTATAACCGATGTTACATATGTAACAGGGTAATGTTACATATGTAACATCGGTTATAAAAAATATATATTTTTTAAAAATTACTAGGCGTTTTTTTTTTACTTTTTTGCATAAAGGGGGTTTTTTTTAACTTAGAGAGTCACCATAAAAAAATCGAAACAAAAAACGAATTTTTTAGCTTTGTTTTCACGGTTTTCCAAACTCAAAGAGGTTTTCATTTTATCCTTCCTCTCTCTCTCTCTCTCACTCTCTCTCTCTCTCTCTCTATATATATATATATATATATATATATCTAGCATAAAATCATAGTTATAACCCATAACCGTATATTTTTAAATTCCTATAAAATTATAGAAACGTTTCGTATGATTACGTGACACATCGTCACATAAAATCATAAAATAACATGTGTATATATATATATATATGCATATATACCACACAAAAATAATAAATATAATTGCCACATAAAATGACAAAACGTTTTCATAAATCATAAAGTATAATTTATATAAAATTATAAATTATATACATTCAAGTTGGTCAACCGACGTCTAGACTCATGTGCAATGCTCGTGTAACTATTCTAGTTAACTGAAGTAACGAACGTTATCAAAAAATAACACAAGTTATTAACGGGGTTAACCTGGGAAATTGCCGGTTGTCACATCATCCCCTTGTTAAGGAATTTTTGTCCCGAAAATTACCTTAAGTTGCTACGGTTTCTGTGGAAGGAAAAAGAAAAATTTTTATGGTTGCCACATCATCCCCTTGTTAAGGAAATTTTGTCTCAAAATTTAACTCATACCTTGATTAGATGTTAAGGCTTGATCAAATAGATGATGATATTTCTTTCTCATCTGATCTTCTCGTTCTCACGTGAACTCCGGTCCACGCTTAGATTGCCATCTCACCTTAACGATGAGATTTTTACTTCGTTTCAGTGTTTTCTCCTCACGTCCCATGATTTCCACGGGTTGTTCGATAGATCGCAGTTGTTCATCGATTTGTCGTTCTTCAAATGGAACTATGAGAGTGTCATCAGCTAAACACTTCCTCAAGTTCGAAACGTGAAACACATTGTGTACTCCATCCAATTCAGGAGGTAAATTTAAACGGTAAGCCACCTGACCAATGCTTTCGGTGATCTCGAATGGTCCTACATAGCGGGGATTTAACTTCTCGTGCTTGCTAAAGCGTACGACGCCTTTCCAAGGCGAGACTTTCAGTAGTACTTTGTCGTCGACCTCAAATTCCAATGGCCTTCGGCTTTTATCTGCATAACTCTTTTGTCTATCTCTTGCCGCTTTCATGCGGTTTTTGACCTGCACGATTCTCTCAATGGTCTCGTGCACTAGTTCAGGTCCACTGAGTTGGCTCTCACCGACCTCGGCCCAGCAGATCGGCGATCTGCATTTTCGTCCATAAAGAGCCTCAAACGGAGCGGATCCAATACTGGTATGGTAGATTTTATTATAGGAGAATTCTACCACTGGTAAATGAGTCTCCCAATTTTTCCCGAAGTCGAGCACACATGCTCTAAGCATATCCTTGAGAGTTTGGATGGTACGTTCAGTTTGTCCATATGTTTGAGGATGATACGTGGTACTCATATCTAAGCGAGTGCCCATCGCCGTTTGTAAGGATCCCCAGAATTTTGAAGCAAATCTAGGGTCTCGGTCAGAGATAATAGATAAAGGCACTCCGTGAAGCTTGACAATCTCCTTGAGGTAAATTTTCGTAAGTTTTTCTGTTTTGTGACTTTCCTTGATAGCTAGGAAATGGGGAGATTTTGTTAACCGGTCAACGATAACCCAAATCATATCGCTACCGCCAGAAGAACAGGATCCCGTGATGAAATCCATCGAGATTTCTTCCCATTTCCATTCAGGAATTTTAGGTTGTTGCAGTAATCCTGCTGGATGTTCCGTCTTGACCTTCGCACACGTCAAGCACTTGCTGACATATCTAGCGATATCAGCTTTCATATTAGGCCACCAGTATAGCCCCTTTAGGTCTTGATACATTTTGTCTGAACCTGGATGGATCGAATAACGAGACTTGTGGGCCTCGTCCATCACCAATTCTCTAATATTTCCATGCAAAGGTACCCATATACGGTCATTATAATAACAAAGTCCATCAGACTTAACTTCTAGAAGTTCCATATATGTCACGTAATGATTCAGACCCGAAACTTTCCTCCTTTAGGGCCTCTTTCCGAGCATCCCGGAGTCTATCCGGAAGCCCCGTATGGATCATTAATCGGAGAGCTCGAACCCTTCTAGGTTTAACATGTTCCTGTCTACTCAAGGCATCGGCCACAAGGTTGGCCTTGCCTGGATGATACTTTATCGCAAGGTCGTAGTCGTTTAGCAATTCGACCCACCTACGTTGCCTCATGTTGAGTTCCTTCTGTACAAATATGTGTTGGAGGCTCTTGTGATCAGTGAGCATCGTACACTTGGTACCGTATAAGTAGTGCCTCCAAAATTTCAAGGCAAATACAACATCGCCTAACTCTAGGTCATGAGTTGTGTAATTCTTCTTATGGGACTTTAGTTGCCTTGACCCATATGCGATGCCCTTACCTCTTTGCATCAACACACATCCGAGTCCCTGGATTGACGCGTCACAATAGACCTCGAAGTCGTCAATCCCATCAGGTAGAGATAATATAGGTGCAGTACAAAGTTTCTCTTTCAAAGTTTGGAAGGCTGCCTCTTCCTTGTCACCTCACATGTACTGAACCCCTTTATGCGTAAGAGCGGTTAATGGTTGAGCTAACTGGGAAAATCCCTTTATAAAACGGCGGTAGTAACCTGCTAAACCTAGAAATTAGCGGATTTCCGTAGGAGCTCTAGGGGTAGACCAGCTTTTAATGGCCTCGATCTTGGCTGGGTCAACGTGGATACCTTGTTCATTGACGATGTGACCCAGAAATTGAACCTCTCGGATCCAGAAATCCCACTTAGAGAATTTTGCGTAGAGTTGTTCCTTCTTTAACAATTCTAAGATTAACCGCAAATGTTCCTCGTGTTCTTCTTTTGTCTTGGAGTAGATGAGGATGTCGTCGATGAACACTATGACAAATTTATCCAGATAGGGCTTGCACACACGGTTCATGAGATCCATGAACACAGCTGGTGCATTTGTCAGCCCGAAAGGCAAGACCAAGAATTCATAATGGTCGTAGCGTGTTCTGAAGGCTGTCTTTTCTATATCCTCATCGCAGACTCGAAGTTGATGGTAGTCAGACCTTAAATCAATCTTGGAATAGTAAATGGATTCTCGAAGCTGGTAAAAAAGATCATCTATTCGTGAAAGAGGGTATCGATTCTTGATAGTGACTTTGTTGAGTTTGCGGTAATCAATACACATCCTAAATGTGCCATCATTCTTTTTGACGAACAATACCAGTGCTCCCCATGGTGACGAGCTAGGTCTAATGAAACCCTTATCTAGCAATTCCTACAGTTGTGTGGATAGCTCATTCAATCATTGCTAGACGATATGGTGCACGCGCGATCGGAGCTGCTCTCGGAGCGAGGTCAATCCCAAATTCTACTTGCCGAAGCGGAGGAAGTCCAGGTAGTTCCTCAGGAAATACCTCCGGGTAATCACGTACGACCGGGAAGTCTTTGATTTTTCTCTCCACCCTGGTTTGGTCCGTAACCGTGGCCAGGATTGCCACGTGTCCTTTCCGAAGACACTTCTGCGCTTTAAGATACGATATGACTCCGGAGACAGTACCTCCTTTTTCGCTCTGAATCGAGAGTACTTATCCTCCTTCTACGGGTATTCGTATGACTTTTTCTTGACAAACAAATTCCGCCTGATGTTTGGATAGCCAGTCCATGCCCACTATCACGTCGAAACTACCGATGGTAAAAGGCATAAGGTCTATACTTAGTTTATGACCGGATAGTTCTAATATGCAGTCTTCAACTTAAGTGAGTGGTGTCAATGAGTTTACCGTTTGCTAATTCAACTGTATACCTAGCTTTTAATGGAGTTTGGCTAGCCTTAATCAATATACAGAACTTAGTCGAGATAAAACTTTTCTCAGCACCCGTATCAAATAAGACATTTGCGAAGTAGTTGTTTAGAAGAAACTTACCGGTAATGACGTTGGCATCGTTTCTCACTTCACCTGAACCCGTAACGAAAGCTCGCCCTTTGGCGCCATCTCCACCATCACCACCATTGTTATCGTTGTTATGGTGGTTGTTGTTGTTTCTAGCATTGTTGTTATTCTTTCGAAGCTGCGAGCAGTCCCTCTTTAAGTGCCCTGGCTTTCCACACTCATAACACCCCTGAGGGCCTTCATTATTCTGCTTCTGGTTCTGATTCTGATTTTGATTGGGACAATTTTGTAGTTCACCCCAACAGTTCTTAGCCTCATGGCCCCCTTTACCATAACGCTCACATGTGAGTTTCTTGCATGCCCCATTATGGTGTTGGTTGCACCGATTACAGAAGGGTGCTCGTCCCTTGTACCCATTGTGATTTTGATTACTACCCCCTTGGCGGTTCTGGTTACCTCCCCCACTTTTGGTGTTACTGTTGTTATAGTCACCCCTGGAGTTTTTGTACCGCTTGTTTTGATTGTGAAAGTTGGAGGACCTCCCAGTGTTGTTCTCACTATTGTTGTTGTTGTTACTGGAGTCGTCTTCCCTCTTTTTTTTCCCATCTAGGGCAGCCTTGGGGACCTTCCTGGGTGCCCTGCTCTATGGCCTGGTCCGCCAGCTTATGGGCTAACCTGATAGCATTCTGCACATTTGCAGGGTTTGAGGCAGTAACCATCCCCTTGATCTGTGGAGCTAACCCATCCACATACCTTTCTATCCTTTTGAAGTCAGCATCAATCATCGTAGGACATAACACCGCGTACTCGTGGTAACGAGCGGTGTACTCTTCAACCTCTGAACCTACCATTTTCGAGTTTTGGAACTCGATTTCAACCTTTTGACCTGGTCGCGAGGACAATACTCCTCCATGATAGCATCCTTGAATTCTTGCCAAGTCATAGAATTCGCTGCATCAAGCCCTAGCATTTGGATTTGCGCGTTCCACCATGTGAGGGCAGCTCCCTCGAGTGTAGCGGTTGCGAAATTGACCTGGTTCGCAACTGGGCAGTTGCACATTGAGAATACATTTTCTGATTTCTCAAGCCACCACAGCAGACCCACGGCTCCTTCATCACCCTTGAATGTGAGCGGCTTACAATCCATGTAAGTTTTGAAGGTGCACTGAGCTGGCCCTGGATTGTTTCATGAAATTATTTTGGAGAATAATTTTTGAGAGAGAGAAAAAAAATGTACTCAACTTCTCGTCTGCTTTACTTACCACTGTTGTTGTTTCCTTGCGCTTGAACCGCAGTGAGTGCTGCCGCAACGTTTTCATTTATCAAAGCTTGGATTTGAGCTGATGTGAGGTGTTCAGCCATGATTCTGTTTGCCATGCAAGACATTCCAATGATTAATATACCCAATATCAATTCCATTATATACGTTAGCACGCATAGAACCCAATAATTAATATATCCAATATTAATTTCATTAAGCACTAGACAATTATTCATGCATCCATCCATCACACGACAGCTGCTTAGAAGTGTTATCTCTGATTTCTTTAGTTACAAATTTTACTTTTATCTGTTTTCTTGACTTATTTTATCTTTTGACCCTGATTTGACCTAAACTTTTTGTTTGTGGTTGTCTAGTGTCAATTTTGTCTGTCTTAAAAGATCAAAAAGATTTTTCTAGTTTACTTATGGTTTTGTGACTGTCTGCCGTTCCTGCATTGTGGAAGATAAACCAAAAACATTAAAAATTTATTATCAAAAAATTTTTATAGTGTTATTTCTGTCTTCAAATAAGTGTTTTTGAACTCAAGTCAACAAGACTTTTGAGGTTTGGCAAAAACAATGAAAAAAATCAAACTTTTTGGTCTGTGGTCGGACAATATGTAAGGAACATGATATAATTCTGGTCTTGTCGATCTAACCATAGGATATGATCCAATCGATCGGTAATTCTATCATTTGATGTGTCGGTAGGCTCAACATACTGAGAAGTAAACAGCTCTCTGTGATTACACACTAATTTCATTGAGAAATGTGGACCACGGAAGTTTAAACAGTCGCATATTCTTTAAATTAGCCCGATTCAGTAGTCTTAGTAAGAAAACTCTAATCACACATCCTTTGTTTCTTCAGTATTAAGTTAACTTATTTCAAAACCGAGCACATCATCTGTCCAAATTCCTAAAGTATTATTAATACAAAGGACATTTGATGGCGCTCAATGAGACTCATATGCTGAGGAAACTCTGACCTTGAGTTCTCATCCACCATATAATAATGCTAAGACACATCTGCTGAGGAAACTCTGACCTTGTGTTCTTTCGCGTTCATTCCATCAAATAAAGTGAGAGGTCATCTGCTGAGGAAAGTCTGACCTTTACGCACCCACACCGCAAAACATCACTTCTTATAGTCATGAAAGAAGGGTTATCATGATTTCATGACTATATCCATGAAAAAAGTCACTTTACACTAAAGAAAAGGGGGAAAGATTACTTTTAAATGTGTGATTGAATCTGAAAAGCTATTTGACGTTAGGTAGAATACTGTTAACTTCCAACCAAATAAGGACCCCACAAAATATTTCTCTGAATCAGACCAAAACATGATAAAATCACATCACATGAGAAAAGTTGAAAATTACCATGTTTGAGCTTAAGTGGATAACAATACCGACAATCTGACTTAGGTTACCTGATAGGAAAGGAGATTTGAATTATAAGTGTTTTTGATCACGTAAATGATCGGTTTGATTCTAAACATGTCTGACCTCGACCATTCAAAATATGTGAATTCTCTAAGCCAATGTGCTTAAATTTCCAAATTTAGTGAAAAATTGACCAACTTGTACTTTAACTAATCTAGGTATTGGTTTGAAATTTACCAACTTGAAAGAAAAATGAATTCTTGAGTTCGGGTGGAAAATTGACCCAACTCGGTTGAAAATGAAATTTTTTGATTTTGGATGAATTTTGGACCAATAAAAGTCAAATTTAGGTACTAGGTGTGTCACTATCAAATTTGTTGAAATCTACAAGTACTTGTCTTAATAAATTCAAAATTTATCTTCCTGGTAGGTTACTGGTGGCTGTCATGCATTTCTGTTTTGGTTTTTGTAACAAATTTGCAAGATTTAAAAATTTTGGTAAATTCTTAAAAAACTTTGAATTTTTCCTTATGTGTTTCAAATTTCTGCTCTTAGCGTACTTGACTTATGCCTTAGCGAACTTCTTCCTAGGATAAGTCCGCTAAGAACAGTCCATGTAGTCACAAGTTTGCTCTTAGCGAACTTGTTTGATGTCTTGTAAATTTCATTCATGCATTTCTTTAAGTCCGCTAAGAACTAAATGTTCTTAGCGAACTTGTTTCCTTATTGTTTTCTCTTTTGAGTGAGAAGTCCGCTAAGTTGATTTTATCCTTAGCGAACTTCTCCTGAATTTGTCTTATTTTTCCTTAAGTGTTGATGAAGTACGCTAAGATGGTTTATGCCTTAGCGAACTTCTCCACCTTCATATAAAGTCTTATGAGGCTAAACTGTTCTTAGCGAACTTGTTTATGTCTTAGCGGACTTTTTTTTTGTTACTTAGAAAATTTGCAAGTTACAAGTTCATGTTTGGCCTTAGCGTACTTAATTTAGCCTTAGCGAACTTCCTAGCTTAGCGAACTTCATCTAGGCTTAGCGTACTTGTTCTAGCCTTAGCGAACTTCTTAAGCTTAGCGAACTTCATTTAGGCTTAGCGTACTTGTTTTGGCCTTAGCGAACTTGTTTTATAAATTCTCCCTTTAGCGTACTTGTTTCAGTCTACTTATACTTAGCGGACTAGGAGACAGCCTTAGCGAACTTGTTTAATTTTAGAATTTTTAAGTTAGCTAAACCTAATAGTATATAAAGGGGACTTGATCGATTTATTCTTTCACGCATTCAAACATTCACACACCCGCTCCCTCACTCTCGAATCGGCGACTTATTACTCTCCACTGTTTGATCGAAATCTCTACAATCTCTCTCAAATCTGTCACTCTCATTGCGAATAGGGTTGATTCGCACACTCTCGTTGCAATCACAGGTTTGATTTTATACATTTAGATTGATTTTGGTCTCGGTGTTTGTTGTTGAGCCGTAGGTCCGACTCTCCATATTTTCTAGGGTTCTAATGCCTTAAATTGATGTAAATTACAGATTTATTACAACTTTACTTGATCCTAATTCACGTGTGCTCAAGTTAAAGGTATGTGATTTGAATCCCTCTTTCATCATTTTGAATCCGAGAACATTGTGTACAGGGGAGTGAATATGAGAGTTTTGAACATGGAAATTCCTTGAAGTTTATATAACTGTTGAACGAGTTCGGATTCGAAAACTCAAAACAAATGAAGAAGATGATGATGATGAATCATAGATAATCATAAACAAGAAAGATGATGAACAAGTCGAATGATTTCATATAACCGAATGATTAGTTACAAGAAATCATGAAGAACACTTTCTCTCTCTAGAATCCATGACTCACTCTCTCTCTAGAATGGAAATCTCACACTCTACAAGAAAATCATCATCTCCCCATTCGGAGACTCCTCTACTTGTAATGGGCACCCTCACTATATATAGTGAGGGTGACTAACGACAGAAAAACATAACTGAATAAATGAAATTACAAGTAAAGTAAATAACATAAATTGATAATTAAATCAAAGCTGATTAAATTAATCCGAAGCTTGACTCGCTCGAACCGATATTCCGTTGACTTTTACGTTGACCGTTGACCCGAACGGTTGACTTTTCCGGAAAACGGTCTTCGGTCCAAACTTGTAAGCCTCGAGCATCACAACCCGCGTCTCTGAATCAATTCACATGGATTCTTCAGTCGAATGCATCGGTAAACAAATTTGATGGCGTCAGTCACATAAATTTTTGTTCTAACATTCCGGCCATTAGAGCATGATAGTTGTTCATGAATCCCATTCCGAGTGCAAAATTGGGATCATTGGTTGCTTCAGAGTTGTCACCTCCACTTGAACCAGCTTGAGTTTGTGCCACAAATGCATTTGTTTTAGTCACAGAACTTGATCCACTTGCAACAGGCTTTCCTTTCTGCTTCACATCTACTTCTTCTGACAACAAAGCTTGATTCAGTTTCGCAGCCAAACTAAGAGAGCTTATGTGATTCAACTCTCGCTGCTTGTCATCAATAAGCTTGGACTTCAACTTGTTGATCATTTCATCCAGAGATAGCTCACTCAGCTTGTTGTTGTCCTTAATGATAGAGATATTGGTGTTCCATGACTTGGGTAAACTGTTCAGCAACTTCAAATTCTTATCTTCCAATTCTGGCTCCACACCATAGCTTGACATTTCTGCCATCAGAGATACAAACCTTTGCACTTGCGCTTCAAAAGATTCACCTTGGATATGGTTGAACAAATTGAATTTTTGCTTCAACATTTGCTTTCGACTCGCCTTAATGTCCGGATTTCCCTCATAGGCGACAATCAATGCATTCCAGAGTTGCTTCGCTGTCTAGCAATGCTTAAATCCTTGAGCAATGTCAGGTGTTAGCGCCATGGTCATAATTGCAAACGCCCTCTCAGCCTTATTACACCTTTCCCAGTCATCATCTTCAAACTCTTCTTCAGTCTTAGCCTTTCCTGCTTTAGCTCCTTCTCCATGAGTAGGTACGTGTGGTCCATTAAGTACTGCTCTCCACAATCTCAAGTCAACACTCTTCAAATGGTTTTCAAACCTATACTTCCATTCCAAAAAGTTATCCGCCGAAGTGAGTCTAGGTGGACGAGTGATAGAGCCAATCTCGAAGTCCAACTTCTGATACATACATAGTTCAAAATCCATTACGATAGCAAAGGGAACCTAAATCTAAAGTCCAAACGTCCAAAAAAAAAACTGAGATTACGATATAAAACACTTGATTACGGTCGTAAACGCCTGATTACGATCGTGAACACCTGATTCCGATAAAACCCAAAATCGCAAACACAAAACCGCCTTAAAGTATCGTAAACACTGATTACGATATTCGATTACGACTCCGTAGTCGTAAACACCGTTTCCGATAAGAACCGATCGTAAACTCCAATTACGATAAAAACAGTCGTAAACACTGATTACGACTTGTGATTCCGGTAAAGCAGAATCGTAAACACCGATTACGACCAAGCAAAATCGTAAACACTAAACTCTCGATCGTAAACCCGATAAAAATGGTTTCTTGAAGTCGTGAACTCGATTCCGATGCAAATCTTCAAACAACACAGTCGTAAACACCAACAAAACCCAGAAAATCAATCGTAAACCCGAAGAACAGCTACAGGAGAAATCGTAAACACTTATACCACCTTCATATCTTCAAAAACACGAACTAAAACCCAGAAATCTGCTTGAATCAATATCGTGTGAGCCTCGAATCAATGATTCTTAGCTCTGATACCAATTGTAGGTCCTAGATCAAACCGACAACACGATATATGATCGTAAATGAGTGCGGAAACCTCAAATACGATTGATTCAAGAAACGAGTAGATGAAATAGACAAGATCTAATGAAAAGATTAAGTCTTGAATGAGAAAACCTACTCGAGTGAAGCTGATCGTAAATACTATGAATGCAGAAATCATAGACAGAGAAAATGTATTTGATTGCCAAAATCATGAACATGAGGTGGTATTTATACCACCTCATACAACTACAAGGCCAATCATAAACATGAATGAGCCCAATCATAAATAGTTAAATGGCCCACATGGCCCAATAGTAAACTAAATTAAGCCCAATATCTAATAAGCCCATAGCAATAAACTAGCCCATTAACTAATGTTCATGCCTTAATTAAACATAGCCCAATAGCTATACTAAAGAAAGACTATTGTGACTAGTTGAACTTTAAAGTTGTTTAACATTCAAACTCACAGACCTCATTGGTGAATGACGTTGGACGTAACTCGCATCATGCAACACAAACATGGAAGTCTTGCTTGCTTGATTAATGCATGCTCTAATGTTTCCTTAGACCTGAGACGCATATTCGAACTCCTTTCTACTAAAGAACATTCTTTGATTGTAGCCTAACGTTGTCGCGTAACTACCAGCCATAACGGCTACTTTTGGGAATGGCTCTAAAGTTTAGTGGGAGCTGTATGCCTCAACAAGGGATTCTGTACTCTTGCTTCGGCAACAGTTAGACATAAAGGCGCCCTCGTTGGTTCCAAGTGATAAGTGTGATGCCTCACCCAAACTTACTGTGTGTTTGTTGGATCACTTCGAATTATATCGAGAACGAAAATCGATGAATAAAATATGGGAGTCCATGTCCCATAATTCATCAATGTCTTATACAGAAAGGAACATATGACAATGAATGCACAAGTCGTGAGTCTGCTTGATGGTCAATCAGATATACTTTGGCTGACGACTTAAAGTGTCAATATTAGTTGGTGTAGCCATGCATAGCTAGAGTGCCTCTGACTGCGCTCGTTAAACTGTCGCGTTCAGTCCAAGTGGGAGACTGTTGGAAATAGAGTGTCCTGACCCGACGAATTAACGAACCCGACCGATATTGACCCGTAAGAGTTACACCCGGGTCAACGGACTATTAAATCTAATTAATTGTTAATTAGAAATAAACGAACTAAATGGTGAATTAAATAAATATTAATTATTTATTTAATTAAAACGACAAAATATATCGGTTCAAAATTACTTGGTAATTAAAAGACGGACCGATCAGTTGTTACTGGATTAACAGACTGATCGGTTGGTGGATTAAAGGAGAATCGCGACCGGGCCCAGCTCACAGGCCCCGGTCTGCGATTTAATAATAAAAGAAGGAGGGAGGAGGAGGATTGCAACACAAGTCACAAACCCTAATCCCCTCCCTCTCTCTCTCTGCGCCGTGCCCCAGCCAAAGCCGGCTCCGCCGCCGCCGCGCCGACCCCGATCGCCGCCACCTCCTCCACCGTGATCTCCTCGTGATCTCCGATGGATCCCCGTCTTGCCAGTATCTGTGCCCGACTTGAGAGCGAAGCCATCGCAGCCCGAGCCGAAGCCGAAGCCGCAGCCCGAGCCGCCGTCGCCGCCGCTGCCTCTCACACGCCGCCGCGCGACCACCGACCGGTGGTCCTCGCGCTGCCGGCGCAGCCGAGGCCACCGCGTCCGGTTCCGTCGTCGTGGCCCGCGCCCTTGTACCCGCCGGCCGTCGCCACCGTGTCACCTCCGGTCACCGGCGATTCGATCGTCGTGGGATCTGTTCCAGTGGCCATCCCGACGGATAAAGTTTTGTCACCACCACCGGTGGTATCCCTACCACCGCCGCCGCCACTACCGCCGCCGCCGCCCATGGCCGCCGTTGACGATCTATCTCGAAGGTTCGAGTCAGACGTCACTGTTCGTCCTAGCGCGAGCTCGTTGAATCCGGGTGTCTCGAGCGGTTGCTCGGATCCCGCCAAGGTATATCTAATTCGTTAGATATTTAATTTTAATTATTTATTTATTTATTTTAAATAAGTGTGTTTGTCGTGTTCCGGTGATTGATCCTGTTACAGTTGCGTCCGCGTTTTAATTGTTTCCGCTACCAAATTAATTTAAAATTAATTTAATTAATAAATCGGTTTTAATAAAATTAAAATCGGTAACCCGGATCCCACTGTAATACCCAATAGGAGGAACCAACGGGACTTAACCACCACTTGAAACACTTGAGAATAGGCTTGAATATAGATTGTTAGTGCTTGAAAACGTGCAGGTTGGCAGCTGGTCCAAAACAGTGAGATAACAACATGCAAACGTGAGCTTTCGGTGTTGAAACGGGTTCGAACGGGGGGGGGGGGGGGTTTCGGGGCTGTTTTGTAACCGAAACGAAGAGGGGTCAAGGGGTGAGACATATACCTATATCACAAGTGTTTTAGGACTGATATATTGACCAAAAAGGCTGTTGAGTTGCTGTTGCACTCTGGGTCAGAAACTGGGTCGGAAAATGGGTTTTCTCATGATTTTATGTGGAGAATATAGTGTTTCTTGTAGCTGCTATTTGGCGCATGAACAAACAGAGTTTGAGGGGTGTTTTAAGTCCCAGAGTGAGTGCAAAGAAGGCTTCAATGTTGCTGTTCAAAACGGTGAACAAAACGGGTGAACAAGTGGACTTTCGGGATGGTTATTGGGTGTTTTTGGGGGCTGAAAGTCGCAACCAGTTCAGGGGCTGAAGAGGGTGGGTTTCATGCCTACAAATGAAGGTGATGGGGCTGTTTTTACAGCCATCATTTCGTGGGTTTGAGCTGCTGTGAATGAGTGAGCTTGTACAAGAAAAGAAATGGGGTTTTATGGTGATTTTCTACGTGTTTGGGGCTGCTGTGGAACCTAGAACGAGAGGGAATGAATGGGTGATTAAAACCATGATTAAGGAAACTTGTGAGGGGCTGAGATGTGCTAAAAAACGTGGAGGGTTTCTGCGATTTTGTGTGTTGATTGAGGTCGAGAACGGAGATGGTACAGGGCTGTTGTGCTTCCGCAAGTTTAGGGGGGGTTGAATTGTTTAAACTTTAGTCGAGTTGTGAAGTTTGGATCTGCTGTGTTGAAGCCATTAGAGAGACGAGGGTTTTGTGTGTGTGTGAACCAAGAACACTAGAGCATGAGTTTGAAATGTTGAATAATATTGGTGTATTTGGTGGTGGTTTGCTACTGTGAAGAGAGGGCCGAACAAAGGAGCGTTGAAGGGAGCTGTGTTGAGTGGTGAAAGAAGCTCAAGATGTGACTATTTTTAAAGAAAAATCGTGGGGTTGGCATTGACAAAAGTGGGTATATGAGTTGCATGGATTGTAGAAGTTGGTTGTTTCATGCTCAAGAGGGGAAAGAGGTTTGAGTTTGTTTAATCAGAGATGAGATGGTTGCAGGAGAGTGAGGTGAGCAAAAGGGCTCTTTCACTATAGTGCTAAAACAAGTAGTGTACTTTTGAGAAAACAAGTCCAACCACACTATTATATATAGAAAAATCGATTGAAGGCTTTAAAAGAAAAGGGGGGAAAATGGCTTTTATAGGTGAAGTGGAAAATATGTGGTAAAGGTTTAGATAACATGCATTTATCTAGTCGTTTTGGTAAGAACCGGGTATATTTCGAGTATAGTGGGTATAAAACAAAGTAACTAAAGATTATTATTTTATTAAAACTAATTTAATAAAAATATTGTTCGATGTTAAATAGTTCCTTGGTGATAGTTGGGTATGTTTATAATTGATTAAATATTAATAACGTACGAAACGTTCATTTTAAAATAAAACGTAAATATATTTTAATCAGTAAAATATATTAATAGGAATTATATAAATATTTATCCCGTTATGGAAAACTTCACCAACGCTCGTGTGCCGGTTAGACCGCATGTGTGACCCGGTAATTTACCAAACTACCGATGCATGAAATGAATGCACTGGATATGCTACGACATGCAATGCGTCAATTCATGCAACTTAAGTTCATGGAATATGTAATGCATGCACATTGGATATATCGGGAGCGTAAAATGACCTGGTATTTCTAACGGTTGTCACATACTCCCCATGTTGAAAAGAATTTCGTACCGAAATTCTATCTGTGATAACTTTTGTAGGTGTAGTCTTGGATTACTACGGATACGTGCACCTCATCTGATCGTCAGGTTCCTAAGTAAACTCTAGTCCTCGTATCGGGTCCTAGCGTACCTTACTATAGGAATGGGGGTTTGGTATCATTCTTTTGAAATTGCGACCAACGATTCCTATGGGTTCCACCGTGAAATGAAATAGACATCCCATCAATTGCAGTCTGTAGTATTGTAAAATGTATTAGCCTAGCTGGGGTGTTCATCATGATAGGCATCCTAATAGGCGGAATTCTGAATTTTTTGAGTGTGGACCAAGTATGATCACTCCCACAAGAGGGTTTACCAGGATTATGCACTGCAAATTACGATTATGTGTGCACCCATAATAGTGATTTACCTTGCATGATCACCATAGTATTTTCCTATTTTGAGTTCTCGGTTCTCGTCGAGGCGTGTGACGAGTGTTTCGTCCAATACAAACTCCTTTAGATTTGACATGTGAAAGTGTCATGAATACCATCGTGTTCCTGTGGTAATTAAAGCCTGTAAGCTACAAGACCAATCCTCGCCAGGATTTTCAAATGGTCTAATATAACTCGGGCTTAGCTTTCCCTGTTCGCCAAAATGGATATCTCCTTTCCAGGGAGAGACCTGGAGCATCACCTTGTCTCCCACCTGAGAATCTAACGTTTGCGTCTGCTTTGAATCTGTCTCATCTCTCTGTAGTCTCATGAATGATTCCTAAACTAGTGGGATAGCTATTATTGTAGGAAAATTTAGCCAACGTAGGGGAACATCCAACGGTTACTAAAATCAATCGCCCAAGCCCTGAGCATATCCTCGAGTATCTGAATGGTCCTGTCCCTCTGACTGTCACTCTGAGGATGGTAGGTTGTACTCATATCCACAAATGTACCCAACGCCTTTTACAATGATTACCAAAATTGGGAAGTTAATGAGATGTCGCGATCAGTGATGATAGAGAGTGGTACTCTGTGCCTCGAGATAACCTCCTTGAAATATATTCAAGTCAACTTTTCCGTCTTGTCGGTTTCCTTAATCGGTAAATAGTGCGCCGATTTAGTTAACCAGTCGACGATTACCCAAATATTATCGCAACCACCTGATGTCTTGGGTAATTTTGTCATGAATTCCATAGAGATATGTTCTTCCTTCTACTATGAGATCTCGGGCTGATGCAACAATCCTGATGGCTTCAGGTATTCTGTCTTGACTTTTAAACATGTCAGACACTTGGTAATAAAGGTGGCAATAGCAGCCTTCATGTTCGGCCACCAATAGTGTTCCTTAAGGTCTTGCTACGTCTGAATTGTCATTCCCGTAAATCTTACTTGTAGAGCCTTGGTTCTCTCCTTCATTCGCAAGGCATCTGCCACTAGGTTTGCCTTTCCAGGCGATTGTTCTCTCATGTTAAGCTCCTTTGATCGAAGATGTGCTGGAGACTTTTGTGGTCAGTGAGAATAGTGCACTTGGTACCATATAGATATCGCCTCCAAATCTTGAGTGCAAAAACTACGACTCCTAATTCCAAACCATTGGTGGTTTTGTCCTTCTCCTGCACACTTAACTGTGGTGATGCGTAAGTGATGACTTTGGTCTGCTGCATCGATACACAACCAAGTCCTTGATGTGATGCGTCATAGTACACCACGAATCCATCTGTCCTTTCTGGTAGAGATATAACGGATGTACTGCACAACGTTTGCTTCAGCAATCGAAAGCAGTTTCCAGCATGTCTTCCCAATCAATCTTCTTATCCTTTTGGGTCAACGCCGTTAACGGTTGGGCTATATTTGAAAAGTAAAGGCTGGGCTATATTTGAAAAGTTCCCAATAAACAATTTATAGTAACTAGCCTCCCAATTCTTGATTGCTTCTATCTTGGATGTGTTTACGTGAATACCTCGCTCATTGGCCACGTAACCAAGAAATTGTACTTCGCTAATCTAGAATCCGCGCTTGAAAAACTTAGCATACAACTTCTTGTTCTTCAAAACTCCAAGATCAACTTAAGGTGGTGAGTATGCTCCTCCTGATTGGGTGAGTAGATCAAAATTTCATCAATGAAGACAATTATGAATTTATCTAGATTGGGCTTGCACACCATGTGCATGAGGTCCATGAACACAACTGGTGCATTGGCTAGCCCAAATGGCATGAACATGAATTCGTAATGACCATAATGAGTCCAGAAACGATCTTGGAAATGTAGTCCTCTTGAATTCGTAACTGATTATATTCTGAACGCAAGTCAGTCTTCCAATAATAATTGGATCCTTATAGCTTGTTGAACAAGTACATCATCTATTCCTGGGCGGGGATAGCGGTTCTTGATAGTGAGTTTGTTCAACTCTTGGTAATCGATGCACATCCGAAAAGATCTCTCCTTCTTTTTTGAAAGAAAAAAAATATGACTACGACTCCCCATGGTGAGGAACTCGGTCGAATGAAACCCTTGTCTAATAGTTCTTGCAACTGGATAGAAAACTCTTGCATTTCAAATGGTGTGAGTCTGTATGGTGACTGCGTAGCCGGTGTAGCTCCTGGAACCAAGTCAGCCCGAAATTCGACTGGTCTTGATGGCACGATTCGGTCAAGTCTTTAGGAAAGGCTTCTGGATAGACTCAGACAGTCAATATGTCTACTAACTTCTGTTCGTTGTTCTTGTTTTCCATTATATGGGCAAAACCCTTTTCGTAAACACTTTTGGGCCTTCAAGCAAGAAATTATTCTTAGCGTTGATTTGTTACTTTCTCCATACGTTGCGTATTTCACCGTTTGCAAGTGGTATACAAACGATCGTCTCTTAGCACACACTCTTGCTTGATTCTTCGATAACCAATCCACCCCAATCACTACGTTGAAGCTTCCAAGTGTTACTGGTAGTAAGTCGATGTTGTATGAATAGTCCGCTAGGTTTAGAATCCATCCTTGGAATACCTTATCATTCTCAATCAGCTTACCGTCAGCTAACCCCATCATGATGTTCGATTCACGGTGTGTCTCTACGTTCCTGACTACATATTCTCTCCAGTGAGCATAATCCTCGTTTGCATTCCGATTTGGGAAATCCCTGCAGAAATGCCTCACCTCCCCACATTCATAGTAGGTGTGGGTAGCTCCGGTGTTGGTTGCGGTGGTTATTAGTGCTGTAACCATTTTTGAATGAGAGACCTGAGAACTGTGACTGATCTTCTGACACTTCTAGTACCTGGCACTTCACATGCTTCGTTGTGATGGAGACTGCATTTCTTGCATTTTGACAGGGAACCGGTGTATACGCTCCATTGGTTTCTCTTGTTGTTTAGATTGTGCTGCAACAAATGCCTTCACAGATTTAGGTGCCTTCTAGGTTCGAGATGATTGAGCCCTGACTTGATATCATGTCTTCCCTTGTTTTCATGCTTCACAAATGTACTTTTCCTGTCCGTAATGCCATGAGGCACCCTTTAATCGGCAAGGTGATGTGAAGGACTAATGAAACTCTGAATTATACATGGTTCTGCTGATGTAACTATCCTTTGAATTCCGGTGCCAATTCCCAAGATGTAATGTTCAATCTTCCTATATTCTTGTATCACAGTTGTTGGACACAACCTATAGAGTTCGTGGAATCGGTTGGTGTAACCGACCACATCAGCGTCCCCTATCAGAATACTCCAAGACTCCTTCTGAGCTTATGTAGTTTGTAACGAGAACAATACTCCTTCCTTAGCATTGAATCGCCTCTGGCCTTGCCGATTTGGTGATGCATTGAATGAAGCTCCTAGCCATTCCGATAACAACCCTCCTTAACCGTAGTAGACGACTGTTAAAGCTGGGTTGATGGTGATACGTGACCTCCGTGTCCTAATCATGGAGATACTTAGCATTCGTCCGAATGTAATGGAGTTTATGATTGTGAGAGGCATAGCATGCCACCATCATGGGCACAACCTACTCAACGAAAGTGCTAATCAACGGTAGTGATGAGGCGGTGCAAGATGACTCACCCTAAGTAGTCGAGGGTATTCTCTCTCTATGCTCCCACCCATCCATACTGAGTGTCGGTATGCCTTACCAGGTAGGGAAGAGGTCATTGTCCTGATGCTCTCCTCCAAAGATAAGGAGTCTCTGCAATGTACGATGGTGGGAGTGGACTCATCCTAGTTGTTGTCCTTAGCTGTAATGTCGTCGATGCCCTCCTCGATGTTAGTCTCGAAGGTAGATCAGATGTAGGTGACGTATTTGTGACAAGGAATATTGTATATCCGTTGACATAAGTATGTAAATGTATGTAATGAGATGAAATGAAGTGGCAATGAACTACAGCTATAGTCTAGGCCCACTAATGCAACCTAGTTCGCTATAACAGAGGCTCTGATACCAATCTGTCACACCCCAACCACAGCGGCTTTCCCGCGGGGTCATGACTTCATGGATCATCAACACAAGTTACATTGAACAACACTATATGAATTTGGAAGGACATTTTTTGTAATGAAATGTTACAACCATAAAGGTTACATATAAATTGTATAAAATTTGTGGAAGCTAGTGGAATGAAAACGTCTCGAAATATGACATGAACATAACAATGAATGTCCCCAAAAGATGAACTCCTAGCATGATGACACTTGAATGCATGCCCAAAATGCCCTAATCCAAATGATCAATTACCTGAGAAATACATGCTTAAAACGGTCAACAATAATGTTGGTGAGTTCACAGGTTTGTAATGTATATGTTTGTGGAAATGATTTAAAATGGATCAAAATAACTACTTTCCATGACCTGTGTTGTACATGCACAACTAACCATCACTCTGAGTCACTGGAACCGACGCTCGACTGAATGTATGCCCCTGTGCAACATGTTATCACCGACATGAGCATGTAAATTAGGCCAATGATGTACCCATTTTGGCCTACAACCAAAGTTAGCGCGACTAACGCGGGTAGGGTTTGTCCGGTCCGATAGTACTATCCATCATTACCTCGCTTGGTAACAAAATCAACGGTCCAGTTATGAAGGGACTTAATGTGATATGTAAAATGTCTCAAGTAATCGGTGTGTATCATCAAAGTAAATTGTGTCCATACGAAAATGTAATTGAAATGCATGTAATTCTCCCCCAAAGTAAACAGTGAAAAGGGGCCGTGAAACTCACCTGAAACTGTGAGTGATGAACTGTATGTAGCAATGAAACGTATGCTGACCTAGCGTGCCCTAAAACAGTTTTTAGACACCTATGGTCTTAGTATGTGAATATAAGTAAGTAGGTGATGTAACCTTTCACCCATAAATACTTGGGTTGCATGTGATTTGTAAAACGTTTGGTGACGACACGTTGGTGATTTGTATACATGTATCGAAATATGAATATATTTAAGACACTAAAAAAATATAAACTATATTTCCTATAGATAGCCTTGTAACATTTGTAATCATAATGTTGACTTTCGGGGTTCAGATCAAACAACCCTTTGACCTGACTCGACTTGTCTTACGTCGTGTACTGAAATAAATATAATTAATATATTTGTACTTATGTATTTTCCAAGAGTTAGTCAGATACCCCAAAATATCACATTTGAATATTATAACTCTAAAAATACATTTTTCGCGTTTGGTGTCGGTTTTAGAAACCAAATATCATTTTTGAGGCGGTTGACATTACTTAACCCAATAAGTTGTGAAAACGACGTTTAACATCGTTTGGGCTCGTTAGGGCTAAATTGGATCCGTTAGGCCCAATAACCGACATAAGGCCCAGTAGTGTATTTCCAAGTCCAAAATAGGTTCCTAAAGGCCCAATACCTTTACTTAAGCCCAAAACACATTTTATTTACCCAAAACTAATTTAGGTAAATTTTTATAAAGTGTATGTGTATAATAATATAAAACCATGTATATATATGTACACGAAAAGAAATACTAATTTTCATTTAAAACACCTGGCTAACTTATACAATTTCAAATTTACCAAGGTTAACCATTTCGAACCCAATAATGTCAACCAACACTTATATGTATTTTGTAACATAAATTTTATAACAAAAACATTTTACTAAGTTCCACCAATTATCATAACTACTATTTTATAAAGTTTCCAAATATCGCAAGATATCAAATTATGTTATGAACTTCGTGTAACCCGACAAGTCAACAAAAGTCAAACTAACCGTTTCGACTTGTTTAACCAAATTTTCATATTCTAAATGTTTCACTAACATATTAAAATATTATTTTTAATATCTAAACACATATTACAACAACATATCACCAGCTTAAACCATTTGAACCATTGTTTATGTTTTTCATCAACTTGTCTTAAAACCGGGTTTTCATTAAATAAAACCTTATGTTTTTAGCAACCACAAGTGTGTGTAGTGTGTAGGGTTCATCAGGATGTTTTATATAAAACATAAATATTCGAGTTAAACGAGCATGAAAAACATGAAGAAAAAGAGGGTTTTCTCACGCAAACGAGCGACGGGAAGGTAGGAGGAACCAACGGGACTTAACCACCACTTGAAACACTTGAGAATAGGCTTGAATATAGCTTGTTAGTGCTTGAAAACGTGCAGGTTGGCAGCTGGTCCAAAACAGTGAGAAAACAACATGCAAACGTGAGCTTTCGGTGTTGAAACGGGTTCGAACGGAGGTGGGGGGGTTCGGGGCTGTTTTGTAACCGAAACGAAGATGGGTCAAGGGGTGAGTCATATACCTGTACCACAAGTGTTCTAGGACTGATATATTGACCAAAAAGGTTGTTGAGTTGCTACTGCGGTCTGGGTCGGAAAATGGGTTTTCTCATGATTTTATGTGGAGAATATAGTGTTTCTTGTAGCTGCTATTTGGCGCATGAACAAACAGAGTTTGAGGGGTGTTTTAAGTCCCAGAGTGAGTGCAAAGAAGGCTTCAATGTTGCTGTTCAAAACGGTGAACAAAACGGGTGAACAAGTGGACTTTCGGGATGGTTATTGGGTGTTTTCGGGGGCTGAAAGTCGCAACCAGTTCAGGGGCTGAAGAGGGTGGGTTTCATGCCTACAAATGAAGGTGATGGGGCTGTTTTTACAGCCATCATTTCGTGGGTTTGAGCTGCTGTGAATGAGTGAGCTTGTACAAGAAAGGAAATGGGGTTTTATGGTGATTTTCAACGTGTTTGGGGCTGCTGTGGAACCTAGAACGAGAGGGAATGAATGGGTGATGAAAACTATGATTAAGGAAACTTCTGAGGGGCTGAGATGTGCTAGAAAAACGTGGAGGGTTTCTGCTATAAGGTTGGACCAAAAGTGAGAGCAAAATGTGCGATTTTGTGTGTTGATTGAGGTCGAGAACGGAGATGGTACAGGGCTGTTGTGCATCCGCAAGTTTGTGGGGGGGGGGGGCTGAATTGGTTAAACTTTGGTCGAGTTGTGAAGTTTGGATCTGCTGTGTTGAAGCCATTAGAGAGACGAGGGTTTTGTGTGTGTGTGAACCAAGAACACTAGAGTATGAGTTTGAAATGTTGAATAATATTGGTGTATTTGGTGGTGGTTTGCTACTGTGAAGAGAGGGCCGAACAAAGGAGGGTTGAAGGGAGCTGTTTTGAGTGGTGAAAGAAGCTCAAGATGTGACTATTTTTAAAGAAAAATCGTGGGGTTGTGTAACATCCCAACTTTGGGTGAGATTTAAATACTATATTCTAGTATTTAATTATGGTTTTATACATAAAAGTTTTGGAGGTAACACGTGAGAATTTAAATTTATCTAGCTATAACCTAACTTATGATTGTTAAGCGGGAGCATGAGATTTAGTAGTCGGGGGACTAAACATGTTATAGAGTGAAAGAGGTAAACTTACATCTTTAAATGTTATAATTTTAAAATGGGGGACCAAATGTGTAAAGAATGTAAATAAGAATTAATAAGACGATTAAAAGAAAAAAAAAAGGAAATGGGAGGGGCTGGAAACGAGATCAGAGAGAGAGGGGCGACGCCGTTCTCATCTCGTACGTGGATGGGGGGCTCGAGGGAGGCCAAATCGAAGGGTTTAATGGCGGATTAAGGGTGGTAGCAGTAAGGAATCATCGATTCCACTCAAAATACGAAGGTTATTGGTGAGTTTCTCCATCCTGCTAATGTATAAATCGAATCTTAGGGTTAAGGTTCCATGGATTTCGATTGTGGTCCACAATTGATGCTTCTAATACACGATTTTAGGGTTATAAACCTTAAATTGGTATGCTATTTGGATTATACATGGTTTTGGGATTATGTGGTAACTTGCATGTTAAGAGTTTGGTTATGGTTCATGTGATTCATGGCCTAAATCATGATTTTGGTTGAATTATAGGTAAATTATCTATAAATCTTATGGTGTTAGAATGTGAAATGATAAACATGATAACTAAGTAATAATATATCATTTGCAAGATGTTGTTTAGTCGTAAATCATGTGAATTTCAAGTCTTTATTTGAGTTTATTGTATGGATTGGATTAATGTGGTTTAGTATTGATGATGTTCATGCTAGACTAAGTTATGCACATAAGGTGTTTGATGAAATGCCTAAATGAACTTTTGTATAAAAAATTATGGGGGATAATTGTTAATTGTGAGGCATTGATTCTTACAATTTATTTATGAGTTGAATGCAAGTAAAAGGTTATTATGGGACTATTGTAGAGTCTCGTATACTAATTGATGCTAAATGTATAGTCTTGATGGGGGTTAGTGAGATTATAGTTGAGTTGAGGAGATTGACTCGTGGAAAGTCAAGTTATACTTTGACATCGTTTATGTGATATGAAGTTTAGTGAAATGTTAGACCATGAGTCTTATATGTGGAATGTTTGCATAAATCGATGTATGAAAATGGGTTGAGCACCAAAAATAGAAAAGAGACGTATGTGTATAATAGCTAAATGTCTTATCTATAACTTGACATGTATTATTGATGGATGCTATAGCTTAGTATGAGTCTATTATGGAAGGAGGATCTCGTGGGACAAACAAGTTGAAAGAGTGATCATCAATCTGGGTAATGGAAGTTAAAGCTCTCGAGGTAACATTTAAGAGTGTTTTATTTATTTTGAAGTATGCATAATTGTAGTTGATGCTAGCATAGATATCTACCCAGGAATGGTGTAGAAGCGGATGATAAATGATTATTATAGTAGGGAATGATGTTATGTGGTTGAGTAATACGACCCATTTGGGTTATGATTGTGTATATATATGAAGTATGATAAATATAAGAATGTGTTAAATGACTCGTTGGGAAAATATCGTAGTGAATGATTCGGTAATGAGACCGTTTGGGTAAAGATGAAAGTATATCACTTTATGTGTTATACTAAAGCTGTAATGTGACTGTTTGGGTATTATATGTATTTAACTAAAGCTGTAATGAGACTGTCTGGGTAAAGATGAATGTATATCACTCTATGTGTTATACAAAAGCTGTAATGTGACTGTTTGGGTATTATATGTATTAAACTAAAGCTGTAATGAGACCGTTTGGGTAAAGATGAATGTATATCACTTTATGTGTTAAACTAAAGCTGTAATGTGACTGTTTGGGTATTATATGTATTAAACTAAAGCTGTAATGAGACCGTTTGGGTAAAGATGAATGTATATCACTTTATGTGTTATACTAAAGCTGTAATGTGACTGTTTGGGTATTATCTGTATTAAACTAAAGCTGTAATGAGACCGTTTGGGTAAAGATGAATGTATATCATTTTATATGTTATACTAAAGCTGTAATGTGACTGTTTGGGTATTACATGTGTTATACTAAAGCTGTAATGAGACCATTTGGGTAAAGATGAATGTATATCACTTTGTGTGTTATACTAAAGCTGTAATGTGACTGTTTGGTTATTTCGTCGGTTATACTAAAAGCTGTAATGTAACATGTAGCGGTTTACTTGTTGTCGTAGGAAATATGATCGTTTTTCTAATCATGATTTAGACTTTGAGGGAATGGGATTATTAGTTAACTAGAGATGGGTATATTAGATTTCTTTTGTGAACTCAACTTGATTGAGTTGGAATGATGACCCATTGGGTTAAGCTGAAACGAGAGAAGGAGTTAAAAAGGTGACGTTTGGATTTAATTAAGGATCAAGAGTGATCATGATCCATGAATGCATCTTCGGCTGGAAAATTGACTTGGCACAAGTTTCTTGTGCCAATGAATTGGGAGAAAGTTGAAGGATAGTCATCGAATAAATTAAGCAGCTATGAATGTGTTTTGAGGACTAATTCGTCAAACGGGTTAGAATGCGTAATCTTAATAATTTGACTTGTGTGGCTATTGTTGTTGCTTGATGAATTTATGTTTGGTTTAAATAGTTATTGAGCAGGTATGTGAAAGGTAGTATAGAGTTGTTGTTCTTGATTGAAAAGATGAAAGGTTTGGCTAAGTATGGAGAATCAGCAAAACAGGGCAAATTTGCTGGAAAGTAGGCTCCAAGCGATACGCTTGGAGCATGTGATTGTTCAGGGCGATACGCCTGAGGATTTCAGGCGCTACGCCTTACTCCAGGTGAGGCTCCAGGCGATACGCCTGGAGCTTGTCTGCAGGATTTTTGTTGTTTCCTTTTATATGCTGAAACGTGTAGAGAGTTTGCTGATATATGCTATCGTTACTAACGTGTTACTAGTATTCGATGGCAGGTAAACAGTAGGATATGGGGACGAGATCAAGCTGATGGCTCAAGAACCGAACACCGTTACTTTTGGGGACCGAAAATGAAAATTTATGCGTACTCTGATGAGATGACACATTATTTAAAGGTTGTAAGGTGTGGAATTCCTTAAAATGAATCCAGGTTTGCAAAACGAATGTTGAAAATTTTAAGCCGTGTTTTCTAAATGATTAAATATTATGTTAAACGTGGTTGGGGCCTTACAGGTTGGCATTGACAAAAGTGGGTATATGAGTTGCATGGATTGTAGAAGTTGGTTGTTTCATGCTCAAGAGGGGAAAGAGGTTTGACTTTGTTTAATCAGAGATGAGATGGTTGCAGGAGAGTGAGGTGAGCAAAAGGGCTCTTTCACTATAGTGCTAAAACAAGTAGTGTACTTTTGGGAAAACAAGTCCAACCACACTATTATATATAGAAAAATCGATTGAAGGCTTTAAAAGAAAAGGAGGGAAAATGGCTTTTATAGGTGAAGTGGAAAATATGTGGTAAAGGTTTAGATAACATGCATTTATCTAGTCGTTTTGGTAAGAACCGGGTATATTTCGAGTATAGCGGGTATAAAACAAAGTAACTAAAGATTATTCTTTTATTAAAACTAATTTAATAAAAATATTGTTCGATGTTAAATGGTTCCTTGGTGATAGTTGGGTATGTTTAAACTTGATTAAACATTAATAACGTACGAAACGTTCATGTTAAAATAAAAAAATAAAACGTAAATATATTTTAATCAGTAAAATATATTAATAGGAATTATATAAATATTTATCCCGTTATGGAAAACGTCACCAACGCTCGTGTGCCGGTTAGACCGCGTGTGTGACCCGGTAATTTACTAAACTACCGTTGCATGAAATGAATGCACTGGATATGCTACGACATGCAATGTGTCAATTCATGCAACTTAAGTTCATGGAATATGTAATGCATGCACATTGGATATATCGAGAGCATAAAATGACCTTGTATTTCTGACGGTTGTCACATGAACCTAGATCGTTAAGAACAACAGCAGATCGTTAGGTTTAGGTGACCTGATCGTTTAGAACAAATGCAGGTCGTTAAGACAATCTTCAAGGTCAGATCGTTAAGAAGGATTAACCCTGGTCGTTTAGAACTTCTTCAAACAGAACCAGATCGTTCAGGCAATCTACATATCTTCAAGGAAAACCCAGAAAATGAAGAACACATCTCTGATGCAGATTTGATGTCCCAAACGAGTTTAGATCACAGATTCGTGACTGTATGATGAGATGAACCATTCACGAGATAGTTTTGGCCACAAACAATCCATAAACAGCTGCAAATCAGATCGAATCAGTCCCCAAAAATCTGGAAATCTTTAAGAACACGAAGAACACCGCGAAACACGCACTAGTGTGTGTTTTTTCAGATCTGCCAAACGGTTGAGATTCAGACGAAACGGATGCTTCCAATGGATCCGGAATGCGTTTTCCACTAAGATTCATGCTTCGTTTCATCCAAATCCATCAACAAAAACACCAAAAAACGCAGAATTAAAATCCAAAATCTTCAAAACCCTAAAAACGTGAAGAACTTCACAGTTACGAAAAAATCAGCTCTGATCTCAATTTTTCTCACAGATTTGCAGAAGTAAAAGATGAAATAACATCCAGATGAACCCCATAACACAAAATCATCTAAAAATGAAGAAAATATGAAAAAGTCTCAAAAAGTGGGTTTTCTCATCTTCACTCAATTCAAGCTCAAAATCCAGATTCGAGTTATTAAAATGAAGAAATCCATCATTTGAGTTATCAATCTTGGTTGTTTTGCTAGAAATTTGAGTTGATTCTTGGTAGAAATCACTCAATGATTCCATTGCCATGCTTGTATCTCTGAAATAACTCCATTTTAGGGTCAAATTTCTGATTTTAGTCAAAACAGGGTTACGCTTTACGTAACCACTGTTGTATTATTTGAAAATCAAAGTTGTTTTTGGGGTGTTTCTTTCATCAAATTGATTCTAAAATTGTGTTAGACTAGTGAAACTAAAGTTGTTGCAACTAATTTCACTCAAAAACATCATGTTTTGGGGATTTTAGAGGCAAATTTATAAGGTTTTAGTGTTCTTGTCATATACACGAAAATCCTTGGATTTGAGCTACTTAGAGTGATTTTTGGAGCTTGATCCAGTTATGTTTTTGGTTTCTCTACTGATTTCTAAACTAGTTGCACAAGCAATTTTGATTTTTACAAACTTTGATTTTTTCTTGATCTTGAACCCCTAAGAACATCGTGATGAAATTTTTGACTAAGTGTTGAAAATTGACATTTTCAATTTTGTGACTAATTATCAGTTGTATGTGACTAATTGTGTTCCTTATTGATTATTTTGTAGGATTTGGGTAATTTCAAGCATTCTACAACTTTTCAAGCAAGTGAACCAATTTTTAACCCGGTTGACCCGTTAGCATCTTTTTGTCTCGAAATTGACTAGTGTTGATCATTTCAACATGTCGGAACACTTCACTCCTGCCACACAAGGCAACAATAGGCCTCCCAAACTCATGGGGGCAAGTGACTGTGATGATTGGAAGGCGAAATTCCTATCTTACTTGGAATTCGTTGACTTTGACCCGTTGACTTCTGTAGTCGAAGGTCCTGCTTTGTTTGAAGTGGAAAAGACCACCATTGCTGGAACTGCTGCTGTTGCCACTGGTGCTGATCCTCCACCTAAGAAGATGATTCCCAAACTGTGACACCTCGTCCAAAAACCCTAGGTCAAACCTCTTTACTTTGACTTTTAATTAAGCATTAATGTGCATTAACCGATCTGATTACTGTTTAAACTGTTAATTACAATACATGACTGTTAACTGATGACGTAAACCTAATCCCGCGTTTGTACTTGAAACGTATACCCATAAAATGCATTGACATTCCATGGATTAATCATAGAATTTTAATAACAAGAAAAATAAATATAAAATGTATTTTTATATATTATCCGAAACTGGTGTCATACATTCATGTCAATGACACAACAGACTGATGAGCGATCGTATGTTCAAAACTATTCGTTTTAAACAACCTGGACGGTCGAGCTTAAAACTGTTACAAACTGACAAACTGAAAATGTTAACCGTGATCCGTTCGAAAAACTAAAAAAAAAACTATAACTGATTTCTGAAAAACTGCTATAACCAACTGAAACTATTGTTCTTTTGAAATAAAAACATCACAAACTGAAGATCGTTGTCAAGACTTAAGCCAAGCCTCAACCGTTAACCAGTTGGGCCCAATAGGCCCAATAAGCCTAAAACAATTAAACTGAGCCCGAAACCTTTAACCCGTTACTCAAACTTAATATTTCGAATGATCGTGACGACCCGTAACCTCAATTGATGCATAACGGGCCGGGGCCTCGAACCGGCGCTCCGTTTGGACCCGTACGACCCATACCCGACATACCGGCCCGGTCCACTTTTCGTTTAAATGTTTAGGCCCAATATAAACCCCGAACCAATGGACTATTTTTAAATTATATTGGCCCATCAACTGTTCATTTTTATAAAAGTTGAGACCACCTTTAATTTCTATAAAAACTTGTTAGAAACTTGTATAATTTTTATACCTTGTTTATTTAGAAAACTTATGGATTATTTCACTTCAAATATTTATAAGCTTTATAAATCTTCACAACACTTAAACTTTTTATATAAAAGCATGACAATGTTTTATAAAAATGTCACCTAAACATTTAAATTTTATAAAAATTTTGGTAGGTGATAATGATGATAAGAAAGGGTGACACTTGGCCAAGTTGGAGACCACACCATCTACCAACCCCATCCCCTTCTTCTTTTCCTTTTCTGCCAAAGAAAACACAACCTTCACCCTCCCTCCCTTTTCTGTTTTTCCGGCCGAATACCCCATCACCACTGCCGCCAAATGCTGCCACTACCACCACCGTGAACCACCCTTCATCCTCCCTTGTTTCTTCTTCATGTCACCCACAAGCAACCACCCAGCCACCTCCCTTCTGCCGAGAGCCCCTAATCAACCAAGACCACCGCCACCTTCAACCACGCATCACCATCACCCCTCCTTTTCTCTTCTTTTCCGGCGAAGACCATAGCCCCCCCCCCCCTCTCTCTCTCTCTTTTCTGTCGCGAACAACAACCACCGCCACCTTTCTTGTGATGCTGCTGCTGTGCGGCTCTACTGCCGCCGCAGGGTGCTGTTTGTGGCAGCCGTGAACACCATCTGCGTTACCCTTTTCTTCTTATTTCTCCTTCTTGACAAAACTACAACCACACTACCACCGTGCGCCTCCACCGTCAAGTTGCTGCTGCTGTGCCACGGTGCTGCTTCCGTTTTCCGTCGCCATTGCCGCTGCCAGCTGCAGCGCCACTGCTGTGGACCGCCGCAGACCGCCACGATGCCACCACCTTTCTCCTGTATTTTATATTGGTTTAACTCCTCTCCTTTTGTGAGTCTTTTGAACCGTTTCTGTTTACGTTTTTATTCGTTAATAACGTTCCCAAACGATCCCCCGAGTCTTGACAACTAAACCGTAAAAACCCGAGATTTGCTACGAATCACAAACACCTAAACTATTTTCTTTATTTTATTAGAGATTGTAAGGTTTAATGATGAGGTGTTTTTATCCATGGAAAAATATATAAACTTAAGTTTATAACTTACTAATAAGTTTGATCATCTTATATTTTTCCTAACACTAATGTGTAGTGTTTTTATCGAAAATAAAAACACATGGTTAAGCTTACTAGTTTAATGATTTAAATTGGTCTTTTGATGATTTTATGATAATTTACATATTGTGCATGATTAATAATTGTTATTATCATGATTTAGTAAATTATAAATTGTTGGAATTGTTAATTGTGGATTTAGTTGTTAATCATCTTATGTATGGATTATTGTATGCTAATAACAATTATCATGGACTAAATATGGTGTTAGTGTCGTATTTGAACTAATATGGACATTAGAAGTGTTATATAAACGTTGGACATGAAATGATAGCTTAGAAACAATTAAATGATTTTGCATGGCTTTTATATTTAAGTTGGTAATTTTATAAAATTACTTGGACAATTTAAAACATAAAATGTCATCAGGAAATTTATTATATAAAATGGTCACACTTTATAAAAATGTAATTTCTAAGAAAACAAGACTTAAATGCTTGTTTTAGAATTTATGGAAATAAAATGGATAAAAAAAATATATATAAATATATTTTAAATAAAAAATGATAAAAGAACATTCTTATGACACTTGACTTGAAAAGTATAAAATCTTGGAATTTATACAAAAAGTGAAAAATGTTTTATGTTGGGAATTTTCTATAAAAAGTCTTTTATTATAAACACTAACTTTGTTTAATAAATAAAGTTATTTAAAAATGATTTTATAAAAATAAAATCAAAAGACTTATAGAAACTATGAAAAACATATCTTTGATTATTTTAAAAGAATCAAAATAATCAAAACGTTTTAACCGGATCAAATGTTTATTTTTAAACGTTGGAAATTGAAACGAAATCTTTAAACGATTTAAAAACGTTTTACGACGTAACGAATCGTAAATAATTATTTTCAACAAATAATTATCTTTACTAATTTTAGAAACCCTAATTTGAGTTAATATCATCTTGGTTTGTAAACTATAATAATTTTAATGATAATTATATTTATATTAACTCAAAACCCTAATTTTCATAACATGAGTTTAAATATTAAAATAACCTTTAATATTTACCTACTTATGTTAAACCATTTTAACTTGTAATAATTTAATAAAATTATTTCGACAAGTTATAATAATTATTTTGATAATAATTGGAAACCCTAGTTATATATATTATAACTTAACGCGATTTATTACTCAATCGATCGAGCGAACTTAAAAATAATAATAAGTATTATTATTTAAAACAATATTCAAGACTTGATTGAACTGATTTTCATGATACGTTATCGCATGTTCATTCCTTGTATTTATTTACATAAATGCCTTAATACGTGAACATTCGTATTTGCTGATTTTGTAAACTGATTAACTAACGGGTTTTCAAAACGCTACAAACGGGATTATACGTCAAGACTTGACCGGTATCATTTGGGTAACGTTCGTTACTCAAATGATTATGTGGACCCTTATGCATGTTGTCTTTTGTTTTATTAGGACTTTACTCGCTAGTTGCCACTCGGCAATTCATCATTACCGCTGAATCAAGTGAGTTTCACGGCCCCTTTTCTATACAACTGTTTTATAATTATGGGGGAGAAATCATGAACTGATAAAATGCTATTTACTTAATGTTATGGTTTACCTGTTAGCCGTATGACTACATGTTCCATTCTGTATCCCAAACAACTGGTACTTTATCATTATCAACGTTAGTACAACTGAATCCCACTATTAATTGAATTCAATTAGTTCTGCTCGAAACGATAACTAGTGAATAGATCTATTTGGGTTGACAACCCTGCCAAGATTGGTAGCTCCAATCCTGACTTCGTACATTGTCAAGGGGTACACGTCAGTTATTCTCGCCTGTTCGGTATTCTTGGGATAGAATGCTATGAGTGGGTAACCCGTTAGTATTCGAATTTGAGGTTCATGGTAGGATACAACCACGACAGTAAACCAACGTAACATTTAAGTATGCCGTAAACTGTTATCCCAACATGCCGTAAACTGTTATCCCAACATGTCGTAAACTGTTATTCCAACATACCGTAAACTGTTATTCCAACATACTGTAAACTGTTTTTACAAACTTACCATAGAATCATAAACCTGTGAACCTCACCAACTTTATGTTGACCTTTTTAAACTCATGATTTCTCAGGTATCTAAGCTTATCATGGAAGACGTGTAAATGGGGCTTCACTGTAACTTTCGACCCTGCTTACCGGAGTCGTAGTCCCGACCTATCTTAAATAAACTGCTTTATGATTTCGATATCAAACTAAGACTTTTATTCAAATGTAAGACAATATCATTTCACCATGACTTTTTCCGCTGCAACATGAATGGTATAATGTTTTAAATGACGTTTGAATTTAATAGAAGTTGTTCTGTATATCTGCGACTATGAATCCGTCTCGCTCACACCCAAATCCGTTGACCGGGGTGTGACAGATTGGTATCAGAGCCATGGTTATAGCGAACTAGGTTAAACAAATAAACAAAAACCAAACCTGGACTATAACCCGCTCCGAAGCTACCGTTTGCACGCAAGACCAATTCCTTATCATATTGGTTACGTTAACTTATGCTTTACATATACGAGTTATTATTACTACAACTGGTACATTTATATCTTTTATTCTAGATACTGTTAGCGTGTTACCAGCTATGTTCCCTCATGGAATATTATCGCAGAGATGACTTCCGAAGGGGTCATCTGCATATCTGATTCCTCTGGAAAAGACACAGTCGTGTCTGAGTACACGCCTTCCCCTGAGGACCATGAACTGTCCAGCCCAGAGCAGGACATTCTCACCGTCGGTACTGTCCGACAGTTCTCATTACCATCGAGCTTTCCAAGAACATTATGACCCCGTCTCTCGGATGACTCCTCGAACCACCCGATTTCCACTGTTGACGCTGGCGGTGCAACCACTGCCACTAGTGACTTGCCTGAGATATCACGAACAAACCTTTGGGGTAATCAACGATGAGATCACTAGATTCCCCACCTAGACCTACCTGACGACACTAGAGACCCGTCTAGCCACCGTGGAGCATCACCAGACTGCCACACTAGGTACTATGGAGTCACTACACGCTCACATGAGTTGTGTTAACATGGCCAACACCGATCTACGGTTGGCCAACGAGTCCCCCCAGACGAGAGTCGCTTACCTAGAGGAATTCCCTGGGCGAGTGTTCAGTTACATGAACCTCACTGCTCAGATCACTACCACCTTAACTATGCCCTCTAGACTGCCGCCACTCTAGATGGCTTGACTAAGAATCCAGAGTTTTGATCCCACCTTTTGGCAATGAAAAATAATTACATATTTTGTTGCGACGAGACTGCAAGCCCAGAACGAAGACTTATCCTCTTTTTACTATCGTATATTCTACCGGTTAATACGTTGGATGGAAACTAGTATCATGATTATTATTATGATTTTCATGTTTAGTATGGATGTTACTACTGTTGCTGTCATTAATCATGTTACTTATTCGCGTATGTTGTTCCCCTCTGCTTCCTGTTTCTTGGTTGTGCTTGCGCGCACCATGTTTTGGGTATCATTGATGTATGTCGTGGCAGTTATTCTCGCGCATGTAATAACCCCTTTCACATATAATCTAGACTTTCCTTTATGTTGACATTCGTAACTTAAAGCAAAAGTATGCCGCCTAGACGCCGAGCCACCAGAAACGCTTCACCTCCTCCGCCCTTAAGCGCTGCTGAAATCGAGGAACTGATTGCTCAACGCTTTGCTGAAACCATCGTTACTACTGCAACCCAACGTCACGCGGACGATCGGGCGCGTGGTAAAAGCAAATTAACCAAGGTTAGAAAATACCAGACTATAGTTTCACCAAATTGTGTTTAATGTTTTAACCTAACATTGTAAGCCCTCATGAATGTTCATAAAAGGACTTTAGGAATTAAAGCCTACACCTTTTAGAGGTATCGTGAGCTGTTCACCCTGCCCGAAGGACCGGTTACACCGGTACAACACCCCTATGCTCCAAATTCAACCTACACCACACTCTCGATTGTGTAATGTCTATTGTAGCATCTACAAGGTTAACAGACATGTAGCACGCGATTTCCCAAATCGCACATGCTACGGTTGCGGGGAAATTGGCCATTACAAAGGAATGCCCGAAGGCGAAGGATCAAGATGCTAACCATACTAGAGGAAGAACTTTCGTGATCAACACCGGAGACGTCCTTCGTGACCCCAACACGGTCATGGATACGTTTCTACTAGATGGCCATTACACCTCTGCGTTATTCGGTACTGGTGCCGACAGAAGCCTTGTCTCTTTCGATTTTAGCCAATTACATGAAATCGCCCCTGTTGCCTTAGACACTAAGTTTGTAATTGAATTAGCAATTGGAGATTTGAGTAATCTACCCAGACTAACCGCTGACCATTCTTTCAGCATCGACTTAGTACCCATTGATTGAGGAAGTTTCAATGTAGTCATTGGAATGGAATGGTTCATAAAGAACCATGCAGAAATTGTGTGTCATGAGAAAATGGTTGGAGTGCCGTTAGCATATGGCAAAACTCTGGACGTACAAGGCGAAAAGAGTGGAGCCGAACTTGATATCCTGTCTTATAGGAAAGCACAGAAATTCCTCCGCAAGGGATGCCATACCATCCTAGCTCATGTCACTGAGAAGAAACTGAAGGAGAAGCGTATCGTAGACATTCCTGATGTCTGCAAACACCCGGAAGTCTTTACAGAAGACTTGCCAGGATTTCCGCCAGCACGATAGGTAGAGTCTCGCATCGAACTAACACCCGGAGCAGCCCTGTTGCCAGGTCCCCTTACTGACTGGCACCGTCTGATATGCAATAGTTATCTAGCTAACTGCAAGGGTTGCTAGATAAGGGCTTTATTCATCCAAGCCACTCCCCATGGGGTGCTCCCATGTTAATCTCAAAGAAGAAATATGGAACGTTTAGAATGTGTATCGACTGCAGAGAGTCGAACAAACCGATTGGGAAGAACCGCTACCCGCTTCCGAGGATTGATGACTTATTTGATCAACTTCAAGGATCATGCTCCTATTCAAAAATCGATCTAAGGTCGGGGTACCACCAACTCCGAGTTAGAGATGAAGATGTCTCAAAGACAGCATTTAGAACACGCTATGGTCATTTACGAGTTCCTCGTTATGCCATTTGGTTTGACTAACGCATCGGCCGTATTCATGTACTTAATCAATCACGTGTGCAAACCATACTTGGATAAATCTGTTATCATGTTCATCGAAGATACTCTTATCTACTCACGTAGTAAGAAAGAACACGAGGAACACTTGAGACTCATCTTAGAACTGCTAAAGAAAGAAGAGCTTTACGCGAAATTTTCCAAATGTGACTTTTGGATTCGCGAAGTACACTTTCAGGGTCATGTGATCAACGACCACGATATTCACGTTGGTCTGTCCAAGATTAAAACAATCAAAGGTTGGAGTACTCCCACGACCCCAACTGAGATTCGATAATTCTTAGGTCTCGCTGGCTACTATCGCCAATTCATTGAAAATTTTTCCAAGATAGCCCAGCCTCTTACCACACTGACCCAGAAAGATAAGAAGTACATCTGGGATGATAAAACTGAAACTGCCTTCCAGTTGTTGAAGCAAAAACTTTGCAACGCCCCAAATCCTGTCCTTACCTGACGAAATCGACGATTTCGTTGTATATTGTGATGCTCCGCATCAAGGCTTGGGTTGCATACTGATGCAGCGTGAGAAAGTCATCGCTTACACCTCTCGACAACTGAAGATTCATGAGAAGAATTACACGAGTCACGACTTAGAACTTAGAACCGTTGTCTTTGCCCTCAAAATATGGAGCACTACCTCTATGGGACTCAGTGCATTATATTTACCGATCACAAGAGCCTCCAGCACATCTTTAACCAGAAAGAGCTAAGCATGAGACAACGACAATGGGTTGAACTGCTTAACGATTACGAATGTGAGATTCGTTATCACCCGGGCAAGGCTAACATTGTAGCCAATGCTTTAAGCAGGAAGGAACATGCCAAAACGCGTCGTGTTCAAGAATTAAGAATGACCATACACTCGAACGTCACGTCACAAGTTCGTGACGCTCCAACCGAAGCCCTTAAGCTAGATAATCTGGAAAATGAATGCCTGCATGACATTGAGAAATAACTGATTGAAAAGCCTGAGAGAACCATGAACTTTTTGGATAGACTATGGGTACCTAGCTTTAGAGACTTGAGAAGGCTAGTGTTTGATGAAGCCCATAAATCAAGATATTCCATCCACCCAGGGATCCAACAAAATGTATGTATGAATGAGTTATACTGATGACCAAATCAAAAGGAAAAATCCAGACCTTAAAAAGGTACGTTGCGTAGTTATGTGACAGATTGTCATCACGCAAGACAAACCTAGACAATGGTTGAGAAAACCATTTTCCACTCGCCGAGTTTCCTTATTGTAATAGATATCGCTCGAATATTAAGCCGCCCCTTTTCGAAGGCTTGTATGGAAGAAAGTTTCATTCGCCCCTTCGCTGGACCGAAGCCAGTAACAGTCATCTGACTGGTCCATTGATAGTTCATGAAACTACTAAGGAGACCTTTCAATTTCTGAAAGCCATAGGTAATCTCTAGGAGAACTACGTTAACACTCGACGCGAACCCTTAGATTCTATAAGGGGGTTCAAAACCTTATAATGGATTCTGTCTCAGACTAAGGTAACTAGGCCTGGAAAGCTAGGTATGCTTAAACCTCATCGGTCCCTTGAGATCCTGGAACGGATTGGACCAATGGCCTACACACCCATCTTGTCTAGAACCTATGAAGACCTTAGACTGCAAGACCAATAGACTGGAGCCAAACCGCATTTTCATTATTGTTATCATTAGGAATCCTGGTAATCAAAGAAGATTCCACCCGGTAGCGAATCAATCTAAACTTTTCCATAAGCCATCTTGTCCCCGATACATTTCATTTTCCGACAAACTGAAAACTCAAGTATGAGCGAAGCTTAGGCTGATCATGTAAGGCAAATCACAATTGTGGGTGCACACATAATTGTAATTTGAACTGCATGAAAATCCTGGTAGAGCCCATTCATGAGAAATCCTGACTTGTCCAGAAACCTTCCTCCATGTGTCAATCCTCATTCTTTTATCAGAATATTGAGATTTATCTGCCGACAATCGTCACAAGCCCTTATCCTTTAAAAAGGGTGACCGCGTCGTGTTAAAAGTGTCGCCTTGGAAAGGCACCATCTGATTCAGCAAACGAGGAAAGCTTAACCCTCGTTACATTGGTTCAATTGAAATCACTAAGACAATCGGACCAGTAGCTTACCGACTACGCCTTCCCGTATAGCTAAGCAGTTTGCATGACGTCTCTCACGTTATTAGTCTTACGAAATGCTTATCTGACGAAACGCTTATCGAAAATCAAGTTGACAAAATGCCTCGCTTTATTGAGGAACCTGTCGAGATACTTGACCAAGACCTTACGAGAACGAAGCATAGCCGCATTCCCATTATCAAAGTGTGTTGGAACTCATGGCGAGGTCCAGAGTACACTTAGGAACACGAGGCTCAAATACGTCTGAAATATCCTCGACTTTTCGGAAACGTCACAAACAACCAGTGATTAAGAACTGAATTTCGGGACAAAATTCTTCTAACTGGGGGATAATGTGACACCTCGTCCAAAAACCCTAGGTCAAACCTCTTTACTTTGACTTTTAATTAAGCATTAATGTGCATTAACCGATCTGATTACTGTTTAAACTGTTAATTACTATACCTGACTGTTAACTGATGACGTAAACCTAATCCCGCGTTTGTACTTGAAACGTATACCCGTAAAATGCATTGACATTCCATGGATTAATCATAGAATTTTAATAACAAGAAAAATAAATATAAAATGTATTTTTATATATTATCCAAAACTGGTGTCATACATTCATGTCAATGACACAACAGACTGATGAGCGATCGTATGTTCAAAACTATTCGTTTTAAACAACCTGGACGGTCGAGCTTAAAACTGTTACAAACTGACAAACTGAAAACGTTAACCGTGATCCGTTCGAAAAACTAAAAAAAAACTATAACTAATTTCTGAAAAACTGCTATAACCAACTGAAACTATTGTTCTTATGAAATAAAAAAATCACGAACTGAAAATCGTTGTCAAGACTTAAGCCAAGCCTCAACCGTTAACCAATTGGGCCCAATAGGCCCAATAGGCCCAATAAGCCTAAAATAATTAAACTGAGCCCGAAACCTTTAACCCGTTACTCAAACTTAATATTTCGAATGATCGTGACGACCCGTAACCTCAACCGATGCATAACGGGCTGGGGCCTCGAACCGGCGCCCCGTTTGGACCCGTACGACCCATACCCGACAAACCGGCCCGGTCCACTTTTCGTTTAAATGTTTAGGCCCAATATAAACCCCGAACCCAATGGACTATTTTTAAATTATATTGGCCCATCAACTATTCATTTTTATAAAAGTTGAGACCACCTTTAATTTCTATAAAAATTTGTTAGAAACTTGTTTAATTTTTATACCTTGTTTATTTAAAAAACTTATGGATTATTTCACTTCAAATATTTATAAGCTTTATAAATCTTCACAACACTTAAAATTTTTTTATAAAAACATGACAATGTTTTATAAAAATGTCACCTACACATTTAAATTTTATAAAAGTTTTGGTAGGTGATAATGATGGTAAGAAAGGGTGACACTTGGCCAAGTTGGAGACCACACCATCTACCAACCCCATCCCCTTCTTCTTTTCCTTTTCTGCCAAAGAAAACACAACCTTCACCCTCCCTCCCTTTTCTGTTTTTCCGGCCGAACACCCCATCACCACTGCCGCCAAATGCTGTCACTACCACCACCGTGAACCACCCTTCATCCTCCCTTGTTTCTTCTTCACGTCACCCACAAGCAACCACCCAGCCACCTCCCTTCTGCCGAGAGCCCCTAATCAACCAAGACCACCACCACCTTCAACCACGCATCACCATCACCCCTCCTTTTCTCTTCTTTTCCGGCGAAGACCATAGCCCCCCCTCTCTCTCTCTCTTTTCTGTCGCGAACAACAACCACCGCCACCTTTCTTGTGATGCTGCTGCTGTGCGGCTCTACTGCCGCCGCTGGGTGCTGTTTGTGGCAGCCGTGAACACCAACCTTCGTTACCCTTTTCTTCTTATTTATCCTTCTTGACAAAACTACAACCACACTACCACCGTGCGCCTCCACCGTCAAGTTGCTGCTGCTGTGCCACGGTGTTGCTTCCGTTTTCCGTCGCCATTGCCGATGCCAGCTGCAGCGCCACTGCTGTGGACCGCCGCAGACCGCCACGATGCCACCACCTTTCTCCTGTATTTTATATTGGTTTAACTCCTCTCCTTTTGTGAGTCTTTTGAACCGTTTCCGTTTACGTTTTTATTCGTTAATAACGTTCCCAAACGATCCCCCGAGTCTTTACAACTAAACCGTAAAAACCCGAGATTTGCTACGAATCACAAACACCTAAACTATTTTCTTTATTTTCTTAGAGATTGTAAGGTTTAATGATGAGGTGTTTTTATCCATGGAAAAATATATAAACTTAGGTTTATAACTTACTAATAAGTTTGATCATCTTATATTTTTCCTAACACTAATGTGTAGTGTTTTTATCGAAAATAAAAACACATGGTTAAGCTTACTAGTTTAATGATTTAAATTGGTCTTTTGATGATTTTATGATAATTTACATATTGTGCATGATTAATAATTGTTATTATCATGATTTAGTAAATTATAAATTGTTGGAATTGTTAATTGTGGATTTAGTTGTTAATCATCTTATGTATGGATTATTGTATGCTAATAACAATTATCATGGACTAAATATGGTGTTAGTGTCCTATTTGAACTAATATGGACATTAGAAGTGTTATATAAACGTTGGACATAAAATTATAGCTTAGAAACAATTAAATGATTTTGCATGGCTTTTATATTTAAGTTGGTAATTTTATAAAATTACTTGGATAATTTAAAACATAAAATGTCATCAGGAAATTTATTATATAAAATGGTCACATTTTATAAAAATATAATTTCTAAGAATACAAGACTTAAATGCTTGTTTTAGAATTTATGGAAATAAAATGGATAAAAAAATATATATAAATATATTTTAAATCAAAAATGATAAAAGAACATTCTTATGACACTTGACTTGAAAAGTATAAAATCTTGGAATTTATACAAAAAGTGGAAAATATTTTATGTTGGGAATTTTCTATAAAAAGTCTTTTATTAAAAACCCTAACTTTGTTTAATAAATAAAGTTATTTAAAAATGATTTTATAAAAATAAAATCAAAAGACTTATAGAAACTATGAAAAACATATCTTTGATTATTTTTAAAAAAATCTAAATAATCAAAACGTTTTAACCGGATCAAATGTTTATTTTTAAACGTTGAAAATTGAAACGAAATCTTTAAACGATTTAGAAACGTTTTACGATGTAACGAATCGTAAATAATTATTTTAAACAAATAATTATCTTTACGAATTTTAGAAACCCTAATTTGAGTTAAAATCATCTTGGTTTGTAAATATAATTATTTTAATGATAATTATATTTATATTAACTCAAAACCCTAATTTTCATAACATGAGTTTAAATATTAAAATAACCTTTAATATTTACCTACTTATGTTAAACCATTTTAACTTGTAATAATTTAATAAAATTATTTCGACAAGTTATAATAATTATTTCGATAATAATTAGAAACCCTAGTTATATATATTATAACTTAACGCGATTTATTACTCAATCGATCGAGCGAACTTAAAAATAATAATAAGTATTATTATTTAAAACAATATTCAAGACTTGATTGAACTGATCTTCATGATAAGTTATCGCATGTTCATTCCTTGTAATTATTTACATAAATGCCTTAATACGTGAACATTCGTATTTGCTGATTTTGTAAACTGATTAATTAACGGGTTTTCAAAACGCTACAAACGGGATTATACGTCAAGACTTGACCGGTATCATTTGGGTAACGTTCGTTACTCAAATGATTATGTGGACCCTTATGCATGTTTTCTTATGTTTTATTAGGACTTTACTCGCTAGTTGCCACTCGGCAATTCATCATTACCGCTGAATCAAGTGAGTTTCACGACCCATTTTCTTTACAACTGTTTTATACTTATGGGGGAGAAATCATGAACTGATAAAATTCTTTTTATTTAATGTTATGGTTTACCTATTAGCCGTATGACTACATGTTCCATTCTGTATCCCAAACAACTGGTACTTTATCGTTATCAACGTTAGTACAACTGAATCCCACTATTAATTGAATTCGATTAGTTCTGCTCGAAACGATAACTAGTGAATAGATCTATTTGGGTTGACAACCCTGCCCAGATTGGTAGCTCCAATCCTGACTTCGTACATTGTCAAGGGGTACACGTCAGTTATTCTCGCCTGTTCGGTATTCTTGGGATAGAATGCTATGAGTGGGTAACCCGTTAGTATTCGAATTTGAGGTTCATGGTAGGATCTTACAACCACGACAGTAAACCAACGTAACATTTAAGTATGCCGTAAACTGTTATCCCAACATGCCGTAAACTGTTATCCCAACATGCCGTAAACTGTTATTCCAACATACCGTAAACTGTTATTCCAACATACTGTAAACTGTTTTTACAAACTTACCATAGAATCATAAACCTGTGAACCTCACCAACTTTATGTTGACCTTTTTAAACTCATGATTTCTCAGGTATCTAAGCTTATCATGGAAGACGTGCAAATGGGGCTTCACTGTAACTTTCGACCCTGCTTACCGGAGTCGTAGTCCCGACCTATCTTAAATAAACTGCTTTATGATTTCAATATCAAACTAAGACTTTTATTCAAATGTAAGACAATATCATTTCACCATGACTTTCCGCTGCAACATGATTGGTATTATGTTTTAAATGACGTTTGAATTTAATAGAAGTTGTTCTGTACCGATGAATTGTTGAAAGAGTCCCTGAATGAAGCAACCATGGTATATGGGCCTCAACCAGTACATGTAGATGAAAAGACAGCCACTCAAGCAACTAGATCTAATGACCTACTGAGTGTGCCAACTTAGCAACTTATAGTGAAGTAAAGAGAGATGATGAAGAAAAGTTGGTTCCTTATCCAAAGATCGAGACTCCTTATTCCAAAGTCGTGGATGAGGTAAAGCGGGAAAGAGTGGTGATGACTACAAGGCCCAATGGTAAGATCTTCATGACAACAGGGTCTATGTTCATTCCGATTGAAGGAAGCCGGACCCTGGTCACCACTAAGTTCAAAGGCTTGGGTCATGATGGTGGTTTATCATCTGACATTAATAGTATAAGGCCCAAGATCACCATCAAGCCTCCAACTTAGATTCCGATCAAGATTGGAAGGCCCGAAACTACAATCAAGTCTCCAATCTCATCAGTGGGCTCATGCAGTGACAACACTACTCTATCTAAGAAGTCAGAGGGCCCAAAAGTTCAAATGCCCTGTTCTGCTCAGTTTTCCGAACGAATCAGAAAAGATTCAACGGAAGCCCATCAGAGGTCAGAAAGATCTGATAACTGGAGACCTGGAGTCTTTCCGAAGATGCAACGGAATCTCAATGCCTCTCCATCAAAGCCATACAGCTCAAATGGCTACACGTCTGATTTCTACCTGAAGAAGCAGACCTGTTATAACTGTGGAGTTCCCGGTCACATTGCTAGAAACTGCTTGCATCGTCCCTTTGAACCTTATTACCCGCTGAGTCATAAGGTTTCATCACAGGTTTCAATAAAGTCTAAGCCGATGAAAGTGCAACCACCAAAGGCAATGAAGACTGTTAATCCTAAGGTTAAACCTTCTGATGGAAATTGGGGAGCTGCCAAAGAGCACAAAAGCTCTTAAATTAAAAACAGGTTTTTCCAAATTATGACAACTTTCATAAAAAGGTGAACAGATCAAAACCTCAAAAGGTTGAAAAACCTAAAGTTGTCAATCCAAAGGCAACTAAAACAGTTTTGAAAAATGATTTTAAAAAGAAAAAGGTTGAAATACCTAAAGTCACTACTTCAAGGGTGACTAAAACAACTTTCAAATCACCTGAAATTTGGAAACCAAAATCAAAGGCAGCCACACCCCCAATTCCTGATATCACAAAGGGAATGTTTTTAAAAGAAGTTTCATTTATTGATGCTTCAGGAATACCCAGAACCACAATGGCCTGGGTACTTATGGCTAACTGATCTCTCACCTTGTGCAGGAACAGTCAAGGAGGACTTTCATTAACCTTGTTTGTTTGTGATAGTGATTGTTCCAGGCACAGGATAGGAGGCATCTCTCTACTAACATGACATGAAGATTTCAATGGAGGGTATGTCTCCTTGTGAGAGGTAAATCT
>JBCNJP010000003.1:43677839-43706332 GCA_039602395.1 Deinandra increscens subsp. villosa | reverse complement strand
AGATCATAATCAACAACCTCAAGAAGAAGCTGGGCTCCAAGAAAGGGAAATGGGCTGAGGAGCTGCCATTTGTCCTTTGGGCAGACAGAACAACACCTAAAAAAGCTACTGGCCAAACGCCATTCTCATTAGTGTTTGGAGCAGAAGCTGTAATCCCTACAGAGATGGTACTCCCAACGGCCAGAGTCAACTGCCAAGATCCTGAAACCAACAGCCAGAATCTCCTTCAGGATCTCGAAACAGTTGAGGAGCTCAGAGATACGGCCAGAATCCGGATGGCGTCTTACCAGCAATGGATAGCAAAATATTAAAACAAGAATACCAGGCTAAGAAGATTCCAAGTAGGTTACTTGGTCTTAAGGAAGGCTTTTCAGAATACTACCAATCCTGCTGATGGGAAGTTAGCACCCAAGTGGGAAGGCCCTTACCTTATAGATTCTGAAGAAGGAAAGGGAGCATACCGTTTGGTAAATATGGAAGGAGAACCTCTGCCAAGAGCTTGGAATGCCATCCACCTTAAGGCGTATTTTATGTGAGAATCCCATTGAAAGTCTCAGGCAGAATTCCAAGGATCGTCACCGCTTAAATATTCCAAGGTACGTATACTAATCATATTTCAATCTATTCTTATTATTTCTATGACTCATTACTGACTTAAGCATCGGAGTGGTGTTAGCTAAGCTAACACCCACCCTTCACCAAGTGTTGAGTGTTTTGCAGATTCTCAGAATCCTAACTAAAGTAATTTGGGTATATCCCCAGTTAGAGGCTGATCACCTCTCCTCCGTTTAAGGTATCCTGCATACCTTCTAAGGTTTAAGAGTATTTCACCTCTTCTACGTTTGGGTAATCGCCAGTAGCGCACGACCCTCGCCAGGAGCGCACGTTGTCCACCAGTATGCTCAAGGTGGCCGGACCAGTCCACTCCAGGGGTGGCTGACAATCTTGTCACTGGAGGCTGCTGGGAGGATTCTCAAGGGTTTTAACACTCACATGTTAACTAAGGCTTAAAAGGTCTTCACCTTTTCTAAGAATCGCCAGGAGCGCTCGTTATTCGCCATTGGGCGGATCCTAAAGTAATAGCAGACGTGCTATCCTCATGAATTATCTAAGGTTTATAACACCAACGTGTTATCTAAGGTTTTGGCATTTTCATGTCACTTACGTACGGGCTTGTCCCCAGAAATGCACGGGCATGTCCCCAGAAATGCATGGGCTTGTCCCCAGAATTGCACGGGCTTGTCCCCAGTTTAACTCAATTTCGAAACTACTATGCTTTTACCACAGGTATCCTCAAGGATGCTGAAATAGGATTCCAGAATCCATATAAATGCGCCCAAGGTAAAACCTACGTAAGGGACTATTCAGGTAATGTACTTTCAAATTATTACATTATATCATGCTGACTTGTGTCATGGTTTGTCAACTTACATACTTAACTTAAAGCATTTTTACTACCTTAATATTCATGAGGAACCTCATGGGATTCTCACTTAAATATTTCAAAATTTTTCATGAACAAAATAAAAAACAAAGGGCAAACACACCATGATAAAGAAAGTCGGATACTAGTATTAACCATGCAGGAAATTCAAAAGGGGTAACTCCAGTTTCTTAGCACCCCCAAGCTCCTCCAGAGTTCCTTTCTAGGTAGCTGCATTCAAGACTTAACAGTGAAGCCTTCAGCATCTGCTTCATTGGCCTTGATCGCGGAAGAAAATCGAAAATAAAAGGGAGGGAGCTGACCTGGAGAAAAAGAGAAATCGAGAAGGTTTCGACGGTAATCCAGGGTTATTTATGGAGAAGTCTAATGAGAAGTTGCATCACTATCAAATCAGGAGCTAACGAGTCACCTCCGTAATTATTTCAAGAGTTTGAATTTTCACAGCCGTCTTCATGGTCGACAACTGTCAAAATTCAGGGGCAATTGTTTGGGCTGATATTTCGGGATCCTCGGCGGAAGCTCAAGTGGTCCAGTATCCTCAGACGGGTTGAGAATCCTGATAGGTTCGGGCATCCTGAATTAGAGTTATCGACTAACCGCTATGTTGTTCCTCGTATTTATTTGCTTGCAGGTAAAGAAAACGTGTAAAACAAGCCTAAAGACTCGGACAAAGACTAAAGAACGTGGACTAAGTGGTCCACAATGTTCATATTGACTCTGGGGAGAATCCCTAAAATATAGGACAGTTGGTTGTTTTATTTCAGGATCCTTGCCGGAAGCTCAAGTGGTTCAGTATCCTGACAGGTTCGGTATCCTGAAATGGAGTTATTAACTAACCGTTTCAATTGTCCACGTGTCCTAATTAATTGCAGGCTTAAAGGGACGTGTAAATGAAGGCTAAAGACCAGGTCAAGCATTAAAGAACGTGCCATAACTGACTCCTAACGTTCACAAGGACTTGGTGGAAGAATCCCTTATTTTTAGCACTTCTTGTTATTACTTTGTAACTATATAAACCGGCTTTGTGATCGATGATAGGGACGAGATACCACTCACACTCACAAAATACTCTCTGTAACACTTAGATTTCGATCACAATAGCTCAACACTTGTAATTCTTCGTTTCGTTATCAATAAAATTGACTAGGAGGCGGCTATTCGGCCGGCTCCCGAGGTTTTTATCCAGGATTCCAAGAGGCAACTCGAAGAATTCTGGAGTTTTCCTCGCTAAATATTCGTGTCAACATCCTAACTTGGATTACTTGCTCATTTCATCATTAAGCACTCTACCTCACAATCTAAGTTTGGAATACGAAATTCCTTTGTGAATTTTTGACCAAAACAATAATCTTCCAACTTAAGTAATTTGGGAACTTTCTGACTTGTTCCAATTTCATTATCATAGTTAATCATTGTTTGCATCGTTGCCTGAACTGAATTTTGAATAGCCGTGAACGCTTGAAAATCGGACATTTTCGAAAACTGGTTACTGTTCACTCCGAACCTCGTCCGAACTTCCTCCGAGTTGCCTCCGAACTTAGTCCGAACTTAACAACGCCGAACTCTCTCCGAACCTGACCTTCGGACGAACAAGAATCAAACAACTCCGAACTATCACCGAACTTAGTCCGAACACTGACCGATCCCTCACCGAACTCTCACCGAATCAATATAGAGACCAAACTCCGTCCAAACCTCAAGTTCGGAGCGGTTATGCCGAACTTGTCCGAACCTCAAACAGGACAGAATTCACTCGACGCCATTTTCTCGATTTTCAACGTTTTTTACAAGAATTTTCAACAGGAATTCAAGCAAACATGATAGAAACAACTCAGGAATGAATTTTGAATGAAAAGAACACTCGAAACAATCAAACGAACTAAAAAATGATTGACATTTTCGCAAAAACGTGAATTTGAACTCAAATCCGAGAAACACTGATATCCGACTAGTAGAGCAAACCTAATGCTCTGATACCACTTGAAAGTGTGTGAGCGTGTGGATCTTCCACTTAGTCATAATGAGATCAATGTAATACGAGATGAAACACAAAGAGTAAATACAAATGAGCTTTGTATTAACCACAGAGTACACAGAGAATATATGACGCGGAAGCTTAGACTATTAATCTCTACTGAATACAACACATGAAACACCTATTTATAGAGCTGAAATACGACCGGCCGAACCTCAGGTTCGGCCACACGTTCGGCCATGTCCGAACTCCAGGTTCGGCCTGAGTTCGGACCTCAGCATCCTTGTGTGAATCTGTCTTGTATTCGATACTTCACATGACGATCAAGGACCATGTATCAACAAAATCTATGAAGAATAGCCCAAAAAACCAAGAATCAAAGCTCAAAATCTTCAAAAAACCCCAAAAACGGGAAAACCCCAAAAGTTACGAAAAATAGCTCCTAATCTTCAATTTTTTCACTGATTTGAAGAAGTAGAAGATAAAGAATCATCAAGATGAAGTCAATGAACCCAGATCTAACATCCAAAACATCAAATCTGTCCAGAATCATCCAAGATGAAGAAAAATGAAGAAAAATCTCCAAAGTGGGTTTTCATCATCTTCACCCATTTCAAGCTCAAAATCCAGATTCGAGTGACCAGATTCATCGTGAGATGAAATCTGATCGGTACCTTGCTCTGATACCATTTGTCAAGGCCGATTTTCACTAGAAGAATCATGACTTTGAGCTCAAACGAAGATCGGATTCTAAAACCCCGAAGAGACGATGAAGATGGAGATGAATCTAGGAAATCATACAAGAAAGATGATGAACTAAGTCGAGTGATTTCATTGAACCGAATGATTAGTTACAAGAAATCATGACAAACACTCTCTCTCTAGAAATCCATGACTCACTCTACAAGAAATCATCATCTCAACACTTATAGACTTTTTTTTTACTTGTAATGGGCACCCTCACTATACATAGTAAGGGTGACTAACTACAGAAAATAAAAATTACAAGAAAAGCAAATAACATAAATATTAATTAAATCAAAGTTGATTTAATTAATCTGAAGCTTGACTCGCTCGAACCAATCTTCCATTGACTTTTACGTTGACCGTTGACCCGAACGGTTGACTTTTCCATAAAACGGTCTTCGGTCCAAACTCGCAAGCCTCGAGCATCACAACCCAGTCTCTAAATCAATTCACATGGATTCTTCAGTCGAATGCTTTGGTAAACAGATTTGATGGCGTCAGTCACATAAATTTTAGTTCCAACATATTTTTATAGATACCAGAAGTTATTATGACGGTCAACATTCTCAATATGTCACTCAAAATTCTCATTTTTACGGTGAGCATTCGTGATGGGGCCTGTTGGTACCAGATTTCAGGATATATCGAGTAGCTCGCAAACACTTCACTGTAAGGATCCTGAAATTTATTTTTGGGCTAACAATTATCTCCTCTTTGTTTAGTTTTTGCAGATTGCCTCCGATATAATTCACGTGTCCTAAAGACCCGGTCAACTAACAAGAAACGTGGACTAAATGGACCATTAACGGCTAGTGGGAAGACGTGGAGTTAGTTGCTAGTTTTTAGGGGATTAGTTGCAATGTAATATTTATATATTGAGCCCTAGGTTTACACACAACACACGAGACTTGCTCTCAAAACTCTCTGTAACACTTAGAATTCGAGCTCACTTCATCTGTACTTGAACATTTTCTAATTATATAAAAGTTTCAGGCAGCAGGCACTTTAAGCCGGCTCCCGAGGCTTTTGCTAGGATCCTTGAGGATACTCAGGGATTCCTGGATTTTTCCCTCCTTACATCATCGTGTCAACATCCAAACTTACATTTTCCGTACTAAATTCATCAAACACGCTACCTCACTTACAAAGTTTGATTAACTAATTGCTTAGGCAGTTTTTGACCAAAACAATTTGGCGCCCACCGTGGGGCAAGTGGTGTTTTAATTCGGTTGAGAGCCTTGATCTCCTTCTTGCCACTAATTTCTGAAAATGTCGACTCAACCAAAGATTACTTCAAAATCTATTCCATCCACCAAACCGACTGTTAGCACCGGTCTCCCTCCAATGTCAAAGAAAACTAACATCGGTGCTAAAAGAATGGAGTACCCCACTTTTACTAGGTCTCAAGGTATGTCTACTGACCCTACTATTTCTAATAATGATATGTATGTTTTGATCAGGCAGATGAAGACTCATGTGGATGAGCAAGCCAAAACCAACAAGAAAATGATGAAGGAGATCATAGAATTGAAGAAATCAAAGAAACCAGTAGAGGAAACCAGACCTTTGATGCCGAAATCAATCGGTTTTGACTCTCCAGAAATATCGGAGCAGCCAAAACAGAATGCAAATCCCTCTACTGCTCGAAAATCGGGTGTTACAACGGCTAAAACTGTAGGATTCTCGGGCTCTCAGCATCAGAAGACTTCCAGGGTGATAGATCTGGAATACTCCGGATTCTACTCCGAGCAGCCAGCCCCCAGAATCTTAATACAGAGGATATGGAAGTCAGCAGCCTCCGAGGTGCTCGAGCCAGCAACCAGCCGGATTTTCAAGTCAGCAGGTGCAGAGAGTCTCAGCACAACAACCTATATCTCAACCTCAGCGGTTTACAACGTCAAACTTTCAAGAGCCTTGGAGCCAGCAGTCAGGGGCACCTACTACTCAAGTGCTACGAGGATCTTCAACTCAACCATTCCCGGAATACCCGAGCCGCTCCCGAGCTGCTCAGGATCCCCAAGGATCCTTATTTTCTAACCCTTATGTCTCTGCAGGCATATTCCCAGGTTCATCTCAGGAGATGCATGAGGGAGATTTCATCCCCATTCAAGTGGAGACCACGACTGGTCCAACTATCCTTAGAGATACTGGATATGGACCCCAGATCCATCCTCAGAATCAGGCTGGTAACAACTTTGATAATTTTTATGCTAACCCTAACCAAGGAGCTCTGCAGGATGCAGGTATCAACCCAACTATAGCCAGGGAGCTTCAGAGGTTAAAGGACATGATCTCAAGTGTTCCCGGTGTTATCAAGCCAATCCCTGAAGTGCCAGCAGACAGTCACAGAGTTTCTAGGTTTGCATGGCCCATTTGTGACGTGGAGATTCCAAAAAAGATTCCAAACTCCCAACATGAAACTCTACGATGGGACTACAGATCCTGAGGAACATGTGGCACAATACAGGGAGCGGATTGAAATTAACCCCATCCCAGTAAACATCAAAGAAGCTTGCCTTTGCAAGGGTTTCAGCTCAACACTAATAGGACTAGCCTTAAAATGGCTGCTCAGTATCCCTCCTAATACCATTACTTCTTTTCCGCACCTAGTTAACCTGTTTAATAACCAGTTTTCTTGCAGCAGAAGCTTTAAGAAGCTCACAGGCGACTTATACAGAATAATTCGGAAATCTGATGAAGCCCTTAGGGACTATGTGGCCAGATTTGGTCAAGAAGCTCTGGATATCCCCAACTTGGATATGGCAGCTGCTGTAGAAGCTTTTAAAATGGGACTTAGAGGAGATTTCCCGCTTTTATGATGACTTAGTTATGACTCCTTGCAGGAACCTTGATGAAGTCAGAACAAGGGCATTGAGATACATCAGGTTGGAAGATGATAAGAAAGTCCAGAAAATAAGTGATGTGTCAAAACCTGCATCCTCAGGCAGAAAGACAGATTCTCTTGGAAAGCAACAACGACCCAAACCCTATTACAGGAATGATAATCCTAGAGTCAATGCAGTTGAGAAGAAGAAGATTTCCCCAAGGTATCTGATTATGGTTTTTCAGTTGATATAAGTGGTTTGTTATGTGCCTTGCAGGATCTAGGTGATAAAGCCAGGTGGCCAAGGAAGTCCGAGAAGCAGGGATCCTGGAAAGATAAGTCTAAGTGGTGTGCATACCATGAAGACTTTGGTCACTTAACAGACGATTGCATAGCTCTTCGAAAAGAAATCAGTTACCTGCTCCGCAAGGGGCATCTCAAAGAATTGTTCGGCAGAAAGAAAAGCAAAACTCAGGATGCTGCCGAGCTGCCTAAAAGAGCACAATCACCACCAGCAAATGCCAAGGTGATCAACTTCATCTCGGGAGGATCTGATATATATGGAGCTTCTTTCTCCTCAGCTAAAAGACACGCTAGAGAAGCCAAAATGGATCAAGGCAGCCGACCAAAAAAGAACGCGATGTGACTGAAGACAAAGTCATTTCCTTTGACGAAACTGATAAGCTGGATATCCAGGATCCTCATCATGACAGTCTGGTAATTACATTATGTATTGCTAACCATTATGTTCGCAGGATCCTAATAGACAATGGCAGCTCGGTCAATATCATTCGGTTAGATGTGCTTAATAAGATGAGCATTCCGGAAGAAGAGATTATCCCAAGATCCTCGGTATTAGTTGGCTTCAGTGGAGAAACCAAGCATACAGTTGGAGACATCAGGTTTCCTGTGTACATTGAAAGGGTCAACTCCATGCATAAATTCTGCGTAGTTGATTCCCTTCCTTTTTGTAACGTTATCTTGGGGAGGCCATGGATCCATGATATGAAAGCAGTTCCGTTGACTTATCATCAGTGTGTAAAACTTCCCACACCTTGGGGGTTGTAAAAATTTTAAGTGATCAACAAGAAGCCAAAGATTGCTACACCTCGGCTATGAAGAATATCGTTAAGCCCAGGCCAACATAGAAATTAAAGGGGCCAGCACGAAGGATTCGGATGACAAAGGAATTAGAGATCAAAGAAGTTCAGCTAAATCCTGAGATTCCTAAAATCAAAGTGCCGGTAGGAACTAATATTCCTGAGGATACCAAAGAGCAGCTCGTGAGCCTCCTGAAGTCCAGAATTACAACATTCGCATGGAAACACGAAGACATGACAGGTATATCTAAAGATATGATTACTCATAAACTTGGTATAGATGAATCTTTCAGGCCCATACATCAAAAAAGAAGAAAGTTCGCTCCCGATAGAAACATCATAATCCAAGAAGAAGTTGATAGGCTACTCAAATCAAAGATGATCAGAGAAGTTAAATATCCTCGATGGCGTATGTGTGGATTATACAAACCTGAATAAGGCCTGTCCCAAGGATCCGTTCCCCTTACCACACATTGATTCGATGGTGGATGCAACTGCTAGGCATGAGATGTTAACTTTTATGGATGCATCTTCAGGCTTCCAACAGATTCATATGGAGCCATCAGACCAAGAAGACACAGCCTTCATGACACCCACTGGTATTTATTGTTATATTGCTATGCCCTTTGGTTTACAAAATGCAGGTGCCACATACCAAAGGCTTGTCAATATGATGTTCAAAGACCAGCTGGGGGATAACATGGAGGTATACATAGATGATATGGTGGTGAAATCCAAAAAAGCTAAGGATCATCCTAGGGATCTCGAAGCTGCTTTCGATATCCTCGACCAATTCAACATGAAGTTAAATCTCTCCAAGTGCCATTTTGGTGTAAAAGTCGGCAAGTTCTTAGGCTATATGGTTCCTGAAAGAGGAATTGAAGCCAACCATAAGCAAATCCAAGCGATCATGAACTTGAAGTCTCCAACAAATGTCAAAGAGGTTCAAAGACTGACTGGAAGAGTAGCAACACTTAACAGATTTATATCAAGATCTTCTGAAAAAAGCAAAGAATTCTATGATATGTTTAAGAAGAACAAAAAGTTTGAATGGGGTGAGAAACATGAAGCTGCTCCGAACTCCTTGAAAGAATACTTGTCATTTGCTCCACTACTAATGCAGCCAGTCAAAGGGGAGCCGCTTTCCTTATAGTTAGCAGTCTCGGGCAGCTCAACAAGTGCTGTACTCGTTAAAAACCATGAAGGACAACAGCATCCGGTATACTATGTAAGCAAAATATTCTTAGATGCTGAAACCAGGTATTCTTACTTAGAAAAATTAATCTTAGCCCTTGTTATGGCATCTCAAAAGTTAAGGCATAATTTTGAAACTCATGTTATTTATGTGAAAACTAATTATCCTATTAAGTATGTCTTGAGAAAGCCAGAAATGTCAGGAAGAATGGCGAAATGGGCAGTTAAACTAAGTGCCTATGACATCATATATGAACCAAGAATAGCAATAAAGTCTCAAGCTATTGCGGACTTTGTGGCTGATTTCAGCAGTGATATACTACCAGAAGTTGAACTGGAAGTCAAGCAGCTTCAGGAAGCTTCAGGCAGTTGGACATTATACACAGACGGAGCTTCTAACTTCAGAGGAACAGGATTGGGTGCACTACTAAAATCGCCACAGGGGGACATTATACCTCTATCTATACATTGCGAATTCAAGGCTACTAATAATGAAGCCGAGTATGAGGCTTTAATTGCAGGATTACAACTTGCTAAAGATATGGGTATCCAACACATTCAACTTTTTATTGATTCCTTATTATTAACTAATCAATTTAATGGATCCTATGCAGTGAAAGGCGAAAGACTAACCAAATATCTAGACCTTGTCAAAAAATTAGCATTATCTTTTGAAAATTGCAACATATCACAGGTGCCTAGAGAAGAAAATGCAGAAGCTGATGCTTTGGCAAACTTAGCATCATCTTTAAGGATCCCAGAAGGTGTCAATATCCCCATAACTCATATCCTAACTCTGGCAATTGAAGAACAGGAAGTTAATGATGTTATAGCAGATCAAGATTAAGAAATGATGGATCGTCAGGATCCTGGACATATCCTATCAAGAAGTTTATCCAAGAAGGAGAAATCCCCAAGAACGAGAATCCCAGGATTTTCCGAACAAAGGTAATCCCATATTCAATAATAAATGGTATCTTATACAAGAAATCCCTTGCAGGTCCGTACATGAGATGCCTGGAGCAGCCTGAAGCACTTGCAGTACTCCAGGATATTCATGAGGGAGATTGTGACAATCATGCTGGGGGCAGATCACTGTTTTCTAAAGTATTAAGAACATGATACTACTGGCCCACTATGAAGAAAGATGCAATGGCTTATGTTAAAAACTGTGATGCATGTCAACGGCATAGCAACATCCTTCATCAGCCTGCTGAGCCGCTCCACTCGATATCATCCCCATGGTCGTTTATGAAGTGGGGGATGGACATAGTTGGTAAGCTTCTTACAGCACCAGGAGGAAAGGTCTTTATACTGGCATTGACGGATTATTTCTCTAAATGGATTGAAGCTGAAGCATTTTCTCAAGTTAGAGAAAAGGAGGTGATCTCCTTCATTAAAAGGAATATCCTAACAAGATTTGGAATCCCATCAGAACTAGTATGCGACAATGGGTCTCAGTTTATTGGCAGAAGAACAACTGGTTTTTGTGAGGCATGGGGGATCAAGATGGTGACTTCAACTCCTGTACATCCGCAAGCTAATTGTCAAGCAGAATCAAGAAATAAGATCATCATCAGCAACCTTAAGAAGAAGCTAGGAGCTAAAAACGGAAAATGGGCTGAAGAGCTCCCATTTGTATTGTGGGTTGATAGAACAACTTCTAAAAGTGCGACTGAAATGGTGATGCCAACTGCTAGAACAAGTTGCCAACATCCTGAGACTAATAATCAGAAGCTCCTTAAAGATCTTGAAACGGTTGACGAAATCAGAGATCTTGCTAAGTTCAGAATGGCGGCATACCAACAAAGGATGGCTAAGTCTTACAATAAGAATCTCAGGATCAGAAGGTTTCAAGTTGGAGACTTGGTACTAAGAAAAGCTTTTCAAAATACTACCAATCCAGTTAATGGGAAACTTGCACCTAAGTGGGAAGGTCCTTACTTACTTGATTCAGAAGCTGGAAAGGGGGCATATAGATTGGCTACTATGGAAGGTGAGCTGCTCCCAAGACCATGGAACGCAATTCATATAAAATCATATTTAATGTAAGTGCTCTCTGGATCCTCTAAGCATCTCAAGGAATCCTTGTGTAAGCTTCAAAAACTTCAGGTATGACTCTGATTTTTATTTCATATCTTTTACTTTATGAAGTGGTTACTGACTTAGGCATCGGAGGGGTGTTAGCCAAGCTAACACCCACCCCTCACCATGCCTTAATTGTTTTGCAGAAGTTCCGAGCATCCCATCATAAGGTAGAGGCTGATCACCTCTTCTAAGTCTAAAGCATTCTGAATGCAGTATAAGGTTTAGGAGGTTTTCACCTTCTCGTTTACTAATGGGAATCGCCCGGAGCGCATGACCCTCGCCAGGAGCGCACGATGGTGTCCTATGGTTCAAGGTGGTGCGACCAGTCCATCTATGAGTGGCTGATAATTTCATCATTGTTGGCCATAGAGTGCATCTCAAAAACAGGTGGCAGACGTGTCATCCCAAAAAGGTCCAAAGGGTTTTGACATTTTCATGTCAACAAAGGTTTAGGCACCTTCGTGTCTCTCAAGTTTTATGGGCTTGACCCTAGTTGGCTTAGTCCCAAGTAAATTTGAGCTTGACCTTAGTTTAACAAAGGCTTTTAATATTTCCACATTAACTAAGGTTTAGGCACTTTCGTGTCTCTCAAGTTTTAAGGGCTTGACCCCATTTGGCTTAGACCCAAGATTTATAAGGCATTTTGTGTCTCAAAGGATTAAGATGGGCTTAACCCCTGTTTGACTCATTCCTAAGTACTAAAGATTTATTCTCAGTTTTATCAGGATTTCACCAAGTCTATCTTAAGGATTCCTAAGGATCCTCAAGGATATTGACCATCTCAGCAGTTGGAATATTCTTGAACATGTGACATTGGTAATGCAGGTATTATACATTTTTATTCCTAATTGAGTATTGGCTAGCATCCTGGTTTGTTAATTTTGACAGGTTTTCTAAACTTTTCAGTTTTTAAACTAAGTAATACTATTGAGCATCCTATAGGATCCTTATTAAACTGTTTTCCATAATTTGCAACATAATCAAAATGCGAACAACACACCATGATGATCAAAATACTACTAGATTATATATGCAGGAAATTAAAAGAAGTTGACCCCGAGCTTCGTCTTGGAACCCAAGATCCCTCCACCTGAGGCCAACCATATTGTCTAAGAAGCTTGGACTTCGCCTTGAAACTCAAGGTCCCCCCATCCAAGCTTCTAAAAGTTAAATTACCATTGTATCTGTTTCACCACAACCATTGTTTAAAAAACATTAACCACTAAACAAAACAACCAAAAATGTGGGCTTCGACCTAGTCAAGATTGCCTTCATCGCCCACTTTCTCCTCACCAGCTGCCACCTCCTTGCCCTTACCCTTGTCTTTCTCACCACCAGCTTCCTTGTCCACCACCATGACCTCAGGCCCAGTCTCCATAGCAACCTTCCCAGCAGCTCGTCCCTCTCAGCCATCAGCCTTTTAAGGCTCACCTCCCAATCCTTGACCGGCCAGCTCTCTGGAGTGAAGCCTTCAGCATGTGCACTAGTAGCCAACTCGATCATGCATTCAAGCATGCTGATGGAAGCTGAGGAATTAGCGTTTTGATCGGCCAGCTTCAGGGCTTCAGCAGCAACAGCCTCTTTCTCCTTGAGCTGCTTCTCATGGTAGAAGTTCTTGTTGGTGGCTATTTTACCCATATGCTTGATGCGGAGTAAGGCTTCGTCAAGTTTAAGCTCAGAGGACTCGAGTTTCTACTCAGCTGCTTCAAGTTTGCCCTCGAGCTCTATGACCTCGTGGCTCAGCTTATCAATACCCTGCATCAAGTCAAAGTGGATCAGAATCAACAAGGGGAGTATTTTATCTTTAATTCTATTATACTTCTCTATTATCTATATACACTTACAATGTTCACCACAGCTTGCAAAGAGAGCAGCTTGTTGGCTGTTGTAACAGGAGGAAGGCCGTCGAAACTGTCCACTTTGTTAACTTTGGACCGAGACTGATAGAGAAATTGACATAAAACAAGTTTAACTAGACAAAACCATGAATCAACAAAAAAAACGAATTAAATGTACTTAATTAAATACAAGCTAGGGATCAAACCGTCTCAAGAACTGAGGAACCCTTTTCAACATCTGATACTTGAACACATCCAAGTGATTGCCGGTATTTTGATCCTCTTTAAACCCATGTTCCTTTTTTTAGGTTGTTTGTCACTTAATTATCTTTTAGGTACATTAATTACGAACATAAGCCAGTCACACACAAATCCTAGGTAAATAAAACGTGGAGTCTATCAAGCTTGTTCATTCCCTACCACATATTTTCACATTCCCATATCCATAGTTTTGAATCTTTTCTCGAGACTTGGTTGAGAAGAGAAAGTACAAATCATAAAAGGGTTAGGGATAATATACAGAGACTTTTATTATTTTCAACTCAGAGGCATTTTTCAGTCGGGCTAACCTTTCATTAAACACATAAGTCTAGTCGCAAAGTATGGGCTAACGTGTTTTGGATACTAGAGGGTCTCTTTTATTGTGCACATTGGCATCTTTTGTGGTGTAATTATATACATTGATCTTCAAGCACGTTAATGCAGACTAACCAGGCCTTTGCTCACGTAAAACAGAGGAAAGTCTGATTAACACGTCAGCCATTCTGCACTAGGTCATTGCTCACGCAAAGCAGAGGCAAGACTTGACTAACGACTTTGACATCCCCAGATCTTTGCTCACACAAAACAGAGGGGACGCCGACTTTTTTATATTTTTTGATTCAACACTCTGGAGTCCGGCGTGTGTATCAGGAACAATTTCGTAGTCAAATAGAACATGCACTTAACCTAAGTATGTGTTTCCCATCAAACGCCGTACTTTATATTCAAGTGCTGTGAGCCATACCTTTGTTTTTGGAACTGAGCCTACCGAGCATATCACCTTGGATCATGTCTTTCACTTCAGCCTTACACGTGTCAGTCACCTGAGGACAGAATTATTTCATTTCCCAATAAAATTTCAAAAGGCACCAAAACTTCGAGAGGGAGTTTATTCTTCTCCTGCTTTTAAAATTTTATGACACAAACACGTTTTTTATTGTATATTTTTATTTTTTTTATTTTATTTTTTTTATTCCTTTTTTTAAATGGCCAGTCTAGTCCTCAAAGGATATCATTTTCAGCCCTTTAAAACACATCTCAAATTTCCCACGACCTAGAGGTTTAGTAAACATATCAAAGACATTTTCATCAGAAGATACCTGCTCAAGATGGATTAGCTTCCTATCAAAGCAATCACGAATAAAGTGTACCTTTATGTCGATATGTTTAGTCTTAGAGTGTTGTACCAGATTCTTCACAATTTGAATAGCAGCAGAGTTGTTACAATAGATCAGTGTGTGCACAAAATTCAGGTCGTAGTCTGCCAGCTGATGCTGAATCCATAAGACTGGAGAGCAGCATGCAGATGTTGCCACAAATTCAACTTCAGCTGTGGATTGTGAGATGGTGTGTTGTTTCTTGCATTGCCAGGAGATCAGCCTATCTCCCAGATATTGACAGCCAGCAGATGTAGACCTCCTTTCAAGTTCACAACCTCCATAATCGGGGTCCAAAAAGGAAAACAAATTAAACTCATAATCTTTTGGATACCAAAGACCAAGCCGAGGCTTGCCTTTCAGATATCGAAAGATTCATTTGACAACAAGAAAGTAAGACATTTTAGGTTGAGATTGATAACGAGCACATGTAAGAACAGCAAACATGATGTCGGGTCGACTCGCGGTCAAGTACATCAATGATCCAATCATTGATCGATACATGTGCTCACTTATAGGTTCACCATCAGGATCTGGAGCTAATAGAGGACGCGAGATCATAGGAATGGCCATCGGCTTGCAATCTGACATTTTGAACTTTTCCAGGATTTCATTAACATATTTCGCTTGATGAATAAGAATGCCTTCTGTATCCTGCTTGACTTGAATGGCAAGAAAAAATTGCATCTCACCCATAGCGCTCATTTCAAACTTTTGCTTCATGACATCTTCAAATTCTTTACATAAATCTTCATTTGTAGATCCAAAAATGATATCATCTACATACACTTAAACCATGATGATATCCTCATCGATAACTTTTCGAAACAATGTCTGATCCACCACCCTGCGCGTATACCCATGCTGCACAAGATAATCTATCAAGGTGATGTACCACGACTGAGGGGCCTGATGTAGGCCATAAAGGGCTTTGTCCAGCCAATAGACAAGACCTGGGTATTCTTCATCAATGAATCCAGAAGGTTGAGACATGTAAACTTCCTCATCATCTCAGCATACAAAAATGTTGTCTTCACATCTAATTGGTATACATTGAAGTTCATGTATGTTGCATAGGCCAGAAAAATTCGAATTGCTTCCAATCGAGCAACAGTGGCATACACCTCATCATAATCAATTCCTTCAATCTCTTTGTATCCTTGCACAATTAATCAAGCCTTGTTCCGAACAATAACTCCACTATCATCCTTCTTGTTCTTGTAAAGCCATCGTGTTGAGATGACCCTATGATCCTCTGGTTTTTCAACTAACTCCCATACCTTCAATCTGGTGAACTATGTCAGTTCCTCATGCATTGCCTTAACCCAACTAGGGTCCTTTAGTGCCATATCAACATTTGCGGGTTCAATTTGAGACATATAACAAGAAAACATGCATTGATTGATATCCTCAGACTTGCTTCGAGTTTGAACTCCAGCATCAAGTGGTCGAATAATGTTTTTGGTAGGATGAATTTTATGCACTCTAGATTCTGGAAACGAGGGAACAGATGTTTCAGAGTCCAGATTAGTAATATTGTCAGAAGGGGATGGTACATCATGCGCTTCCTCCACAGCTTCCACCTTAGATGGAGATGGACCACTATTATCATTGAATTCTATCACAGGAACATGCTCGGAAGTTGAAACAGACTGAGGATCTGGAATTTGCATAAAGGGAGTCTTTGCAATTACTTGATTTCTTGAGGTTGTAGCAACTTCATCATCAAAAAATTCTTCTGCAATCATAGGATTTTAATCGAAGAGGTATAAAAAAATTATTATAATCAAATACCTGGGCAGGACCAACTCCAGCGTCAGTAGGATTGTCGTCAAGCCATTCCATATTTGTGGATTCTACAACCTTCTTAGATGTCTTATTAAAGACTCGATAAGATGAGCTGGCTGAATAACCTACAAAATAACACTCATTAGCTTTAGCAGAAAATTTGGGAATATCATCATGAATTAACACAGTGCATGGACACCCAAAAGCTCGAAGATGTCCAATTTTTGGTTTTTCTTTGTACAATATCTCATAGGGGGTCTTTTGCAACCGCTTATTGATTAGCACCCTATTTTGTACATAGCAACACCTTCTTAGATGTCTTATTAAAGACTCGATAAGATGAGCTGGCTGAACAACCTACAAAATAACACTCATCAGCTTTAGCAAAAAAATTGGGAATATCATCATGAATTAACACAGTGCATGGACACCCAAAAACTCGAAGATGTCCAATTTTTGGTTTTTCTTTGTACAAGATCTCATAGCAAGCTGTATTTATGGCCTCAGCCCAGAATATCGTAGGCAACTTTGAGTAGCGTAAAATCGTACGCGTAGCTTCAATTAAAGTCCTCTTGCGATGCTCAGCAACTCCATTTTGTTGCGGAGTGTATGGTGCACTAAACTGATGTTCAATTCCTCTAGTAGCGCAAAATGCATCAATTGCACTATTTCTAAATTATGTTCCATTATCACTTCTGATGGATTTCACCTTCAAGTTGATCTTGTTTTCAATCGCATTGATGAATGCCTTCAACACCTCTGCAGTTTCACTTTTCTTATGCAAAAAGAACACCCACGTAAAATGTGAGTAATCATCAGTAATAACAAGACAAAGGTACAACGATTTAAACTAAACATACACACTGGACCAAAAAGGTCCATATGAAGAAGTTGGAGCACAGATGAGATGGAATTGAAAAGTTTTGGTTTATGTGGTCTTTTGTGCTACTTCCCTTTTGCACAAGCCACACATTTTTCTCTCATTATGAAGTCTTTGATTGGCAGATCTCTAACATATTCACCTTTAGCAAGACGATAGAGATGCTTCACATTGGTATGGCCAAGGCGTTGATGCCAAAGCTGAGCATGATTCTCAGCGGTTCTGGAAAGCAGGCATGCCACTTCGGTAGTAGGTGGCTTGTTCATGTTTAGCACATAGGAATTGCCATATCTAGGAGTGCGCATTAGCACCCAATCATCCGGAATGGAGAATCCAGGCTTCAAAGTTAAACAGTCTTTATTGTTGAACAGCACCGGATAATCCCTATCACAAATTTGTGATACACTCAATAAACTGTGATTTAGTTGCTCCACATAGTTAACATCATTGAAACCGAGACAACCGTTTCTCACGGTACCCTTTTTGCTGATGTGACCTCCAACCCCCCTGCAAAGAAAACATATCTTCCATCGAATTCTTCAACGTATGTAGCACAGACATATCCCCTGTCATATGCCTGGAACAACCACTGTCAACGTACCAAAGGTTGTTAACAGTCCTCCTTGGTTGTTCCTGCGTAAAAATAATTAATTAGAGATTGGTACCCAGGCCATAACAGGCCTGGGTTTCTTCATGTATGTGCTACATGAAGTATTGTTTGGTTTTTCTTGGTCATGCTTGGGTCTGTAGACTTTATATATAGTCCTGGTGGGAGTCATTGGTTCAGATCTATTCTTATGAACAAGAGGTGTATTTGACTTATATGTTGCAACAAAAATATTATTGTTTTTATTAAAACATTTTTTGTAAACACCTTGTTGCTTATAATTAGGATTTACCACCTTTGTAACATTCCAACGATCATGTTGACCCAATGTACCCCCTTTTGACACACCTTTTTCAAATTTGAACATTTTCAGGTTGGGTGACTTTTGTTGAGGTGGTCTCATCATAGCAGCTGGTTTAGGACACATTTTAACAACATGATTAAATGCATGTAGGTTTAAGCCTTTAGACTGTTGTTGTTTCTTAGGATAGTAAGGCTGATATGGTCTATTCAAACAATTTCAAGCTACATGATCAGGTTTGCCACGGTTGTGACATGATTGCTTCTTTGGATAAGCGGGAGGCTGGGAATGTTGTCGCCCAGTGGATTGCCATTTTGGTTTAGCAGCATGTTTGTGAATCCAATATGTTTTGCCTTTAAGACAAGTGGACAAAACATACTCCCGCTTTATTGGTACATGTTGATCATAAGAATTGGTGACTTCAGGATAGGGAATGAAGTCTTGGGGTTTAGACTCCCTTTCCCTTTTATCATTCACAACAACATCAGAATTACCAAACACAGACATTCCAGGGATTGGGGAACCAGCAATCCCTGGTCCCTTTCCCTTTTTCACAGATTTCACACATCTATCAGTTTTACCAACTAAAAACACATCAATTGAAGTTTGTTCACCAAAAATGTTAGACCCAGAAATTTTTGTCACAGACTTTGAAACATCCAAAACAAACTTAGGAAAATAAACACACTCAGTTTTAGACTCATTCAAAACACTTGAACTATGACTCTTATTATAAGCAGTGCATTCACTGTCATGTTGTAAAATATCCTCAATGATTACTGTTGGTCCAGAAACAACAACCGTTCACGATATCTAACTAATCTAAGCGTGCGGAATCCGGTTAGATTAGTGATTCAAGAAAGAGAAGAGAAGAAATCAAAGAATACGATGAATAAACGTTAAAAACCTGAACTTTGCACACAAGATGAACTTGTCGGTACAACTCAGAAATCGTAAACTCCAGCGTCACAAATGAGGAGGTCTAGTGGGTATATATAGTCCCCCATTGGGTTTACTATTGGGCCCCTTGTGGATCATAAACCCAATAGTAAACCCAACCCCAACCATAAACTAGCCTAAATACAATAACCAAACTAGCCTATGATTCTAATTAAACCTACTAAGCCCAGCCCAACTTATTTAATATTGCAAGCCTCATAATCTAGCCTCTACAATCTTCCCATAGGCTTGTGATATTAAATGTATTCATCTTTGAAAATCTTATTCTTGACTGGCTGGCATAGATGTTGATAGAGATTCTTTCCGCAGATCTTCAATGGGTTTCATAACGGGCACTTGGGACTTCCTCTTGATCAGCATCAGCTCGAACTTCTTGAGATGAACAAGTTAATGAGATGGGGGATTCTCATTGACTTGCTTCTTTTGAAAGAACTGGTTCTTGCTGAATCTTCGGTAACTGTCTTGAATCTCCAAACATTAGAGGGTAAAAATGAACCTGAAACCCCTAACTTTGAAGAACTTGATTGTTGATCTTGGATCTTCATGATCTCTATCTGCTCTCTGCATCATTTTCTTCATCAAAGACCGACTTTAAATCTTCAGCTTCCCCTAAACATGTAAACATCTTCTTTGAAGCTCTTTTGAAGCTTTTGGAAACTTGTAAAGACACCAACAACTTCCCCTGAACAGTTGCTTTTCAGATGGAAGTCTTGTCTGGCTGGTTCTTTAACTTTGAGCAGCAGCAGCATCTTTCTATCATCAACCTGTCTGACACACATTTGAAAAAATATACTCCACCAGACATTTGATGGCCGGTCTTTGGGTTAGAAGGTAATTAACATTGTAACAACCCAATTATCATCTGTTCAGTTGATAATAATATGTATTTTAACCAAAAACCCGAGGTTAATTATCATCTGTTCAGTTGATAATAATTAACTTCCCCTGAACCCAAGACCTCTAAAGACTTCCCCTTAGCTGATTACTTCCCCTCAGCTAAGGACTTCCCCTGAGATAATACATATTATCTTCGAGTTCCCTTCAGATACTATGTATTATGGGAGTCTTTTCATTAGATAATAAGTATCATCCTCGAGTTCCCTTCGGATAATACTTATTATCCACTTTCCTTCCCCTAAAAATTTGTCAAGATCTGCAGGGGGCATACTGTCATGCATCAAAACCCATGAAAACATATTTTGACTTGTCAAATTAACCTGGCCAAGATGTAAACACAACCAAAAAGAACTTAAAGACTCACACACGAAAGATAAAAATAAACAAATACTTACTAATATCAAACATGAGAAAGTTTACAAGGGATAAAACCGTATGAATCTGACTGAGGAACCCTTTTCAGCTTTAGTTACTCGACTAGTCCAGGTGATTACCGGTATGTTTGTCCGCTTTAAACTCAGACCCGTTTAAACCCAACCAAATGCATCATGCTTAATAGATTACTAATTACCAGCATGTTTAATCGTCCCCACACCCAATTGTACATAGCAAAACCTACCCAACCTCAGAGTTTATTGAGGATTCACAAACCCCCAACTTGAGGAACCATGCAACACCGTTATAACTACCACTTATTCATTAATCATCAGTTGGTTATCAGGTCGGCTGTATAAGCACGTAAAGAAGACCAAACTGAATGATTATTTTTTTATTTTCTTTTCTTTTTCTTTTCTTTTTCATTTCTTTTTCTTTTCTTTTTCTTTTCTTTTCATTATGTGGTGTAGTCATAACAGTAGAAACATGGCGTGTGAGAGAGTTAATACTAGGTATAATTACCACTCTCAACCCGTTTTTGCTGGGACTCAGTTTTTTTAAACCATGTAAACTAAGATGGGAAACTAAACATATATATATTTTAAGTTCATTGCACTTACATTGGTGGTCATAAGATTAGGTCGAGCATATCACCGTGGAGCTTGCTTTTCACTTCCGCCTTACACGTGTCAGTCATCTCCAATCCGGGCTTCCCTCCCTTCTCACAAAACACAAACAAAGTATTAAAAATTGAAAAGCACACTATTTTTTAGGGGTCAACTTTTTCTTCATCTTTATATTTCTTCCCCTTGCTTTTTGATTTTTAATATCACAACTTTTGTGAACATTATCATTTTTTTATATAATAATTTTTTTATATGTTTTTAATAATAACACACACACACACAAACAAAACAAATAAAGACACACACATCAGGCCAAGCTAACCTTCAAAGTATTGATTCTAACATTTTTAGAAAAATGGGTTTTATAGCATGCATACCTCATTGTTTTTTTTTTTTTGTTTTTTTTTTTAAATTGAATAACCAAGCACCAACTGAAAGTTTTAAGGAATTTGGTTTGACACAAACACCCTTTACCGCTTCATCAAACAAAAACCAAGTTAAGAACAGTACCTTTCATGCTGAATTTGACATTTTACCTCTCAAGGAAACATATCCTCCATAAATAATTGCTTGTCATGACATGAAGATATGTCTCTTAAACTGTGCCTGGAACAATCACTTATCAACAAACAAATTAATAATAAAAATGTTAGTGATAATCCTCCTTTACTGATCCTGCACATAGTGAGAGATTAGTTAGCCAATGGTACCCGATGCCATTGTTTTTCTGGGTACACCTGAGGAATCAATAAAAGATACTTCTTGTAAGAACATCCCCTTTGAGAAATTAGGAAGTTGGGATGGAGCTGCCTTGATTTTTGGTTTCCAAGTTCCAGGTGATTTAATATTTGTTTGAGTCACTTTTGGGGTTGTGACTTTAGGTATTTCAACCTTCTTCATTTTAGATTCATTTTTCAAAACAGTTTTTTTTTAGTCACCTTTGGAGTTGTGACTTTAGGTATTTCAACCTTCTTCAGTTTAGAATCATTTTTCAAAACAGTTTTAGTTACCTGGGAGGGGTAACTATGGGTTTTCAGACTTTGGTTGTTTTGAAAATGGTTTCTTCACCTGTTTTTGGAAATTTTGGTAACTTGGAAAGCTGTTGTTTTGATTTAAAGATTTTCTTTCAACTTTGGCAGCGCCCCAATGTTGATCAGAGGGTTTAACCTTAGGAGTAACAGTCTTCATTGCCTTAGGTTTTTGCACCATCATCGGCTTAGACTTCACAGACTCCTAAGATGAAACCCTTTGAGTTTTCGGATAATAGGGTTCATAGGGGCGATAAAGACAGTTTCTAGCAATATGACCAACGATGCTACAATTAAAGCAAGTCTGCTTCTTTAGATAGAAGTCAGACGTGTACCCATTTGTCTTTGGTGGCTGATATGGAGCTGGTTTGCCTTGTGTCTGCTTCTTTGCTTTGACTATAGCTTGAGATTTGACTTTCTGCTGGTTTGTCAAAGCCTGTGTCGAACCTGTCCTTTCTGTCTTTGTGCTTCCTTGATTCTTTGACGTTGAAGCACCATTCTTGCAATTACAACGGCAACTGCATGATCCAACTGAAGAAATGGGAGACACAGCTACTCCCTTGAGTTTTTTCATTCTTCACTCCAGCTGTTGGTTTCATACTCGGATGCTTGATGATGATCTTTGGCCTCTCAACTTTAGGTTCACTTATCACTACATCGGTTATTCCCTTAAACTTTGAGGAGAAGGATGGTAAGTCATATCCAATATCTGGTTCTTGGTCAAACATTGATCCAGATGTCATAAAAATCTTCCCCTCAGGCCGTGTCGTCAAGATCACCTTTTCCCTTTTGACTTCGTCAATTACTTTGAAGTATGGGGTTTCAATTTTAGGGTATGGTTTCAACTCTATCCCAGCATCATTAGACTTAGAGTTATGACACTTGTTGTATTTCTGGCACTCAGTATCATTGTCTGATATATCCTCTACTCTCCCTTCACCATAAGTCATGTTTGCCTCATTATCAATTTCTTCTTGAGTCAATGGTGTAGTTCTAATCAAGACACTATCAATAGGAGGAGCAGCTTCTTTATAATCAGACTTGGTTCGTTCAACTTAATCCTCACTAAGAAGTATTCCTATAATGTCTCTGGGAACTGGTGGAGGAATGATGCTGTTCATTGCCAAAGATTTATCAGTTTTCTCTGACCCAAACCCAGATGTGTCTTTCCCAACTTGGCCGGTCACAACAGCACGTGACAATTGCTTCCCTGCATCGAGCATTCGCTGATTTCTGTCCTGATTGCAATCATACTTGACCTGCAGCTCATCATATTTTTGCTGCAGTTCAGTTAATTTCTGTGTCAGCTCAGATATCTCAATCCTAGCTCGATCATAAAGGATAGATTTCTCTGTAGCTAGCTTTTGATATTTCTCAATGTCTAGTTTTTGGGCTTTTACTCTTTTCCCACCTACCTTTAAATGAACTCCTAGAACATTACATATCAAAAAGTTCGATTTCAGCATTTTTCCAGAGTTGTCTTAAGCCAGGAATTAATCGAGCACAAGTAGATTGGGGCATATCTTAGTTTCGTCAACTTCAGCTGCGAAAGCATCCTTGTTCTCAACCATATTCTTTTCTTCAACCACTGAACTCAATTTTTTCTTTAGATATGCAGCTTCTGAAAATTTTGAAAAAGCGGCAAAAACGGCAAAAGTACTATTCAAGGAATAGTGTCAAAAACTTAAAACGCGAAAACGGAGGCCTTCGGAGTGGAATTTGGGGGTCCTGTCACACCCCAAGAAAATGACTGAATGTGGGCATGTGACTGATTTGGCATCATGGTCATGGTTATGAATGATGACGTCTAATGAACATTTAATTTAACCATTATATTTTGAAAATATAAGTTTCAAACATTTGTTTAAACATCTAAAACCGTGGCAGCGGAATTAAAGTAGTGGTTACATGATAAGTTTTCCAAAAGACATAGTCATGAGATTTATAAACATAACTACCCTAAGGCGTAATGCGTCTAAATCTCCAAAATGAAATGCATGAACACACGGCAGGCAGACCATGATATGACAAGCAGGATCGGAACAGAAAAACATGGAGTTGCAGTCTCTAATCACCTGAGAGTTCAAGAATTTAAAAAGTCAACAGAATTGTTGGTGAGTTCACAGGTTTTATGACACAAGAACTGTTGGAAGTTATGTTTGAAAATGTTTACTCTGTCAGAATATTAGTTTATTTGATACTGTTGTTGTAAAGATAAATCATGAACCTTGAATTCAAAACTAACTGTTTACCCACTCCTGGTATCCTTCCCCAAGGACACCGAATGACTAGAATAACAAATGTACCCCTTGACTATAACCGTGGAGTCATGACTGGAGCGACCAAGTCAGGGCAGGGTCGTCAACCCAAATAGATCTACTCACAAGCTATCGTTTCGAATGAACTAATTGAACTCAATTAATAGTGGGGCTTAGGCATATAACATGAATCAACATGAATACACAGATTGGGGATATGAAAAGAACATGCAATCAATACTTCTTACAGTTATCATAATATCTGACAAAAATGGAATTGAAAAGTAATAATTGAATTCTCCCCCAGGTTAGAAAACAGAAATGTAAAAGGGGTCGTGAAGACTCACATGATTGAAGATGGATGACAGATATGATTGGTTGAACTTAGCCTAGCAAACGTCTACAAGGTAATGTTATGACGTATTAGGGTTTGGCTATCTTGAGTTAGTGAATACGTCACTCAATGTTCAAGGTTAAGTCTCGACTGTTGTTACCCGATGGCGGTGATGGAAATCCTAAGGCATTATTTATTGGCTGATAAATAATATTGAAGTTAGTGGAAATTCATTACTTATTTGAATAAATAAATAATAATTAGATTTTTGCGTTTGAAAAATAAATATTGAATAATATGGATTATTTTTCTTTAAACGTTAGGAGAATTATAAATATTTGATTTATTAAATATTTGTAAGGTTTTGAACCCTTTTGATTAATAAATAAGATCTTTCATTTATTATGAAGAAATGTTTCAAAAAATATATGAAGTTATATTTTGGTAAAGATTAAGTGTTGGTTCATCCGGTAGTTAGCCGGTTTTACCGGTTTGACCGATTTGACTCGTCTTATGACTTCTTAAGTTTCCTTAACACTTAAGATTTGCTAATAGACTTGTTCTAATGTGTTTTAGGGTTCTAAGTTGCCAATTTAATCGGTGGAAGTTTAACTTGTAAAATCCGACGTTTTCGAGTAACCGAAAGTTACAGTTTTTGTCCGGTTTGTTTATAAAACATGTTTTTCCAACTTTGAACTTTATAAACCATTTTTATATGTCAAAATAAGCATGTTTCATATTCTGGACCAGATTCGATTCTTAACCCAAAATATGTTATGATTTTTACCGAAAAGTCGTAGTTATGATATTTAATCGTTTTGTTTTTAAGTGTTTAACTTCTCAAATCATTTCGTATGTTTGGTAAACATCTTTGGCATCCCTAATAATACATCACAAGTCCTAAGTGGTCACAAGTTTGTCACAAGGTTTTAAACTTAATTCTTTCATGAAAATAAATGGTATTTTTATCATAAAAATCCCATGTTTACATTTCTTTAGAGTTTCATGGTCGGGTCTTTGTTAAACACTTTTATGACTCAAAATCATCCTTAAATAACTTTGGTTTCAGTTTTGGAGTCAAAACTATAAGTGTTTGAAAGATTGGAAAAATGTATATTTTTCTAAAGTGACAGCAGTTTTATGACACGCAGAATATGTGTGTCATCTCTGATCAGTGTTCATACTACATGTATTTTCCAGATGACAGTAGTTTTATGACACGCAGAAAGTATGTCATCTCTGATCAGTTTTTACAAAACATATATTTTCATGAAATCCGTATTTTAACATTTTGTATCCATGTTTTACACCAAGTTAAGTGTTCCATATTATTTTTAACATACAAGAACTAGTAGTTGTCCAAACTTGGTCATTAAAGTGGCACTTTTTAACAAACATACAAGTTATGTTTTATTTTTAGTCGAATAATCAAATTTAACATGAACTAGTTTCCATCATGAGCACATAACCATACTAACATACATGTTTGCTAGCAAGTCATACAACAACCAAATCAAGACTTATCATGAACATGACATGTGACATATAAATATGAAGATTTATAGAAAAATAAGCAAAGAAAGTAAGTTTCCTCACTTAGAGTTTTCCGGATCGGTAAAGGACTTGATGGGTTGTTGAATAAGCTTCCAAGTTTAGCTCCTAACCCAACCTTGATCTTGAATTTGAAAGGAATGGTGATGAAGGAACAAGAGTTTTGTCATGGATTTTTGACAAGAAGGAAAACTAGAGGTTAGATTATGTGTTCATGAAAGATTAGAAAGAAGAAGTGAAAGAAAATGATGAAATGAGAGTAGAAAGTGAAAGGATGGAGAATGATGGTGATGGTGGCGGTGGTTTATCGTGGCCGAGAGCAAAGAGAAAGGGGTGAGAGAAGGTGTGTGTTTCTCTTGAAGTTGTGAATGGTGAAATGAGATGATTAAGTGTTTATAAGAGATGGTTAGGTGGAGGTTCTTGGTCTCGGTTTCAAGTGAGCCGAGAACGGAGGTGGCTCGGTGGTGGTTTGAGCCGAGAAAAAGAAGAAGAAGAGAGGTGGTTGTGCAAAACTTGAACCAAGTGAGCTTCTCTTGTGTTAGTGGGTTTGAAAGTGAACAAAAAGGGTGTGTTTGTGGGGTGTTAGGAACCGGCCAAGAGAGGGAGGGACAAGGGAGACAAGTTGGTGGCTAAGGGAACATAAGTGTTGGGTGTGTAAGTGGTTATAAGCATTACCCAGTGGATCTTAGCTTTGTTGTGTACTTGGCCAACCATCTTGTTCAATATCAAGATGACAAAATGACTTGAGCATGTGCTCATAGGAGATTGAATCCAACTAGTGGTTAGGGACTTGGTTGGCTTGGTTGAGGAACTCGGCTAGAACCGAATGGAAGGGAGGAGGAATAAACCGAAAAAAAGAAAGAAAAGAATGGAAGGAAGGAGGGTCGAACTCGGGAAGGCCGAGAGAAAGAAAAAGAGAGGTTGGGCCTAAGCCCGAACTGGAAAGAAAAGAAGAAGGAGACGGGCCGGTCTCGTGGGCCTGCGGGCCGAGAAAAAGAAAAAGGAAATGGGTCGGGCTGGGGGTTGGGCCGGTAGGCGGGCCGAAGGAAAAGAGAAAAGAGAAAGAAGAAGGAGTTGGGCCGGTAGGCCCATTGGGCTCTTGGTTCGGGTCGGGTTGAGTCCGGGTCAATCCAACGAGTCCAACGACACTTTGTTTGGGTCGAAACGTTAAACGGATAGAAATCGGTTTTTGGCTCGATCTCGAATGATTTATATATTCATATAAATCGATAGAATAAATAAGCATCGGGTTTAATTGGAAATGTCACAAGTCTTGATTTTGCTTTGTTGTTTTTGTGCACTAACGATGTACTCCAAGTTTGAATTTAATTGTTTGCTCGACGTGAGCGGGTTACCTTTAAAAGTTGACGAAATTTGTTTGACGAAAAGAAATAGTTTGAAGGAAAAATGAATTGCTTGAAGTTGAAATGGTTTTTAGAATTAAAGCCATGTTATTGTTTGACTAGAATGGTCGTTTGAGTAAACGTTCCGATGAAATACGTTTGACATTACGTAATTGTTAGAAAAATATAAAATGTTCTTTTTATATCTAAAGTTCCACAATTTAATATTTATGAAATTTTCTTGTTATTGAAGTTCCATTTCGAATAGTTGCGGGACTTTGATTGATTTCCATTTCGGGTAATTGTTGTCGGACCTAGATTGTCTATGTTTGCACGTAAAGTCATCTAATTTAGACAAATTAGCCTAATGCACATAGAATCACAGTTAATTGCACATAATTATAATATTAATGTATACCTGGAAAGTACGAGTTGTCACATGTCCAAACAAACTCCCCTGGACGTTAGTCCGGGCTAATTCTGGGGCTCGTTGTCACGAACGTCGTGTTAAAATTTGAGCTTCTAACTCCAAACGAGTCAAAAGTTACATCCGTTTCCGTGAAAGTGTGAAATAGTGATTTTTTACCGTAAACTAGTTTCCGATCGTAAACAGTAGTTTACGATTTTGACAGCCTGGCTGACCGAGAACACGTTTACGATCTTAATCTCCAATCGTGAACTACGCCGGGTCGTAAACACGATCGTAAACTCCTAAAAACTCAATCTTGAACTCGTAAACACCAATTCCGATCGTAATCTCAATCGTAAACGTCCAAAGATCGAATCTTGAAGTCATAAACACCTTTTTTTCAATCGTAAACACAAAACTGATGAAGAACACTGATCGTAAACACCAGCAGATGTCGTAAACACCAAGAATAGCCTAGAAAAATCAGCAAACTCGATCGTAAACCTGA
>JBCNJP010000003.1:43509573-43677339 GCA_039602395.1 Deinandra increscens subsp. villosa | reverse complement strand
CACGAAACTCTCGTTTCTTGGCTCTGATACCAATTGTTGGTCCAGAAACAACAACCGTTCACGATATCTAACTAATCTAAGCGTGCGGAATCCGGTTAGATTAGTGATTCAAGAAAGAGAAGAGAAGAAATCAAAGAATATGATGAATAAACGTTAAAAACCTGAACTTTGCACACAAGATGAACTTGTCGGGTACAACTCAGAAATCGTAAACAAGCTTCTCTCTCTAGTTTACAATTACGATCGTAAACTCCCTTGATTTCTTTCTCTAAAATCGTAAACTCCAGCGTCACAAATGAGGAGGTCTAGTGGGGTATATATAGTCCCCCATTGGGTTTACTATTGGGCCCCTTGTGGATCATAAACCCAATAGTAAACCCAACCCCGACCATAAACTAGCCTAAATACAATAACCAAACTAGCCTATGATTCTAATGAAACCTACTAAGCCCAGCCCAACTTATTTAATATTGCAAGCCTCATAATCTAGCCTCTACAATTACTTTATCTGCACATGAAACAACCTTATCAGTATGAGCAGGAGGAGCAGAAATTTTTATAGGACAAGTGGCAAGTTACTTTCAATTGACATGCTTTCCTTTTTACCATACGTAGCTGTTTTTCAACATCAGCCATTTTTTCTTTCTACTCAGCAGTAAGAGGCAGAGAAATCATGTCACACATCAAGGGGGGACAGAGTGACTGGATGTTTCATCATTAACTTCAGAATAGAGTCCTAATCCAGATTTAGCTTTCACATGTTTAATTCGTTCATTGGAGTTATAGAACTGCTAATTGGCCTCCATCATCTTTGCATGAATGGTCTGATGTTTATCTAAGATAGATTGAGTTGTGGTAAGTTTAGTTCTAAGTTCTAGAACTTCTTTAGTTAACTCTTCTACTTTAGATTCAGATTTTCTATAAAACACCTTATAATCACTTAGTTGATGTTCAACATAGTTAAGTTCTAGTTTGGCAGCCTCATATTTTTCTCTGAAAATTCTAGTGCGGTCTTTACATTCTTTAATTTCATGTTCAGTTTTCTCATGACTTAAACATTCATAAGTAAATTTAGATTGCCAATCTTTAATTAAAGACTGACATCTTGAATTTAAGCATACCTGACTGTTATCGGAAGACCCGGTACTACCTGGCTGAATGGTAGTCATAAATGCATGATGAGTATGAACTCGTGGATCTCTTTCAGCTTCTTGTTCAGCAAGCAGAGCGATGTGAGCATGACTTATACACTGGTCAGTGATTTGATCAGACCAGTCATAACAACAGATTGTTGTACCACCAAAGCTTTGTTGTTGTTGACACTTTCATTATTCTCAACAAACCCATTTGTTTCTTTTTCAACTTTGGGTTTCGGGCATTCCCGAGCATAATGACCGTACTCATTGCAATTGTAACACCTCAGATTTGCTTTATTGAATGCAATCTTTGCCCCCTTTCCGGCATTCCAGTCTTTTCGCCCAGTCTTTGCCATAAATTTCTTAGCATGCAATGCCGACATACCCATTTGATAAGATATGTCCATATGTTCTAGATCTTCATAATTCACTTGATTCACATCATCATCTTTTAAGTCTCCATGTAACAAGGTTCCAGTCATGAGAGCTTGATAGCAACTCATAACTCCAACTCCTAAAGCAAAACCAGAGTCATTTGTTAGTTTAGAAACATCCAGAGTCACAACATTTGATGAGTTGGATGCAAAAGATTAAGAAACAAAAGCAGTCTGGTTTTTTGATGCAACAGTCTGGTAACCACTATTGGCAGAAGTTTGAGAGACAAATGCTTGATTCATAGATGCTCCAACATTAGCATTTCTAGCCTGTTTTTTGTTTGTCAACTTCAAAAGATCTAAGTGTAGACATTAGATTGGCCAGAGTAGATTTGTGCAGATCCATCGTTCTCTTTATCAATTTAACACTGCTATCCTAACTAAGAGGCAATGCATTCAACAGCTTCTTATTAACTTCAACCTGGGTGTATGTAACCTAAGCTTCTCTCATCGCTGTAATAATATTGACAAACCTCTGCATCTGAGTTTCAAGGTTTTCTCCTGGCACATGACAGAACATGTTGAATTCTTCTCGCAGATTTTCACGACGGCTCTCCTTCATGTCATCATTTCCCTCAAATGTGGTGATTAAAGCATCCCAAAGTTCCTTTGCAGTGGTATATTCTTTAAATCCATCTGCAATTTCAGGTCATAGACCCATTGTCAAAGCTGCCAGTGCCTTTGCATCCTTTTCTACCTTATCCCAATCATCATCTATCCAATCCTTTTGTGGTTTTGTTCGTCTGGTTTACCAGCCATCTTTGACATGGGGACATAGTTTCCACATTTAATTGATCTCATGACCCTGGCATCGTGATAGTTGATATAGTTTATGAATCTGTATTTCCAGTTCATGAAATCCTCTCCTGATACAAGACGAGGTGGCCTAGTGTTTGTTCCGATCTTAGCATCCATTTGAAGCGTAGTCGTGGAAATGTCTGAGTCCATTTTTAAAAGTTTGGTTAAATCCGAGCGATAACCCGAGAACCTGATGTCCGAACCGAAATAACGCGACCCAACCGAAAACACACGTCTGAGTTGAAAATAAACGTCTGAGCCGAAAAGACACGTCCGAACCGAAGACACTGTTCGAACTGAAAACTCCTGACAGAACCGAAAAGGAACGTCCGAACCGAAAAGGGGTGTCTGAACCGAAAACAATCGTCCGAACCGAGAATAGCTATCCGAACCCGAGGCGAGAACTGTCGTCCGAACCGAGATCATTGCAATCCGAACCGAGAACACCAAAAGTGATCCGAAAACTTGCCAATACGAACCGTATCCTTGATTTTCCGAACCAAAAACACCAAATTTGATCTGAAAACTTGCCTGGCCGAACCGAATCCTTGATTGTCCGAACCGAAAACACCAAATTTGATCCGAAAACTTTCCTTCCCGAACCGAATCCTTGATTGTCCAAACCGAAAACACCACAAATCGAACCAAGTACACGAGATTTGATCCGAAAACACTCAGAACAATGCGAAAACCTGCAATTCTGAAGGAAACACGACTGCCAACCTGCAAAATCTTGTGTAAAATCATTAAACGCTTGAATCAGATATCGTGTGAGCCTTGAAACTCTCGTTTCTTGGCTCTGATACCAATTGTAGGATCGAGAACCAGATCGTACACGATATCAGTCACACGAGAGGTTGCGGAATAACGTCTTGTTGATGATTCAAGGAAGAGATAAACAATATGAAACGTAAATAATGACAAAACACTTACTTGTCAATGTTTGAAAGCTACAGAAATCGTATTAGAATCCCCAAACTAAGAAAACTGGCTTGAGGGAAACCAGAAACAACAACCAAAACATGTAGGTGATGATTTGCTTATATAGAGTTCGCAAATCATCACCTCCTCAACCCTAAATTCGACCAGGCCCCAGCTGGCCCACAAAAGCTCCTACAATTTACCCCAAAAACCTCTAATTAAGCCCAAATATACTAACAAAAGAAAGACCAAATGACTATTAACAAAAACTAATGCGTAAGCCTCTAAAATAATCCTTTACAGTGTATCACATCCGAGCGGACCCAGCAACCATCATAACGCAGGAGATTTTCTTCGTTAGTTCATTGGGTTACACTTGTTGGCGGGTATTCCCGCATATTTTGATTATGGACGCCACCTATAAAACAAATAAGTTCAACCTACTGTTAGTTGAAATGGTTTGCGTCACCCCCCACAGGAAGCTCATTCTTCTTTGCTCATGCCATTTTAAGCAATGAACATCAGGACAGTTACACCTGGCTCCTTAAGGCTGTAAAGGAAATGTTACGGATGTGTACCAGCCATCGGTTATAGTAACCGATAGAGAGTTGGCTCTTGTTAATGCTTGCGATAATGTATTTCCACTAGCAAGTCACCAGCTTTGCAGGATACATATCTGGGATAATATTGCTAAACATTGGCAGAAGACATTCGGTGATTAAAAAGAGTACAGCTGGAAACATTTCGACGAACATTGGTGGTTATTGGTTGACTCTCCAAATGAAACACAGTATCACAAGAATAAAGACAGAATCTTTCAGAATCTTGTTAAAGTTGACCGACTCGGTAAGTAGCATTACTATATATTTTATTAAAATAATTAGTTTCCGTTTATAATAAATAATAATTATCGTTGTTTTTTCAAACTGTTTAAAATATCTGGATGACTACTGGTTAACCACCTACAGGTTCCGGTTTGTAACTTGCTGGACTAGTACACGTCGTAATTATAGATAAAAAACACAATGAACAGGGGCGAGAGCAAGCACCATGCCCTGAAATCACATCTTAGAAACAGAATGGCAATGCTAGATCAGTTAGTTGAGTTTGTTGAACAAGCAAAACAGCTGCAGTTAGGTGAGCTAAAAGATAAATTAGGCACTTGTAGAATAAAGACGATGGCTCTTCATGCGAATATTCGTTGGTTTGACCGTATAAGGGGCGTTAAATGCTGGGACTTGTTATACAAAGAGAACGAGAGGTTGCATAAAGTACTCAAGAAGCACAATTTTTCTTGCGGTCATCAACTATACACCGGCTGTGGCATCCCATGTGCTTGTCGTCTTGAAAAATGCTAGACATTCCAGGTGTGCGAAAGTATAGACCCATTTGACGATAGTCTTATTTATAGTATGATGGAATATTTTCTAATTTTTTTTCTTCAGATTACGTAATGCCTTTGGAAGATATCGATCCATTTTGGCGGAAGCTGAATCATGATAAACCGACGTATCCAGGAAAAGTTGACGACGTTGACCTGGACGAAGGGTTGGATCAGTTTAAAGATGAATCTAAAGAATACGCAAAGACCCAACCAAAACATGCCCAGAAGAATGCGTTCGATAAAGTAATGAACTTTTGGAACAGAACTACACGCAAAACAAAATACAAGGAGCCTGAAGTTAAATTAAATACCCGTGGTCACCCAACCACAAAAGTTAAAGAAGAGGGGGATGAACAAAGGGCTCAGGAGCAGGCTAGCCATAGTTCGTATACCGGTCCCACAAAATCAAATATGGAGCCGCCACGATATAGTTCGTATGTCGGGTCACAGGAAACTGTAGACCTATGCCAAAGCTCCCAGAAAAAACAAACCCCAACAAAAAAAGGTAAAAAAAAATAAATAAAGATACACCAGACCTTAGTGATTACAATTACCAGATATACGGAAAAGATATACCAACATACATAAAGAGGCATCACATAAAAAAGCTAACATATAAAGACGGTGACGGTAAATGTAGATTTCGTGCAGTTTCCGTATGTCTAGGATTATATGAAGGCCTATGGACAATGGTTCAGGAAGAACTGTTAAAGGAACTGGATCAAAATAGAGAATTATGGACAAAGGTATACAACGGTAACAATTACAACAGTAATAAGGACTCCGAAGACTTCATAGACTAGTACATGAACAATACATTCTACGATTGATTCTGGTCCAACAACCAATCCTCGAGTGATATCGCTAGTAAACATTTGTGGAAATCATTTCCTCAATATCAAATTACAGGGGGACGTTCCATGGTCATACGTTGATCCGCATTGGCGCGGTCACCGAACTGAAGAAGCTGTAGAATGATTGAAGTATATAAACAACAGCTAGATAGCTCCCTTAGTCACGTTCAAGCCAACAAAGGTGTGCCTAGTTATGTAGACCTTGATCCTTGATCCTGATCTGAAAAATTAATTTTTAGTCGACATGTTTGTAGAAAAGGATTTCAATGTGCATAACTCATGGAGGGTGATGTCATTTTCATCAATATACCAACAACAACCCACAAACATTATTTACAAAAATTACAATTTTTTTTACAAAACACTCAAACACCTAAGCTAATATAGCATATTTTAGATTGAAAAAAAAATTGATGTATTTTTTAAAAATCTAAAAAATTCACAGAAGGTTTTTATGAACTTACATTGCACAAAAAAGTTATTAAAAACCAAATAAACAAAAAATAATAAAAATTACATACGCTGCATATGTGGTGATGTCATTTTCATCAATAGGCCACCAACAACCCACAAACATTATTTATAAAAATTACAATTCTTTTTTTTTTTACAAAACACTCGAACACCTAGCTAATATAGCATATTTTAGATTGGAAAAAAAATTGATGTATTTTTAAAAAAAAAATCTAAAAATTTCACAGAAGGTTTTTATGAACTTACATTGCACAAAAAAGTTATTAAAAAACTAAAAAAACCAAAAAAGAAAATTACATACATATGTGGTGATGTCATTTTTATTAATAGGACACCAACAACCCATAAACATTATTTATAAAAATTGCAATTTTTTTTATAAAACACTCAAACACCTAGCTAATATAGCATATTTTAGATTGGAAAAAAAAAATTTGATGTATTTTTAAAAAATCTAAAAAATTCACAGAAGGTTTTTATGAACTTACATTGCACAAAAAAGTTATTAAAAACCAAAAAGAACAAAACAAAAATACATACGCTGCATATGTGGTGATGGCATTTTCATCAATAGGCCACTAACAACCACAAACATTGTTTACAAAAATTACAATTCTTTTTTTTTTACAAAACACTCAAACACATAGCTAATATAGCATATTTTAGATTAAGAAAAAGAATTTGATGTATTTTTAAAAAATCTAAAAAATTCATAGAAGGTTTTTATGAACTTACATTGCACAAAAAAGTTATAAAAAACAAAAAAAAAATTAAAAATTACATACGCTACATATATGGTGATGTCATTTTCATCAATAGGCCACCAACAAACCACAAACATTATTAAAAAAAATTACAACTTTTTAAAAAAAAACACTTAAACACCTAACTAATATAGCATATTTTAGATTGGAAAAAAAAATTTATGTATTTTTAAAAAATCTAAAAATTCACAAAAGGTTTTTATGAACTTACATTGTACAAAAAAGTTGTTAAAAACAAAAAAAACTTTAAAAATTACATACGCTGCATATGTGGTGATGTTATTTTCATCAATAGGCCACCAACAACCCACAAACATTAGTTACAAAAATTTCAATTTTTTTTATAAAACACTCAAACACTTAGCTAATATAGCATATTTTGGATTGGAAAAAAATTGATGTATTTTTGAAAATCTAAAAAAATCACAGAAGGTTTTTATGAACTTACATTGCACAAAAAAGTTATTAAAAACCAAAAAAATAAAAATTACATATGCTGCATATGTGGTGAATTTATGTTCATCAATAGGCCACCAACAACCACAAACATTATTTACAAAAAGTATAATTTTTTTTTTACAGAACACTCAAACACTTAGCTAATATAGCATATTTTAGATTGGAAAAAAATTGATGTATTTTTAAAAAATCTAAAAATTTCACAGAAGGTTATGAGGAACTTATATTACACAAAAAAGTTATTAAAAACCAAAAAAAAATTAAAAATTACATATGCTGCACATGATCAACCAGAAAATCTACGTGCTATAAATCCCCCTCCATTTCCCCTATAATCTTCAACTTTTCTTTCAACCCCACTCTCTCTAAATAATTTTTTTCAATATGGCATGGACCTCGGAAGAAAAACTCAGGTTGGCTGAAGCTTGGTGGGAGACTTTTCCCAACTACTTCCAGCGCAACCCTCAGGCTACCATCTATAGTTTTTGGCCATATGTTGCTGCCAAATTTCACGTTCTAATGGGTCGTGATCCATACCGAGAAAGTCTGGCGTGTAACTTAAAATGGAACAAGATGCTGAGGAAATTATCAACGTTCCATACTCACTACAATGAAGTCGTCACAAACCAGGCTGAAAATGTGATGGCCGAGACACTCTAAGCATACCGACGAACCACCGGAAAAGACTTTGATATTATTCCGGTTTGGGACTTTCTAAAAGGTCACAATGCGTTTGTTTAGAAAATTTAAGTTTTCAATGTGTGTTTCGATTGTTTTTATGTATTTTTAAGTTTGTAATGTATGATCAATAATACCGGTATCGTTGTTTATTTTGAATAAAATTTGAATCAGACTTTGATATTTTAATTTTTAAGTTTTTTTTTATTTGAATTAGAGTTTCATCTTAAAAACAATTAAAAATTACAAAAAAAAAGGAAAAAAGAAAAAAGCCCTATACGTAGCGTATAGCAGCATACGCAGCGTATAAGGATCTACGTATCCTTAAACCTAGCCGTCTTCAACACTTGACAAACACAACAAAAAAAAATACAACTTTTCTCTCATTCATCTATCTGTGATTCCGTTTGCAAATCTTAAAAAACAGTATATTTTCTTTCAATTATACCCCATTGTTAACAACTAACATGTTTATCGAATTCAAATTTGTTTAATTTTGATTTTACCCAAAATAGTTTAATTAGGTTTTCTTGAGATGTTTGAATGAATTCTGTTGGGTTTATGAAATAATTTATGTTGATACACGCTGCGAAATTGTTCTAAATCGTTCATCCGTTTGTTGAAATAATTCGAATTTCTTGAAAACAGAAGAACAATACGCTGCATATTAGGCATACGCATTGTATGTTCATCCGTTTTCCAGAAAACAGCCATTGTTCATCTATTTTCCAGATGCTTGTTGCAGATTCAAAAAAAATGAAGAACAATACGTTGCGTATTGCCTAATACGCAGCGTATTGTTCATTTTTTTAATCTACAACAGTTTTGTTTAGGCAACTCATTGATTTATTTAGTATTGTTTGTTAGGCATTTGTTAGCTACTATGGCCGGCATTCAGGATCACGAGTAGCTGCAGTTTGACCAGGATTCTATCGAGTATAGAAAATTAGGCAAACTTAGGGCATTGTTAACTGGGTCACCTTTTTATTTAGATGAGGGATTTATGACTCAGTGTGAGGGTATGGTGAGATGTGAGTCATATGTCGGGCAGGGTCCGTGGAGGCGCTTGTTCAGGATGGTTAACCAACCTATGTATTATTTTCTGATTATGGAGTTGCTGTCCACTTTCTGTTATACATCTAGGAAGAATGTCCCAGTCCAGGGTCCCTTCAAACACCACGAAGTGAGCCAAAACGGGTCCGTTTCAACCTTGGCGGTAACTAGTTTGAGTACACCCTAAGGCAGTTTGCGTTGGTCTCGGGAGTATACACGCAGGACGACTTGGCTACTCCATTATACTGTGAGGCTATTTCTGCCATTGAAAAGAACATTATGGAAGGGTGGTGGAAAACAGTTTCAGAAAAGAGGTGGAAATCAACGAACAACCGTATTGGGGGATGTTATGGCTCTTTCTTTAAGTTGTTACAAAAGTTGATTGCTTACTTAATCATCCTCCGTGTTAGGAGTCAGGATGTGGTAGGCATTCAAGATCTGTTTTACTTGTATTCTCTGGCTAATAACAAGCCATGTGCACTTGCACACTATCTTGCAGAGCTTTTGAGCAAACAGTCGAGCATCAAGGGGGACAATATTTCTTGCGGAGGGTTCATTACTCTCATTACCCAGAATGTTGGTGTTGACCTGGGAGATGATCGGGTCGGTGGAGTTACGTTGCCTCGCATTTTGGATCACAAAGGCCTTTGCCAAATTAAAGTTGTAGTGAAGTATCAGGGAGACGATGGATATTATTGCCGGTTGCATCATCCGGAACCAGTGGGTTGGCTTGATGAGGATGTTGGGGCTGCTGGAGCCAGTGGGTCTGGTGCGAGATATGATTATATGGCTGATTAGAGAGTGGCACACTCCCAAACCGAGAGACGACATCAGTAACCGGGGCTAACGCTACCTGATGTTGTGGGTGCCAGGTTAGATCGCATTTCTCTATATTTTGTATTAATTTTATTCATTTATTTTTACCTTACTAATTAACTCTAAATTTTTTAATTTGATTTACAGGTTGGACTGTATTGATCTAAATGTCCACAATATCAGGCAGACGCAGTATAATGAGTGCACTTAAAACCACCATTGGCAGGATTACCAGACCCAACAGATGAACGAGTTTTATGCCCGTCAGGGTTATACAGAGTTTCCTCCTCCGCCACAGCGACCAGATTTCGACTACGGGCAGAATGACCCACCATTTGACTATGACTTCGGGCGGTACAGGTGGGATTATGCAGGTGAGGACGACGATTGATATGTGATGTTTTTATTTATTTTGAACATTTGTGGTTGTTTGAACATTTGGTGCTTTATTTACTTGAACTATGTTATTGTTTGTGTTTTTAATTTCAACATCGTGTTTAGCTTTTTTATTGCATAAACGGTTTTGATTTTGTTAATTATGTTTTCTTATTGCCTATCTCTATTTTAATAAACAAAACTTTTTAAAAAAATTACCCAAAATCTATACGCAGAAACCCTATACGCAGATAACACAAAACGTAAAAAATTCTACCCAAAATCTATACGCAGATAACCCGGATTATTTCACCTTAAGGATTCACCATGGAGGTGAATTCACAGACGCATCCGGGAGGAGTTACGTGGGCGGTGTGTGTTATTGCGTCGACTACTTACACATGAATACCTTTAGGTATAAATAGAAGTCGTTAATCATGCAAGATCTGAGGTATGATACTCGGACCAATTTTGGTTCTATTATAAACCCAATGATAGTGAGAATCTTGAAAGTAACTCGCAGATGTTAGCCAATGACTTGGACGCACACTGCCTCAGTTCGTGCAACGGCATAGACGATAATAGGACAATGCGGGTCTTTGTTGTTCGGTGTCCGATAGGCGCCAATACCGGAAAAGACTACTTGCGCATGAGTCATCCAGACCATCCCGATAAAAACCCCCCACGAAAACAAAATGTGCTGAATGAATTTACGGAATGGGTTGGTTGAGGGGTTTTATGTTCCAAATAAAGTAGTTTTTTTTTTATATGATGTTTACGTTTGTATTTTGTAAAACTTTTGTTAAGTAATGGTAATGTTGTTTTATTTTCTCGTGTATAAAACATAAATTTAATTATAAAACATACATAAATAAATATACATGAAAACATAAACTTATATATAAAACATACATAAATCAATAAATATTAAAACATAACTTTAATTATGAAACATACTTAAATAAATATATATAAAAACATAAAATTATATTTAAAACATACATAAATAAATGTTAAAAAATTTGAAAAAATTAAAAAATATATAAATAAGCATATACGTTGCGTATCTTTAGATACGTTGCGTATTAGAACCCTATTATATCACGATACGCAATCTCTACTTCCTCCTTCTTCCTTATCACACAAAAACGAAGAAACCCTAAAAAACGAACAAGGAGGTGACGCTGGAGAGATTGGAAGCTGTCGCTCGATGATCGTTCCTACATCGTCTATACCGGTAAGTACACATGATCGTTCTGGTTTAATTTATGCCCAAATCGTGTTTTTTTACCCTAAAATATAGATTATAGACATTAGATTTGCGATTAGATGCTATAGGGTAGTCTAAGCACTCTCTTAGCCTTCATACTACAAATTATTACCCTGAGACAAGACTGATTTGAGCGTGAAATTCAGGCTTCGAAAGCGAATTTTCTGGAAAAAGTCGAAGAACAATACGCTGCGTGATGTCCAATACGCAGCAGCGTATTGTGTTTTTTTTTTGTTATGCTTAGTTGTTATTATTATTGTGGCCATATTATATCAATTTCAATTAATATTATTAATATTATTAATAGTTATCAATATTATTATTAATTATTAATTAACTATTAATTAGTTATTAATTATTAAACTTATTAATTAATATTACTATTAATTATTGATATTAGTATTAATTATTGATTAGTTTACAATAAGTTATTATTATTAATTATTAATTATTAATTATTATAAATTAATCTTAATTATTAAAATTATTAATTATGTATTAATGGTTGTAAACTGCTAATTATTAAGGGTATTATTAATTATTTATTATTTACTACTAATAATTAATATTATTATTATTTGTATTTTTACAACTTTTATTTAATTATTGATAACGTTTCGGTTTTTGTTTCTGTAGGTAAGATGGCGAATATAGATGTGTGGCCGTATCTACAGTTTGGAGCTGGCACTGCTGCACGCGAGAGACTACAGAGGTTCCGGACCTGGGACATATGTGGATCAGATGCGGTTGACGTTTCATTCTTGGAGGAAATTGAGGCCATTGATCAATACATTGCTCTCATCGGGGAGGACAGTCCATTTAGGCCGCTATTTGATATAGCCACGCTGCCCACCTACCCATTACTGGTATTAGAGTTTCTCTGTACCTTTACTTATACAGCGATATATGGTCCATTTCCGCAGGCTGCCCACGACCCCGATGTGCCTGAGCTTGAGGCGGTACATTTCTTCCTTTTTGGCTCTGAGTACCGTTTCTCACTGCGTGAGTTCGGCTGGGTTATATAATGTGGACGAGACCTTGACCCCCTATACACTGCGGCCATAAAGGCTGTTAAGCATGACGATGAGGTGCAGTGGTGGGGTAGGATCGCCGATAAGGATTTCGGGTCGAACTCTTGTTGAGCACCCAACATTAGGGACCCCATATATAGGTATCTGCATAAGCTTATCAGTACCTTGATTGCATCTTGTGGCTTTAGCAAGGAGCACTGCACACTCACCGATTTATTTTATTTCTATTGTTTGATAAACGGGGGGCGGGCTGCCCTTGGACACGGTCTAGCATCTTTTCTTGCCAAGCACGAGAGTCAGAAGAACGAGAGTTCTATATATTGCAAGCCCTACATTACCTGACTTGCATCGATGATAGGTGTCCTCGAGGTGTACCAGCACGAGCTACCTGAACCCCTGCTAGCGAGGCTTCTTGGCAAAGCCACAATGGCCGCCATGAAGATTGTCAAGAAATTTGGTCGCCCACCGAATGAGTATCATCGGATGGTGCGTAATGGTGTGATCTGGGTGCCGGAGGATGAGGGTGGACAGGGGGGGCAGGTGGTGCACGGTGACGACGTGTGCGTCACAGGTATCGGGCAGTCAGGATGCCTCGTGCTATTAGGGAGAGATTAGAGCGATTGGACCAGGAGAACAGATGGCATAGCCAGATGATATTGGGGATTACACAACAGGTAGGATACGGTTCCCATCCTCCGTATCCATTTCCACATCCTCCTCCACCGCTTGTTGATGATCAGCCTATGGATGATGCTGCAGGGGAGGATGATGAGTGAGGTAGGGTTTTGATGATTAAATTTTACTTTATTTTTTTATGGTGATGTACTTATGAATACTACTTTATCTTTTTATGTTTGCTTGTGATGGCGTACTATTTTGTTCTGTTCATTGTGATTGTGATGATGTCGATTGATTGTGATATCGGTTGCTTTGTATTATGATGTTTGCATGTCTAAACAGCGTTTATAAAAACCAATAAACGAATAAGGTAAGTGATATGAGAAGTAAAATATGGAAAAATTCCAAGATATAGATAACATTTTCAACAACATAAACGACGTAATATTTTCGAATGCAAATAGACAAGGACTTTCGTAAACGTTGTTGTATGAACATGCACGTTAGAGTTTGATTGATGCATTTGATTTAAACATATAAAATTCCTTAATTTAAAACTAACTTCTAGGAAACAGGTTTCTTCATTAAAATCACGCCTAATTATATATATTTGAAAAAAAATAAAATTTAAACCGATCACTAAATGGAATACGCTGCGTATATGCTTACAAAATTCTACACAAAAAAATTTCTACCCAAATAACACAAAACTTTAAAAAAAAATTCACCAGAAACCCTTACGCAGCGTAGTGGGTCGATGTCAGGGTCAACGGGAGCAGAGAATGTCAGGTTGTCGGTTATCAAGCACATACGCAGCGCAGCATATTGCCCAATATGCTGCGTATGGAAATGTCGAAATAGCCGGACCGATATATATATATATATATATATATATATATATATATATATATATATATATATGGTTAGGTTCAAATGCTTTTTGTTGTTCAAAAAACTATTGGACACTAGATATTCATTTTAATCTTAATTTTTGTTTGTTAATTTTACTATGTCATATTTCTATCTTTATATTTTTATTTATGGCTTATTTATAACGTTTTTAGTTTTTCTTTGTTTTAATTTGAATTACAATTTTTAGTGAGTTTTATAGAACCACGATTTTTAAAGTTGCACTGAGTTTTAAAAACAATGACTTTTAAACACAACACTGAGTTTTAAACTTAATAGTGAGTTTTATAATTTTTAGTGAGCTTTTTAATTTGTAGTGAGTTTTATAATTTTCATTGAGTTCTATAGAACACCAATTTTTAAAGTTCTAGTGAGTTTTAAACACAAAATGAGTTTTAACACTCAGCAATGAGTTCTATAATTTTTAGTGAGTTTTATAGAACAATTATATTTCAATGTCTCTAACAACTTTCTAAGTTTGCTTTTTGGTTTTAAAAAACTTATCACATAAAAAATCATAAAATAGAAATAAAAAAAAAACCAAATTCAAAAGCAATGAGTTTATAATTTTTAGTGAGTTTTATAAGACAATATAGGGGGTCTAGGGTCTACACTTTTTAAAGGGTCTACAATGAACCTTTGACTACACACACACACACACACACATATATATATATATATATATATATATATATATATATATATATATATATGGAGAGGATCATTTGAGAACCAATTTGATTTGAGAACTAAAAAGAACTAATTTGAGCCACAAGTTTATTTACATGTATCCCCCCTCCCATGAATTGTAGTGGTCCCCCCTGAAATTTGTGGTTGAGATTTAGTTCTCAAAAGTTCTCAAAATAAAAAGTTCTCATTTGAACCTAACCCTATATATATATATATATATATATATATATATATATATATATATATATATATTGAAAAGTTCATTGTAGACACCTCCATAAGTGTAGACAGGTAGACACCCTTTTTCACCATTAGATACTTGATCTAATGGTTGTGATTAATTTCTTTTTTTTTCTTTTTTTCTTTTTTACACTTTTCATAAAATTTCGCATGTGCAAAAAAACAATTTCTTTTTTTTTTCTTTTTTTTTTCTTTTTTTCTTTTTTTTCTTTTTTTCTTTTTTTATTATTATTTTTTTTTCAAATAATTTCGCATGTGAAAAAAAAATTGCAGACACTTTCGTATGTGAAATAGCTCTTTTTCACATGTGAAATTGTTTGAAAAGTGTGAAAAAAGAAAAAAAAGATTAATCACAACCATTAGATCAAGAGATCTAATGGTGGAAAAAGGTGTCTACCTGTCTACACTTATGGGGGTGTCTACAATGAACCTCACCCTATATATATATATATATATATATATGGAAAATTGGATTAAAATAGTCCTAACTTTTGATTATTGGCCAACAATAATCTCACATTTCAAAATATCATTTCCAACAGTCCCAACTTTCACTCCTATTTTTTTAGTGGACCTGTCGTTAACTTTTTTAACACCGTTAAATAGATGCTGATGTGACACGCTGATATATAATAATCTTTTTATTTTTTAAATATGTTATTCCACCTCAACATCCAAGTAAGATATTATTATTATTTAATTTCCTTTAGAAATCAGATTCAAATTAAGAATCCTTAAAATGGCATCCTTCACCCAGTTAAACTCCCAAATCGATCGTGATTTCTCCGGCTCAACGTCGAGATGGAGTACTCGCGACCAACCATCGTTGTATAGATACGCGAGAGCTCTAGCGACGTCGAGTGTGACGGCACAACGGAGCTTCCACGACAAGCAACCGCCAAATCTTCTTGCCGAAGAAGGCCGGGAGTGTTGGGTTATATATAACAATTATCAATTAAACACGAGTACGCAGCGGATTAATCCTATGAATTATACTAACTAACCGGATGAATACGTGTACCTTTTTAGCTCGGCAAGACTTGATCTTCTCAGAGGATTTAAAGCAAATCCCTCTACGTTTGCACACACGACACACCGATGTAGGTATGCTAGTACTCGATCACGAACACCTTCACACGAATTGGCCTTGGTCGAACCTCACAAGAACCGAAACCCTATGGTTCGGTTTCTTTGGCCGCGAACGAGAAGAGAAAGAGAGAGAGTTTAGGGTTTGGACTTTTATCAGATAAATCCAGCTCCTAAACCTTAAACCCCTGAGGATCTATTTATAGGTTTAAAAGACTTGATAACCAAGTTAGGGATTGTGATAATCCCCTAACCGGATTCGGCCTAAAGGGCTTATCACAAAGCCTCTCCCAATTGTAATCCAATTACAACTCTTTCTAATTACAACTAACACCCCTCTGTTAACAATTAACTGTTAGTTTTTAACGAAACCTCGTTAAATGTTCGTGATAAATATTAATTAACTAATTAATTAATACTAATACATTAGTGTCGAGACGTGTGACCCCGTAGGCTTAAATACTTTCCAGACATACGTTTACTATTACATGATCATATCCCTACAGCTCCCACTTGAGCTTGCAATAGTAAAGGCAATAACATTGGTTAGCGTCTAGCAACACGCCAATGCTCCCAGAAATATTTAAGTACAGTTTCTCAAAGTGTATTTAAATGGTACAGTCGTTTACTATCCCTTTGTTACCGATACCGTGTTAAATATGGATATGGATCAAAGTCATTCCATACTTTAACGATTCTGTTTCTCATTCTCACAACTAACTTAAGATTACCAAATTGCAAATCGAGACATCTCTAGATTTCATTTGGGCACGGCCATGCAAACATCTTAATTAGTCCAATGAGGGGCCCAGTGGTATCTGCTTCAGCACCAAGCTGAAGGAACAAATCCTCTTGACTACACGTGTCAAGTCACATACTTCACTACACCTACTGAAAATAGCCCTTTAGTACTACCTTATTCAGGATAGTTAGACCTATATCAAGTAGGTGCAATCCATACATGCATGACCTGCTTGTATCTCAAGTCTAAGGATAAATAAAGCAACCATTTACGAATTTCACTTAATGACGCCGATCCATAAAGTGACAATTCGTTAGTGGGTCAGTCCAGTATGCATCCAATGAATACCATGTGAGTTTGGTGGGACCATCCTAACCAATCACTCCGATTTTGTCTTAATTTAACTATGCTCCCACATAGTTAATCGACAATGGACAATTTAGAATACTTGATAAGTACTCAAGGATTAAACATGCAAATATGGGACACAATTTACTATTAAATGAAATCAAACATATCAAGTACTTTATTTCACTATGTAAATAGAAATTGTTTAACATCCCTTATCCAAATACCGAACATCAGACATACATGATTTAACTAACTAATTTAAGTCCCATGCCCTCGGCATGCCTTTCAAGCTTCGGCCTCGACAAAGCTTTCGTGAAAGGATCAGCTAAGTTAACATCTGTGTGAACTTTGAGTAATCTGATTTCACCCAGTTCGACCTGTTCACGAACATAGTGATATCTCCTGGCATAGTGTCTGGCGCCCTTCTGAACTCCAGGTTCTTTGGCGATGACTAATGCACCCGAGTTATCACAGTACATGTCGATAGGTAAGTTACTTGTAGGGATCACATCAAGCCCACAAATATACTTCCTTATCCAGACAGCCTCCATTGCAGCTTCCGAAGCAGCAGTGTACTCAGACTCTGTTGCAGACATAGCAACTGTGGTTTGTTTCTTGCTTTTCCAATCCACAGCGCCTCCATTCAAAACGAAGACGTACCCAGACTGAGACTTCGTGTCATCTCTATCAGTCTGAAATCCAGCATCACAGTATCCGGTCACTTTGAGCTCTTGATCTGGATTTCCCCCATACACCAAAAACAAATCTCTAGTAGCTCGTAGGTACTTGAGAATGGTCTTAACAGCAGTCCAGTGACTTTCACCTGGATTCTGTTGATATCGGCTAACGATATTCTGCGCAAATGCTATATCAGGTCTAGTGCATCTCACCGCATACATTACAGAGCCTACAGCCGAAGCATAAGGAACTCTTTGCATACGCTTCACCTCATCAGGTGTAGAAGCACCTTGTTTGACCGATAGACCAAGTCCTTCCTGCATAGGTACTGTACCACGCTTGGAATTCTCCATCTTGAATCGCTTCAAGATCTTATCAATATAAGCACTTTGACTTAGTCCAATCAACCGCTTAGTTCTATCTCTATAGATCTTGATTCCCAGAATAAATGCTGCTTCTCCCAAGTCTTTCATAGCAAAACACTTTCCAAGATGGGATTTTACATCTTGCAACATTGGAATGTGTTTTCCTATAATCAATATGTCATCTACATATAAGACAAGGAAAGTAACATTACTCCCACTAGCTTTGCGATATACACATGGCTCATCGGGATTCTGAACGAAACCAAACTTTTTGATTTCTTCATCAAACCGTTTATTCCAACTCCTCGATGCTTGCTTTAGTCCATAAATGGACCTTTGAAGCTTGCATACTTGGTTGGGATGTTTTGGATCAATGAACCCTTCAGGTTGATCCATATAGACTTCTTCATCTAAGTAACCATTTAAGAAGGCAGTCTTAACATCCATTTGCCATATCTCAAAGTCATAGTACGCTGCTATGGCTAAGAGAATCCTAATAGCTCTAATGTCTGCTACTGGTGAAAAGGTCTCATCATAGTCAACGCCAAAACGTTGAGTATAGCCTTTCGCCACGAGACGAGCTTTATAGGTGTGTACATTTCCATCCATGTCGGTCTTCTTCTTGAAGAGCGATTTACTCCCAACGGTTCTTGCGTTAGGAGGAAGATCAACCAGGGTCCAAACGTGGTTATCTTGCATGGATTGCATTTCCACGTTCGCTGCTTCAAGCCATTTGTCAGATTCCGGATCTGATAATGCAGCTTTGAAGTTCGGAGGCTCATTGAGATCTCCTGATACGTTATCCTCGGATTCGACTAGACCAATCCATCTATCCGGTTCACGTACGACCCTTTCGGATCTACGAAGTGGAATTGCAACATCATCGACTTGAGGTTCATCACTTTGAACATTTTCCCCCCCAAGTTGATGATTGCTAGTTGTTTCAGAAGGTGACACATCTTCTAGTAGTTCTACAATTCTCCCACTGTTCTCTTGAGCTATAAAATTCTTTTCAAGAATTCAGCATATCGAGCAACACGAACAGTGTTTTCGGAAGGATTATAGAAGTAGTAACCCATTGTTTCCTTTGGGTATCCCACGAAGATGCACTTAGTAGTTCTGGGTTGTAGTTTGTCAGGCGTATCGCGCTTCACAAGTGCCTCACATCCCCAGACTCTTAAGTAAGACAACACAGGGACTTCTCCATGCCATAATTGATATGGTGTCTTTTCAACCTTCTTGGTTGGAACCATATTTAGAATGCGTACAGCGGTTTCTAGAGCAAAATCCCAAAATAACATTGGGAGAGTTGTAAGGTTCATCATCGACCTTACCATTTCTAGTAAGGTTCGATTCCTCCTCTCAGACACTCCATTATGCTGAGGTGTGTAAGGAGGAGTAAGCTGTTGGACAATTCCACACGCTTTAAGATAATCCTTGAACTCTTGGCTTAAGTATTCTCCACCACGATCCGATCGAAGGATCTTGATGGTCTTTCCGAGTTGATTTTCTACTTCGGTTTTGAACTCTTTGAATGTTTCAAATACCTCATGTTTATGTTTAAGCAAGTAAACATAACCATAACGGCTGAAATCATCCGTGAAAGTTACGAAGTAGCTAGCACCTTTTCTTGACACATGTCTAAATGGGCCACAAACATCAGTATGGATGAGTCCAAGTAGTTCTTTAGCCCTTTGCGGCTTGTTCGGAAAGGGTTTTCTTGTCATCTTTCCTGAGATACAGGAAACGCATTTTTCAAATGATTCATCATTTGATTGTAAGATCCCTTCACGTTGAAGTCTTTCAATGCGATTTTTGCCAACATGGGCAAGACGACAGTGCCAAAGATAGGTAGAGTCCAAACTAGTTTTGGCTCATTTGCTAACAGTGAACATTGAATTATTTGAATCACAACCACGCATATCAATTTCATAAATACCATCACAAGGAATAGCATCAAAATAATGAACATTATTTTTAGAAACTGAAATACCGATATTATTAAATTCATTAATAAATCCTTGGTTTTTCAACAAAGAAACTGAAATAACACCTCTAGTTATAGAAGGTGCATAATGACAATTGTCTAACACAATAATTAACCCAGAAGGCAGAATTAAATGAAATTCTCCTATAGCTTCCACTGCTGCTGGAAAACCATTTCCCACGTACAGCTTCAAAGCTCCAGGCTTCAGTTTCCTCCTCTTTCTAAGACCCTGTAACGAATTACAGATGTGAGTTCCACAGTCGGTGTCATACACCCATGAATCACACTTAGAAAAGGAAAATAATTCAATTGTGAAGATACCTGATGTACTAGCTCCGCTAGTATTCTTTTTCTTCTTCATCAACTCAGCTAGATAGGTAGGACAGTTTCTCTTCCAGTGTCCAACTTCACCACAATGGTGACAGATCTGGTCCTTAGCCGGATGCTCTTTAAGGGCTGGAGGGGTTTGCTTGGCTTTAGGGATATGGGCAACAGCCTTGTCTTTACCCTTGCCATCAATCTTGCCCTTCCCCTTTTGCGGTCGTTTAGCCTTTTGGATCTTACCCCCTTTGATCATGAGAACTTGGGGTGTTTCAGTGGCCCTTTTAGGAATCGTTTTTTCATACTCGACAAGCATAGCATGAAGCTCAGGTATAGTCTTAGTCATACTATGCATGTTGTAGTTGCGCACAAAACCCTCAAAATCCTTCGTAAGAGATTTGAGGATCATGCCAACAGCAACAGCTCGATTATACCCATAATTGAGCGATTCCAGTTTGTCAAAGTAGCTCTTCATTTTGAGCACATGACTACTGACCGATTTACCAGTTTCAAGCTTCAAGTCATGGAGTTCCACAACTAGGTCGAACAATTCGACACCAGCTTGCTTTTCATACATCTTCTTTAGCTCTTTGATCATATCACAAGGTGTATGAAACTCGTATTGCTTCTGAAGATCAGGAGTCATACTCGAGATCATCATGCAAGCAACCTCATCGTATCTGCTATACTCTGCATTGTAGAACGCTTTCTCTTCAGCAGAGGCATCAGCAGCTGGCTCGGTCGGCCAATGATGTTCAAGGACATCAGTTCTCCGTTCAACTCGAAGGACAATCCTTAGTTGACGGTACCAGTCATTGAAGTTAGATCCATTCAGCTTTTCTCTTTCAAACATTTGACGAAAAGCATGACCAACATTGTTTTGAGTGGGGTTTGTCGCCATCTGCAAAACAGATTAAGTTCAAAAATCAGTATTTTCGATAATTAATTCCTTAATAAATTTAATTACCCAGTGTTTAAACACTTTAAACAATTAAGCTTATTAAGGCTAGGATCCAATTGACCTGCCATCATTTCATCAGTTGATCTGCTAGAAATGATGCATTCAACAGGTAAGTGGCGATCAATAATTGTATTCCAAATACAATTCCTAGATTTTATGGGACCTACAACTTGCACCAAGTGATTTGTAGTCATGTTTCATCCCATCTTTTGCCACGGGCCAAGGGTCTCACCGCCTGGCTCGCTTTAAGTCGTCCAACCAAGAACGTACAAATTGTCCACCATTGTGTACCAATGAGTGGGAATTTGCCATGCGAATATCATTTTACCATTGTGTACCAATGAGTAAGATGACATCCTCAAGTGTCCTTTCAAGGTGGGTGGCAAAGACTTAAGTTTGGTTTGGGTCAAAACAATTTGATGTGTGATCAAAAAGGTTATGTGTGAAGATTCATGCATATCTTCACCACATAATGTGTTTATAAAATTCTTAGTTTGTCTTTCAAAACAAAAGAGCTCGGTAGCTCCATTCGCAACACACAAAGAAGCGTAGGGGTGAGGTTTGCAACTTTTGCAATTAAAAACCTACCCACTTTAGGGAAGCATGGCGACCCGACTTATACTTCTCTTAGAGTGTGTTCGAATGGGTGAGCCGGTGTTTCTTTTGAATTTCTAGGACACAAATTTTATTTTATAAACAAAATCATATTTCAATAGATATTTAAGCAAATTTTGATTTTCATAAAACAACTTGCATTAAAACCTTTCCATCATGTTACAATTATCACAAATAATCACATAATCTTAGGGTTTCTAATTATCTAACATAATTTTAATTTTAATCCTCTTTGATATAAGTAATAACCATGAACGATTTGCATGAAACATCATGGTTTTTACTTCCTTTTAACATTTAAAATAAAGGTACAACATGTTGATTATCAAATAACAAAACTTGGGTTCTCAATTTTAGATCACAAAATCAGATTTTAGACCTAAAATAAGGGTTTCCGATTCGGCTAGAGGTTTTCGATCCAATTATATAGTTTTCGATTGGAATCACGGTTTCCGATCGAGAACATCACTTTTCGGTTATAGTTTACGATCGAAACACGGGTTTTCGATCAACATGGGTTTCCGATCGAGAACAAGGGTTTCCGATCGGAATGGTGTTTACGATCCGGAAACAAGGTTTCCGATCGGTACTTTTCGACCGGGCCGTAAACAGTTTACGAACTGAACTCGATCGGAAACGGGTTTGCGATCGTGTCCTTTCCGATCGAAAGGGGTGGTTTACGATCAGAAAACGAGGGTCTCTGATCAAAAAGCAGCAACGGGACGAGAACCAGTTTTCGATTTAGGGAACCAAGCCACAGTCGAGAACCGGTTTTCGATTAAGAAAAGATTTTTCGTTTTTACCAATTTGCGAAACCGTTTTCCAATTGTAAAACACGATTTTTAAGAGGATCGAAAAGCTAGAATCTTCATATGGTTACCCCCCTTCCAAGTTTTCATTCCGGTAATTAATTAAAATCATAGGTGGCTCGTGATACCACTGTTGGGTTATATATAACAATTATCAATTAAACACGAGTACGCAGCGGATTAATCCTATGAATTATACTAACTAACCAGATGAATACGTGTACCTTTTTAGCTCGGCAAGACTTGATCTTCTCAGAGGATTTAAAGCAAATCCCTCTACGTTTGCACACACGACACACCGATGTAGGTATGCTAGTACTCGATCACGAACACCTTCACACGAATTGGCCTTGGTCGAACCTCACAAGAACCGAAACCCTATGGTTCGGTTTCTTTGGCCGCGAACGAGAAGAGAAAGAGAGAGAGTTTAGGGTTTGGACTTTTATCAGATAAATCCAGCTCCTAAACCTTAAACCCCTGAGGATCTATTTATAGGTTTAAAAGACTTGATAACCAAGTTAGGGATTGTGATAATCCCCTAACCGGATTCGGCCTAAAGGGCTTATCACAAAGCCTCTCCCAATTGTAATCCAATTACAACTCTTTCTAATTACAACTAACACCCCTCTGTTAACAATTAACTGTTAGTTTTTAACGAAACCTCGTTAAATGTTCGTGATAAATATTAATTAACTAATTAATTAATACTAATACATTAGTGTCGAGACGTGTGACCCCGTAGGCTTAAATACTTTCCAGACATACGTTTACTATTACATGATCATATCCCTACAGGGAGAAGATCCAACCGCTTTACAGCCACGACCGTTCCGTCTTTCAAGATGCCTTTGAACACACACACGGAGGCGCCTTTTCCGATCAGTGATTTTAAGTTATCAGTAGCTTCATCGAGCTCTCTGTACTGGAATTTCGTCGAAACAATGACGACGAAGATAGCTTCGACGATTAGAATTTATTATTATTATTTCGGTTTTGCGTTTATTTTTTTTCAAATTCAAAATTATTAGTTAAAATCGATGGAGGAAGACCAGATTAAGGTAGAGTCATTAAATTTGAAAATTTGAAGCTCGGAAATTCATCAAACTGAAGCTTACACTAAGATGACGAACCAGGGTTTTTCTCAATCATAACTCTTTAAAATCAAAAGGAAACATGAAATTGATCACACTGTTGCGATCGAAATCAAACAACGATTCAATCTAGATCCATTGTTGATATGTTTCAGTGAAACTTTGAAGACCGAATTGAACACGGTGCGATAACGATGACGACGATGTACGGAATTGAGTATTGAACCAGATTCATGAACAAGTGTGCATGGAGGTCGCGAAGGCGAAGTAAAGGTCTGAATGGAGGTCGCGTATGTCCGTTCGAAGAACGTACACCAAATCAGATCGAATGGAGGTCGCCAAATCGTCGTCGATCTTCTCAGATTTCTAAATGGAGGTCGGCGACGATTATGATGGAGGTGAGGAGGGTTATCAACTTTCTTGGTCTTAATTAGAATTTTATTTGTAAAAGAAATTTAAAAAAATTAATATCTTACTTGGATGTTGAGGTGGAATAACATTTAAAAAATACAAAAAAGTTATTACATGTCAGTATGCCATGTCAGCACCTATTTAACGATGTTAAAAAAGTTAACGACGGGTCCATTAAAAAAAATATGAGTGAAAGTTTGGACTATTGGGAAGGATATTCAAATGTGGGATTATTATTGGTCAATAATCAAAAGTTTGGATTATTTATATCTAATTTTCCTAATATATAAATATATCTATCTATCTATATAATATATATATGAAAAGATTGGATGTCACGTGGCATCACCACAACCATCCTTATATTCATTTTCCCGCCTAAAAACCCCTTCTCTTTTTTCTACACGCGATCTAATTAAAACCCTAAATACTTTTAACATTCATTCACTGGCCTCTTAATTTCATCTGCCTCCTAAAATCATAGGGCGATTGCATCGCCGGATTCAAGAACTCCCATCGGAATCCAGACAGTCAATCGATCGCTTATTCTCCGTTTTCTTTGATCGCGACCTTATTCAACTTGATCTTCTAGATTAAAGGTAATCCAATTAAAACCCTAAATCCTTCTAACATTCGTTCACTCGCCTCTCAATTTCATCTGCCCCCTAAAATCACAGGCGATTGTATCGCCGGATTCAAGAACTGCCATCGGAATCTTGATAGTCAATCGATCGCTTCTTCTCTTTGTTTCTGACCCAACATTATATGCTTCGATAGTCAATACTCAATAATCTTCATTGTTTACATTTCAAACGATTTCTTTTCTCCATAGCCATGACGGTAAATATACACACTGCTTTTATTAAATAGTTCTTCCATATTGTGGCAATTTTGTAGGAACCAGAGGACATTTCGTCCAAAAAAGAGTGCACCGTCAGGGAGTAAGGTTAAATTCTCATGTTCTTGGTATTGGTGGAATAAAAAAAATAGCTTTGTATCGCATAATTGCAGTAAAATGTCTTGATTCTTGAGATACGTTATAAAAATCATAGAGATTTTCATTTTAATTTTCAGGGGTCACAACTAAAGCAACAGATTGATGCTACTTTGGGTAATGGAAACCTGAGAGAAGCAGTGAGACTTCCTCCGGAAGAGGATATTAATGAATGGCTTGCTGTCAACAGTTAATTTATTCTTTTAACTGTCATATAGATTAAAGAAACAATGCAGGGGATCACCAACTGATTGTCATGTTTGTATGCCTAATTTATATTATTGATGGTATCTATTAATCTTTATACAAACTGTTTTAGTAATTTCAAAGGCTAACCTGTCAATTTATAACGACCTAAATAGACCTTTTAATTTCAGTTTTAATTTATTGTATTCATCTTGATTTGAACCATTACACACATGATTTGGTATAGCGAGTTAAAACACACAACATGATTTGGTATGCAAACTGTTACATGTCAATTGAACGATTATAGTTTTAATTTTATTCTCTGTTATTAAGGCAGAGTTGTCCTTTCTAAGTCAATAAGAACAACCAATCTAAACCATTTTTGGCAAAAAAAATAATAATAATCCCCCCAGCTATGTTTAAACTCTCTATAATTATGTTACAAACTTATTGCTACAAAACGGTAAAAGTTTAAGGTGATTTTAATATTTGCTTGAACTGATTTGATTTTGTTTCATGCATTATTTTTTAGTTAATTTAAAGGTTATATTTTATTGACTAAAACGCAGCTAGGCAGCCTAGGCTCTTACCTTAATTACCCAGGTCCATGCTGAGCCAAGACGCATATATGAATGAGAATGGGTTGCATAAATGAATGCACTTTCAAATCCCCAAAATCATGGTCTTTTGATGCGACCTGAACTAATTTATATTTGTAATGAGATATTTATGTGCAAAATAATATGTGTGAAGTTCTTATTTTTACTTATTTCGTTAATTATCATTACTTTTGCTTTATCTTAATTTGTTTTACCTATGAACAATGTTTTGGTTTGCCCTGAACAAGTAGGATCGAAGCAACTCCGAAGAGCTTGAGGATTTTGAGCTTTGTTGCGTAACAATCAAAGAAAATCTTAAGAGCTAGAGGAATGAGGTCTCAAGGGCTTTCTTCAAGTTCATATTAACAATTCATCAAGCTTCTAGCTGTATGTAGTTGATTCATTTAACTTTTATTAGATTAAGTATTTCTCATTGTTAATTTAATGATCACTTTGTGTCTTTTCTATTAATCTTGGTGTATGAACTAAACAGTTTGAATTGTTTCATTTACAGGTTAGAGAAAGGAAGAAATTGATAGTTTTATTAATGTAGGATTACCAAATAGAAAAGTTGAAAGAAGACGGATGGATGACTGATATAAAATATGATTATGAGGTATGTTCAAATGTTAAAAAGAAAAATTATTGATGTTTATGGTAATGTTATGTCCAACCTTTTTAGGTTATATCTTTGTTCAAAACAAGATTGAGTATTGCAGAGAAGAAAAATCTTCCACTTATTGATTACAAGTGAACATCTTTCTTATATTCTCTTTATTTACTTCTTTTTTTTCTCCGGATCTTAAATATTTCTCTTTTTATAGACTATTTTATTGTAATGGCTTTAGAAAATACTCAAGAATTAGGAAATGGATTGTGGGGTTATCAGGTGGCAAGGATCGAATTAAGGTAATTAGAGCTTCGGGATATCAGATGTGCTGATTTCAGATTTCCCAACTTTTCTTTAAATCCTGATGAGCATAATTACACAACCTCATATGACACTTATAGATATAGTAGTATGCATCTTTGCTTTAACGCCTACAGGTTGGGGAATGCTTCTGGTGAGTAAGCGCTTTACCATTATAATATACTTACGAATTCTATTTGGCACCCTCCTTGGTATGTTATAAACATAACTCAAGATGATATTTATTCGGGAGGATATTGTATATGGGTAATTTTAATTTTAATTTAGCATGGAGGATTTTTTTGATGTATGAAATAACACTGATGTGGGATACCCGTTATCTTTTCTTTATTATGTTCTCTCTAAAAAAATAAATCATATAATATGTTTGTTTAGATTTTAAAGAGGAAGTTGGGGCAATTGGATGGAGATCATTTACCAATATATTCGAGCATGCTTTTATAATTTGCAAGGAAAGAGAGTTGTAGAGACTTCATTTTAGTTGCATACTTGCATAAGTACAATTATATATTTCTTACTTGCACAAACTTTATTTGTACCATTGACTTTCAATAATACTCTTTTTGAACTTATTAATTTTACAAATTAACTGTATTTTCCAAAATGAGGTCACAATGATCAGGTCAGACAATTTCTTAAGTAATAAACAAATAAAGAAGAAAAAAAAACAAAATTGTTATAAAAAAAAGGGCATCTTTGGACACATTCAAGCTTCCATGTATTTCATACAAAATTGTTATTTTTTTACTTCGGATTTGATTTGTGACCATGAAACTAATGATAGGTTGAGCTTTTAACTTCATTTTAGCTTCATATCTGATATGCTAATCACATGTACTTAATAATTACTTGATTCATAATCTACAATATTATGATTGTGTGATCCATCATTTCAGTTCTACAATGTGTGTAATGATGATTTAACATTCTTAAGTGAAATAAATGAGTGTATTGATGGTTTTTTTTCTTTTTTTTTTCTTTTTGACTAAGAAGGGGACCTATATAAATCAGGTGGGAGAGTGGGAGTGATTACATCATAACACAAGAAGGTACATTTTTCAAACCTGTTGTATGAGTTATTTTTAGTTTTCATTATATGGGTTATTTTTAGGTTTCATTAATTTTAAATTTCTATTGATATCTGATTACTCTTTGTTGATTGCATAATTACTGTCACACTGTTTGGCTAACGAATTTAGGAATATGTTGTTAATGACTGCTCATTACTGGTTGCAAATTTCTTATTCTCTATAGGAACAAAGAACAATTTCTACAGAAACGAGTGTATCTGATCTTGGAATAATGTCACACCCCCAAAATACCACTAACGGAGTTTATACCGTTAAGGGGCACGACTAGACCAGGATCCACAACCATAGTTACAAATACTAAACGAATCAGGGTTAGTTCAAACGCAAGTTATAAATCAAAGTCTTCAATTACATACGCAGCGGAAAAGTAATATTTGTCTCAGCACTAACCACGTGCTTTACATAAACTTTGTTTTAAATTCCCAAATAGTTCAATTAAAATAAAGGTCTTCACGTGCCATGCCAACCCGCTCCGGATACTCCTTAGCGATCTGCAAAAGTTTAAACCACGCAAGTGTCAACCTAACGGTTGGTGAGTTCACAGTGGGCTTGTCATGCATTGGCCCGGTCTCATAATCATAGTTCGAATAAAAATGTACTTACAAAATATTCATTTGTGAAAAGCAATGCTCGTATTTAATTCTCAGTTTTTTATGGTTTGTCCATGACCACGTCATCGGGTATGTACTAGTTCCGTAAAGTTAAAGGACTCAACCGATATCGCGGGTAGCTAATCCGTTGTTCCATGCTCTAAGGAAGTTTGTACCAAAGCTGACTTATTTTGTGGGGGCCGAGCCATCCCGTACGGTGCGGACCAAGTCATCGCGGTTTCTGCCTCCCCCGTGTCCTCTCGGGACCACGGTCAAATAGGCTGATATTGTTCCTCCGTGCACTCCCCGTGCCACGGGGCGGAGTTTGTCAAACTCCAGTAGATCTACCCAACATCCCCTCGCTTTACAATTAATGGCACAATTTTAGTTGAGGACTTTAAGTTATAAGGCATCCTTAGAAAACATGTGATATCATATGGTTTAGACTTTTAACCTACACTAGCCATATTAAAACAGTTTTCGTTTCAGAAATCGTTTATTCAGAGTTCACAAGTGCTTCCCATAAAACACTACAGTTCATCAAGTGGGTGCCGAGCATCCCGTGTTCTCAAGTTTATCAGTGAGGTGCCTAGCACTCTCGAGTTTATCAGCATTGTTTTCGTTAAGTTATTCTGTGTGGCCCATCGGACTCACGGTAAGCGGGTTAGTGACACTCACCTTTGGTTGCACTGCTACACTTCAAGTAAATCCAATATTGTTGTTTAACGAAGACCTAGAACACGTTTAGGTCTTAAGTATTAGTTTCGTGTCTTACTTTACTTAACGTCACTATGGCCCATAACATAGCACGTTGCAACTATGACTCGACATACCGACACACGACACCAATGGTTGATCATAAACAGGGGTTCATATAAATCAGATATCAAACATGTTTCATCATGGTATAATCATGTAAGTCATGGCATAACACTTAATCAAATTTCACAAGTTTGGTTTTTAGGTCAGGTCTTAGTTTCGCTAGCATAGTTTCGCTAGGCAGTTTCGCTAGGTGCACGGGCAGCACTTTCGCTAGGCAATGCCCGGTAACCCAGTTTCGCTAGGCTAGTTTCGCCCGAAACTGCTGACGCAGTTTCGCTAGCCTAGTTTCGCAGGGAAACTGGTTTGAACTTTCGTTCAGGTATTTCGCTCGACAGTTTCGCTCGAGCTGGTCTGGTCAGGTTCCCGGCGACACTATAGTTTCGCTGGTCAGTGTCGCTGGAAGGAGATATAATTTCGCTACTTAGTTTCGCCCAGAGAACAACAGTTTCGCTGGTCGCGAAAAACATACGGATTTGCCTAAAAATCAACCTAACAGCTTCTGATCATACATGCAATTCATTATCTAGCATCCCTAGGCATTTACCAACATAAATCAAGCAACTTTAACACGTTTAACATGCATTTTGTCATCAAATCACCAAAAAGCACATTTTAACCTAAAAAGACCTATTCTAGCATAAATCATCATCATGGTTTGTTTTTACACGTAAAGTTTCTGACTTTAAGGTAGATCTAGCATCCTAAAGCAACATATTAAGAGATCAAGTGATTCCATGTAGATTTGAGCATGCTTTAAGAAGAAAACATATAGAAAGGCATAAAACTTAGTTTTTGGGACTCACGATTTGATCTAGGATCCAAATGGGTGTTGTCTCAAAGCTGAGATGATGGTTCTTGATGGTTTCCTAGCTGACCAGAATCTCCAGGAGAAGTGTATGTGTGTGTTGGTTGTGAAATGAGGCAAATGAGGCTACTAGGGTTCATTAAGTTTATTTATATCAGGAGCTAGTTTCGCTGGCAGTTTCGCTGGCTGGCGAAACTGGCTCTGATCTCGGACACATTGATCAGTCTAGCTTGCTACCGGGCGAATCTGTAATTTCGCTCGGTAGTTTCGCTGACTACCAAATTTAGGCAATTTTCACATAATCAAGTATTTACAATTAATCATGCTATTCTCAATAATAAGTCATGTATTTAAATCACATTGCACATAAAGACAATCAATGATGAACACATAACACATATGGACGGTTCGGTGATCAACCAAAGGTCGTGGACGTATTCGGCCTAGTTATGCATTAGCTACTTATAACGTAACTAACGGGTTTGTCTAACGGAAGTTAACCTTGAAATTCTCGGGTGTCACATCATTCCCCTGAAATTGGAATTTTCGTCCCGAAAATTATTCTTGTGTCGTAGCGTTCGCAGCATCAGCTGTCGTCGTTGCTATCGTCGCTGGGGAAAGAAAGCAAAAAGTTTTAGGGTTGTCACATCCTCCTCCCGTTAAGGAATTTTGGTCCCCAAAATTAAATCATACCATGAGTTTCCGTGGATGTTTGCTCGAACAAGTGAGGATACTTTTTCTTCATCTGATCCTCACGTTCCCAAGTATATTCAGGTCCACGTCTTGAGTTCCATCGCACCTTGACGATCGGAATCTTGCTACGTTTGAGGGCTTTCTCCTCGCGTCCCATGATTTCTACTGGTTGCTCAATAAATCTCAAATGTTCGTCAATTTCCAATTCCTCCAAGGGAATTATTTCGATGTCTTCAGCCAGACATTTCTTCAGATTGGAAACGTGAAACACGTTGTGAACTCCATCGAGTTCAGCAGGGAGTTGCAATCGATAGGCCACCGGGCCTACTTCCCCAATAATTTCAAACGGACCGATGTAGCGAGGATTTAACTTTCCACGCTTCCCGAAGCGTATCACTCCCTTCCAAGGAGATACCTTCAACAATACTTTGTCACCCACCTCGAACTTCAGAGGTTTTCGGCGTTTGTCGGCATAACTCTATTGTCGATCACGTGCTGCAGCTAGCCGTTGCCTAATTTGAATAATCCGTTCGGTCATATCATGGATAACTTCCGGTCCAGTGAGTCCTTTCTCACCCGTTTCAGCCCAACACATGGGCGATCTACATTTTCTGCCATAAAGTGCTTCAAATGGTGCAGCACCTATACTTGAATGATAACTATTGTTGTAAGAGAACTCCACCAGTGGAAGGTGAGTCTCCCAATCTTTTCCAAAGTCAAGGACGCAAGCTCGGAGCATATCTTCTAAGGTTTGAATCGTTCGTTCCGTCTGACCGTCGGTCTGCGGGTGATAAGCTGTACTCATGTCTAATCGGGTTCCCAATGCTTCCTGCATTGATTGCCATAACCGGGAAGTAAATCGAGGATCTCGATCAGAAATGATAGTCTTAGGCACACCGTGAAGCTTCACAATTTTGTCGATGTATAGTTTTGTCAATTTATCCATATTATCACTTTCCTTCATTGGAATGAAATGTGCAGATTTGGTTAACCGATCGATGATAACCCAAATCGCATCCGGTTGATTTGATCGATGAGGTAATCCTGTTACAAAATCCATTGAGATATCTGTCACACCCCGAGAAATGACTAAATGTGGGCATGTGACTGAATTGGCATCATGGTCATGGTTATGAATGATGACATCTAATGGACATTTAATTAAACCATTTGTCTTCTGAAAATGTAAGTTTCAAACATTTAAATTAAACATCTAAAACGTGGCAGCGGAAATAGAGTAGTGGTTACACGTTAAGTTTTCCAAAAGACAAGTTATGAGATTTATAAACATAACTACCCTAAGGCGTAATGCGTCTAAATCTCCAAAATGAAATGCATGAACACACAGCAGGCAGACCATGATATGACAAGCAGGATCACAACAGAAAAACATGGAGTTGCAGTCTTTAATCACCTGAGAATTCAAGAATAAAAAGAGTCAACAGATTTGTTGGTGAGTTTCACAGGTTTAATGACACCGAACTGTTTGAAAACATGTTTGGAAAATGTGTTGCTTGTCTTGATATTAGTTTGTTGACACTGTTGTTGTAAAGATTGAACATGAACCTTGAATTCAAAACTAACTGTTTACCCACTCCTGATGTTCTTCCCCAAGAACACCGAATGACAAGAATAACAAATGTACCCCTTGACTATAACCATGGAGTCATGACTGGAGCGACCAAGTCAGAGTAGGGTTGTCAACCCAAATAGATCTATTCACAAGCTATCGTTTCGAATGAACTAATTGAATCCAATTAATAGTGGGACTTAGGCATATAACATGAATCAACATGGATACACAGATTGGGGAAATGAAAAGAACATGCAATCATTACGTCGTACAGTTATCATAATGTCAGACAGTTTGAAATTGAAAAGCATTCATTGAATTCTCCCCCAAGTTAGAAAACAGAAAAGTAAAAGGGGCCGTGAAGACTCACTTGTTTGAAGGTGGATGTCAGGTATGTTTGATTGAACTTAGCCTAGCAAACGTCTACAAAGTAATGTTATGACGTATTAGGGTTTGGCTATCTAGAGTTAGTGAATACGTCACTCTACGTTCAAGGTTAAGTCTCGACTGGTTATTACCCGATGATGGTGATGGAAATCCTAGGACTTATTTATTGTCAAATAAATAATATTGAAGTTGATGTGATTTATCTATTTATTTATAATGAATAATAAATAGTGGTTTCACTTTCGCGTTTGAAAATAAGTATTGAATAATGTAGATTATTTCCATTAAACGTTAGGAAAAATTATAAATATTAAATTCACTAATATTTATAAGGTTTCGGACCTTTCGAGTAAAATTATGATTTTTCTTTCGTATGAAGAAATATTTCCAAAATATATGAACTTATATTTTGGTATTATTAAGTGTAGGTTTGTTTATAAAACATGTTTTCTAAGTTTGAGCTTTATAAAACATTTTTATATGTCAAAATATGTATGTTTCATGTTTTGAACTAAGCTCAATCCTCATTCGAAAAATAAGTTATAAACTTTGTTGAAAAGTCGTAGTTACGATATTTAACCGTTTTATTTCCAAGTCTTTATCTTTCTGAGTCATTTAGTATGTTTGGAAAACATCCTTGGTAACCCTAATAAAACATTACAAGTCCTAAGTGGTCACAACTTGTCAAAAGTCTTACACTTAATTTTTCATAAGAATAATTGTTATTTATGTCATAAAAATTCCATGCTTTTATTTTCTTGAAGTTTCATGTTTAAATCTTGGTAAACACTTTTATGACCCAAAATTATACTTTAGTAAACTTTGGTTTTGGTTTGGAGTCAAATTACAAGTGTTTGAAGTTTTGGGAAAAGTATATATGTATATTTTTCTGCATGACAGCAGATTTATGACACGCAGGAAATGGTGTCATCTCTGTTCAGTTTTTGTTCATATGGTTCACAGATGACAGCAGATTTATGACACGCAGAACAGTGTGTCATCTCTGCCCAGTTTTTACACAACATATATATTTCTCAAAAATCCGATTTTTAACACTTTGTATGTTTATTTCTCACCAAGTTAAGTGTTCCAAATTATGTTTAACATACAAGAACTAATATTTTCCAACCTTGGTTATTTAAAATGATTCTTTTTAACAAAATGCAAGATATATATTTATTTTGTCAAAAATTCTTTTCAACATGACTAGTTTCCATCACAAACACATAACCACACTAACATACATGTTTGCTAGCATGTTATACAACAACCAAATCAAGACTAAATCATGAACATGACATGTGACGTATAGAAATGAAAGATTTATAGAAAAATAAGCAAAGAAAATAAGTTTTCCTCACTTAAAGCTTTCCGGATCGGTAATGACGTTAATGGGTTGTTGAACTAGCTTCCAAGTTTAGCTCCAAACCCAACCTTGATCTTGAAATGTGAAGGAAATGGTGATGAGAGATCAAGAGTTTGTCATGGATTTAGACAAGAAAAACAAAGATTAGAGAGGTTTGTTTATGAAGGATTAATAAGAATAATGAAAGAAAATTGATGAAATGGAAGTTGTTGTTGATTTACCTTGACTAGAGATGAGTTTAGGAGCTTGAAATGAGTGGAGATGGATGATGGAATGTGATGGTGGCGGTGGTGGTTTAGAGAGCCGAGAGAAAAGAGAGATTGAGAGAGAAATGTGTGTTTTTGTCCTTTGAAAATGTGAGGAATGAAATGAGGGGGTTAAGTGTTTAAAAGTAAATGGTTAGGTGGTGGTGTGAGGTTTCGGTTGTATGAGAACCGAAAGGGTGTGTTTCGGTTGTGTTGTAGCCGAAAACAAGAAGGAGAAAGGAGGAGGTGACTAGTTTCTTGAGCTCCTTTGTACTTGAGGCCTTGGAACTTGGAACATAGGAGTGTGGAGGGGGTGTCCATAGGCCGGCCAAGAGGGGTATGGGACAAGAGGAAAGAGTAGGGTGGCTCAAGGGGACAAACATGTTGGTGTGTAAGTGGTTAAAACTATTAACCAAGGGTTAACCAAATTGTCTTGTACTTAGGGAGACAAACACATTGTTTAATTTCAATCCAACTAGTGGTTAGGGATTCTTGGTTAGAACCGAAAAGAGAGAGAGAGGACCGGTCACGAGAAAAGAAAAGAGAAAAAAAAAGAAAGGGAATTGGTGGCGGTGGGTCTCGAACCCGGGAAAGAAAAAAAAGAAGAGATCGGGCTCGGGTTCGGCCCGAAAAGAAAAGAAAAGGAAAGAGGTGGATGGGCTTCGGCCCGAGGGAAAAGAAAAAGGGAAATGGGCTTCGGCCCGAAAGAAAAAGGAAAAAGAATCGGGCCGGCGGGCCTGTGGGCCGAGAAAAGAAAGAAGAGGAAAGGGATTGGGCCGTAGGCCCATTGGGCCTTCTGGGCCGAACCGGGTCTCGAGTCGGGTCGGGTTGAGTCCGGTTTGGTCCTACGAGTCCAATGATACTTTATTTGAGCGAAAACGATATCCGGATTGAAAATCGAATTTTTGACGTGGAACGAGAAATAAAATATTATTTATTGTGGTCGTTTTCGGATATTCGGAATTGTCACTTGTCATGATTTGGTGTCTATGTCGTTGTGCATAAATGGTGTACTTTAATTTGGAATTAAAATGTTTGACGGAAACACAAATGATTTATAGTTGAATAAGTTTTAGAATTTAAAACCAAAGTATTGTTGGCTAGAATGTCGTTTGAATAAACGACGTGTTTGCAATACGTTTGTCATTACGTAATGCTTTGAAAACATAAAATGTTCATTTCATATTTGAATCATACAAAAATCAAATTTATGAATTTCTTGTTATTGAAGTTCCGTTTTGTACAATGGCGGAACTTTGGTTGATTTCCATTACGGGTGAACGTTGTCGGACCTAAATTGTCTATGTTCGCACGTAAAGGCATCTAATTTAGTCAAATTAGTCTAATGCACATAGAATTTCAGTTAATTGCACGTAATTAATATATTAAAATATACCTGGAAGATACGGGTTGTCACATACTCCCCCGGTTAGAGAAATTTCGTCCCGAAATTTAGTCTTGACCACCAGGGTTGTCAGCATTGGCAAAGAGGTGTGGATATTTCTCACGCATTTGATCTTCCCGTTCCCATGTATATTCTGGACCTCGGCGTGAGTTCCAGCGAATTTTTACGATGGGAATGCGACTTCTCTTCAACCGCTTGATTTCACGATCACAGATTTCAGCAGGGGTCTCAATGAAATGTAAACGATCGTCAATCTCGATTTCATCCAGGGGAATGACCACAGATTCATCAGACAAACACTTCTTCAAGTTACTGACGTGGAACACGTCATGAACTCTACTCAGTTCGGGGGGTAACTGAAGACGGTATGCTACTGGTCCAATTTCCTCGATGATTTTAAAAGGACCAATGTAGCGAGGGTTAAGTTTTCCACGTTTACCGAAACGAATAACACCTTTCCAAGGTGCTACTTTAAGCATGACACGATCTCCTTTGAAGAACTTCAATGGTTTGCGTCGATTATCAGCGTAGCTCTTCTGTCGGTCGCGGGCAGCTCTCAATCGATTGTGAATCTGAGTGATCTTTTCGGAGGTTTCATGTACCAGTTCGGGACCGGTGAGTTGGATGTCACCAACTTCAGTCCAACAAAGTGGTGAACGGCATTTTCTTCCGTACAAAGCTTCGAAGGGGGCGGCTTGAATACTGGTATGATAGCTGTTGTTATAAGAAAACTCAGCTAATGGTAGATGTTCATCCCAACTGTTACCAAAATCAATGATACAAGCACGAAGCATGTCTTCAAGAGTCTGGATAGTTCTCTCACTTTGGCCATCAGTTTGGGGGTGATAGGCTGTACTCATATCAAGGCGAGTACCCAAAGCTTTCTGAAGGGTTTGCCAAAATCGGGCGGTGAAATGGCTATCTCGATCCGAGATGATGGAAATAGGTACTCCATGACGAGATACGATTTCCTTCATGTAAATTATGGCAAGTTGTTCAGTGGTGTAGGATTCCTGAATGGGCAGGAAATGAGCGGATTTGGTTAGACGGTCGACAATAACCCAGATGGCATCGTTTCTGGCTCGAGTCTTTGGCAACTTGGTAATGAAGTCCATGGAAATTCCTTCCCACTTCCACTCTGGGATTATGGGTTGAACGAGCAAACCGGAAGGTTTTTGATTTTCAGCTTTGACCTTCGCGCAAGTCAAACACTTGCCAACGTATGTGGCGACTTCAGCCTTCATGTTAGGCCACCAATACAACTCTTTCAAACCATGGTACATCTTGTCAGAACCAGGGTGGATTGAATACCTAGACTTATGAGCTTCATCTAAAACCAATTTCTTCACTGAACCGAAATTTGGTAACCACAGTCTTTCCATGAAATAATAAGCTTCATCGGACTTCTTGATTAATTGCTTTTCCATTCCACGTAAGCCTTCATTAGGGATATTTTCATCTTTGAGAGCTTCGACTTGGGCTTCACGGACGAGAGAGGTGAGATTGGATTTGATAGTCAAATTAAGGGCACGAACACGGAGAGGTTTCACTCGGTCCTTCCTGCTTAATGCGTCGGCAACGACATTAGCTTTACCTGGGTGGTAACGGATTTCACAATCATAATCGTTCAGTAACTCAATCCAACGTCGTTGTCTCATGTTCAACTCTTTCTGATTGAATATATGTTGAAGACTCTTATGATCGGTGTAAAGCGTACACTTCGTACCGTATAGGTAATGTCTCCAAATCTTCAGAGCGAAAACAACGGCTCCAAGCTCAAGGTCGTGAGTCGAGTAATTCCTTTCGTGTATTTTCAATTGTCGTGAGGCATAAGCAATGACCTTGTCTCGTTGCATAAGTACACATCCTAGGCCTTGACGGGATGCGTCACAGTATACCACAAAATCATTTGTTCCTTCAGGCAAGGACAAAATGGGTGCGTCACACAACTTTTGCTTCAACAACTGAAAGGCGATTTCGGCTTTAGAATCCCAGACAAATTTCTTGTCCTTCTGGGTGAGAGCAGTCAGAGGCTGGGCTATCTTTGAAAAGTTCTCGATAAATCTTCGATAATAGCCAGCGAGTCCTAAAAATTGACGAATTTCAGTCGGAGTAGTGGGTGCACTCCAATCTTTAATTGCTTCAATCTTGGAAGGGTCGACATGAATTCCTTTCTTATTAACAACGTGACCCAAGAATTGTACTTCTCGAAGCCAGAAGTCGCACTTTGAGAATTTCGCGTACAACTTCTCATTCTTGAGTAATTCCAAGATAAGTTTTAAGTGTTGCTCATGTTCCTCTTTACTACGAGAGTAGATCAAGATGTCGTCTATGAACACAATCACAAACTTGTCTAAGTATGGCTTACACACACGATTCATCAAGTCCATGAATACGGCGGGCGCGTTTGTTAAGCCAAATGGCATCACTAGAAACTCATAGTGACCATATCGGGTTCTAAAAGCAGTCTTGGCAACATCTTCTTCACGAACTCTTAACTGGTGATATCCGGATCGTAGGTCGATCTTTGAATAATAGCTTGATCCTTGTAGTTGATCGAACAGGTCGTCGATCCTTGGTAGTGGATAACGATTCTTCACAGTCAATTTGTTTAGCTCGCGATAGTCGATGCACATGCGAAATGATCCATCCTTCTTTTTGACGAAAAGAACAGGTGCACCCCAAGGGGAGCAACTGGGTCGAATGAATCCTTTATCCAATAGTTCTTGCAACTGATTGGATAATTCCTGCATTTCAGAAGGTGCGAGACGATATGGAGAACGGGCTACAGGAGCAGCACCTGGAACAAGATCGATTTGAAATTCTACTTGTCTGGCTGGCGGCAGTCCTGGCAAGTCTTCAGGAAATACTTCAGGAAAATCACGGGCGATTGGGACATCCTTCAGTGCTTTCTCCTTGGATTCTTTACCAACGACGTGTGCTAGAATGGAATGATAACCCTTACGAAGATATCGGCGTGTCTTCATACAGGATATGATATCTAGCTTGGTTCCACTCTTTTCTCCTTGGAGGGTTAGAGTTTCGCCATTTTCCAGCGGGATTTTGACTTGTTTAAGATGACAGATGATTTCCGCGCGATTCTTCGATAACCAGTCCATGCCAATTACGACATCAAAACTTCCCAATTCGACGGGCAGTAAGTCAATGCTAAACGGATGATCGGAAAGGTGCAGGGAACAATCTTGGAAAACCTTGTCAGTTTCAATTAGACTACCATCTGCTAGTTCTACGGTGTACTTAGTGTCTAAGGCACATGGATTGCTTTTAAGTAAAGGGCAAAAATCGGTAGACACAAAGCTTTTCTCCGCACCGGTATCAAACAAAACAGAGGCATAATTATTGTTAAGGATGAACGTACCGGTGACAGTATTTGGGTCCTGTCGGGCTTCTCCAGCGTTCATCACAAAAGCTCTTCCACGGGCCGTTCCAACAGCTTGATTCTTCTTTGGGCATTGGTTCTTCATGTGTCCAACAGCTCCACAACCATAGCAGGTGCGGGATGGACAGTCCCTGGCAATGTGACCTTTGGTTTTACAGTTGTTGCAGTAGACATTACTGCAATCCAGCGTATGATGAAGGTTACATTTTGAACACAGAGGCTGATTCCCTGTATAGCCAGATTTCTTTGGTTCCTGAGTGGAAGCAGTAGCAACAAAAGCTTTGACTGGTTCAGAGGCTTTTTCAGGTTGTTTCTCAGATCGCTTCTCAGAATTCTTTTTACCGGAGTGACCGCGCTTGCGCTTATGGTCAAACTTCTTTCCAGACGAAGAAGACGGTGAACAGACATCAGCAACAGGTTTGGATTGATCAGAAGTCTTCTTAGCAAAGGAGACACCTTGGCGCGTAGCCTGATAGGTCAGACTATGTGCCAAACGAACGGCGGCTTGCAGAGTGGTAGGGTTGGAAGACAACACATTCCCTTGAATGTTGGGTGCTAAACCCCAAATGTAACGCTCGATCTTCTTATATAGTGGTGTCACCATTGAAGAACATAAATGAGCCAGTTCATGGAATCTCTTGGTGTATCCAGCAATATCAGACCCATTCATGGTAAGTCCCCAGAATTCAACTTCTAAACGTTGAAGTTCTTCCCGCGGGCAGTATTCATCTCTCAACAGTTGTTTCAATTCTTCCCAAGGCATGGCGTGTGCTTGGTCAGTTCCGACGGTTTCGGCATGCGAATTCCACCATGAGAGAGCACCATCAATGAAGGTGCAAGCAGCAAATTTGACCTTAGAGTGGTCGGGGCAGTTACTGATACGGAAAACAGATTCGGTCTTTTCGAACCAGCGAATGAGACCTACGGCACCTTCGGTACCTTTGAAATTGATAGGTTTACAACTCATGAAGTCCTTATAGGTACATCCACGGGCACCTGAAACGTTAGATTAAAACCTTGAAAACAATTCGGGGGAATTTAAATTTTCGGGTTTCCAACATTTATCGAAGGTCTTACCACCAGCAGCACCTTCTCCAGGGCCTCCGGCGGCGCGATTCGCTTCATTAGCGGCGATGGCATCAGCAATACGTTGGGCAACTAAGGCCTCGACTTGTTCAGCGTTCATGTGTACAGGTGGAGGTGGATTGTTCCGGTTAAGCGGCGGGCGTCCTCGGCGTCCAGACATGTTTTTCTTAATTCACGAATGTAAACCAGAAATGTAATTAGACAATGTATATGTATAATAATATAAAGTCCACATATCTATAATGAACAACCATACATGCATAACAACCATAACATCCATACATCCACAAGAAGCTACAATGAAAGTAATACAACCACAGTTAATTAATATTCGAAAACATACATCATGACAAACATTACAATTTTAGTACGAACATACCATAACTGTTTCAAAAGTCGGAGGCGCAGCTCCATTTGCCAAAATACAACATAGTTTTCATACATTAACTAAACATGACACGAATGCATCACTAGGTAGTACCACTAGTACGGGCCTCTGGGAAATGGTGGTAATGGCGGCATGACGAACAGTCCGGCAACTTGGCTGAGTGAAGCCATAAACGTCTGGAATATCCTCATCGAATCCTCCATAGCCTGCATACGCATCTGGAGCATCTCCACAGTCAGCATCATGGTAGTGGTCGAATCAGAAACATCAGTGAAGTTTGCGTGCAGTGAATCCATAGCAAGTCCGGTAGCAATGGCATGATCCTCAATAGAAGTCAGGCGTGTCTCAAGGGTCTGAACGGTATGATAAGACAGCAATGCACGAAGCTCAGCAATGACTCGACGAATGGCATCATCATGCCCAGACAAACGTGACTGAATGAAGAGAAGGTCAGGAAGTGGAACAGGGATACCCTCATAGATGGGTGCAGTACGAGCAGCAGCTGAGGCAGACGACTCTCCTACCTCATGAACAGATGAAACAAACGGTGGCACAGGGACAGATGAAGCAATGGGTGGCTCGGAAACGCACTGCCTTTTTGGGGCAGGCTCATCAACAGGGGCAGTGGGCATAGGGTGAGTGCGAATGACGGATTTCCTAGGTGTATGCTTAAGCCTATGTCCACCTGGAGTGAAGCAGTAGAGACGATGAGACGGTGCAGGGGTAGATGCAGGGTCAAGAACTCGTGCAGGAGGATGAGTCATAGGAGGGTCAGACACGGAAACAATAGGGTCAGGAACAGAGACAATGGGGTCGGGGATAGAGACAATCGGGTTAGGGACAGACATCACAGCGACAGGAGGATAGAAAGTAGCGGGAATAGTCTCCTCAGGGTCGTCCTCGTAGAACTCGTCGTCTGACGTGATAGGATCCCAGTTGTCCTTTGTAGCGTCCGGCTGCGTCGAGTAGTCAGGAAGAGGTGCAATCACAGGAGCAGTCTCAAGAACAGGAGAAGATGGCGTGTACTCCGGCGACCTAGGCACGTAATCCGGTGAAGACGGAGTGTAGTCTGGCTCTGGCTCGGAGTCAGAAGGTATCTCGACTATCTCTTTGTTTGCCATGCTGTGACATTTCCAAGTTATAACAATAATATATTTAATACTATGTAAGGCAATCAACTAAAAGAAACACATTAGTTTGCAAGTTGGCACACATACAAGGCAATGCATGAATGCACACACACACACAAATGGATGATGCAGAGCTTAGGTTATAGACTAGGTGCAGACCGATGCATCCTAATTCACTATAACCATGGCTCTGATACCACGTCTGTCACACCCCGAGAAATGACTAAATGTGGGCATGTGACTGAATTGGCATCATGGTCATGGTTATGAATGATGACATCTAATGGACATTTAATTAAACCATTTGTCTTCTGAAAATGTAAGTTTCAAACATTTAAATTAAACATCTAAAACGTGGCAGCGGAAATAGAGTAGTGGTTACACGTTAAGTTTTCCAAAAGACAAGTTATGAGATTTATAAACATAACTACCCTAAGGCGTAATGCGTCTAAATCTCCAAAATGAAATGCATGAACACACAGCAGGCAGACCATGATATGACAAGCAGGATCACAACAGAAAAACATGGAGTTGCAGTCTTTAATCACCTGAGAATTCAAGAATAAAAAGAGTCAACAGATTTGTTGGTGAGTTTCACAGGTTTAATGACACCGAACTGTTTGAAAACATGTTTGGAAAATGTGTTGCTTGTCTTGATATTAGTTTGTTGACACTGTTGTTGTAAAGATTGAACATGAACCTTGAATTCAAAACTAACTGTTTACCCACTCCTGATGTTCTTCCCCAAGAACACCGAATGACAAGAATAACAAATGTACCCCTTGACTATAACCATGGAGTCATGACTGGAGCGACCAAGTCAGAGTAGGGTTGTCAACCCAAATAGATCTATTCACAAGCTATCGTTTCGAATGAACTAATTGAATCCAATTAATAGTGGGACTTAGGCATATAACATGAATCAACATGGATACACAGATTGGGGAAATGAAAAGAACATGCAATCATTACGTCGTACAGTTATCATAATGTCAGACAGTTTGAAATTGAAAAGCATTCATTGAATTCTCCCCCAAGTTAGAAAACAGAAAAGTAAAAGGGGCCGTGAAGACTCACTTGTTTGAAGGTGGATGTCAGGTATGTTTGATTGAACTTAGCCTAGCAAACGTCTACAAAGTAATGTTATGACGTATTAGGGTTTGGCTATCTAGAGTTAGTGAATACGTCACTCTACGTTCAAGGTTAAGTCTCGACTGGTTATTACCCGATGATGGTGATGGAAATCCTAGGACTTATTTATTGTCAAATAAATAATATTGAAGTTGATGTGATTTATCTATTTATTTATAATGAATAATAAATAGTGGTTTCACTTTCGCGTTTGAAAATAAGTATTGAATAATGTAGATTATTTCCATTAAACGTTAGGAAAAATTATAAATATTAAATTCACTAATATTTATAAGGTTTCGGACCTTTCGAGTAAAATTATGATTTTTCTTTCGTATGAAGAAATATTTCCAAAATATATGAACTTATATTTTGGTATTATTAAGTGTAGGTTTGTTTATAAAACATGTTTTCTAAGTTTGAGCTTTATAAAACATTTTTATATGTCAAAATATGTATGTTTCATGTTTTGAACTAAGCTCAATCCTCATTCGAAAAATAAGTTATAAACTTTGTTGAAAAGTCGTAGTTACGATATTTAACCGTTTTATTTCCAAGTCTTTATCTTTCTGAGTCATTTAGTATGTTTGGAAAACATCCTTGGTAACCCTAATAAAACATTACAAGTCCTAAGTGGTCACAACTTGTCAAAAGTCTTACACTTAATTTTTCATAAGAATAATTGTTATTTATGTCATAAAAATTCCATGCTTTTATTTTCTTGAAGTTTCATGTTTAAATCTTGGTAAACACTTTTATGACCCAAAATTATACTTTAGTAAACTTTGGTTTTGGTTTGGAGTCAAATTACAAGTGTTTGAAGTTTTGGGAAAAGTATATATGTATATTTTTCTGCATGACAGCAGATTTATGACACGCAGGAAATGGTGTCATCTCTGTTCAGTTTTTGTTCATATGGTTCACAGATGACAGCAGATTTATGACACGCAGAACAGTGTGTCATCTCTGCCCAGTTTTTACACAACATATATATTTCTCAAAAATCCGATTTTTAACACTTTGTATGTTTATTTCTCACCAAGTTAAGTGTTCCAAATTATGTTTAACATACAAGAACTAATATTTTCCAACCTTGGTTATTTAAAATGATTCTTTTTAACAAAATGCAAGATATATATTTATTTTGTCAAAAATTCTTTTCAACATGACTAGTTTCCATCACAAACACATAACCACACTAACATACATGTTTGCTAGCATGTTATACAACAACCAAATCAAGACTAAATCATGAACATGACATGTGACGTATAGAAATGAAAGATTTATAGAAAAATAAGCAAAGAAAATAAGTTTTCCTCACTTAAAGCTTTCCGGATCGGTAATGACGTTAATGGGTTGTTGAACTAGCTTCCAAGTTTAGCTCCAAACCCAACCTTGATCTTGAAATGTGAAGGAAATGGTGATGAGAGATCAAGAGTTTGTCATGGATTTAGACAAGAAAAACAAAGATTAGAGAGGTTTGTTTATGAAGGATTAATAAGAATAATGAAAGAAAATTGATGAAATGGAAGTTGTTGTTGATTTACCTTGACTAGAGATGAGTTTAGGAGCTTGAAATGAGTGGAGATGGATGATGGAATGTGATGGTGGCGGTGGTGGTTTAGAGAGCCGAGAGAAAAGAGAGATTGAGAGAGAAATGTGTGTTTTTGTCCTTTGAAAATGTGAGGAATGAAATGAGGGGGTTAAGTGTTTAAAAGTAAATGGTTAGGTGGTGGTGTGAGGTTTCGGTTGTATGAGAACCGAAAGGGTGTGTTTCGGTTGTGTTGTAGCCGAAAACAAGAAGGAGAAAGGAGGAGGTGACTAGTTTCTTGAGCTCCTTTGTACTTGAGGCCTTGGAACTTGGAACATAGGAGTGTGGAGGGGGTGTCCATAGGCCGGCCAAGAGGGGTATGGGACAAGAGGAAAGAGTAGGGTGGCTCAAGGGGACAAACATGTTGGTGTGTAAGTGGTTAAAACTATTAACCAAGGGTTAACCAAATTGTCTTGTACTTAGGGAGACAAACACATTGTTTAATTTCAATCCAACTAGTGGTTAGGGATTCTTGGTTAGAACCGAAAAGAGAGAGAGAGGACCGGTCACGAGAAAAGAAAAGAGAAAAAAAAAGAAAGGGAATTGGTGGCGGTGGGTCTCGAACCCGGGAAAGAAAAAAAAGAAGAGATCGGGCTCGGGTTCGGCCCGAAAAGAAAAGAAAAGGAAAGAGGTGGATGGGCTTCGGCCCGAGGGAAAAGAAAAAGGGAAATGGGCTTCGGCCCGAAAGAAAAAGGAAAAAGAATCGGGCCGGCGGGCCTGTGGGCCGAGAAAAGAAAGAAGAGGAAAGGGATTGGGCCGTAGGCCCATTGGGCCTTCTGGGCCGAACCGGGTCTCGAGTCGGGTCGGGTTGAGTCCGGTTTGGTCCTACGAGTCCAATGATACTTTATTTGAGCGAAAACGATATCCGGATTGAAAATCGAATTTTTGACGTGGAACGAGAAATAAAATATTATTTATTGTGGTCGTTTTCGGATATTCGGAATTGTCACTTGTCATGATTTGGTGTCTATGTCGTTGTGCATAAATGGTGTACTTTAATTTGGAATTAAAATGTTTGACGGAAACACAAATGATTTATAGTTGAATAAGTTTTAGAATTTAAAACCAAAGTATTGTTGGCTAGAATGTCGTTTGAATAAACGACGTGTTTGCAATACGTTTGTCATTACGTAATGCTTTGAAAACATAAAATGTTCATTTCATATTTGAATCATACAAAAATCAAATTTATGAATTTCTTGTTATTGAAGTTCCGTTTTGTACAATGGCGGAACTTTGGTTGATTTCCATTACGGGTGAACGTTGTCGGACCTAAATTGTCTATGTTCGCACGTAAAGGCATCTAATTTAGTCAAATTAGTCTAATGCACATAGAATTTCAGTTAATTGCACGTAATTAATATATTAAAATATACCTGGAAGATACGGGTTGTCACAATATCCTCCCATTTCCATTCTGGGATCTTTGGTTGTTGTAGCAAACCCGAAGGCTTTTGGTATTCAATCTTAACCCTTGAACATGTTAAACACTTAGCCACATATCGAGCAATGTCGGCTTTCATATTCGGCCACCAATAAAGATTTTTCAAGTCCTGATACATTTTATCCGATCCAGGGTGCACCGAATATCTTGACTTGTGAGCCTCGTCCATCACGAGCTCACGGAGATTTCCAAACAATGGAACCCAGATTCTGTCATTGTAATACGTGAGTTCATCGGACTTAACTTCAGAATGGCCATCTACACCACGTAGTGCTTCAGCTGCGAAGTTTTCTGCTTTCAAAGCTTCTCGTTGGCAGTCACGGATTCGATCCGGTAATCCTGAATGTATTGTAAGTTGAAGCGCTCATACCCGACGAGGCTTTTCGTACTCTTTTCTGCTTAGGGCATCAGCCACAACGTTGGCTTTTCCAGGATGATACTTAATAGCCAAATCATAATCATTTAGTAACTCGACCCACCGTCGTTGTCGCATGTTGAGGTCTTTCTGATCGAAGATGTGCTGTAGACTTTTGTGATCGGTGAATATCGTGCACTTTGTTCCATATAGGTAATGTCTCCAAATCTTGAGTGCATGAACAACGGCTCCCATTTCCAAATCATGCGTTGTATAATTCTTTTCTGTATCCTTTAGTTGCCTGGACCCGTAGGCAATTACCTTGTCTCGTTGCATCAACACGCAACCGAGTCCTTGGATCGATGCATCGCAGTAAACCACAAAGTCGTCTATTCCATCGGGTAACGCAAGAATTGGAGCCGAACATAACATATCTTTAAGCGTCTGAAACGCGCGCTCTTCCTTTTCACCCCATCTGTATTGCACTCCTTTGTGCGTTAAGGCCGTTAAGGGTTGAGCCAGTTGAGAGAAACCCTTAATAAACCTTCGGTAATATCCGGCAAGTCCTAAAAATTGTCGGATTTCTGTTGGCGCTCTTGGGGTAGACCAGTTCTTAATTGCTTCCACTTTGGCTGGATCGACATGAATTCCTTCCTCATTAACAATGTGTCCAAGAAACTGGACTTCGCGAATCCAAAAATCGCATTTTGAAAACTTGGCGTAGAGCTGTTCCTTGCGAAGCAATTCCAAAATAAGACGCAGATGCTCCTCGTGTTCTTCCTTTGACTTGGAGTAGATCAAAATATCGTCGATGAAGACTATCACAAACTTATCGAGGTACGGCTTGCACACTCGATTCATCAGGTCCATAAACACAGCAGGTGCATTGGTTAGCCCAAACGGCATAACCAGGAACTCGTAATGTCCATACCGAGTTCTAAAAGCAGTCTTAGGAACATCCTCTTCACGAACACGAAGTTGGTGATATCCAGACCGTAGATCAATCTTTGAAAAGTAGCTTGAACCCTGTAGTTGATCGAAGAGATCGTCGATTCGAGGAAGTGGATACCGATTCTTGATCGTAACTTTGTTAAGTTCTCGGTAGTCAATGCACATGCGGAACGTTCCATCCTTCTTCTTAACAAACAGTACCGGAGCTCCCCATGGAGACGAACTTGGACGAATAAACCCCTTGTCGAGTAGCTCTTGTAGTTGTGAGGAGAGTTCGTTGAGTTCACTTACGGCCAATCGGTAAGGTGCGCGTGCGATCGGAGCGGCACCTGGAGCTAAATCAATCCCAAACTCAACTTGTCGAAATGGAGGCAAGCCAGGCAGATCTTCAGGAAATACATCTCGGAAGTCGCGAACTATCGGGTAATCATCAATTTTGCGCTCGGGATGTGTCGTGTCAGTGACGTTTGCAAGAATCGCGAAGTGACCCTTACGGAGGCATTTCTGAGCTTTAAGGAATGAAATAATGCCGGTGACTGTTCCACCTTTCTCTCCTTGGACCGTTAACACTTTGCCGTCTTCGAGTGGAATACGAACCACTTTTTCCTTACATAAAATTTCAGCTCGGTTTTCGGATAACCAATCCATTCCTACTATGACGTCGAAACTACCAATCGGGAAAGGCATAAGGTCGATTCCTAGGGTATGGCCCGCTAGTTCTAGCTTACAATCCTTAACTATCTGGGTAGTATCATGAAGTTTACCATTTGCTAGTTCTACCACATATTTAGCGTCTAGGGCAATCGGTTTAGCATTAATTATTCTAGCAAATTTAGTGGAAATAAAGCTTTTCTCAGCACCAGAATCAAATAAAACAGTAGCAAAGAAACCGTTCAAAATAAATTTACCGTTGATCACGTTGGCATCATTGCGAGCTTCACCCTGGCCCATGACGAAAGCTCGACCTCTACCATTTCCACCATTCCCGTTTCCACCATTACCATTGCCATTCCCGTTACCATTTCCTCCACCGTTACCATTCCCACCATTATTTCCCTGATTGCCATTACCTTGTCTTCTTAGCTGAGGGCAGTCTCTCTTGATGTGACCTTGAGCACCACACTCAAAGCAGCCACGGGCTCCCCCATTGTTGTTGTTCTGGTTCTGACCGTTGTTGTTCCCATTACCCCGATTGTTCCCATAGTTGTTGTTTCTTCTGGAGCGATTTTGTTGCTCGGGTAAAGTTGCCCAACAGTCCTTAGCTTCGTGGCCTCCCTTGCCACACCTTTCACAGTTCTGATTCTTCCTACAAACACCAGCATGATGCTTCCCACATCTGTTGCACAAGGGCAGGTTACCCCTGTAGTTGCCTTGACCATTGCCACCCTGGCGGTAGTTGCTACTGTTGTTCCCTGATCTCTTGCTTTGACCTTGGGAGTTGAAAGACCTCCCAGTGCTGTTACCCACACTCTGAACATTCATCGAGTTCTCCGGAGCTTCATCTTCAGCTTTTCTTTTGCCACTTAAGGCAGTCTTTTCAGTGGCTTTCGCAGGTAGAGTACCTTTTTCGACCTCTTGATCAGTGAGTTTGTGAGCCAAACGAATGGCTTGCTGCACGTTTGCGGGGTTGCTGGCAGTCACCAATCCCTTGATTTGAGGCGCGAGGCCTTCCAGATAACGCTCGATGCGTTTGAATTCAGCGTCCACCATTGAGGGGCACAAGACTTCATACTCGTGATATCGTGCAGTGTACTGTTCAACCTCAGACCCAGACATCTTCAAATTCAGGAATTCACCCTCAAGCTTCTTGACTTGATCACGTGGACAGTATTCTTCCATGATCAGCTCCTTAAATGCTGCCCACTGCATGTTATCAGCCGCTTCTAGCCCAACCATCTGAATTTCAGCGTTCCACCAGGAGAGTGCAGCTCCTTCGAAAGTACCAGTAGCAAACTTAACCTTGTTTTCAGCCGGGCAGTTACATATGGAGAAAACCTTTTCGGACTTTTCAATCCACCTAAGGAGTCCTACAGCTCCTTCTTCGCCGGAAAATGTCATCGGCTTACAGTCCATGAAGGACTTGAACGTGCAGTGGTGTTGGTTTCCTGATGCATAAATAGTTCGGATTTTAAAATTAAACAGGTCATGATATAATTGCTTTGTGCCTTAACCGGCATAATAGTTACCCTGTGCGGCATATGCAGCTTGGACGGCTGCCACCGCGGCTTGTACATGTTCAGCAATCATCGCTTGTAGCTGTGCATGCGTCATGTTTATGCCACCTCTTCCGTTTCCTCTTCCAGACATCTTGCTGAACGGTTAAAGTAGCCAGTGTTCAGTCACAGTTATATATTACACATATCCCATAATATGTATATTAGCCAGTTCCCGTTATCCCTCTATTAGTCCAGAAAAATTTTCGTGCAAATTGAGGCGTCGTCGAAGAACGTCGTAAATGCTATCGTCGAAGGTCGGCTTCCCATAAAGTCACCGTCGGCGTAGTCGTCGTAGTAGAAATCAGGACGTAGCGTGTAGCATTGTTTCGTTGTCGCTTTCCCCAGAGTAGTGTGCGTATTCGAGTTCGCGTTTCGTATTCGTGTGTGAAAATTTCCTAAGGTCCTTCCGTTAGACTACTTAGACACGGTCTATATATATACTTATATATATATATATATACATATATCTGTACGTACTAAGCTTTTAGTTACACAGCAGAGCGAGTATCCCAGGTTGGCACGTAAAAATTTTGTCTTTGGGAATTTGTTTGTTTGTTTTGTAACCAAGGTTTTCAAGTTGCAGTTTCCAAATCGTTTTCAAAAATGATTCCAGTTCTCTGCAACCTATGGCTCTGATACCAATCTGTCACACCCCCAAAATACCACTAACGGAGTTTATACCGTTAAGGGGCACGACTAGACCAGGATCCACAACCATAGTTACAAATACTAAACGAATCAGGGTTAGTTCAAACGCAAGTTATAAATCAAAGTCTTCAATTACATACGCAGCGGAAAAGTAATATTTGTCTCAGCACTAACCACGTGCTTTACATAAACTTTGTTTTAAATTCCCAAATAGTTCAATTAAAATAAAGGTCTTCACGTGCCATGCCAACCCGCTCCGGATACTCCTTAGCGATCTGCAAAAGTTTAAACCACGCAAGTGTCAACCTAACGGTTGGTGAGTTCACAGTGGGCTTGTCATGCATTGGCCCGGTCTCATAATCATAGTTCGTATAAAAATGTACTTACAAAATATTCATTTGTGAAAAGCAATGCTCGTATTTAATTCTCAGTTTTTAAATGGTTTGTCCGTGACCACGTCATCGGGTATGTACTAGTTCCGTAAAGTTAAAGGACTCAACCGATATCGCGGGTAGCTAATCCGTTGTTCCATGCTCTAAGGAAGTTTGTACCAAAGCTGACTTATTTTGTGGGGGCCGAGCCATCCCGTACGGTGCGGACCAAGTCATCGCGGTTTCTGCCTCCCCCGTGTCCTCTCGGGACCACGGTCAAATAGGCTGATATTGTTCCTCCGTGCACTCCCCGTGCCACGGGGCGGAGTTTGTCAAACTCCAGTAGATCTACCCAACATCCCCTCGCTTTACAATTAATGGCACAATTTTAGTTGAGGACTTTAAGTTATAAGGCATCCTTAGAAAACATGTGATATCATATGGTTTAGACTTTTAACCTACACTAGCCATATTAAAACAGTTTTCGTTTCAGAAATCGTTTATTCAGAGTTCACAAGTGCTTCCCATAAAACACTACAGTTCATCAAGTGGGTGCCGAGCATCCCGTGTTCTCAAGTTTATCAGTGAGGTGCCTAGCACTCTCGAGTTTATCAGCATTGTTTTCGTTAAGTTATTCTGTGTGGCCCATCGGACTCACGGTAAGCGGGTTAGTGACACTCACCTTTGGTTGCACTGCTACACTTCAAGTAAATCCAATATTGTTGTTTAACGAAGACCTAGAACACGTTTAGGTCTTAAGTATTAGTTTCGTGTCTTACTTTACTTAACGTCACTATGGCCCATAACATAGCACGTTGCAACTATGACTCGACATACCGACACACGACACCAATGGTTGATCATAAACAGGGGTTCATATAAATCAGATATCAAACATGTTTCATCATGGTATAATCATGTAAGTCATGGCATAACACTTAATCAAATTTCACAAGTTTGGTTTTTAGGTCAGGTCTTAGTTTCGCTAGCATAGTTTCGCTAGGCAGTTTCGCTAGGTGCACGGACAGCACTTTCGCTAGGCAATGCCCGGTAACCCAGTTTCGCTAGGCTAGTTTCGCCCGAAACTGCTGACGCAGTTTCGCTAGCCTAGTTTCGCAGGGAAACTGGTTTGAACTTTCGTTCAGGTATTTCGCTCGACAGTTTCGCTCGAGCTGGTCTGGTCAGGTTCCCGGCGACACTATAGTTTCGCTGGTTAGTGTCGCTGGAAGGAGATATAATTTCGCTACTTAGTTTCGCCCAGAGAACAACAGTTTCGCTGGTCGCGAAAAACATACGGATTTGCCTAAAAATCAACCTAACAGCTTCTGATCATACATGCAATTCATTATCTAGCATCCCTAGGCATTTACCAACATAAATCAAGCAACTTTAACACGTTTAACATGCATTTTGTCATCAAATCACCAAAAAGCACATTTTAACCTAAAAAGACCTATTCTAGCATAAATCATCATCATGGTTTGTTTTTACACGTAAAGTTTCTGACTTTAAGGTAGATCTAGCATCCTAAAGCAACATATTAAGAGATCAAGTGATTCCATGTAGATTTGAGCATGCTTTAAGAAGAAAACATATAGAAAGGCATAAAACTTAGTTTTTGGGACTCACGATTTGATCTAGGATCCAAATGGGTGTTGTCTCAAAGCTGAGATGATGGTTCTTGATGGTTTCCTAGCTGACCAGAATCTCCAGGAGAAGTGTATGTGTGTGTTGGTTGTGAAATGAGGCAAATGAGGCTACTAGGGTTCATTAAGTTTATTTATATCAGGAGCTAGTTTCGCTGGCAGTTTCGCTGGCTGGCGAAACTGGCTCTGATCTCGGACACATTGATCAGTCTAGCTTGCTACCGGGCGAATCTGTAATTTCGCTCGGTAGTTTCGCTGACTACCAAATTTAGGCAATTTTCACATAATCAAGTATTTACAATTAATCATGCTATTCTCAATAATAAGTCATGTATTTAAATCACATTGCACATAAAGACAATCAATGATGAACACATAACACATATGGACGGTTCGGTGATCAACCAAAGGTCGTGGACGTATTCGGCCTAGTTATGCATTAGCTACTTATAACGTAACTAACGGGTTTGTCTAACGGAAGTTAACCTTGAAATTCTCGGGTGTCACATCATTCCCCTGAAATTGGAATTTTCGTCCCGAAAATTATTCTTGTGTCGTAGCGTTCGCAGCATCAGCTGTCGTCGTTGCTATCGTCGCTGGGGAAAGAAAGCAAAAAGTTTTAGGGTTGTCACAAATAAGCTGCCAAAGGAGAACTCCACAAGGAGTTGCACAGATGCAAGCACTTCACTGGGCGACATGCTGCTACTTTAACTTTTTTATATTATTGTAACTCTTTTATATTGCTATCGGTTGTGACTTTTTATGATTTGAGTTGAGAAGAAACTGGTTGTAGGTTTTAGATTTTTAAGATTTGTATATACATTCTAATAACTTAAATTTTCATATTGCACATAGTTGATTATTATTGTCTTTGTTTTACTACGTATTTTTCTAATACCAGTCTAAAAAAAATTTGATCAAAAGAAAACGGTCATGGTATTTGTCACGGTACTCGACTTTAGATTTTCTCTAGAAAGCGTGTCATATAAATAAAAGTAATTGTTTTGTTTAAATCCTATAATTCAATGAAATTTATAAAAGTAAATTATTATTGTCTTTATTTTAGTATTTTTTAAAATCCGCCCGTGCGATGCAAGAGTATCAAAGGAGACAATTTCTGATTGCGGTATGTTTGGGAATGACAGTTAAACAAAAGCCAATGTCAGTCACTTTCAAGAGTTGAACTATATTTAAATAATCCATGCTTTAGTCATCGTGAGCTTTAAGTTGCATTATCAAGGGTTAAGAGCAGAGATGGACTAAAACTTCTCATATTGGATGAAGACGTAAAAATGACAACAAAACATCAAATGTTGTTTATAAGTCTGTATTTTTAAATTTTAACTTTTTTTCATTCTCCAATGTCAATTCTTTTTTTTTTCTTTAATTCCAATTAATATCGAATTACAATTATTAGAATATGTTACTATAAGTATTAGTTTTTTAAAAATCCGCCCGTGCGTGGCACGGGTATCAAAAACTAGTATATATATATATATATATATACTAGCCGTGTGCCCGCGCGTTGCGGTGACGACATCGTATAGCGTGTTATTTGTCTTCTGTTCGCGCGTCGCAGCGGCACAACAAACTACAACGCGGTATTTGTTTATTTGTTCGCTTGTTATGGTGACACTACTATTTACATCGAGGTATTCGTTTTTTTAGAACTCAAACAAATAACAACAAACACCCGAATTGAAATATATATTGGTCGCAAACATAGTAATTTAAAATCAAATGAGTTGTAAGATATAAGTCATCAAGATAGTTTTAAGATATCAGTAATAACATACTACTTTCTAAATCAAAATCCGAGGGTCAATGAATTCCATAGTGAGGAAGTCAATCCATGTCGTACGTCATGCAATCAGTCATAAACAGTGTCTTAAGTTGAATTCATGAACATAATAGTTTGATGAGGTCCAAAGGAAGCATCACATCAATTGATTTTAAATGCACATATGTAGAGCAGGTCCAGCTATACTATATCATTCTGTCGGTGGTTATCTATTTAGATTGGCTTTTTTTGCATTCAAAAAGATTTCTATTTGTTCGACTTGCATTCCAAACTACAGCTGCTATAAAATATAGTATAAAAAATATTAATATAATACAGAACAATATAAATCTATTATAAAAAAAATTATAAAATAGATGTTTTTAATGATTTAAAAAAATGTTTTTAATGAGTCTCACGCTTAAGATTATAACTTAAAGCTCTTATAACAATTTTCGTAATTTATTGATTTTTTTTCAAACACAACTACTATTACTGCCCGTATTGAAAGTCATGTTTGTACGTGCATGTTTTCTTGACGAAGACATACCAAAAACTATTAACTTTTGTAACTATTAGAACACTACTATAAGTTCCTATAAGTATAACGCTTGTGAAAGTAAAATATACCTAAAGAGCTACAATTACAGTACTTATAACCATAACAAAGAACTAAACAGTAACAAAGGTAAGGGACATGAATGAGATACTAACCTGCAAACGAAATACCACCGCTACCACAGAGAGTAAGCGATCTATACATATCACGTAGATGTAATCAATTTTAGTAGGGAACATCATAAACAACTCATACATCGAACAACAGATGGACAAAATACTTACATTCAGAAGGCAATAGAAAATTCGAATCCTAAAGATGGAGGTTTCACTGTAATAGAAAAAATTATTGGGTCCCTGCCTTGTATGTCGTTTTCTATGTAATAGACATGTCAGTAGAAAATCAACACCAAAGAAACTCAATTAAAAATAACTTGGAAAAATTACATGAAATTAAGTGGGAGCAGACGCATGAACCATCATTTTAGTTTAAAAAAATTGTAAAAAGACATAAATGTCTTTCACAAATGTATTTTTATATAATAAGTTAAATGATTTTAATATATCAAGCCTAGCCTGAGTTTTTTTCTGTCTTTCAAATAAGGACTTTTATATACTAATTTAAATTGAGGTTTACTTTATAAATAAAATAAATGGAAAATTGACAAACACATATTACAGACTTTGCAAAAATGCTTTCCTACCCACGCTTTCTTACAGTAGGTCTAATAAATTATTCAAAGTGAAGTACATAAACAGTTAGTAGTCAGTGAATTGGACTTAAGGTGAGGAGTTTCTAATGAGGACAACAATAAAGTAAGGGCTAAAAGTTAATGTGCTTAATTACAAAGAAAATATTAAACCGAAACATCTTGAACCTAAACCTTTATCAAACGACTATTTATATAGTTTCATAATAAATAAACCATGTTGAAGGATAAGCAGATCAACAAAACAACATCTAAGTTATATTATGTTTTCACTTTATAAAAGAATCTTTTATGATATTTGAGATAATATTCTGTTTTCACCTTATAAAAGAATCGTTTATCATATTTGGATATTTGAGATAAGATGCTTATTGTGATTTCAGTTGTTCAAATAGGTATTAATTTGTTGTTTATTTTTTTCTAGTGGCCATGATAGTTTCATTGACTAAAGAAATTTGTTCATTTATTGCTCATATGTTTCTAGTTCCCTTGATAATAAGATATATGCTAATCTATATACCCAAATACGACATCAGTTTTATGCAATTTGTTCATTTATTGCTCATATGTTTAGGATTTGTACTTCTTGGAGTCTCAAATGGATGATGGGTTTGTTGTTATGCTTTCATATAGATGTGTTACAGCAAGGGTAAACATGATGCATGCCATTTTATTTTTACAAGGTGTATTTGGCCATCACATTAAGCTCTCAATTTTCAAGAAAATGTAAGAAACTATCAATAGTACCATGAAGATACGATAAGTCGTCAAACAACTAAGTTTTAGTTTGAGGCAGTAGGTCAAGAAATGTCCTTAAAATATATCATCAGTTTGAGGCTGCAGGTCAAAAAAATTCCTTTCTTTTTTAGAGCAAATATCACTATTTCATTTATTAATATATTGATAATGTTGCTATATCATCCTCAACCAAAGAGAAATAAGAGTATAAGACCAATCTACTTGTGTTAAGAGCTTAGAAATCGTTTCGACAGTGGCCCTCTGTCTTGAATAATCCAAGAATATATCATCAAACTCGCTACATAAAACCAAATTGAAAAGAAGAAGCACATATCACTCTCTAAGCCCAAACATAAAATATCAACAAGATTTAGAAATATAAACAATTGGTAGCAGTTCATAAGAGGTTTGAAACACGCATACATCATCGTGGACATGCATTGGTAAGTGTCAGTCATCCAATCATGCTTTATCAATTTCCCTAACATGTGCCTGCAAGTAACAACCATTCATATAATCAATTCAAAATGAAGGTATGCAATTATACAAATTAAAACTGAAATCAAAGGAAACTGAAGTATAAAACCTAAAGGTGAGCGGCATAGTTTCAGAGATTAATGTAGCCATCTGCAGCGATTATCATGAAGAAAATTAAATCAAATAGTCAATTCCGAAAGAAGACAATGATAATTAGATTACAATATATAATCGATAAAAGTGTATTTCCTGATTTATGCAGCAGATTTGACAACAAATATAAGAACGATTAGAAATAATACATAACAACTTAGAAGAAAAACATCAATGCACGGCAGTCTGCGAATCCAAAACTTGAATTAAGAATTTTAATATATCAAAATTCAAGAAGGGATCTTAATAAGATCATTTTCCATGACAGTTTCATACACAAAGACACACATATACATATACATTTAGAAATGGGAAGACTTAAATTACACCACGCGAGGCCTATTTGCTTAACAATGCTGGTTATTGAATTCTAACTTGTTAGAATTGAGAGTCCTGAGATTTATATAGCAAGAAACATGTTGAAATGTCACTATAATTCTCAACTACGCACAGAACTTCCATTTCCATATGATGATCCAAAGTTCCTATATTTTCCTTCTTTTTTTTATCAATATATATCAAACTAACATCATTTGAAATGTCCTTCAAATCCTTTTAAAGAAACAAGAACAAAAGATGCATAGAAAATTAAGCATCAAGAAAATACCACAGAAAATCATAAAAGCGGCTAGGTTTACCTGAGATCGAAGAGAAATGAACGATTGAAGATGATTTCGAGTTATCAGATCGCCAATAAATGCCAATGAATTTTCCCTCATCATTTCAAGAGACTTTTTCACATCTACAAGATAAACATATATACATTCAAATTCATTGCCTCATACAATCAGTAGCAAGCATCAAATCTGGTACCAGATGCATAAACAGTCCCACAACGATGACAAACATAAGATCATTTTCAAACACACCTCCACGAAACCGTTGAAGCTTTTGATTAGTGATTTACCTAGACAACTGCAATTCAAATTTACAAAATCAAGACCTAAATTTTATGTTGGCCAAATTAGGGAGAAAGATGACAGCGGTGAAGAAAAAAGATTGAATGATAACATCTGCAAACAAAATATTATTCAAATTTAAATTAGAAAACCAACACCTTAATTTTACCCTGGTGAAATTAGGGTTATAATCAACACTACATTCTTGCACCTTAATAAAGCAAATGCAGGCAAAATAAACGAAATTGATTACACACGAACCTTTTTCAGCAAGGATTTCACACGTTCATAGAGAGAAGGTGGATCTACACTTTGTTTCTTCGTTTACATGAAGAGGCAGAAGAGAGAGGGTAGATCTAGTGGTATTGGTTTGATCTAGAATGAAGCGTGAATTCGAATTTGTTGAATAAAGTGTGCATACCGTAAAGGTGTATGTATGAAGCGTATAATCGGTGAATTTGAATTTTGAAATTTTCCTTCTGGCGGCCAATTTAAGAATTGTAAGATTCATGCATCAAATTGAAGGTTTCTTGAAAAGGGTTCTTGAAAAGCAAGTGAAGAAAACTCTCAAAGGGGAGATTCTCTAATTCTCTGCAGCTTTGAAGATGTAAATCACGATTCTCTATTGTCTGGTTTCCAATTTCGTTATGTAGTTTGCGTGCTTTTCTGATCCATGTGCAGTATTAGGGCAAAAGCGTAGAAAGTGAATGCGTGAAGGAGTTCCGATTGAGTGAGTGTTGTACATAATGCTCAATAACTTGTACATTTCTTTAATTTTCAATTTTCAACACCCTCTCTCTTATATACATATTATAGTATTATAGATTATAGTTTATAGATTTATATATATATATATATATCTATTACTATATATAATGCATATTAGAGAGAGAAAGTGAGATGTCTTAATTTTAAGACCCGTACAAGTCAATAAGCAGCATGTACAATACCCTAATGCATAAAATCATAGAAACCCTAGGTATATAAACCTTGTTTTTCGTTTCAGCCGTAGCATCCACATTTCCGTCTTCCTCTCTCGACGAAAACACTAACAGACAGAAATACCCCCGTCTTTCTTCCTGTCGCCGAAGGAATCCAGACCACCGCCAAAACGGAAACCCACCGCGGAGACCACCACCGAGATTTCGAGTGGAGAGTGGCGTGCGACGGTCGCTAGGGTTCTGGCGATGGCGGCTATGCGAGATTTCGAGAGGAGACCACCGCGATTATCATCTTCTTTTTGTGGTTCTTCGTATTCAGATTGTCTGATCGAACACCGTAAATGCCCCCACCGATTCCATCGGTATTCCACCCTCCAGATCCATCGATAAAAGAAACATCGATTTACACCCTCCAGATCTATCGATATTGCTTGAAGGTGAGGGCTCGAATTTACAGCAAGTAGAATCATCATCTTCATTCTTGACGGCAGGTTCATTCGGTTTTGATTTCCCATTATCTGCTTATGAATTTTATTAGGGCTTGGTTCTCCTTGTTTAGGTTCTTCCATTTCATTTAATCAAGTTAATATTTGAATATTTTTTTGGGTTCCGGTTAAAGGATTACATTTTTGTGACGTTTATGCTTAAATTTTTTTAAGGTTGACCTGATGTACAAAGTAATAGTCGTTTCTTCATGTTACTTTGATGTTCTGTTTAATTTTTGGTTGAATCTTCTTGCTTTGATGCTTACCTTTTGTTTAAAACTATGCATTCAGATTTTATGTTTGAAGATACTTGCGTACCTAACGGTTGTGTGTTTTTTCCCTTGGTTATTTAGAGTCAAATTAATCTGATTCATATGTGCATAATTACAGGCTTGCATACTCGATGAGGAAAATGATGGCGGACAAAGCACTGGCACGTTTGATCATTCTTATAAAAATCTCTCCAGTATTGACTTGTATTTTTTAATTTGCTTAAAATTCTTGGTAATGTGCAAACGTAGGTTAGGAGGTTATCTGCTTGTGAAACAATGGGTTCTGCAACTACAATCTGCAGTGATAAAACTAGAACCTTGAAAATGATTTTGGTGGGATATTGTGCTGTTGTTATTGATTCTTGCTGTTCTTGTTTTCTTTCTCTTATTCTAGAATGATAAACTTTCTTCATTTTTTGCTTACTTATAAAATGCTTTTGCTTTCCTCAGATGACTGTCTTTAAGGTTTATATATGTCCGAAAAAATGGATCAGCCAAGCAACACATCAGAATTACCATCAGTTACATCCTATTTATGCCACTTCTCACAATATTTTTTTCTTTATGTGACAGCCACCTTTAATTGCTGTTTCGCTGAGTTCTTTAATTTTGTTTTGAAACTATATCTGATTGCATTTGGTGAGGGTATGAGTCCCAGATCAAATTGAATCACTTCAACAATTAGTAGTTGACTGCAAATGTCTGCAGCAGTGTACGTTCGTACGTTTAATCGCAGCTGGAAGTATGACGGAAGCAATGGAAACCACAACTGGGTGTCTCCAAACCAGGTTCGACATCCAGATTTTGCAATTCACTTTAATCGAGATTGGGTACATATATTGAGATACAGAATCTGTGTGTTGGTGTTATATATTTTCTGTTTTGCAGCGTCTTTGTTTTCTGATGGGCTTTCTGATGAGTATCTGAATGATAGATCATGTAAACCAGTGTCGTTTGGTTCTCTTGAGAAGCTTGATTCAGATAATTTAGCACCGATTCGAATGAATCAAAGACAAGGTATGTGTGTTTATAGTTTCTGATGTTTTTTCTTCATGTATATCGGTTATTGTTACTATCATGTTTGTATATTCAAAAAGTTATCAGTTGATGTGTGGGATCTATGGAACATGAGAACTTCATCCGTGATTAATGAATAATTTTCTACCAAGGTTCTGATGGAAAAATAAGAAGTGAATTTATGGTTTTTTTAATCAATAATTGACTTTATTATATGTGGTGCGTATAATTGTTCTAGAATTAAGAAACATAACTGATTATTGTGTTAGAAGTGTAAAATCACAGTTTTCTTAAAAGAGTTGTGAATGTTGACCCATATATAACTCTATTTACTTGTATAGGTAAAAGCTCTTCTCTTTACATCTCTGGTTTTGGCATAGTGGAATGAGTTTTACACAAATTTTTGGAAATTAATAGTTTGATGTTAAATTGTGACAGAGTGAGATTAGATCTTGAACGTGAGACGAGAAGAAACATTGTCTTTAAAGAACATGAGAAATCGTTAACACTGGACTCAAGGATTTATTAACTTTTGCAGGTTGTTTATTGTTGGGTTTTGCAGGTTCTTTACTATTGAGTTTTGCAGGTTCTTTACTATTGAGTTTTACATGTTCTGATTATGTTTGATTGTCTATGGTTTAAGATAAGAATCATGTGTAACGGATGTCATTCTTTCATTTTTTTTAATCTATTATATGCAATCTGTGATTACTTTTGTTGCAGAAAGTTGGTGTTGTTAGGGTAAAAGATGAAAATTTAGCAATGAACAACGCCAAAATTGAGTTAAAAACAGTCTACTAGAAAGTAGATTGCATCTACATGTGGTTTCCTTTTTTTTCTTTCAACATGTTTTTAGATCCATCATCAACTTGTTTAAGGTATAGAAAGTTTCTAACCCCCTTTTGTTTTTGCTTATTCATGGATTGTATTTGGATAAACAAGTTTGTTAGGATCCATTTTCTTTTATAAATAGAGACTTGCAAACTTCATTTTGACTTTATGCATTTTTAAAAAAATTATTTTTGTTATGTTGAAATTGAATGATTTATGATAAATGCAGCATATTGATGTATGGTAGTTACAGGTGCCAATTGGAGGGGCTTATAGGCTAATTGATGTGACAATGAGCAACTGCATCAATAGTGGGATCAATAAAGTCTACATTTTGACTCGGTTTCAGCATCACTTAACAGACACTTGGCGCATGCTTGTAATTTTGGTAATGGGGTCAATAAAGTCTACCTTTGGAGATGGATTCTTGTTAAAAGTGGTACAATGAGCCGTTGGGTAGGCTGCATAACGGATCAAACGGATAACTGAATAACTTTTGAAATAGGAAATGAATCAATAAGTGTAATGAATATGATGACCAACCTAAAGTCAAATATTAATGGTTATTTGTACTTATGTGGTATAGACATTATCAGCAACTCAAACTCCAGGTGAGGAAGGTAAGAGGTGGTTCCAGGGTACAACAAATGCGGTTCACCAGTTTTATTAGCTGTTTGAGGTACTCAAAATTAAATATATATGTTACATACGCTTTGAATTGATATACTCAACACTCATGACATATTGGTTTTTATAGGTAATATAGAAAATTAATGTTATTTTGGAAGAGATGCCTATTCTCTACTTGCAATTGGTTCTCATTTCTAACTATGCCTTTTTTTATACGTTTTATTGTTTTATTTTTTTATCATCTATTTTTTTTAAATGTTGTGAACTCTGATTACTAGGCTGTAAAAGTACATATTAGGGACCAGAGCATGTAATTTGAGATTAATTTTTAGTTTCTAAAAAGGCTATTAAGAACTGAAACCAATGCTCAATCTTAGTCTTTAAAATATCGTATTGGAGGCTAATTGAGTATGAAATCATGAACTTAACAAAAAATACTGAGGACAACTTAAAGGTATTTATATGATTGATTTTCTATCCCTAGAGTCATACATTAAGAATTGTAATATAATAGAGTATCTGAGTTTTACATGCTTGGATAAATTAAATCTTTATTATTTAGTTGACCATCTATAAAAAACATAGACCCCGTAGACCCCAAATTAGTCGTTCATTGTAGACCTTCTAAAAAGCGTAGACCCCGTAGACCCCAAATTAGTCGTTCGATCATTAACCCGTGAATTTTTTGGAGGAGGGTTATGATGGTCAAAAAAAATAATAATAATAAATATCGATCTAACAAACATGTATCAAAGAAATGTATCAAAAAAGCCCTAATCACTGGTGATTCCAATCTGAGTTTTCAATCGTGAAGAACGAACTCCTAAGTTTTCAATCGAGTTTTCAACGGAAAAAAGATCAAATGAGTTTTCAATCGGCTATCTGAATTCGATCTCGAATCACTGCTGATTCCGATTCACCGATTATAGTGGATCGAGAAGCACCGATTCACTGGTGATTGAGTCTTGATTTAGATGTAGGTAAAAAGTCCAATTCACCTCCTAAAAACACGCTTGTAGCTGATTTAGATTCACCTCTGATTGTCTCCGGCGATGAGACAAAAGTATATGAAGAAATCTAGGGCAAAAAACGTAGCCGATGATAATTCACTGATGAGAAAAGGTAATCAAATATATCCTCTGAGTTTTAAACTGTTATCTTTATCCAGCATCTGATTTTTATTTGATTCATAAAATCAAGATTTATTATTCACATCTCTAGCTGCTAATTTAACTTCTTCGATTTAGATAGTAACTCGATATGTTCTTCATCCATAATTAAAACTCACTATAGTTTAAGAGTCCATTGGTGCAATTTAGTCTATTGGTGCTATTGAAACAACTTCAGTGAGTTCTTATTCCCCTAAAACTCACTAAGATTCATTCTTAACTGGATATGTTCTTCATCCATAATTGACACTCACTATAGTTTAAGAGTCTATTGGTGCACATTGTCCATTGGTGCATATTAAAACAACTCAGTGAGTTTTTTGGTTCACAATAATTGTAGATAAGACCAAGAAAATGGATCTATTCTAAAAGACTTAGAAGGTTCTTTCTGTTCTAGGTTTATATAATAACATTCGTTTAAAAACCGAAAAAGCATCGAATCTAGATTAATTACATTATGAGTTTTATTAAAACTCAAGGATTCAAAAGCAGCCTTCTAAAACTCAATGAAAGCTTTAGTTACATTATGAGCTAGAACTGATTATGATTTTAAAGTATTATTTGAACACAAATCGGAGAACTCAACATCTTATTGATTTATCCATTTGATTATAGAGATTCAAAAAGGTCATCAGAACATACAAATTTAGCAACTTTTATATAATTTTATTAATATAAACATTTGACTAACCGGCACTATAGGTTGTATATCTACAATACAAGCTAAACTTTCGAATAGTGAGTTTAAAACCATTAAGTTTTGAAAACACCCTGCATCATCATTGTTCCTGTCTGTCAGGACCAGATTTGAGCACGTTGTTCTCATATGATTCATCACACAAGTGCGGAAATCATGTGTGATGGTCGATTCTGGATGAATCAGCATCAATGCTCACCCATTGATGATTCCTAAAGCTCAAGAACACACACTAACACCAAGAACACACACACAAAGGCTCTCTGTAGGAAAATACTCCTTCAAGCGTTACCAATAGGGTTTACTCATTGGTATTTATACTACTAGAGAGCCTGGGACAAAAAGAATGTTTGACACAGCACAATCATTACCTAGAATTCAGCAAAATATTCTATCAGGATAACAAGTTCGCTAAGACTTAAATCAAGTTCGCTAGCACTTAACAAGTCCGCTAACAAGTACGCTAGGTAGCAACAAGTCCGCTAACAAGTACGCTAAGCATTATCAAGTTCGCTAACAAGTACGCTAAGCTGTATCAAGTTCGCTAACATGAACAAGTACGCTAACAAGTTCGTTAAGAACAAATCAAGTACGCTAGGAACAAGATAAGTCTGCTAAGTAAACAAGTTCACTAGGAATAAACAAGTCCGCTAAGATAAACAATCAAACAAGTACGCTAAGTGTAAATCAAGTCCGCTAAGAACACAAGTCACAAGTCCGCTAAGGAGCATAACAAGTACGCTAGCATATAAACAAAGTTTACCAAGTACATATCCAAAGACAATTACAAAATAAAGTATCAATTACAAGATAAGAAAAAAAAAGTTTGTGTTGCTAACAAATAGGTTCTAACAATTCCACCCTTGTTGGCAATGCAAACTCTCGAGCTTCAAGCATCTTGACCGATCAGCTTTAGCAGAAATCTCCAGTTCTCTCTAGCTGCAGGTTTGTCTTTATCAGAAAGTACGTGAATACCCATATCATACAGCCTATAGAGATCTTGCCAAACAAGCTTCTTCAGGTCATTATAATTGTTCTGCTCAACCAATCGTCTTGACTTATCCAAAATGACACTTTAAGCATGTTCTTCAATCAACCAACAATTTGCTATTCTCAGAAGTTCTGAATCAAGAGTGAGTCTACCTAATTCTGCTAGCCTTGTACACCACCAGTTTAAGAATATCAAAAAGTAGTTGGCATCGTAGCATTCATAAGATCTCAACTGAACATGTATGGTCTGCATTTTCTCATAATACATTATCTTTAAGTAGGATCGAGAGAGAAGACGGAGTTCTATAGCAGCAAATATTCTGATAGCGTCAGCACCATCTCTTTCAATTACCAACTCATGAGTCATCCCATTATAGTACCAACTGATCATAGGAGCATTTTTCTTGTTTCCAGGGATAGTCTTTGCTTTTACTTCCTTTCCTATATATATCCTTGAACATACCACGGTGAGGAGCACAAAGTCTTCTTTTCTCTTCTGCCAACTGAGCTTTTCTCTCTGCTTCTGGATTTTGACTGAATCTCTTATCATTATAAGCAGACTAGATCAACACAGCAGCCCTTATACCCTTTGGATGTTTAGTGTGGTTCACCAAGTCCAGGTACTTAAGCTGTTTGAGTTCCCAAGAGAACAAGCTAGTGAGAGCTTTGAAGTCTCCGAATATTTGGACATAGCCATTTCTCCTCTTTACCATGAAAGCATCAAAGGCTTCATCATACTTCCAACCCAAGATCTTCATCCCATGATTGACATTAGGGTTGCTAGGCATTTTCCTTAAGTTCTTGGCGGCAAATTGTTTCATAGCCTTCAGGTTAGGAGTCAGCTTTTCCCATTCGTCATAGATTGGGGTATTATCTTTTCTCTTGAGAGCCTCAACCCGTTCCTCTTCATTGATTCTTATTTGTTCCAGCTTAGCCAACCGCTCTGTCTTCCGGTACTCACACACAAACTTCCGGAGACCAGTAAGTCTCTTCCTGTAGTATTCCTTTTTATCAATGTTCTTGAATTTACAGAAGTTGCGGAGTGCTTCAGAGTCAGGAGGGTCAACAGACGAGTTCTCTGGAGGAGGAATGTATGTGTTGCCGATGTCAAGGGTAAGATCAGAGAGATGATCACGGACGGGAAGAAAGTCCACCATCTTGGTTGTGTCAGCAACGATATCAGCTAGGAGATCAGATTGTGCTTCAACATTTTGATTCTGAGGTAGGTGAGAATTCAACCTCTCTTCGTCAGTGTACAGCTTGGTTAACTCAGTGTCAGTGAGACTCATCAGATATTTCAATGAGAAGTTGTCTTTCATTAGAGTTCTAACCCTGTTGGCTGTAACAGAGTTGTCCTCAGCATCCACATTGGTGCCCTCTAAATTTGTGACGATGCGGATTAAAGGTTCATTTGTTCTTGTTGATTCTGAACGATCCGGCAAAGTACTCGAGCCTTTTGCATACATGACAGCAGGAGGATGTTTTGATTCATATCTCTTGAGTGCTTCAGCCTTTTCCTCGAGAAGTCTATTTTGTTCCCGGTGAGTTTCATCAATAAGCGCTCTACGGGATCTTTCTTTCTCAGCTTCTCTTTTTAGATGCTCTTCAGCAATTTCTTCAGGAGTTAAAATCCTTTTTCCTCTATCCTTAGTAGAAGGACCAGGTTGTTCTGTAACCGCAGGCTCTTGAGTTGCAGTCACATTAGGTTCATCTTCAGGAATTAAACCTGGAACATGGGGAGCAATATCCAAAGCAGAAGCCTTAGCTGAAGTCTACATAAGCTCAGAAAGTGAAACTTGTACATATATATCATCCACCTCCTTCTTTACTTGAATAGGAGTGGGAAACAGAGGTTCCATTTCTTCATCTTCACTCTCGATCAGATCCAGATCAATGTAATTCAGTGGATTGGCATTATTCATGAGCACATGCATACGTTCTTCTAACTCATTCATGTCTTCTTCATCACCGAAGTCTACAGAATATGGATGTTCCTCATACGAGACTTCACCAGTGTCATCTTCGATTGACTCGATCAAAATACCACAAGAGTTTCTTCTCGAGTAGATCTTTTCTGCATAGTATTCCCTGAAGTTGGCCATAGCAAAATCTAGGAAGGCCGGGTCAACGTGCATATGACGGACTCCTTCAGTCAAGGGAACTAAGGCAGTGGATGTGTCAGTTGAAGTCTGAAAGGAGGGTACAAGAGAGAGTTGAAGATTTAAATCAGATGCATCAGCAGCTTCCTCATTTGAAGTTCCCTCAATAGCAAGTGCCTTGGCTGCCTGTGAAAATCTTGGAACTTTCAGATTCTCTGGCACAGGAGCAAGCTTCTTGATTGAATCCAAAGTTTCATCTACAGTCTCGTCATGAAGGAGACTGTTGACAAAAGATTCATCATCATCTGAGGAGTTCAGCTCATCTCTTTCTGTGAACGTATCTTCATTAAACTCAAAATCACTGTCATGCATGGGGCTTGAGGTGTCTTGAGCACCTGTAGAGTCTTTACCAGCAGGCATGGTTGTAGAAGAAATAGGATCTTGAGAATTGCCGCCATCAGTTCCTTGATTAGTTTGAGGTTGGTCATCAGGCAACTCACTTTCTTTATCACCAACATCATCACCATCTGGTTTGTCACTATGTTGTTTATCTTCTCCTGATTTGCTTAACAAATCCTTGAATCTTTGAATTTCAGATGCCTGTTTAGCAATTACAAGTGACTATTCACTGATCTTCTGGTTAGCCACTTGCAGAGAACAATTGAGGTGATCGTTCTGACTTTGAAGATTAACAACTTCAGCTTGTAGTTCCATCATCTTCTCAGATTCAGAAACTGTTGGGCTTGTAGTCACGGTACCAGAGGGGTCAGTAGTAATAACAGCATCTTCAGCTATGCTCTCCAGAGGTCTCATATCCATATCAATCCTATCACTGTGATCAGCAGGAGATGGAGAAACAGGTGTTGTAGCTAATGCTGTATCCAGTTGAGTGCTAGATGAACCGACAAATTCATACTCATCTGTGGAACCGGGCTTTCTTCTGACTTGGAGTTTCTCTGTGCAGGACTCGCTTCTTACAGCTCTTACCGTGAGTAACTCAGACGATTGATTACGATCATCAGCAGTAAATGTAAGTTTGTTTAAGGTTAACTTATGAGGAGACTTAGGAGGACTTTCAGTCTCAGCTGCAAGATCATATGTTGAATCCACTTGATCGAGAGACACCGAAGAGTCGTCTTCATCTAAATCATCCTTGGACGGCTTATAGCTTTCATCTGATGATGATTGTTGTGTCAGATTTGTTGAGGCCCTGGAAGATTCTCCATCCTTTGTCTTTTCCGAGGGTGAACTTCTTCAGTTTGAGCAGGGCTGTCATCTGAGCTTGAGGAGTTAGATTCATCATCATTTGTGTCATCACTTTCCTTAGCTTCTGATGAGATCACATTCACTGGACTCAAGGAGTGTTCAACATGCTCAGACGCTTCAACATTTCCACCTTGGAGATTCCCAAGGTCTTCAGCAGCAGCAGGATCTGAGATAACTGGGGCATTCAAGTCCAATTCATGGGGGACTTGAGCTGCATCAGTGGGTTCAATTTGTGCTTCTTCTGCAACTTCACCCATGTGAATATCTCCTTCAGCATCAACAGGAGCTAATCGAGCAATCATCTCGGGAAAGAAAGGTACCTCATTCCCTTGATACTTACCCTTGTGGTACTTACTGTACGAGCCAGTATTCATTGAACTTGTGGAGAATGTATCTCCTTGCTTCACCAAAATTGGGTAGTAATGGTCTAGGATGGCTTGAACAAATCGAGGGTACATCAGAAACTTCTTTTGCCTTTCAGTGGGGTGCAGGTTAGAAATCATCCACTTCAGTAGTTGGTGGGAAAGATTGAAACCATCACCTGAGACAAACCCATGGATAGCACATGCAGTGTCATCAATAAAATCATCTAGAGCTATCTTTCGGTGTCCAAATGCCGCGATGAAGAAACTGATAATAAATTTCCAATTCGTCGGGAATAAAGTCTTCTGAACTTTGTTGCTGACATCAGGAAGAAAGACACCCGAATATCCCATTCTTGTGATAGTTGACTGCCACTGAGCCTTAGTGAAAGTCTTGGGCTTGTCAGCATCTTGTAGATCCAGGACAGTTCTGATATTTTCTTTAGTAATCTCAACATCAATATTCTGAATTCTAGACCTTATCACACTTGTTCCATCATCAAGTTCTGCAGATTCAGCATTGTACCAGAATGCTTCAATAATACCCTTGTAGATAACATGGTTAATTTGCATGGCCGTTGCCCAGCTTGATTGTAGCATAAGATCAAGGGTTTGCTCGTTAGCACCTTCCCAGTTTTTGTTAAATATGCACCTTCCGTTGTGCATGCGACCATACTCTAAAGCTTCTGCAGCTTGTCTGGGAGGCATCTGCACATATAGAATTACAAGATTACATCTAATTTAACACTAGATGAATGTCATGTCACACTAAACCCGTGATAGTGACAGAGCTTTTCATTTGAGTATTAATGACATAAACTAACTCATATAGTGCATATACTTCAAAATGATCACAAGCAACCGGAATGTCATGATTAACAAATGTAAGTATTTCAGGAAAAATAACAGTTGTGTGTGAAGTAATAAAATCTGGAAAAACAAGGAGCAAGATCTAAATCTCCATTAACATTGACTTAATTGGATGTTTTGCATGAAAATTGAAAAATGACCCAAATGAAGATTAAGTTAGCTAAATTCTGATTTGTTGGAGGGTCAAGGAGAATTTCAAAGAGAATTCTACTACTTGGTCTCAACAACAGTCACAGATATCAAGCAAAGGAGGGCTTGGCACACTGGGATCAACACCTAGAAGTTTAGGTTGTCCCAATTTGTCAAGTCAGTTCAGGGAAAGTCACATTGGGACTTGGTTCCACCCGAGCTTGTGAACTCCTTGATTTGATATCATATGATTATGACAAGAAACAACTTAGTTAAAAACAGTGCTTTAAATGTAACACAGGAAAGTTGGATTATAACAAAGCTAAAGATTCAAAGACCAGTTAAATGCATGCAATAAGTGTAGCAATGACTTGTCAAACATTCAGAACAATCCTAGTATATCAGAAATATAAACATTTACAGTGAATTGACTCAAGTCCGCTAAGCAAAACAACAAGTCCGCTAGAACTCATTAAGTTCGCTAAGTGAGAACAAGTTCGCTAGGAACTACAACAAGTTCGCTAAGCAAAGGAACAAGTTCGCTAAGAACAAAAGAAGTTCGCTAAGCAGGCAATGAAGTACGCTAAGGACTGAATCAAGTACGCTAAAACCAGAATGATCTCATATGCAGATTCACTATACTTAGAAATGACAACAAGGGGTGTAAATCATATATCAACATTTAACAAGGATTTTCTAGATGCAACAGAGTCATGTTAACACTTATAAGCAAGTAAGAAGTCCTAATGGGTCAACTGTTTCAATATCATCATTTAAAGGACAAAATGTGATTATGTAAGCTTAACAGATTAGATGGGGTATTTACATGTCAAATTTAATCCTAACACACAAATACAAGCATGTATGGATTAAACAACACATAACCAAATCACCAAATTCACATTCAAGCTAGGACAGTCACATAAGTCTCATAAAAACAATTTCATGCAAAATTTGACTTATTAAAGTCAAAATGACCAAATGAGTGTTCAAACAGAGCTTAAATACCTAAGATAGTTCATATGAACCTTAGAGGTATCATAGATCACATCCTATGTAGATATGCTCTCAATTAGTTCACAAAAGTGGTCAAATTAACTTAGATATGTCAAGATATTCAATTATGTCTATCTTAGTGTTAACTGTGTCCAAGATCCTTCCACCTGAGTTATTGACCTGTTTCAGACCCATGTGGATCTTAACCAATCTAAACCACCAGTGTTAGGCTCAATTGGATGTCAATTTACACAGAGAGACACTTAAGCACACAAAAATTAAAATAAGGTGATGCACTACCTGATTAATAACATGAATGCTTGTATTGAGAAACACATACGTTTCTGAAGATCTAAGGATGACTAAGATCTAATATAAGATGCAGTGAATTTCTCAATGACTCAGTGAGTTATCTGCTGGGATGAAGCAATTATATTAGAGATCAAGTAAGGTTCAGATAAACTAAAATAAGATAAGGATTGCCCCTGTGTAGCCAAAATTGAGTCTTAACTCACATTGCCATTTGATAGAACAACATACCTTTTTGATGATCTATGGTTTGCTAAGATCAATGAAAACAGACGCAATGCTCTTGATCAATCTCTCAACAGTAAGAAGTTCTGTTTTTATGATCAGACAAGTTATGTTAGACTTCAAAATTTTAGACAAACACAGAAAGATATAGGCAAATTGAACTTAAAGGCATAACTTGAGAAACTTTAAACTTAATCTATCTATGTGATGAGTGACTAGACTAATCACCAGCTATCAGCAGATTCTCAAGTTTAAGTCTCAATCAATTTATAGTCATGGACAATAAAGAATAACAAATTTTGATTGGAGACTAGTTAAATTCAACACTATGTGGAATTCATTAAGTCAAACCAATCATGAGAGAAAATAAATTGAAACTTCACAGTTGCTAAAAGTAAACTCACAGGCATATATACACAATCAGATTTGAGTTAACTAAACTGAACTGGCAGTAGCCACATTGAGTTCTATCAAGCCAACCAAAGTTCCAAAGTTGACAATTTAAATAAAAATTCCTAAGTATTCATATAACAGAGGATCACAACTTCATATTTATCATAACCATTAGGGTTCAAACTGATTAACAAGTACACAATAGCAACCAACTGTTATAAAACACTCAAAGGAATTTTATGCTCAAAACACATTCAAACACCCCCCGGAACACAATGTTCTCGAATTCAAAATGATAAATGTGAGTTTAGATTCACATACCTGCTTTAACTTGAGCACAAGTGAATTAGGATCAAGTAAAGATGAAAGAAATCTGTAATTACATCAAATTAAAGCATTAGAACCCTAGAGATATGAAGAATCGGACCTACGGCTCAACAACAATCACCGAGACCAAAATCAACCCAAATATATAAAACCGAACATGTGATTGCAATGAGAGTGTGCGAATCAACCCTAATCGCAATGAGAGTGACAGATTCGAGAGAGATTGTAGGGATTTCGATCGAACAGTGGAGAGGAATCGTCGGTTCGAGTTTGAGAGAGCGGGTGTGATATTGTGTTTGAATGCGTGAAAAAAGAAAAACAACCAAGTCTCCTTTATATAGTGTAGGGTTTAGCGGACTTGTAAATATCCTGAATTTTAAACAAGTTCGCTAAGGCTGTCTCCAAGTCCGCTAAGTATAAGCAAACCGAAACAAGTACACTAAAGGAGAGTTATTTAAAACAAGTTCGCTAAGGCCTAAAAGAAGTACGCTAAGCCTCTAAGAAGTTCGCTAAGCTTAATGAAGTTTGCTAAGGCTAAGGACAAGTACGCTAAGCCTAAAAGAAGTTCGCTAAGCTAGGAAGTTCGCTAAGACAAAATACAAGTACGCTAAGGCCAATTTGAACTTGATACAGAAAAAATTTCTAAGTAAAAAGAAGTCCGCTAAGGTATGAACAAGTTCGCTAAGAATAGTTTTAACCTCAGTAGACTTAAAAAGTAAGTGGAGAAGTTCGCTAAGGCAAAATCCTTCTTAGCGGACTTCTCAAACACTTAAACAAAAAATCAAGACACAGGAGAAGTTCGCTAAGGACAAGTTCAACTTAGCGGACTTCTCAACATATATAAAAGACTCACACATAAACAAGTTCGCTAAGAACAATTTGTTCTTAGCGGACTTCATGAAAAACACAACACATTTACAAGTCATTCAAACAAGTTCGCTAAGGGCAAACTTGTTGAGCATACTTAGCGGACTTGCCTCAGACAGAAGTTCGCTAAGGCAAAAACAAGTCCGCTAAGAGCAGAATTGTAATAAAAAGTGAAAAAATTTCTAAGTCCAAAAATTTTCCAAAATAAAAAAAATTTACTATTTAACTACAAAACCAAAAAGGAAACAGAAACGCATGCCTGCCACCAGTAACCTACCAGGAAGATAAATTTTGAATTTATAACACAAGTACCAGTTAATTTCAACAAATTTGATGATGACACACCTAGTACCTAAATTTGACTTTTATTGGTCAAAATTCCACCCGAACTCAAAATTTCCATTTTTATCCGAATCGGGTCAATTTTCCACCCGAACTCAAGAATTCATTTTCTTTCAAGTTGGTTAATTTCAAACCAATACCAAGATTAATTTTAGTACAAGTTGGTCAATTTTTCACCAAACTTGGAAATTCAAGCACATTGGCTTTGAGAATTCACATATTTTTGTATGGTCGTGGTCAGACATGTTTAGAATCATACCGATCAATTACGTGATCAATAACACTTATAATTCAATTCACCTTTCGTGTCCGATACCCTAAATCAGATTGTCGGTATTGTTTGTCCACTTAAGCTCAAACAAGGTAATTTTCAACTTGTCTCATGTGATGTATTTATCATGTTTTCTGTGCAGTTCAGAGAAATATTTTGTGGGGACCTTATTAGGTTGGAAGTTAACAGTATTCTACCAATCATCAAATAGCTTTTCAGATTCAATCACACTTTTAAAAGTAATCTTTCCCCCTTTTCTTTAGTGTTAAGTGACTTATTTCATGGATATAGTCATGAAATCATGATAACCCTTCTTTCATGACTATAGATGAATGAATTTTGATGGGGTGAGAGAGTCAAGGTCAGAGTTTCCTCAGCAGATGACTTCTCACTTTATTTTATGGAATGATGGAGCGTAAGTACACAAGGTCAGTGATTTCTCACAGCAGATGTGTCTCAGCTTTATTTATGGATGAGACTCAAGGTCAGAGTTTCCTCAGCAGATGAGTCTCATGTATTGGTTTTTGAAATAAGTCAACTTAATACTGAAGAAACAAAGGATGTGTGATTAGAGTTTTCTTACTAGTACTAATGAGAAGGGCAATTTTAAAGAATATGCCACTGTTTAAACTTCCAAGGTCCACATTTCTCAATGAAATTTGTGTGTTATCACAGAGACTTGTTTACTTCTCAGTATGTTGAGCCTACCAACACATCAAATGATAGAGTTACCGGTCGATTGGATCATATCCTACGGTTAGATCTACAAGACCAGAATCATATCATGTTCCTAACATATTGTCCGACCACAGACCAAAGGTTTTAGCTTTTTCAATGTTTTTGGTATTTTTCTGCTATTTTTACTGCACATGTGTATAGACAAATACTAAACAATTACAGAATTGACACTATTTTTGGTTTTATCTTCCACAGATGCAGGCACGGCAGACAGACTCAAAAACAAGCTATTTGAATGAAAAGAAATTCCTTAGGTCATAAATCATTTTGACTCGAGACACAAACATACTGAAATATTTTTCTCAGCCAAAACAAGTCAAACAACATAGGAACAGACTCAAGTGAGTCAAAAGAGTAACAAAAGCAATAACATAAGATAAAATAAGTCAGACATCAATAATTAGATAAAATGCAAAACAAGCAAGAAGTGTAAAATCTTTTTGGTGATTTTAGTGAGAGAAAAGCAAGATTTAGGATATATACACAGATAATTCATAAAAGAAAGCAACCTAGAGAGCAAGACACTAACGTATCAGATAGCAAGAAGTTCTAGTCCTAGTCAAAGTTGATCATACCTATAGAGGTAACCAGAAAGTTGAACCTAGACATATCAAATGACTTAGTGAAAAGGTTAGCTAACTGATTTTCTGAATCAATCTGAACTAAGGTGACTAGTTTCTTCTCAGCACAATCCCTAATGAAATGGTGTCTAATCTCTATATGCTTAGTCTTAGAATGCTGAATCGGATTTTTAACAATACACACAGCAGCAGAATTATCAATATGAATAGGAGTACTCATGAAATTCAAACCGTAGTCTAGCAATTGATTCTGGATCCAGAGAACTTGAGAGCAGCATGATGCAGCAGCGATGTATTCCGCCTCAGCAGTTGAAATGGATACCGTAGTCTGCTTCTTGCATTGCCACGACACGAGTCGGTTTCCCAAAAGCTGAGCTCCACCCGTTGTAGACTTCCGATCGAGTTGACAACCAGCATAGTCACTATCCGAGTAGGCTCTAAGATCGAAGGCCGAATCTTTTGGATACCATAGCCCTCGGTTGGGATTCGACTTCAAGTATCAAAAAATTCTCTTAACCGCAGTCAAATGAGATTCCTTTGGTTTGCTCTGAAATCTTGAACAGAGGCAGACTCCAAACATGATATCGGGACGACTTGCCGTCAAATACATCAACGACCCTATCATCGAACGGTATAAGTGCTCATCCACCGAGACCCCTTGAGGATCAGTATTCAGTCTGTGACGAGTTTCCACTGGTGTAGAAAATCCCTTAGAGTCGTGAAAACCGAACTTCTTCAGAATTTCTTTAACGTATTTCCCTTGGCTGATCACTATACCGTCTGATGACTGTTTCACTTGAATTCCTAGGAAAAATGTCAATTCACCCATGGCACTTATCTCGAACTTTTTCTTCATCAAGTCCTCGAATGCATGACACAAATTCACGTTCGTTGACCCGAAAATGATATCGTCAACGTATACTTGAACCAAAAGCATATCCTTCCCGACGTGTTGAATGAAAAGAGTCTGATCAATAACACCCCTTTTATATCCATTTTCCAGCAGATATGTAGATAACGTCTCGTACCACTTCCTCGGGGCTTGGTGCAGACCATAAAGGGCCCTGTCAAGTTTGTAACATTTGTTTGGAAATGACTTGTTCACAAACCCGGGAGGTTGATGTACGTACACATCCTCATCCAGCTCGCCATAAAGAAATGCGGTCTTAACATCAAGTTGGTAAACCGTGATGTCCATAGACGCAGCATAAGCTAAGAAAATCCGAATGGCTTCTAGACGAGCGACAGGTGCATAGACTTCGTCATAATCAATGCCGTCTTCTTGCATGTACCCTTTCACTACTAATCGAACTTTGTTTCTAATGATTATTCCACGGTCGTCTCGTTTGTTCTTGAAAATCCACTTGACCGGTATGGGTTCAACACCCTTTGGAGCTTCAACAAGATGCCAAACATTGAGCAGTTTGAACTGAAGTAACTCTGCTTGCATGGCTTCAATCCAATTGTCATCTTTGAGAGCAACAGCAACTGAAGTTGGTTCTTCTTGAGATATGAAGCATGAAAATAGACATGAGTTAACATGTTCTATTTGACTTCGGGTGATCCTTTTGTCTACGGGGCCTATAATCTGGCTTGTTGGATGAATTTTATGAACCCTTGATTCTTCAACAACGATGTCTTCGATGATAGATTCAAGGTTCCTAATTTGCAGATCATTTCCCAGGACCTCACCGGTGTTAATTTCAGCTTTAACTTCTGAGTCAGAATCATGATCTTCAGGAGCAGTTTCCGATGTTGGTTTCCCCCTGAACTGCTGCAGGTGCTGGTTCTGTTTTTACAATAATTGGATCTGGCACTGGAATTACTGTTTCATCAGGAGTTGCTGATAAAGTTGATTCTCCGGATCGATTTACTGACTCACTCGTCTGATTTATCCACATTAGATCAGGAGGGTCTGCTGAGTAAATAGTTCCCAAAATCGATGAAGAAACCGTAGCAAATGTGTCAAAGGTCGGAAAATCAACCTCACGAGCATCATCATCTGAGATGGTATTTCCTGAAACACCAGAATCAACAATATTAAATGTAGAAGAAAGAGAGTCAAGGTCATACATGCTATCCGAATCAGGTTCTCGAGTGATCCGAGTGTGCTCGTTAAAATTAACATTGCACGAATCCATGATCACTTGAGTTCTTTTGTTGTATACTCGATACGCCGCTAAGGACATAGAATATCTAACAAAATAACCTTCATCTGCCCTAGGGGCAAACTTGGCTAACTGATCAGACTGTATAAGAACAGTGCAAGGATATCCAAACGGTTTCAGTCTTGTTAAAACAAGTTTTTGTTTAGAAAATAGTTCGAACGACGTCTTGTTAGAATGCTTGACCAAGAGCGTTCTGTTCAGAACGTAGCACGCAGTATTCACTGCTTCTGCCCAAAAAGAGAGTTTAAGATTAGAATCAGCAAGCATGGTTCTGGCAGACTCAATTATGGTTCTATTCTTCCGTTCCGCTACACCATTTTACTGTGGCGTGTACGGTGAACTGAACTGTCGCATGATGCCTTTCAAATTGCAAAAAGTGTCAAATGTTTGATTCCTGAACTCCGTCCCATTATCTGATCTGATTATCCTGACCCGCTCTCTGCTGGCGTTTTCAATGCGAGTAACGAAATTCTTCAGTATCTCAGTTGTCTCAGATTTTTCTCTCAGGAAGAACACCCACGAGTATCTGGAGTAGTCGTCGATAACAACGAGGTAATAAGACTTTCCCCCTAAGCTCGTGATGTTCACTGGCCCGAAAAGATCAAGATGGAGTTGCTGAAGAATTGTCATGTTCTACCAGGCGGCTTCGGCTTGTGAGACGTCTTGTGCTGTTTTCCTTTGGAACACGCAACACAGTTATCGACATGGACAAATTCTTTCTCCGGTAGCCCAATAACGTTTTTCCTCTTACGAGTCGATTCATGTTCCTAAAGTTGACGTGACCCATTCGTCGATGCCATATGGTTGAGTCTTCTTCCGATGCCTTTACTAGAAAACAAGCGATTGAATTTGCTGGCTTTGCTTCCGCCATATCCAAAGCGTACAAGTTTCCTCTTTGATGTGCTTGAAACAAGATCTGATCTTCAGGTATCTTGAGACCAGGCTTCAGAATTAGACACTCGTGATCGTTGAACACCATTGGCATTTGGTTATCGCAGATTTGCGACACGCTGAGTAGGTTAAACTTCAGATTCGATACCAGGTTAACCTTGTCAAATGAAATTTCTCTGTTTGTTAAGAGACCGTTTCCTATTATTCTTTTGCCATACACATCTCCCCCAAAGGCAACAGAACTACCGTTAGATATTGTTTTGACATCATACAGCAAGTCCTTGTTCCCTGTCATGTGCCTGGAGCACCCGCTATCCATGTACCATGTGTTTACAGCTTTTCGGGTATGTCCCTGCACAAGTAAAGAAATTGGTTAGTTTGAGGAGGGACCCCGGTCATTTTGACCTTGGGTCTTCTTGATAACCGGTTTCTTCACAGTTGACGAAGATGGTGCGGATGAAGACGATTTAGCTGATGGAATAACTGAAGATGGAATGAAGGTGGCTGCAGGCCTTGGAGCTTTCATTGGCCTTTAAGACGGAAATGGCCTTGGTATAAAGCTGGGTCTTGGCCTTCGGTTCCATGACCTGAATGGAGTCAGGCTTGGTGCATTCTTCCTTGGTGGTTGTCTGATGTGTGGCTGACTTGAATACAGACTTCCTCTAAGCCTTGTGGTAGATACGGGGCTTGACTCGGAATGTACGGTTGGTTGGGATAAGACTGTTGGAACATAGAATTATCCCGCAAGTCCAAGAAGTCTTCACTGCAATTACCATAGTTTCTCGAGTGGAGGTGTGTATTCTGACCAGTCGTTGCTTGTTGTTCAAAATAGTGTACAGGTGGCATTGGTGCGTTGCCATAGGTGTTGTAACCTTGGTTGTAGATACACACCATTGCATCGTGATGAGGATTACCACATATAGCACAACCATTTTGCACAGATGGTGCATTTGGAAAAACAAAAGCAACATTTTCATTAACAGGAACCACATATGGTGGTTCAACAGATGAAGCAGCAGGAGTCTTCTCATCATCAGTAACAACCTTCTTTTTCCTTCTTCTTGTTCTTTTCTTCTTTTCCACAACAACAGCTTCAGCACTTTCTGTCATTGGAGCAGAAGGCTCTACCATGATCAATGCAGACTCAACAGTTGGTGAGGAGGTTGTACCAGTTACTTTTGGAACACTCTTCATCTTTGGTTTGACATTCTTTACCAATTCAACTTTAGAGTCAACAGCTCCAGTGGGAGCAGAACTTTCAACAACAGCTTTTGATTTGCTTGAATGAGGAGATTGCCCAGCATGTGGTGTTGATGTAGAGTGAGTTCCAGTTGAGGCACTTGGTATAGACTTCACCTTACCATCGATGATCACAAGACCCGCTTGTGTGTGCATGACAATCTTACCATGTTTGAGTGCCATTTCAGCAAATGCACGATTGAACTCATCCTCATTCACATCAGACGGATCAGTGAATCCCTTATTGGAATTCTGCCTAGGCTTTCGCCTTCGTGTGGTCTTAGCTCGTTTTGGAGCAACTGTGGTTTTTAAAATCTCGTAGTTATCATCAAACAAAAACGATTGACCATCCACGGCAGATGTTTTCAAAAAATTAAGGAATTCATGTTCAGCTGCCTCTTTAGTCAGAGTCTCAGAAAGACTAGTATCAAAAACTTTTAAAATATCAGAATTGACTTCATCAAAGTGAAGTGCGACATCAGATGGTGGGAGATCAGATCCACTCGTGTGGGTAGATAGCTGATCTTCCATCCTTTGGATTTCGGAAGCACTTGGAACCAACTCAGGATTAATGAATTTTAAGTGACTCTTTGAGTTAATCTTGGTTAACTCGGGAATTCTATAATAGGTATGGTTAAGCAGATGCTCTGCCGCACTATCATCAATTTCCCTTGTCAAGCCAACTCCAGTTTTAAGTCTAGCAAAAATATCACGGCCAACAGTATTCCAAGAGTTGCCGGATTGAGTTTCAACAAATCAATGGTTTCTCGAGCCTGAGCATAGCTCGTCCTCAAAGAAGTTAGTTTTTCCAAAAGATCAGTTATTTGAATTGTTAGAGTTGTTTCCGTATGCTTCATGACCTCAATGTCATCTTGTAAAGACTTGATCTTAATCAAAAAGTCTTTCTCATTTTCTTTTAATTTCTCAACCTGGCTCTCACTCTCTTTCGCCTTACCGACCAACTCAAGGTTCTAAGCGCGATAGCGAGCTACAGCCTCAATACATTTATCAGAACATAAAGCAGATTTTACCTCATCGGGGATGGTTTCGCGTTGGAGTTCTACAAGCCTCTTACTTTCCTCAGATTCAACTTCAGATGAGCTCACCTCATTAACAGTTCCAGTGTCTTGAGCATTTTCTTCAGTCAGATCATCAATTCCAGCCATTAAGCAGAAGTTAGTTGGAAAGAGAGGGTGAATTGTGTTGGACACATCTATCTCTCCATCATTTGCCTTCACTACAAGAGCATAGTTGGTCTGGCTAGAAGACGGATTCTGAGACGAGGAGGTCTAGTTGTAGTTTGAGTCTTCAAGCGATACCAAAACCTTGTTGCTTTCTTCCGATCTTTGTCGTTGTTGAGAAGATGACGATCTTCGTTGAGAGACATTTGAGCTAGTGCCCTGTGGCTTCTGAAATGACGAGCTGCCTTGTTTCTGATAAGATTGGGTAACACCACCACCCTGCTTTTGATGAGTTTGGTTACTTCCACCAGAATTGGATTGCCCGTTCCACGTCCTTGGCTTAGGACATTCACGTGCAAAGTGACCCATTTCTTGACAGTTGTAACATTGGTGTTTGAGGGAGCTTGAAAAAGCTTTCTTCCAGTCTTCTTAAAGAACTTTCGAGTTCGGGCAGCTATCATACCCATTTGCCATTTGATATCGATCTCTTCGAGATCATCAGCAGAAACTTGGTCAAGGTCTTCTTGACAGACGGTCATGAAATCAAGACTTCCGGACATCTGAGAATTCATGAAAGCTAGAAAAGCGTTGCACAAGTTGGAATCCATGCTTGTGTTATGTTGGGATGCAGGAGATGATTGCTGAACGAAGTAACCAATTGGAGATTGTTGCACAAAAGTCACATTTGGAGTCTGACCGGTGACGGGAGCAATGACAGCTTCAGTTGGAGGAGCAGTTGGAACAGAAGTAGTGACAGGTGGGCTTTGACTTGCAGGAACAGAGAATTGTCATCTAGGTCGGGAGCAATGAACGCAACATTGGGAGCAATAGAAGAACTCCTAACAGTCACAGCACCCATGAGAGACTTTCCATTGCGCTCAACGGCTCGAACTTCATACTCACGAACCTTGTCGATCATATCCATATAGTCGGCAGTAGAAAGGTCATTACTGTCGAGCAAGTAAGTCACATATGAAGCGAACTCTTGAGGAAAGGAGTGAAGGACCTTCTTGATGATGGCACTATTTTCAGGTCGGATGTTCTTTGTCGTCATCTCAGTGATTATGCGACAGAATCGATTTACATGTGTTTCAAATGATTCACTTGCTTATGAGAGAACGTGTTGAACGCCAACTTGATCTTATCCAATCTTCTTTCCTTAGTAGCTGGGTTGCCCTCATATTTCTTTTCCAAGCCTTCCCAGATTTCATGAGCCGATGTGGCAGCACGAAATTGGTATTGCAACTCATCATAGATAGCCATCTTAATGCACCCAAGTGCACGCATGTCAGTTTTCAATTGAACCTTTTCATCAGCATCCAACTTATTTCTTGGTTTGGGAATCATCTTCTTAAGTGGAGGATCAAAATCAGCGACAACAGCAGCTGCAGTGCCAGCAGTGGTAGCCTCTTCCACTTCAAACACAACAGGACCTTCGACTACAGAAGTCAACAGGTCAAAGTCAACGAATTCCAAGTAAGATAGGAATTTCGCCTTCCAATCATCGAAGTCACTTGCCCCCATGAGTTTAGGAGGCCTATTGTTGCCTTGTGTGGCAGGAGTGAAGTGATCCGACATTTTGAAATGATCAACAATTGTCAATTTCGAGACAAAGTAAGCTAACGGGTCAAACGAGTCGAAATCGATTCACTTGCTTGCAAAGTTGTAAATTGCTTGAAAATACCCAAATCCTACAAGACCAACAATAATAATCATCATTAGTCATTCGTAAATGAGATTTCAGAAAAAAAATTTGAAAAGTCAAATTTTCAGACTTAGCCAAATTTTGAACAGCTTGTTCTTGAGCAAATTCAAACTCAAAAATCAATGTTGACAAAATCAATGTTTAAGATCATTAATAGTTTCGAAATTCATGTAGGATTACATTACTCAACTGTCACGAACTCCAAAAATCACTCTAAATGACATAAATCGATGGAATAGTGAGTTTATGTGAAGAACACCAAAAATGTGGCGACCCTAAAACTTTTGCTTTCTTTCCCCAGCAACGACGACAGCCGAGGCTGCGAATGCTACAATGCAAGAATAATTTTCGGGACGAAAATTCCATTTACAAGGGGATGATGTGACATCCGAGAATTCCAAGGTTAACTTCCGTTAGACAATCTCCGTTAGTTACGTTATAAGTGTTAACTTAGTAACTAATGCTTAACTAGGCCGAATACGTCCACGACCCTTGGTTGATCACCGAACCCGACCATATGTGCTATGTGTTTATTTATTGTCATTATGTGCAATGTGATTTAAACGCATGATTTAGTATTGATAATAGAATGTAAATTGACCCCTTTTGGTTTCCAGCGAAACTACCGGGCGAAATTGTAGATTCGCTCGGTAGCCGACTAAACTGTTTGACTTACATGTGTTCAGAGCCAGTTTCGCTTGGCCAGCGAAACTGCCAGCGAAACTAGCCCCTGATATATATTTTATAAAACCCTAGTTACTTCCCATTTGCATCATTTCACACAAAAACATACACACTCTCCATCTCTGCTCTCTCGAGAAATCTGGTCAGCTGTGAACCACCAAGAAACCATTATCTCATCTCATCCATTTGGGGCCCTAGACCGAATCGTGAGTCCCAAAACCATTCTTTATGCATTTTCTATGTGTTTTCTTAAAAAGCATGCTTTGATCTTCATGTAATCACTTGATCTTCTGATATGATGCTTAGGAAGGCTAGATCTATCATAAAGTATGTAACTTTACGTTTGAAATCAAACCATAATGAAGATTCATGCTAGTTAGGTCATTTTAGGTTTAAAATGTGTTTTTGGCGATTTGAATGTGAAAACCCATGTTTAAGGTGTTAAATCTTGTTGTTTGATGTTGGTAAATGTTTATGCATGCTAAATATTGAATCACATGAAATATGGAAGCTGTTAGATTGATTTTTAGGCTGATTTATGTGTTTTTCGCGACCAGCGAAACTGAGCTGTTCTCTGGGCGAAACTATACAGCGAAACTGTATAGATATTCATCCAGCGATACTATGTAGCGAAACTATAGTGTCGCCCGCGAAACTAAGTAGATCTGCTCGAACGAAACTACCGAGCGAAGCAACCTGAACGAAATTTCAAACCAGTTTCGAGCGAAGCTAGGCTAGCGAAACTGCGTCAGCAGTTTCGGGCGAAACTAGCTAGCGAAACTGTGTCATCGGGTAATCCCTAGCGAAAGTGCTGCCCGTGCACACAGCGAAACTGTGTAGCGACATTGGTTAGCGAAACTGAGACCAGACCAAAACCCAAACTTGTACAACTTGTTTGAATGTTATGCTATGACTTACTTGATTGTGCAATAATGAAACATGCTTTGATTTCTGATCTATGTGAACCCTTGTTTATGATCAACCATCGGTGTCGTGTGTCGGTATGTCGTGTCATAGTTCCAACGTGCTATGTTATGGGCCATAGTGACGTTAAGTTAAATATTAGACACAAAACTAATACTTAAGACCTAAACGTGTTCTTAGGTCTTCGTTAAGCAAACAATACTTGGATTACTTAGCAAGTGTAGCAGTGCCACCAAAGGTGAGTGTCACTAACCCATTTACCGTGAGCCCGTTTGGGTCACACTGAATAAATTAATGAAAAACAATGCTGACAACCTTATGAGTGCTATGCACCTCTCTGATGAACTTGAACTTAGGAGTGCTTGGCACCCACTTGATGAACTTAAAGTGTTTTATGGGAGACACTTGTGAAATACTCAAACAACTATTTCTAAAGCGAAACTGAAAATGTTTTCGGGATTCATGAGAACCCAAAGTAAACCATTTTAATATAGCTAGTGTAGGTTAAAGTCTAAACCACATGATATCACATGATTTCTAAGGATTGCCTTATAACTGAAAAAGTCCTCAACTTAATTGTACCATTAATTGTAAAGCGAGGGGATGTTGGGTAGATCTACTGGAGTTTGACAAACTCCGCCTCGTGACACTGGAGGTGCACGGAGGTACAATATCAGCCTATCTGACCGTGATCCCGAGAGGACACGGGGGAGGCAAAGCCGCGATGACATAGGTCCGCAAAACAAAATAGATGATGGCGCTGCCACTACAAAAATTATCAGTCAGCTTTGGTACAAACTTCCTTAGTGCATGGAACAACGGATTAGCTACCCGCGATATCGGTTGAGCACTTTAACTATACAAAACTAGTACATACCCGATAACGTATGTTACGGACATTACTTTTACTAAACCACAATACTATGATATCATTAAGCATTGCTTTTCACAAATAAACATTTCATAAGTATATGTTGACACGATTACGATTATGAGACCGGGCCACTGCATGACAAGCCACCGTGAACTCACCAACCGTTAGGTTGACACTTGCGTGGTTTAAACTTTTGCAAATCGCTGAGGAGTATTCCGGAGCGGGTTGGCATGGCACATGAAGACATTTTGTTTTTGGTTAAACTTAATTGAAAATTTAAAATAATGAATTTGTAAAGCACGTGGTTAGTGCTAAGATAATATTTTTCCGCTGCGTATGTTGAGACTTTACTTTATGAAATATATCTGGGCTAACTCTGATTCGTTTAGTATTTGTAACTAATGGTTGTGGTCCTGGTTTGCTCGCATCCCTTAACGGTATAAACTCCGTTAGTGGTTAATTGGGGGTGTGACAAAAAATCACCACTTTTAGCCTCTAAAATCTTCAATACTTGATGTTTTTGAGAGAAATCAGTGGCTATAGATTCGGTTTTAGTAGTGTTAAACTCGCCATTCATCAATTTTAACCGATAATCAACAGAAAAAGAAGATTGAAATTTTTTCTCAAGAACAGGACCACGTATATACGTGACTGTTCATGGCTGAATCCGAAAATCGGACTATAAGGCTTGAGATTTTCAGAAATCTGAGTATGGCATTAAGTTTATTGAGTGATTTCTACCAAGAATCAACTCAAACAACTAGCAAATTCATCCAAAATCGACAACTCATATGAGATTTTATCCATTTTGAGAAAACCTTAAAAAAAATGAAGAACAAGGCTCTGATACCAATTGTCAGGACCAGATTTGAGCATGTTGTTCTCATATGATTCATTACACAAGTGCGGAAATCATGTGTGATGGTCGATTCCGGATGAATCAGCATCAATGCTCACCCATTGATGATTCCTAAAGCTCAAGAACACACACTAACACCACAAACACACACACAAAGGCTCTCTGTAGGAAAATACTCCTTCAAGCGTTACCAATAGGGTTTACTCATTGGTATTTATACTACTAGAGAGCCTGGGACAAAAAGAATGTTTGACACAACACAATCATTACCTAGAATTCAGCAAAATATTCTATCAGGATAACAAGTTCGCTAGCACTTAACAAGTCCACTAACAAGTACGCTAGGTAGTAACAAGTCCGCTAACAAGTACACTAAGCATTATCAAGTTCGCTAACAAGTACGCTAAGCAGTATCAATTTCGCTAACATGAACAAGTACGCTAACAAGTTCGTTAAGAACAAATCAAGTACGCTAGGAACAAGACAAGTCTACTAAGTAAACAAGTTCGCTAGGAATAAACAAGTCCGCTAAGATAAACAATCAAACAAGTACACTAAGTGTAAATCAAGTCCGCTAAGAACATAAGTCACAAGTCCGCTAAGAACATAAGTCACAAGTCCACTAAGGAGCATAACAAGTACACTAGCATATAAATAAAGTTTACCAACTACATATCCAAAGACAATTACAAAATAAAGTATCAATTACAAGATAAGAAAACAAAAAGTTTGTGTTGCTAACAAATAGGTTCTAACACTATCACTCTTTATATTGCTTCCAATAATGGTGTTAGTGGTGTCAAAATATTAGAATTTAGTTGAAATTTTTACAATTACTTAGTTATCTAGAAATTATGAGTTTAATTATAACTTTTGTGTTTTATGGTGTATTAAATCATGTATGTGAAAAGTTCGTAGCTAAAATGAACTCAAAGCCACCTCCAACGATTATAAGTGAAAAAGATGATCATTCTATAATGAGAAAGGTAATCAAAGGTTTAATCGTTTGTATTCTGTATCATTTACTGACGTTAATATGAGTTAAAATGAACTTAAGTATCTAGTAATTGAAAGTTATACTCATGGAATAAAACTCACCACAATTTAAGTGGATATGAATTTATGATTAGCTCATGAAATACCTAGATATGTTGTTCATCAGAATAAAACATAAGTAGCAATGAGTTTAATACTAACTTATGAGTTTAATTTCCAGTGTGTCGGACTGTCGACTGTATTAGAACTTAAATGATCATAGACAAGTGAGCTCACTACTAGTAGGATTTAATCATATTAATAAGTTGCATGTAATTGAGATTTCTAAAAAGTGGTTTTCGGAGAGTTTTTTTTTTCTGATCATGTTTGTATGGTTGAAGGCACCTGAAATCAGGTTATTATGAAGTTTTAAAAATGTAGTGAGTTTAAATTTTGATTCATAAAACTCACTGCAAAAGTTAGTTTGACTTATTATACACATTTAAAACATTTTAAAGTAATAAAAGTTAAACTAAAGTTTATATTGACTTGTTTAAGACTTGTTTAAAAACAGAGGACATTATGTCAGGACCAGATTTGAGCATCTTGTTCTCATACGATTCATCACACAAGTGCGTAAATCATGTGTGATGGTCGATTTGGGTTGGATTCGCCTCAACGATCACTCATGGGAGATCTCTAAAACTCAAAAACACACACTAACACCAAGAACACACACACAAGAGGCTCTCTGCAGTAGGCAAACCTTGATGCGTGCTCAATAGGGTTTTTCCAAGTAGTATTTATACTACTAGTGTGCTGGGGACAAGGAGAATGTTTGACACGACACAATCATTACCTAGAATTCAACAAAATATCCTAACAGTAAAACAAGTTCGCTAAGCATTATGTCAAGTTCGCTAGATATCAATAAGTCCGCTAACAAGTACGCTAGGTATTATCTAGTCCGCTAACAAGTACGCTAAGTATTGACTAGTCCGCTAACAAGTTCGCTAAGCACTAACAAGTACGCTAGTAAGTGCGCTAAGCATAAACAAGTCCGCTAACTAGTACGTTAAGCATTAACAAGTCCGCTAACATAAACAAATACGTTAACAAGTTCGTTACTAACAAATGAAGTACGCTAGGAACATTAAAAAATACTCCAAGCAAACAAGTACGCTAGGAATAAACAAGTCCGCTAAGATAACATGTCAAATAAGTACGCTAAGGGTAAATTAAGTACGCTAAGTTTATTAATCACAAGTCCGATGATGAGGATAGGTCAAGACCGGACATGCAAGTGTCCTGGCATCTACATTTCCGATGGTAAAGATCCCTAGAGCAAGTGTCACACAGAGAATGAGCTGGAAGCGATGCAGTTGCAGATGAACAAGATGCAAGTGCATCCGACCAACTCATGAAGATGCGACTTCAGAGGCTCTATAAATAGTTCTTTCACTCATTTGCAATGTAACTTCTAATTCCAGAAAATACACATTTACTGTGTGTTTTCCTTGTTTGTACCCAAATATTGAGATATTAGTAAATCCATTGATTCATCGATTATTCTTCTTAGATTAGCTTGTTCCTAGTTGAATTATAATCTCTCATTTACATACGGTGGGATTTTGTGGTTCATCAATTGGCGCCATCCGTATTCTCAGGAATTGGTGAAAAATGGAGAAGCAATCGGATGAGTCAGTGAAGAAGAAGTCCATTTTTGATCTAGAAGGAACACCGAAGAACATTCATAGTTCGAAAGGATCAGCTGGAAAACCTAGTGAAAAAGTCTTGGTGTTTCAATTACCGAATCATTCTAATGATGATCCATATTCGGATCATGATGACGAGAATGATAATGTGGATCCGAATAAAGCTGTAGAGATTTTGCAAAGCTTTGATCGAGATTTCCTGATGAGAAATTTGCAGATCCTGAAGCAGTTAAGGGACAAGGAGAAGCGTGAGCAGTGGTTGCAGGAAGTTCGCGCCACTCTGAAATTCACTCCAGAAAAGGATGCTGCAAAAACTACCGATTTGAAGGATCTGGATGATCTTCTAAATGAAGATCGTACAATTATCAAACAGTCAAAATCATCAGGTATCGATTTTAACGCTTTGATCGAGTAGCGAAATTAGTTTTTGAAAACTTTTGATCGATACGCATATTTTGGATCGGAAAAATTAATTTGAATTTGCTTAATTCAATAGTTCATGATCAATTGTTGATTTGGTAATTTGATGCATTTTGATCCTTGTGATATGATAATGGTTTAATGATGATGTGAAATCCTTATGAATGGATGCACAATCGAGGATCATATGGTGAAATATGAAATCTGGAAATTCGATGAATGAATTCCGGATGAAGATTTGAAGATTCAAAGAGGCTCTCATGAAGATTGCCTAAAAAATCTGGAAAATCATAAGAACAACAATTAAGGCGGGAAAACCTTCTTCAAATTTGAATTTCAGAAAATTCAAATGCACACTCATAAGTTGAGTTGTAAAAAAAAAAAAAAGAAGATAGAGAATGAGATACAGATGTCCACTTCCGAGTAAGTCACGTGTGCGTCGGAAGTGGTGTCGATATGATCTTTCAAGGCCCATACTGTAAATGTTCTTACCTCATATCCTATCCAAGGGATCTTCAGAAAACCGGAAATGTCCGGTAGGATGATCAAATGGGCAATTGAAGTAGGGCCATTCGATATACAATTCAAACCATGAGTTTCAATTAAAGGTCAAGTGGTAGCTGATTTCTCGGCGGAAGTGCCAGATGGCGCAAGTGTAAACGTTATTACCATTCCTGAAGCTAAAGAACAAGTATCGATCTTACATACTGATGGTTCTTCAAACTCTGATGGCTCAGGAGCAGGTTTGATCCATTATAAAATTATTTCTTTTTGAAAAAGAAATTGAAATTCAAAATATTAAGAATTTTATTATGCCAAATGCAGGCTTGATCTTGAAAAGTCCTGAAGGGGACGAATTGACATATGCGATCCGCTTTAATTTCCAAACTTCTAACAATGAAGCAGAGTATGAGGCGTTGCTAGCAGGTATAAACACTCAAGCTTCATAAGTCTTTGTGTTTATGCGATAAAAAAAATAAATAAATAAATAAAATATATATATATATATATATATATATATAAATAATGACCGGGTACATATGCATTTGCTTCACGAATGCATATGGTATGCATTTGCTCCACGAATGCATGTGATAAGTTGGAGGACCTAAAACATTGAAATTTATTTCAGGTTTAAGGTTGGCTAAAAAAATGGGTGCAACGCAAGTGACCGCTTATGTGGATTCATTGTTAGTAGCTAGTCAGATCGCTGGAACATACGAGGCAAAAGGCAAATACATGGCCTTATACTTGGAGCAAGTCCAAGAGTTAATCAAAATCTTTGGCAAGTGCGAAGTTTTACATATTTCTAGAGCTCAAAATAGAAAGGCAGATGCGCTGAGCAAGCTTGCTTCTGTCGCGTTTGAACATTTAGCCAAGGAGATTCGAGTGGAATTGTTAGAAGCTCCAACTATCAATTTGAAAATGACCGCAGATGTGCAAGTGCAAGAAGACAGTTGGATGACACCGATTGTACAGTATTTGACCATGGGCAAACTCCCAGATGATAAAGAACAGGCTCGCCAGATACGAGTAAATTCGCTTCAGTATCAGATGCAAAATGATACTTTGTATAGAAGAAGCTTTTTGGGACCTTTGTTAAGATGTTTAACCCCAAGTGAAGCTGAAAAGATCGTTAAAGAAATACATGAAGGCATATGCGGTATTCATGCTGGTGCAAAGATGGTAGTTGTTAAAATCATGAGCCTTGGATACTTTTGGCCAGGCATGTACCGAAGCACTTGGGAAGAATTACGCAAGTGCCAAGCTTGTCAAGCACATGCTCCGGTGAGCATGCGAGCAAAAAATGAGTTGATCCCAGTTACATCAGCGTGGCCCTTCCAGAAGTGGGGAATGGATATAGTTGGACCTTTTCCACTAGCAAGTGGAGGGGTAAAATTTCTATTAGTTGCAATTGACTATTTTACAAAATGGATTGAAGCAAAACCACTTGCTTGTATTTCTGGTAAGCAAGTCAAAAAGTTCGTGTGGGAACATATCGTATGTCGATTTGGTCTACCTCTCTATATTATAACAGATAATGGACAGCAATTTGCTGGAAACCCATTTGCGGAATGGTGCGAAGAGCTTCACATAAATCAGATCTTTACGTCAGTAGCACATCCGCAGGCCAACGGCCAAGTTGAAAGAGCAAATCGAAGTCTTGTTGAAGGCATAAAAATGAGATTGGAAAAGTATGGAGGTAGTTGGGTCGATGAATTGCCACATGTCTTGTGGGCGCATCGTACCATGCCTAAAACTAGCAATGGTGAAACACCATTCAGTCTTGTATATGGAACTGAAGCCGTCATACCGGCTGAAATCGGAGTACCTAGTCATCGCTTGCAAGTGCAAGTGACGGATAATGATGAAGAATTAAGAACCAATCTGGATCTTTTGGAAGAGCGAAGGGAAATCACAGCTATACGTGAAAGTAGATACAAAAAAGAGATGGCAAAGTATTATAACGCCAAAGTTAAGACCCAACAGTATAAAGAAGGAGAATATGTGTTGAGGAGCAATGAAGTGAGTAGGGCACTTCCGCTCGGAAAAATGTCTCCCAAGTGGGAGGGACCTTATATAATCAAAAAAGCGATCGGAAATGGGTCTTACATACTTCAGCAGCTCGACGGAACTGAACTGGTGCGGGCCTGGAATGGAATTCATCTTCGCAAATGTTACATGTGAAGACGCAAATGCAAATCTCAAATGAAAGATAGAAAATGTTGATCTTTATATTCTTGTTTCTGCAATTATGATCTTGTAATAAATCGATGAAGAATAAGATACATTTGCTTCTAGTACTTACAAGGATCCATGGAAATACTTATTTCATTTTATATGAAAAGGTTATACAAATATTTGATCGCTCTTATGCAAAATATTGAATATGAATGTTTGCTTAAAAATGTTGTGTCAATGAACACATGCATAAGCTATACAAGTGATCTCTTTAAATAATACAAGATTCACATGCGATATGATTCGCTTCTTATAATATGGTTCATGAGTCACTAGCGGGTGCATTTTCAAAAGATATTACATACCAATACCTTAATGCAGTATCGCTGTTATTCCTTTATTTATAAAGGGTAACCCAAGAAAAAGTAAAAATACTTTTCTTGTCCTCAACTGTCTCATTGACAATTAAAGAGTGCATGTTGGGAAGAGGTGATCAGGCCGGACACCTTGTTAGTACAATGGTTGCTAACAAAAGCCCAAAAGAGAGATGGCCAAACTTAAGTGGATAAAGGTATGCTATGATTATTAATAAAATTCCAACTTAAGCTCTCTAAGGGTCGCAAGTGCTGCTGAATAACTAATGTTATAAAGTGGTCTTGTGGGTTGATCATTCAAAGGAAAAAGATCAACTAAACCTTACCAAAAGATGTAAGGATTTATACACCACAAGGAAAAGATTCGTATTCGAAACAAAAAACACTTAACTTTAAAAGTGGTATTGACGTTATGTTGTTAAAACCCTTTGAAGATGGACGCATTTGATAGGGGGGAAACGCATATGGCAGCCTTCTTTAAAAGTTAATGATTTTGTTAGAATCTTGTCAAAGTACTTGTGAAGAAGAACTTATAAAGTTGCTCAAAAGCTTGTAAGAAAATATTTCGCAAGTTTAAAAGAAAAATGTCAAGAATCGAATGGGAAACATACAAACGATTCAAAGTATAAAAGGTCGTGTATGATCATTTTGCAACTGCAAGTGCAAACAACGATATACTTCGATCGCAAGTGACATGACACAAACATAATCAAACATGACTCATATCCTATGAACCATAAGATGATAACATAATTCAAAGGCTCAAGGCAAAAAATAAGTAAAGCAAACATCCACATGCATTGTCATATATGCCAATATAATCGAAACTGCAAACAGATGCAGTTCCGAGGGGATCCACAATTAAGGAAGTACTAGAGCATACCAAGTGCAAAATAAAAAGTAAATTGTCTTGTGCCACAGCATAAGTGGACTTTGAGAGATGATTAAAATGTTCAACAAAAGATCATGATTAATAAAGAGATCAATTACCGGTGGCGGTTGGAGCATCTGCCTTTGAAGTTAAAGGAGCATCAGCCTTTGGGGTTGCAGAACCTTTTGCTAAGGAAATTGGTTTCAGCATATCCCCCATTATCTCTGTATCGTCCAGGCTCAACTTCGAAACTTCGTCAATGGAATGGAACGTCATTGACTTCAGAGCATCCAACTGTGTCAACAGCTTCTCACCGGCTTTATGATCGTATTCTTTGAAAGTCAGGAAGTTGGCTTCACCTTTCACAGCATGTGCTAGCCCACACTTGATCCCTTCATTATAACCCATCGCATTGGCGGCAGAATTAACTCTGAGAGTCATGGGGATCATTTCGGAATGCACACGCTTAGCAACCAAGTTAAAACCTTCCTCAATCAGCCATTTGCTTTTTTCCTTCACAGATGCTAGCTCCTTCTGCATTTGCTCTCTTTCTTCGGTTAATGCCTTGACGGTTTCAACAAGGGCAGCATTTTCTTTGAAGGATTAAAACGCAAATGTTAAAGGTGATAAAAGACTATGCAAGTGCAAATGGAAAATTATGAAAATAAAGAAATATAAGAGATACCTTTGTTAACAGCTTCAACTACTGAATCACATTGAGAGGTGATCTCCAACATTTTGATGGCTTGTTCATCAAATATCTTCTTCTGATCCAAAAATTGACTTTTGAAAGCCATCACATCATCCTGCGCCTGCTTAAGATCTCTCCTCATTTCCTGCTCAAGCGATACCAGCTTCCGGTTCTTGGTTGTGAGGAGCTCAACCTTTGCATGTAAATCATTAATCTTCACTTGATCGCTTATAGAACCAAAAGAGGCCTTGTGCGCCAACAGCTTTTTGGTTAACTCTTCAACTCTCGCCTCAGCAATGATCCATCGACCATACACATCTGCCACCAGGCTCTGTTGCTTCGATTGTGCAAGCATGAGTTCATTTGAAAAAGCTTCATTAGGAATTTGTTGAAGGCTGAAAATGTCAGTAGGAGTACTTCCAAGTAGAGTGATCTTCTTTGCGATTGAGCTTTCGGTGCAAGTATCACCATTTTTGACCTCCCATTGAGGGACAAAGGCAGCATTCACATCAACAGAATCAAAACCTCTACCAACATTGCTTCTGAGGGTAACCAGATCTATCTCCTTCTTTAACCACTCAGAGGTAGGAACAGCAAAGCTCGGAGCATCCTTCTGCGAAGAAGAGGACGCATGAGCTAAATTGGCCAAAGTGATCAAAGATGAGGTACCTTTCTGCAAAATACTTACATCAGAAAAACCTGGTTCTTGTGACATATCAGGTGAATTCAATAAATAATCATCAATATCAAAATCATCAGTAGGAGGAGGGGTTACCACAACATCAATCTTTGACTGCACACCCTCTCCTAGCTGTTCATTTGCTTCAAAATTCCCCGTAGAATCGGGAGTGACCTCAGTGGTTTCGGAAGTGTGTACCTTAGACTGATGAGGTGAAGATTGTAAACTCCAACGAGGAGATTTCCTTTTAGACACAAGGGGCTCATGCGCTTCCTTGGCAACAGTTGCTTTTGCGGATCTCTTTATCTTGCTTCCACCTTTGGGCGGTAATGACGCTTTCGAAGACAAATCCACATGACCTTCAACGACCTCCTTCTTCTTACCCTTGAGGGTGTTTTCCCCACTTCCTCCAGCACCACCCTTGATCGTTTTTGCGACATCAGCAGCGTCATTATCCCCAGATTCGACCTCATTCACCTTTTCAGAAACAATGGCATCTGACTGCACATTCACTTGCGGTTCAACTTGATCATGTGCTTCTTCGGGACGATAGTCCAGGAAGGAGCTGGCAGTCTGCCGAAGAAATGACATTGACCCTTCTTCCATAAGTTCGGCACTGAGGTCGACATCGTCAAAACTTTTCAGTTGCATGGCTTCGAATAGATCCATCTCTGCAAAATAAATAAGAGTTTATCAAAAACTGTCGAGACATTTTAAGGATGTGATCGCAAGTGGTAAAAGGGTAATTCCTTACCCTTCCCTTGATTTGTCAGAATCGGCCAAAGTTCAGGGGTAAACCAAGCCCTACTCATTCTACAAAAGAGAAGAATGGCTTCCGGAAGTTCCCGGATAGGGCTTGCACACGACACTAACTTATCAAAAGACTCCTGGCTATAGTCGCCATCGTTTGGATTTGGATCGTGAACTACATCTTCCACATCCCTCCATTCCATTTGAAGAGGAATGCATCGATCATCGATGTAGAAGAATTTGGATTTCCAGAAACGAGGGTTGGGTGGAAGATGGGTGCTAATTCTCTTAACTGCTCTCCTACGCTCAAAAGTATACCAATCGCCAGCCATGGTGATTCTATAGAAAGCCCTAAAAAGATTGACACTTGGAGACACATTAACAGCCCTACAAGTGGCTTCGAAATGACTCAAACGTGAAAACCCTTGGATATGCATCTGAGAGACATGGATCTTGAAAAACATCAAAACTCTCATAAGAAACTTGGTGAAAGGGAGACGATAATTCCCAAGTTTGAACATATCGACATAAACCCCAATTTTACCATCAGGGAAAGGGGAAATGGGAGTTTTCGGCAGTGGAAGAGTGGGATTCAATGAAAGGGGAATATGGTACCGCTCAATAACTTCATCTAAGTCGCGTGGCGACATAGATGAAAACGAGATATGCATATTATGCTTACTCGAATCGTCATCGACCTTAACTGACGGAGACGCCATGAAAATACAGTAAAAAAGCAAGTAGGAAATCGACTGACCTTTCGAAAAGAAAAAGCTTGAAGAAACAGTTAGGGCTTGAAGAACAAAGAAGAGCGACGGCAGTGAAGAGTGTAAAGAATTAAAAATGAGAAAGGATTATATATGGGGCAAAAATCTCGGATACAAATAACCGTTTGAATTTAAAAAAAAATTCAAAAAATAAAAGACCAAAAACTGTCCCGTCATTTAATCCTCGACTGACACGTGTACTAGCGGGTATCAAAAGTACTCGAGTGCAGATCAACATGCAAAACGCGCCTGACAAGTCAGTTAGAATTTTACACTTGCAGAAGCGTCTCTTTGCAATAATACGTTAATATCCTCATAAGGATGTGACGATTACATTTGCAGGAACATTCTGCTTTAAAGACAAACAAAGTCTTTTGATCTATTAAAGAGCTGGCTTCATTAGCATTTCCTATGATGATCTTTATACCTTAGTCCTTAGTCATTTCTATAAAACAACATAAGGACTAGGGGGACTTGATGACCAGATCTATGAAATCGTTAAAAAACTGGAAAATTTCTGATCTTTGAAACTTGTGATCTACACAAAAGGGAAATGTGTGTTATACTCTTTTTTCCTTAGTTTCGGTTTTTTCCCACAGGGTTTTTCCGAACAAGGTTTTTAATGAGGTAACAAATCAAAAACACATGCGAACTTAATAAAGATGATCGATTAAGGTTCTCAAACCTCAGCGGAAATACGAGACACTTTTAACTTCTAGTCCAATAATTATTGCTCGAATAATCAATGGACTAGGGGGACTTGATGAGGATAGGTCAAGACCGGACATGCAAGTGTCCTGGCATCTACATTTCCGATGGTAAAGATCCCTAGAGCAAGTGTCACACAGAGAATGAGCTGGAAGCGATGCAGTTGCAGATGAACAAGATGCAAGTGCATCCGACCAACTCATGAAGATGCGACTTCAGAGGCTCTATAAATAGTTCTTTCACTCATTTGCAATGTAACTTCTAATTCCAGAAAATACACATTTACTGTGTGTTTTCCTTGTTTGTACCCAAATATTGAGATATTAGTAAATCCATTGATTCATCGATTATTCTTCTTAGATTAGCTTGTTCCTAGTTGAATTATAATCTCTCATTTACATACGGTGGGATTTTGTGGTTCATCATCCGATAAGAAGCATAAGTAACAAGTACGCTAAGAAGCATAACAAGTACGCTATCATTTACACAAAGTTCTCCAAGTACATATCAACAGAGAATTACAAAACCAAGTATCAATTACAATGATAAGACAAAAATAAGTTTGTGTTGCTAACAAATAGGTTCTAACAATTCCACCCTTGTTGGCAATGCAAACTCGTGAGCTTCAAGCATCTTGACCTGTCAGCTTCAGCAGGAATCTCCAGTTCTCTCTGGCTGCAGGTTTGTCTTTGTCAGAGAGTACGTGAATACCCGTGTCATACAGCCTAAAGAGATCTTGCCATACGAGCTTCTTCAAGTCATTATAGTTGTTCAGCTCAACCAATCTTCTTGCCCCGTCAAGAATGACACTCGACCCATGTTCTTCAATTAACCAACAAGTTGCAGTTCTCAGAAGTTCAGAATTAAGTGTGAGTCTACCTAATCCAGCTAGCCTTTCACACCACCAGTTTAAGAATATTAAGAAGTAGTTGGCATCATAGCATTCATAGGGTCTCAACTGAACATGTATTGTCCGCATCTTCTCATAATACATTATCTTCAAGTAAGATCGAGAGAGAAGACGGAGTTCTATAGCAGCAAATAATCTGATAGCTTCAGCACCACTTCTCTCGATTACCAACTCATGAGTCATCCCGTTATAATACCAACTGATCATAGGAGCATTCTTCTGGTTTCCAGGGATAGTCTTTGCCTTTACTTCCTTTCTAACATCCTTGAACATTCCACGGTGAGGAGCACGAAGCCTTCTCTTCTCTTCTGCCAACTGAGCTTTTCTCTCTGCTTCAGGGTCTTGACTGAATCTTTTATCATCATAAGCAGATTGGATCAACGCAGCAGCCCTTACACCTTTTGGATGGTTAGTATGATTCACCAGGTCCAGGTACTTGAGCTGTTTTAGTTCCCAGGAGAATAAGCTAGTGAGAGCTTTGAAGTCTCCAAATATTTGGACAAAGCCGTTTCTCCTCTTCACCATGAAAGCATCAAAGGCTTCATCATATTTCCATCCTAAGATCTTCATCCCATGATTGACGTTAGGGTTGCTAGGCATCTTTCTCAAGTTCTTGGCAGCAAATAATTGCATAGCCTTCGAGTTAGGAGTTAGCTTATCCCATTCGTCATAGATTTGGGGAGTATCTTTTCTCTTAAGAGCTTCAGCGCATTCCTCTTGAATAATTCTGATTTGTTCCAACTTTGCCAACCGCTCTGTCTTCCGATACTCGCACACAAACTTCCGTAGGCCAGGTAGTCTCTTCTTATGATAGGCCTTCTTATCAATGTTTTTGAATTTGCAGAAGTTGCGGAGTGCTTCAGAGTTCATACTGTTGGTGGTGGAAACAATGTAAGCTTCAGAGTCGGGAGGATCAACAGACGAGCTCTCTGGAGGAGGAATGAAAGTGTTGTCGAAAAGTCCCTTCTTTGAGACTTTTCGATCAGAAATCTCGATCGGAAAGTCCCCTTTGAGACTTTTCGATCAGTCCTTTCCAATCGAAAAGTCCCCCTGTGACCTTTCGATCAGCTCACTTTTCGATCGGAAAGTCCCCTCTGTGACTTTTCGATCAGCATACATATTTCGATCAGCATACACTTTTCGATCAAAAAGCCCACTTTTCGATCAAAAAGTCCACTTTTCGATCAAAAAGTCCACTTTTCGATCAAAAAGTCCACTTTTCGATCAAAAAGTCCACTTTTCGATCAAAAAGTCCACTTTTCGATCAAAAAGTCCATTTTTCGATCAAAAAGTCCTCTTTTCGATCAAAAAGTCCACTTTTCGATCTAAAGTCCACTTTTCGATCCATTCAGTTTTTTTATCGAAAACCCTCTTTTTAGTTATAAAAAAATTTTTTAAAAAAAACCTCATTTCCGAACCTGACTTTCCGATCCTGTTGAGACTTTTTGATCCACCATTTTCAATCCGATCTGATCAAATTAATTCCCTTGTCATTCAATCAAAGACATTCATGGCATCCTTTCTACCAGGTAATTCTGTATCTACCAGCAACAATGAGGTATGTTCTAACCCTAAATGCCAAATTACATTTAATGAATCTCAAGACTGGCAACGCAAGTTCTTTAATGAAACGTTAAATCGTGAACTATCTGATAGAGACCTGCGAGAGTACAAAGGTAGGAGTAAAACATTAAGTGAAAAACTAGAAGCTGCCAAAGTCGATATTAAGAATCTTCAAAGGCAATTAGTGATAAAACTACATATCTTAGAATTGCTAATGAAGAAACTAACACATTAAAATCTGAAGTTGAACAACTTAAAGCCAAATTAGAAACATCGCAAACCAAGGTTGAATGAAATGATAAAATTGTGTCAGAAATGATGAAGGCTAGTTCTTTTTTCTATAACACAGATGCTCGAATGCGACATCTAAAAGCCAACTCTGGTTTGGGTCTCGGTACTGAGGTAAAAGATGAAAAATCCACTCATACAGTACCGATGCCTTTGATGCATGAAATGATCCCAAACTATGAGTGCCCAAAGACCTCTTTAGAAGCTAAGGCTGAAATAGAAAAGAAACTTGCTGCTTGCCCCATTAAAATTTATGCTCCTGTTTCTAACACTACTAACAGTTCTACTTGTTTTGCAGATAAAGGTAATAAAGAAGCAGGGGTAGTGGATAGCAAGGAGTTTTCTGAGAGTTCCAGTTCTAATGATTTTCACAAAAAATTTAATTTTGAAAAACTTGAATCATCTGTTCAGTCTGAGTCCACAACTTCTGAGTCTGTTTTGTTTGCAAAATCGTCTGATTGTGGTGTGTTTACTTTTGGTAAATGTGATGCTAAAGCTGTGAAACCCTTAAAAACTGTTAGAATTTTAATAAGGGATAAGGGACCACAGGTTGCTGGTACCAAACTCACAAATGGTGGGGTGTTGGGAGGGAAACCTACAGAAAATAAGAATGATTATCATAATCAAAATGTGCAGGAAGTGCGGGACTTTAGACCTCATGATTTTGTCCCGTACCCAGAAATCAATTCTGCATATGACCAGTTTAAGCCGGTTCAGCGGGAGTACATTTTAACCACAAAGCCCCACGGTAAAACCCATTGGATCCACAAAAATTGTTCAAAACCAACTTGGATTTCCACTGGGCGTAACCAACCACAGGCTCCCGCATACCCAAAGAAACAATCTTGCCATGTCTGTGGTAGACCAGGACATGTGGCAAGAAACTGTTTATACCGGCCTTATGAACCCTATTATCCCAAAAGGGTTCATCAGAGACCCAGTCCAAGGACCCAAAAACAAAGTGACCCAACTCCAAGGCCCGGTCCATCAAAACCCAAGGTGCAGAAACAAGCACCTCAGAGTCACAAAGTTCAGCAGAAACCCAAGGCTCCTAAGCAACGGCCAAAGACCATTTTTAAAGAAAACAAAGCATCTCAGAAATCTGTCAAAACAGCTTGGAGACCAAAATCTGTTGAATCCCCAACACCAGTTTTAAGATCTGTTTTCAAAACTGTTTCAAAATCACCCATCCATCCAAATCCAGTTGGTTGAGCTAAATCAAATGGTTGGAGGAAGGACGACAGGTGGAATGTTTCAAAAGTTGTGAACTTGACTTTCAAGCCTACTGGAGTGTACAAGAAACACTCCAAACAATTTCAAGAAATAAGAGTTCAAAATTCTAATAAGAATCCACCGAGAAAACCACAGGCTTTTGGGAAAGAAAATCACAAACCCAGAGATGTCAACAAAAAGGACATTCTCAGTCCAACCAAGGCAGCCACACCCCTAATCCCTGATGTTACCAAGGGAATGTTTTTAAAAGAAATTTCTTTCACTGACTCTTCAGGTATACCCAGAACCACAATGGCCTGGGTACTTATGGCTAATTGATCTCTCACCTTGTGCAGGAACAGTCAAGGAGGACTTCCATTAACTTATTTGTTTATGAAAGTGATTGTTCCAAGCACATGATAGAAGGCATCTCTCAACTACATGACATGCAGATTCTCAATAGTAGGGATGTTCTTCTGGTAAGAGGTAAATCTGGCAAAATCAGCAAGGTACTGTCTTGATTGTTCGTTTCTTGGCTAATTATTTGTTTCAGAAAATTTTCAAAAGATAAACTTTAAAGGTTAGCTTGGCCAGTTTTAGTAGATATTTAGTGATGTGTCTGTTTGTTTAAAAAAAAAATATATATATATATATATATAAAAAAACATGTGTGTTGATTTTAAAAATCAAAAAGCAAGGGGAAGAATAAAAAAGATAGAAAAGATGAAATTGTTGACCCCTCAAAAATTTGTGCTTTTTAATTTTTAATCTTTTGTTTGTGCGTTTGAGAAGGTGGGAAGTGAAATATTTCCGTTCTCAGAATGACTGACACGCGTAAGGTAAAAGTGAAAGACATGATCCAAGGTGATGTGCTCGGTAGGCTCAGTTCCAAAAACAAAGGTATGGGTCACAACACTTAAAGATAAAGTATGTCATTTGACGGGTTACACACACTTAGGTTAAGTGCTTGTTCTATTTGACTGGGAAATTGTTCCCGATACACACGCCGGACTCCAAAGTGTTGAATCAGAATTTTCAAAAAATCGGCGTCCCCTCTGTTTTGTGTGAGCAAAGATCTGGGGATGTCAAATCCGTCAGTCAAGTCTTGCCTCTGCTTTGCATGAGCAATGACCTGGTGTAGAATGGTTGACGTGTTAATCAGACTTTCCTTTGTTTTGCGTGAGCAAAGACCTGGTTAGTCTGTATTAACGTGCTTGCAGATCGCTGTATATAATTTACACCCCAAAAGATGCCAATGTGCACAAGAAAAGAGACCCTCTAGCGTCCAAAACCCTTTAGCCCTGACTTTGTGACTAGGCTTATGTGTTTGATGAAAGGTTACCACCTGAACTGCTAAATGCCTCTGAGTTGAAATCATACAAGTCTTTGTATATTATTCCTATCTCTTTTATGATCTGTTCTTTCTCTTCTCAACCAAGTCTCGAGAAAAGATTCAAAACTCTGGATACGGGAATGTGAAAATATGTGGTAGGGAATGATCAAGCTTGATAGACTGCACATATTAATTACCTAGGATTTGTGTGTGACTGTTGGATGTTCATAATTAATGAACCTAAAAGATAAATAAGTGACAAACAACCGGGAAAATGAGGAACATGGGTTTAAGAAGGACCAATATACTGGCAATCGCCTGGACGTGTTCGAGTAACAGATGCTGAAAAGGGTTCCTCAGTTCATACAAAGACGGTTTGATCCCAAAATAAAACCTTCTCCTTTCGTAATTTGGTATGTTTGTTTTTATTTTCTTCTGTGTTATCTTAAGTTTTTTTTTATTGTTTATTTTTTCAACCATGGCCAGGTTAATTTAAAGGTTTTAATAAGTTCTTTTTGGGTTTTGTGCAAGAAGGTGTGACCTCCCCCTCGGGTTCAGGGGAAGTTGTTTGGTTAAATAATGCTAACTCGATAACCAGTCATCATTGTCTGGTTAGTGTTTGTTCCATGTTGTGCATGACAGGTTAAATGAGATGTCATGGAGAAGAAAAGTCAATGAGTGTTGCTACTGTTCGTGTTGAAGAACCAGCCAGAAAAGGACTTACCCTATGCTCAGGGGAAGTTTGTTGGTTGTTCAAGTAAAGCTTCCAAAGACACCGTTCTCAAGTTTAGGGGAAGCTAATTGAAGAAAAGATGCAGAGTAGTCACAACAAGAAATTCAAGAATGCCAAGACAGAGGTTTTTAAAATTTGTCCTCTGAAGTCACAAGCAAGTCAAGACAGTTACTACTGATTCAGCAATGACTCAATAGTTTTCAAGAAGAAGAAAGTATTTGAGAATCCTCCTCTCATTACTTGTTCATCATTTGCAGTTCAAGCTGATGTTGATAAAGAGAAAGAGCCATCAAACATCCCACATGCTGCCCAATGAAGATTGTAAAAGAAAAGAATCTTCATCAACCCATGTTCAAGCCAAAGAAGAAGACTGCAAGTCTGAAGATTGAAAGAAGAATACATTTAATATCACAAGCCAAGGGGAAGATTGTAAGGGAATAATTTGTGGCTTGTGTATTAAATTATCCTTTGGCGGATTATTTTGAAGGCCTATATGTTAGAATAGGTGAAAATTAGATGGGTTATGGGTATATTAGGTCACTGGGCCATTTTAGATGTGTTTGGGCTCAATTAAAATGAGTTTAAGGGGAGTTTTGTGGGCCTTTAAGGTCCAATACGGAAATTAGTGGGCATTTAGGGTTTTTAGGATGACTTGTTCTCCAAGATGAAGAATCCCTATAAAAGGGAAACCCTCCTCACATTAATAGGTTGCTGGTTTTGTTGGTTGTTGGCTCTAGTGTTCTTGAACTCCTTAGAGAATTTCGACTTTTGTGTTGCAACCAAGGTGATCAATAAAGTGTTCTTCAATCGGTTTGTTCTTTTTATTACTTTCTTTGATTGTTCGTTGCTTTAATTGTTTATTCTTGAATCACCAATCAAACCGGATTCCGCACGGTCTTGATTGGACTAGATATCGCGTGAGGAGAGATTTCCGATCCTTACAGTAGTATTCTCTGAAGTTGGCCATTGCAAAATCTAAGAAGGCCGGGTCAACGTGCATGTGACGGACTCCTTCAGTTACTGGAACAAGAGCTGTGGATGTTTCGGTTGTAGTCTGAATAGAGGGCACAAGAGAGAGTTGAAGGTCTGAACCAGATGCACCAGCAGCCTCTACATTAGGAGTTCCCTCAATAGAAAGTGTTCTGGTTGCCTGTGTAAATCTTGGAAGTTTCAGGTTTTCAGGCACATGAGCCAGCTTCTTGATCGATTCCAAGGCTTCATCTACAGGTTCATCATGAAGGAGACTGTTGACGAAAGATTCATCGTCGTCTGAAGAGTTCAGTCCATCTCCTTCAGCGAACATGTCAGCATCAAGCTCAAAATCACTGTCATGTAGTGGGCTCGAGGAGTCATAAGCACCAACATAATCTTTGCCAGCAGGCATGGTTGTTGAAGAATTTGGATCTTAAGTATTGTCACCATCTGTCTCTGGATTAGCTTGAGGCAGGTCTTTCGGCAACTCACTTTCTTGATTACCACCAGCATCATCTCCATCTGGTTTGTCACTGAGCTGTTTATCTTCATTGGATTTGGCTAATAAGTCCTTGAGTCTTTGGATTTCTGCAGCTTGTTCAGCAATTACTTGTGACTGATCAGCAATCTTCTGGTTAGCCACTTGCAGAGAACAGTTGAGATGATCATTTTGACTCTAAAGATTCACAATCTCTGCTTGCAGTTCTAACACTTTTTCATCTTCTGAAACTGTAGGGCTTGTAGTGACAGTACCTGCGGGGTCAGCGGTGACAGTACCTGCGGGGTCAGCGGTGACAGTACCTGCGGGGTCAGCGGTGACAGTACCTGCGGGGTCAGCGGTGACATCAGCATCTTCAGCTATAACATCAAGAGGTCTCATATCAATGTCGATCCTATCAGCAGGAGATGGAGAGACAGAAGTAGTAGCTAAAGCTGTTTCTTGTTGAGTGCTCGAAGGACCAACAAACTCGTACTCATCTGAGGATCCGGGCTTTCTCCTGACTTAGAGTTTTTCAGTGCATGACTTGCTTCTTATAGCTCGGACTGTGAGTATCTCGGAGGACTGATTACTCTCATCAGCGGTAAATGTAAGATTTCTCTTAGTAATCTTAGGAGGAGACTTAGGAGCACTCTCAATCTCTGCTGCAAGATCATATGAAAGATCCACCTGATCGAGAGACACTGAAGAGTCTTCTTCATCCAAATCATCCTTTGTCGGCTTGTAGCTTTCATCTGACGATGATGGTTGTGTCGGGTTTGTCGAGGCCCTGGAACATTCTCCAGTCCTTTGCCTTTTCCGAGGGTGAACAGCTGCAGTTTGAGTAGGTGTGTCATCTGAGCTTGAGGAGCTAGATTCTTCATCATCGGTGTCATCACCTTTCTCAGCTTCAGAAGATAACACATTCACTGGACTCAAAGGGTCTTCATCATGCTCAGACGCTTCAACGTTTTCACCTTGGAGATTCCCAAGGGTTTCAGCAACAGTAGCAGGATTTGAGATAACTAGGGCATTCAAGTCCAGTTCATGGTGGACTTGAGCCGCATCAGTTGGTACAATATGAGCTTCATCTGCAGCTTCATCCATGTGAACATCTCCTTCGGCATCAACGGGAGCTAATCGAGCAATCATCTCAGGAAAGAAAGGTACCTCGTTTCCTTGATACTTGCCTTTGTGGTACTTGCTGTAAGAACCAGTGTTCATCGAATTGGTTGAGAAGGTCTCTCCTTGCTTTACCAAGGTTGGATAGTAATGATTCAAGATTGCTTGAACGAAACGTTGATACATCAGGAACTTCTTTTGTCTTCCAGTGGGATGTAAGTTAGAAATCATCCACTTCAGCAGTTGGTGGGAAAGATTGAAGCCTTCACCGGAGACAAATCCATGAATGGCACACGTAGTGTCCTCAATGAAATCATCTGGAGCAGCCTTGCGGTGACCAAATGCAGATATGAAGAAGCTGATGATGAATTTCCAGTTCGTTGGGAATAAGGTCTTCTGAACCTTGTTGCTGACATCTGGGAGGAAAACACTAGAGTATCCCATTCTTGTAAGAGTTGCTTGCCACTGAGCCCTTGTAAAGGTCTTGGGCATGTCAGCATCATCTAAGTTCAGGACGGTTCTTATCTTTTCTTCCGTGATTTCAACATCAATATTTTGAATCTTTGACCTTATTACACTTGATTCATCGTCAAGCTCAGCAGATTCAGCATTATTCCAAAATGCTTCAATAATACCCTTGTAAATGACAGGATTGATCTGCATGGCTGTTGCCCAGTTTGATTGTAGCAATAGGTCGAGAGCTTGCTCATCAGCACCTTCCCAGTTTTTGTTAAAGATGCACCTTCCGTTGTGCAGGCGACCATACTCTAAAGCTTCAGCAGCTTGTCTGGGAGGCATCTGCACACATAGAATTACAAGATTATATCTAATTCAACACTAGATGAATGTCTTCTCACACTTAACCCGTGATAGTGACAGAGCTTTTCATTTAAGTGTTAATGACATAAACTAACTCATATAGTGCATATACTTCAAAATGATCACAAGCAACCGGAATGTCATGATTAACAAATGCAAGTATCTCAAGAAAAGTAAAGATATAGTCAGATGAAATAAAATATGGAAAACAAGGAGCCAGATCTAAATCTCCAATAATATTGACTTAATTGAATGTTTTGCATGAAAATTGAAAGATGACCCAAATGAATATTAAGACAACAAAATGATGATTTGTTGGAGGGTCAAGGAGAATCTCAATGAGAATTCTATTACTTGATCTCAACAACAGTCACATATATCAAGTAAAGGAGGGCTTGGCACACTGGGATCAACACCTATAGGTTTAGGTTGTCCCAATTTGTCAAGTCAGTTTAGGGAAAGTCACATAGTGACTTGGTTCCACCCGAACTTGTGAACTCCTTCTATTGAAGTCCCATGATTTAGACAAGGAACAAATTTGTTAAAACAACACTTTAATTGTAAGACAAACATCAAAGACCAATCAGATGCATGCAATAAGTGAAACAGTGACATGTCAAACATTAAGAGCAATCCTAGTAAATTACAAATGTAAAAATTCATAGCAAATGACTCAAGTCCCTTTAAGCAGTACAAACAAATCCGCTAAACTCAACAAGTTTTCTAAGAGGTGAACAAATCCGCTAAACTCAACAAGTAATATAGCATGTTGCAAAGCTTCCCCGGTCCTGGCCATCAAAAGGCTGAAAAGAGTATAAATTTCCGAAGATATTCAGGTAATATATACATGTGTACCCCATTGAAAAGAATAATTTGAATTGATCCTGTGAGTTTTAAACACGGCAATGAGTTTTAGCAATAAATTTAATTCCAATGAGTTTTAATATGAGTTTTAAACTCATATTAACAGGATTAAAACTCAAGATTTAAACTATCTTTATAATCACTTAAAAACTTGAGCTTTTTTAAGATAAAGTCAATCATCATTCAAATTAAACTCACTCAGATTGTTGAAATTAAACTTAAGTTTCAATAAACTATCTTTAAAATCCTTAGTGAGTTTTAAAAATAACAAACTGTGAGTTTTAAATGAATCCTTAGTGAGCTTTAAACAAACTGAGTTTTAATTCCTTATCGAGTTTAATTAAAACTCACTAAATTTTATTAAACTCACTAAATTTTATTAAACTCATTAGAATAAAACTCACTGAGTTTTAACTCAGTGAGTTTTATTTATAACTAAGAGGCTGTTTGTTTTTTGCAAACAAAAACTGTCTGCAGTATGATTTCATCTGATTTCATGTCTGCAGCTGAAGATGTGGTCAGAAGGTCTACAGTCTGAAAATATAAGACTGTTTGTTTTATAAACTTGACACTGTCTGCAAAAACTGAAAATATATAACTTTCAAATTTAAACTTCAATCAAGTTTCATTGAACATAAATTTTATTAAATCTACGACTTCAATCAAGTTTTCATTAAACATAAACTTCAATCAAGATTCACCGAACAACTCATTTCTATTTAGAATTAAAATCACAAATAACTATAGTCAAATTTCATTAAACATAAATTTTAACTTAAACACAACTATAAATTCCTAATATCCATATGTGCATCCTATCTTGTTTGTGAAATCTAAGGCCACTAAGGGGTTGTTTGTTTCAGTCTGTTTCATTTGGTGCTAAATGAATAAGCTGTCTGTATAGTAAAGAACTGCTAAATCAATAAGGTGCAGAATCATTATGTGCTGTTTGTTTGGACATCTAAATGACTTGTCTGTATGGTAAAAAAAACGCTAACAAATCAGTGTGAGAACAAAAAAGTTTATTTTTTTCTTTCATTACCTTATCCCATATTTGTGTAGGAACAAAACACCAAAAATTTGATTCATTACTTTGTCCCATATTGGTTTGAGAGCAAAAAGTCTATTTTTTTTCTTTCATTTAGCTTGTCCCACATTGGTGTGGGAACTAAAACATTGTTAGTTTATATATGAAAACCTACATGACTTATTAAGTTCTTATGTTGTGTTTTACTCCGGTATCTACCCGCGCACAGGGGGGGTGCAAATTTGGTAAAAATTGCCTTCCCGTCCGCACGACCTGCGGACACGAATGCAACTCCGAAAAGCGGGGGGCGAGCACAAAATTGGTTTTTGTCTCCTCGCTCCCCAGCTCGTTTTTTTTCTTGGCAGCGACTTCGCAGCCCCTTCAGCTCGTTCCCTTCCCCCGTCTGTATGAGACAGTCGGGTTTTGGAGCCTGGATCGGACAGACGATAAAGTCTGTTTCGGTAAGAAGTGGCGAACACGTCCTTATGGCAAACGTCTGATTCGGTCAGCATTAAGACCTCATTAAGCCGAACCAAACAGCCCCTAAAATTATTAGGCATTTAAACCTAAATAAAACAATTTGCATTCCAGCGGATCAAAAGTTCAAATATAAGATTGAGGCCTCTTTATGCTGACATTCCAACAACCACATATTTGCTCAGAATTATTTTTGTTCGGTTCAAGATTTCCACGGGCCACATTGATTCCAAAATTTCCTATTCAATTCCTCAATCTTCTTAATTTTTATTTGATCTGAATAGATATATCCGAACTCTAAATTTCAAGTTTCAATTCTGAGAAAGAAATCGAGAAATCTAGGCAACAGCGGTGCTTGGCCGGAGATGACGAGAAATCGTCGGCGCTTGGCCGGAGATGACGAGAAATCGTCGGCGCTTGGCCGGAGATGACGAGAAATCGCCGGCGCTTGACCGGAGATGACGAGAAATCAAGAGAAATCGAGATGAAGAGAATCGATTAAGAAAAAAAACTAACCTGAATTGTTTGACCGGAGATGAACAGCGCTTGGCCGGTGGAAGCTGTATTGATCAGTGGCGGTCGGAGAGACGAGACTGGCAGACGGCAGTAGCGGCCAGAGCTTGGCCGGTGGAAGATTGTAGTGGCGATGGAAGATAGGGCACCGATGGGAGGAGCATGTTTTTTATTTTTAGGGTTATGATGTTTTTAGATGTGTGAAGATGTTTTAAACAAGGGTTTTATAACTTTTTTTTAAGAAATTTTAAGCATATTGAAGATCTATAATAAAGAAAAAAACAGTCTTTAAGGGTATACATCTGCGCGCCCGCAGACATAACCCTCTTGAAAATGTTTTAAGAAAAAAACAAACACCCTCTGACTGAGTTTTAACTCAGTGATTTTGTAACTCAGTGAGTTTTATTTATTACTCACTGAATTTTAACTCAATGATTTTGTAACTCAATGAGTTTTTATAACTCACCGAATTTTAACTGAATAGAACTCACTGAATTTTAACTCAGTGATTTTGTAACTCAGTGAGTTTTATTTATAACTAACTGAGTTTTATAACTCAATGAAACTCAGTTAAAACTCATTGAGTTTTATAATCAGTGAGCTTTATACTTAATGAGTTTTATAATCATTTTTTTTAAACTCACTAGAACTTGGTACTTAGTGAGCTCTATTGATTTTGTAACTCAGTGAGTTTTATTTATAACTAGCTGAGTCTTATAACTCACTGAAAACTCATTTAAAACTCTTTCTCTTGGGATTGATTCTGCATGGTATTCTATTGAAAAGAATGATTTGAATTGATCCTGTGGGGTTAAATTTAGAAATACATGACTCTTTCTGGATGATATATCCTAATAAGGTTGTTTGTGGTTGAGTTACGGTAGAAACTAAGTATAGAGTAATGTCAACATTAATACCTCTTACAGGTTTAAATAAGTGAAAAACTTATTTTACTGTTACTTTTGGATATGATATGTGTTCAGCTTTTTTATTGGTCCTTAGGTTTGTAGAAGCATATATAGTGTCTAGCGCTAGGTCTTGTAATTATTATGTTTTATGTAATCTGGTCTCAGCGGACTAGGGGCGGACCAGATGGTACGCCCGGACCATCTGGTACGCTGGTTAGTTGGTCCGCTGGACAGAATTAGTATAAAAAGGTTTTGCTCGTTTAGAAGAGAGTAGTTGTGAGGTTTGAGTTCTAAACTGTGTGTTTTTGTAAGGTGAAACCTGTTTACTTTCTCTCTCTAAAGGTTGAGCAATAAAGAAGTGTTATTTACCTTTGTGTTTACCGAATTGATGATCGTTATGCATTAGCAATACCGTTCCTGTGTTCTACAAGTGGTATCAGAGCAGGATTGCTCATTTGCTGTGATCTACAGTTCGGTTTTTGAGATTTGAAGAAAGTCACAACGTTTGGGGTAAGAATTTGACCATTTCTACTCGGTTTTACGTCGATTCTGCATATATTTTACGTTCAAAGTGATCATGGAGTGTTTTGGTTGAATTCTGGGCTGATTACACGGTCGAAACATCAATTTTTGTGAAAAATTGTTCGATTTATACTGGTCCGGATGTGGTCCGCCGGATGAATTTTGTGGTCCGCCGGATGAGTTTTGTGGTCCGCTAGTATATCTTCATCAGTAATCTTGTCCGCTGATTGTGGTCCGCTCAAGCAATCTTCTTATTCTGATTCGTAGCAGTTCCAGCGTATCATTTCGTCCGCGACAGTTATTTCAGCGGACCATCTGATCCGTTCTTTAGAATTCTGATCCGCGAGAAGAATTCTGGTCCGCTGCTTCTAAATTGATCCGGTTCTAGTCCGCTAGTTCAAATTTGGTCCGGAGATCGACTTTCTGATCCGGTGATTTGATTTCTGGTCCGCTAGCTCAGTTTTTAAGAAAAATTATCATGGATCCGTTTCAGGCCTTTGCTGCGATGTCGTCAACTGTACAAGCGTTATTGAACTATGATAATGAAATAGGAACTACCAATAAGGTTCCTAAATTGATGAAGTTTGAGGATTTTCACAATTGGAAAACCCGATATGAATCATACATCGGTGTCACGGATGTCACCGTTTGGACTCCAATGTTGGATGGCTATACAATCCCAAAGTTTACTACGGGTGAATTTGCTGGTCAAGAAAAGCCATACAACAAAATGAATGATACTGAAAAGGAATCTTTCAAACTGGAAAGAAAAGCTTACTCAAATTTGTCGATGGCATTACCAAAGGATATATTACATCAATTTCAGATGCACACAACGTCAAAGGCTTTATGGGAAGCTTTGTGCCATAGATGTGAAGGAAACACACAATATAAGAAGAGTAAGAAAAAGGTGTTGTTGCGAGAGTACGATAACTTCTGTCATGTATCTAATGAAAGCATTAATGATCTGATTTCAAGATTATCTCATTTGGTGAGTGAGCTGGATATTGTTGGGGTGAAAAAGGATGCTGGAGAACTGAAAGAGAAACTTTTGGATGCTTTTCCAGCAACTTGGGAAGGATATATTCTGTTGTTAACTCATAACAAGGATTTCGATGATATCACATATGATGATCTTACTCGAAATTTGCTAGCTCGAGAGTTGGATATGAGACGTGTAAAAAATTTACCAACTCAAGTTCAAAATCCAGATGTCTATTTTGGTGATAATGCATCAACGATGCATGAAAAGGCTAAAGCAAATTCTAATCCACCAACAACGGCATTTTATGTGGAAAATACTTCGAGTAGTCATGCAAACATGTCAAGAGGTTCATCCAGTGAGGGATATTCTACCAAAGCTGCTGTTACATATCCGGTGTATTCTAATCAATCTTCACCTGCTCCAAGTCAGAATGCGTTTTCAGCAAAAACCACAAATGATTATATGGTGTTATTCTCGGCAATGATTTCGTCCTACGATGGAGTGATAGCTGGAAAGCTGACGAGTGCTGAACTGACTGAAGAAGATTATGAACAAATTGTTCCAGATGACCTAGAGTTAATGGACATTAATTGGTCAATGGCAATGCTTGTTAGAAGAGGTAAGAGGTTTATGGAGAAGACTGGTCGTAAAGATCTTAATCCTGAAGGCAAATTGGGATTTGATAAATCTAAGGTTCGATGTTATAACTGTCAAAATTATGGACATTTTGCAAAAGAATGTACCAAGGCAAAGAAGCAGGAAACTTCGAAATTATTTCAGAAATATGCCTCTAAGAGTAACCAAGGGTCGGGAAGTTATGCAAGTCCATCAAGCTCAAATGCAGCTGCTAGTGGATCTAACACAGAATCTAAAGCGTTAGTCTCGCAAACCGGTGAGGGTTACGACTGGGCTGCGGATTCTCCTGACGAGTCTGCATTTTTATGCACTGAGGAGAGGAATGTAACAACTGAAGATAATTATGATCTTCCAGGAGAAGACTTCTTTGCTGAGGGTCATCAAGCATTCATGGCTGATGTTCAGGTACATTCTAACATCTGTGAATTTTGCACAACAACAGCCAATCAACTGAAAGAACTTTCTGATGAGAAAGTCATGTATTATGATAAATACATATTGACAAAAGAAAATGTCACAATCTATAAACAAAGGTGGGAGGCCGTTAAGGCAGAACTAAAAAGTGAGCATGCCTTGATTCTAAGCACGAAAATTGAATTAAATAACAAAACTGAGGATTATATTTTCTCCGAGAAAAAGCTTGCAGAAGCTAATTCTAAAATCTCTGAATGAAAAATTGAAATATTAGATCTTCAGAGGCAATTGGACAATTTCAAGAATTCATCTTCCTTTGCCAGTTTTCTGTGCAAAGATGAAAATTTAAAAGATGTGCTTAAAGAATCAGGGTGTACTTCAGTTCCACCACCAATTGTGCATGGGAAAGGTCCAAATGAATCGAATATCAAACCAGCTGTTGTGTTTGATTATTCCACTTTTACTGAAGGAGTATCTGACAACTCCAAAGGCACTCATAAGAGGAAGCCTTTGAAAAATGTGTCCAAAACTGTCAATGTTGTTATCAAATAGTCTGAGACTCATGATTCTATGGTAAAATCATCTAAAAGTGTAAATCTTACACCTTTAGAAGTTGCTGAGAAGGTCAAAGAAACTGAAAAGAAAATGAAAGAATTTGAAAATTCGAAATTTGCAAAAGGTCGTAATTTGTTTTATGAAAAAGAATCTGTGACTAAGAGCAACACAATCACACCAGATGTTCATTCAATACCAGTACCTTTGTCAAATTCAGAAAAATTTAATGGTATTGGTTTTGGACATCCTGATGAACTTTCTAAGGTCAATCAGAAGAAACCTGAGAAAGTTCAACAGCCTGAAAAGAAGAATGGTAAGTCTGGGAATGTCGATGTAAAACAGAAAGGTAAAGTTGAGATGGGTGAGTGTTCTAAGAAAGTGCAAATGTATTCTCTGAAAGGTAGTGATACCATATTTTCAGATGAAGAATTTCCACTATGTTGTGTTGACCCAACCAAGATTTCCAAAGTGTTTTATGTTGATGAAAAAGAAGAATCTGTGTCTAAACATAAAACTGAGAAAAATGGTTCCTTGTTGAAACTTAAGTCTAGTCCTGATGATCAGACATTTTTCACAAAGTCAAAAACGTCAAAGTACTCACCTAAGAATTTTTATAATTCTGATGGAAAATTTTCAGCTAAAACAAACCGTTTTGACTATGAAGCATATGGTTTTTGTGAAGATTATGATTTTTACGATGATTTTGGGTCATATGAAAAACAGTTTGGAAAGTTTGAGAAAATCAAGAATCACCGTGTCAAACCCAAAGGGTATGCTGATCAGTGTGGTGTTGATGAGTTTGGTTTTGTAACCAGTCTGGTTATGTTAAACCACTGTTTAAACCTCTTCCTAAGCACAAATCGCAAGGATTTAATGCTAAGTTCCCAAGGAGAGAGGCACAACACATGTCTGATGATAACATTTCACTTGATTCAGGATCTCATTTTCCTGTTGTGTTTGTTGATAGAAGGAGATGTTACCACTGTTATCAGAAAGGTCACATACGCAATCGTTGTCCTGTTTTGGCCGAGAAACGAGCTTCCGCTGCTGAATCAAAGAAATCTGACAATGTTTCTGAGCCAAAACACACAAATGGAAATGTGGTTACAAAACATTTTTTCAAAAGAGAAAAATTTTCAAAAACTAAGAAATCGGTTGATAGTTCATCTTCTGATAATGTCACCACAGCTTCATCTGTTCCACTAATCAGGCAAAAGTGGCTGCCTAAAATGACTTCTAAAGCCACTGAAGATTTTTCAGAAGACACAAGTCGACCCAAAGCTGAATGCTTGGGTCCAGATTCTCACTAACTTTTTGCTACTATGTGCAGGGTGCTCGAAAGCCAGCTGTCAACAACTTTTGGGTTATTGATAGTGGAGCATCCAGGCACATGACTGGTAATCTCTTCTTGCTTACCGATGTTAAACCAATCAATGGTGGGGGAGTTACCTTTGCTGGCCATAAAGGCGGTAGAATCACTGGAGAAGGAAAAATGGGAAATGACAAAGTTACATTTGACAAAGTTCAATTTGTGGAAGAGTTGCAGCACAATCTCTTGAGTGTCTCACAAATATGTGATAAGTAGTACACTACTGCGTTCACAAGTTCTGAATGTATCTTTTTGAAGCCCGGATTTCAAATTCATGATGATTGGATAGTGATGCGTGCACCTCGGTTTCGAGATTTATATGTTTTGAATATGAATCAGACCTCGTCTACATTGTCGGCTACATGTTTCATATCCAAAGCCACTGAAGAAGAGTCAATTTTGTGGCATCACCGTATGGGTCATCTTAACCACCGCAAGATGAATTATTTAGTTAATCACAATTTGGTTGAGGGAGTTTCTAAGAATCGTTTTTCGATTGATGATGTGTGCGTTTCATGCAAAAAGGGGAAGCAACAGAAAAAGTCTCATCCGTACAAACGTGTTAATTCCATTGTCACTCCGTTGGAGCTACTTCATATGGATCTTTTTGGTCCTATGAATGTAAGCAGTGTGGATGGAAGTTTTTACTGTTTAGTAATTACAGATGATTTCTCGCGTTTCTCTTGGGTCGCGTCGTTACATTCGAAGGATGAAACTCCAACATGTTGGGTTTTAAGAACTTTATCAAAGCCATTTTAACTCCTTAAAATGTAAAACGCAGCGGAAATTCAAAACTATAGTTTGATTAGTTGATGTTAAAACCGATTTTAACACTTGATTATAAAACCCAAAACCAAGGATCCAAATATGTATGCATGCTATCAAAACTAAAACAACCATAGGGTGTTTAGATTTATACCTTCTTCCAAGCAAGGGATTGAGAAGAAGATGACGATGAACTCGAATAGCAAGCCTCGAAGAAGAAGCCTCAAGCTTGTGATACCCACGAGCCTCCAACACAACACCTTGTTGCTAGGATTTCTTGAAGACCAATGCACCTTTAACCTTTGCTTGAATCCGTATTCAAGGTTCTTCTTCTATGTCTTTTGAATCCAAATTCAAGAGGAGTATCTTCCTATAGAAGTGGTTTAGCTCTCATAAAGATCTTAGAGAGAGAGAGAGGAGTGGTGTGTCTAACAAGTTAGGGCAATGAATGGGAGGCACATTTAAAGATGCAAGCCTTGGAAAAACACACCCAACCACCTCATTATGAGTGGTTGGCCGGACTCAAGGAGAAAAAAGGGGGAAAATGGGGTTTGAAACCATTTGAACTTCCCTCCAATGCATCTAGTCTTGTTCTCATTCAAGGTACATTTTGGTCATGTCTTACATGACCCATGTAACATGTTATTTTATATGTAACATGTCCTAAAACACAATGTAACATATAACTTATTATATGTTGCGTGACAATTTATTTAACCACTTAAATAATATTGTTACCATACTTCTCTGATTTAAATCATCCATATGATTTAATCATAAGTGCAATTATTTAAAAACCCATTTCTAAATATCTTCTTTAGGTGATATTTATTTAATTGATCATATCTAAATAAATATCCATTGGGTGTTTGTCTAGCTCGTTATTGGGTATGACCCGTCTTGGATCATAACGTACTAGCCACATCAATCTAGTATGTGTCTTGGGCAGACCGAGTCCAACAATCTCCCACTTGCACAAGATTCATAGAAGATTGATGCAAGCAACAAATACCGCCTAACAACGGTTTGTAACCCCTAATACGCATGACTTAGTGCCATTCAATAACATCATCTCCTTCAAGTCACCACTTGAAATGTTTTAGGTGAAACGATCATTTATCCTTTTGTCACAAATGTCATGTTAAATCCTAGAGACATAGAGTGATCACTCTCTATTAGATTTAACTTAATTCAGGCCTTAGACATTTAACTCTCAACGAATAAGAGGGACAAATTCCATCTTGACTACATACGTCTCTCACAATCACCTAGTATCATACCTGACTTTAGCCTTATGTACTGTCATGTTTCAGAGCAGCGAAGAACTAGGTCAAGGCATAACATAGATGAATATCAAGACCCAATATGTATCTCAGGTCGAAGGATACAAATGATATTCTCCTTTACTCAAGCTTACTTATGATCAATCAATTAAGATTCCATGGGGTAAGTCTTGAGAGCGGGTCGTCCAATATTTGTCTCCCACAAATATCTATGAACTCTGGTAGCAACCTATTGCTCCATATTCATACCTTATGAATATCCACCAATCCAAGTTCATAATAGTCTTACCTTCATATTTGTTCCCACAAATATGATCGACTACGGACATTTAGAATAAGTAACTTATTCACGGATTTAAACATGCAAAAATGGAACACTACACAATTTAAATGAAATCCCACATTCATATAAAAGTGTCAAAATAAACATTGTTCCGATATCCAAATACAAAATATAAATCATATCCAATCACTAGAATGTCGAAGTCCCATAGCACAAACATGACCCTCATGCTTTGGGCGTTCTAGGAGCTTCGTGAGTGGATCGGCGACGTTGTCATCGGTGTGAACTTTGCGAATACATATCTTTCCTTTTGCAACTTCATCCCTTATGTAGTTGAATCTCCGCTCGATGTGCCTCACCTTTTGATGATCACGAGGTTCTTTGATTTGAGCAATCGCTCCCTCGTTATCACAAAGGATCTCTAGGGGTCCTTGAATGGTAGGAACAACCCCTAGTTCGGCAATAAATTTCTTCAACCATGCGGCTTCTTGCGCGGCCAAAGATGCGGCGATGTATTCTGATTCCGTAGTGGACAATGCAACCACATCTTGCTTTGAGCTCTTCCAAGAGACCGCCCCTCCATTTAAAATGAAGATATACCCCGATTGTGATCGAGAATCATCTCGATCCGTTTGGAAGCTCGCATCCGTGTAACCCCTTACAACGAGTTCCTTCTCATCGGATCCATATATTAAGAACATATCCTTAGACCTTCTAAGATATTTCAATATACTTTTGACAGCCATCCAATGGCTATTTCCTGGATTTTGTTGGTATCTACTTGTCATGCTTAAGGCGCATGACACGTCCGGTCTAGTGCATATCATAGCATACATAATTGATCCAATAGCAGACGCATATGGGATTCCTTTCATTTTGTCTTGCTCAACCTTTGAGCTTGGACATTGAGTCCTACTCAATATAGTCCCTCTTTGAATAGGTACCAAACCTTTCTTAGAGTTCTCCATCTTGAACCTTTTCAAGACTTTGTCAATGTATGCACTTTGATTCAAGCCTATCAGGCGCCTTGATCTATCCCTATAGATCTTTATTCCCAAAATATAGGTGGCTTCACCAAGATCCTTGATGGAAAAGCAACTTCCAAGCCAGGTTTTTACACCTTCCAAGGTTGGAATGTCATTCCCAAATAGTAGTATGTCATCTACATACAATACTAGAAAAGTTATTATACTCCCACTAGCCTTCTTATACACACAAGCCTCATCCTCGTTCTTGATGAAGCCAAATTTCTTTATCTCTTCATCAAAACGCTGATTCCAACTCCTTGATGCTTGTTTCAATCCATAGATTGATTTCTTTAACTTACACACTTTATTAGGATGTTTTGGATCGACAAAACCCTCGGGCTGAGCCATATAGACATCTTCCTCAAGATATCCATTTAGGAAAGCTGTTTTGACATCCAATTGCCATATCTCATAATCATAATGGGCGGCTATGGCAAATAATATCCTTATCGACTTTAGCATTGCCACCGGGGAGAAAGTTTCATCATAATCAACCCCTTGAGTTTGAGTGAAACCTTTTGCTACAAGTCGAGCTTTAAATGTGTCTAAGTTCCCATGCATGTCGGTTTTCTTCTTGAAAACCCACTTACTTCCAACTACCTTGGAGTTAGGAGGTCGCACTACCAAGTCCCATACTTGGTTGGCATGCATGGATTGCATCTCAACGTTCATGGCTTCCAGCCATTTGTCCGATTCGGAATCGGTCATTGCATCATGGTAAGTGGTTGGTTCATCTGAATCTACCACATAGCATCCCTCCATGAAAAATCCATATCTTTCAGGTGGACTACTAGTTCTACCAGATCTACGAACGTTGTGTGTGTCTTGATCAACCATTTGATCATCTCCAACAATTTCTTGTAGAGGGCTAGTTTCAACCAAACGTGTATCGGCTTGTGGTTCTTGATCCTCCTCAAGTTCCACCGCTCTTGCACTAGTTCCTTCCATAAGGAACTTAGTTTCCAAGAACTCGGCCTTTCTAGCAATAAATACCTTTTGCTCTGTTGGATTGTAGAAGTAATATCCTATACAATCTTTAGGATATCCTACAAATATACACTTAGTGGACCGGGGATCTAGCTTGTTTGAAGCATCATGCTTTACATAAGCTTCACAACCCCACACCTTTAGATAAGATAAGGATGGAACCCTTCCATGCCATAACTCAAAAGGTGTCCTTTCCACTTTCTTGGTTGGGGCCATATTCAAAATACGGGCCGCTGAGAGTAGGGCATAACCCCAAAATGATAGAGGTAAGGAACTTCTACTCATCATAGATCGAACCATATCCAATAGGGTTCGATTCCTCCTCTCCGATACACCATTATGTTGTGGTGTTCGAGGTGGACTAAGTTGTGAGACAATCCCACAACTCCGAAGATAGTTTTGAAATTCATTGCTAAGGTATTCACCTCCTCTATCCGAACGAAGGATCTTTATTGTCTTGTTGAGTTGATTTTCTACTTCATTCTTGAAGATTTTGAATATTTCAAAAGCTTCATCCTTGTGTGCTAACAAGTACACATACCCATAGCGACTATAGTCGTCGGTAAAGGTGATGAAGTATCTTTCACCATTCCTAGATGTTGGCTTAAAAGGTCCACATACATCCGAATGTATGATCCCTAGAAAATCTTTTGCTCTTTCGGTGGTGCCACTAAAAGGTGCCTTAGTCATCTTGCCTTGTAGGCAAGATTCGCATACTTCATAGGAATCATTATCATTTGTTTTCAAAAGACCACTCTTTTGTAACGCTAGTATGCGGTTCTTATTTATGTGACCAAGGCGGCAATGCCAAATGTAGGTGTCACTCAAATCTCCTTTGAGTCTCTTGGTGTTAGTTTGATACATTGAGCTATTGTATGATGTGTTTTCATGAACCAATTCATAAATACCATTTAAAGGGCTAGCTTTAAAATAAAACACGTCATTCATTGAAACATGGATATCATTGTTAACAAATTTAAAATCATATCCAAAATGTCTTAAACGGGAAACGGAAATTATGTTCCTAGTCAAACTAGGAGCATATAATACATTATTCAAAATTACTTCCAAACCACTTGGAAGTTCCAAAATGTAGTCTCCTTGGGCTTCAACTTGAACTTTCGCTCCATTGCCCATGAAGAGACTAACTTCTCCCGCCTTTAATTGCCTATTTCTTTTGAACCCCTGCAACATATTACATATATGAGTTCCACATCCGGTATCCAATACCCATGTGTTAGAAGAAATGGCATTAAGCTCAATATAAATCATAAAGGTCTTACCCGAGGTTTGACCTTCATTTTTCTTTTCTTTCAACCCTTTGAGATAGGTTGGACAATTCCTCTTCCAATGTCCTACCTCACCACACTCAAAGCATGGATCATTTGAAGCAATCTTTTGCTTCTTCTCCTTCGGTTTGGGGTTTTCTTTCTTGCCCTTCCCCTTGACGAATCCCTTTCCTTTGGCAACCTTTGCCTTTGAGGAACTAGAGGTAGAGCGAGACCTTTTCTTGCTACTACCTTCATTGATCGTTAGAACGGGCACAACACTTTTGCCCATCCCTTGCTCGGCCGTTTTGAGCATCCCATGAAGCTCGGGAATGGTCTTCTCCCAACCATTCATATTGTAATTCAATACAAAAGTGTCAAACCTTCTTTGACAAAGAGTTGAGGATCAAATCCGTAGCCAACTCTTTTGAAACGGGACAATTGAGCCTTTCAAGACGATCAATGAGGCTCTTCATCTTAAGAACATAGGATGAAACCGTTTGTGACTCGTCCATACGACATGCATGGAGTGCTCGAACCGTTTCGAAGCGCTCGGTTCTTGCCTTTTGTTGGAACATTTCCTTCAATTGGCATATCATGTCGTATGCCCCATGATTCTCTAAATCCTTTTGTAGCTCGGGGATCATACTTGCTAGCATGAGGCATGAAACTTGGACGGAGTCCTCGGTGTACTTCACCCAATCGGCATAAGCCTCAACGTCTTCGACATCGGGTTCGTCGGGGATAGGATCGTCCAACACATAAGACTTCTTTTCTTGTTTGAGAACAATTCTCAAGTTGCGGTACCAATCCACAAAGTTGTCTTGGTTGAGACGATTCTTGTCTAAGATGGATCTTAGCGATAGGTTATGGACGTTTGTGGCGGGGATGATTTCGTTATTATTATTGGCCATCTACAAAATTTAACAAAGTTCTATTAAGTATCTTTGATATCAATATTAACCTTTTAATTTAATTAATACCCTTTTATGTCTCATAGACAATTAATAAATTAAAACCTAGAATCCAACGTTACATTTAAGTTGTGGTTAGGTGACCTTTATCCCATGACTTAAATTAACAAGGTAGTCAACGTTTGACAATTGCAACTCTTTGCAACTTCTAGTAGTATGGGATCGATTAAACATCTTATGTTTAGTTGGCATGTTTAATCCCATCAATGCCTTTGGTTCCCCATGCTTCGGTGACCCTATTCACATGGTCCCCAAATCAAGTTGTCCTACTTATACACACGTGTAAATTTACATATGTAAGTGGTTAGGTGACCTTTATCCCACATACATGGTAAACCTACCTCAAATATACAAGTTCCCTCAAATACGGTTAGGTGACCTTTATCCCATAAAGAGTTTACAAGCAAATTGAGTGTTGTACAAAAGGATGGCGTTTAAACTTGTTTTCAAAAGGGTCGTTTTTAGTTTTCATAATTCTAGTGTAGAAAACTCTATGTACCATACAATTCACATGCATTCAAATGTATGGTACCCTAGTGTTGTTTGAAATCCATATTTCATGGTTCTTTTTAATAAAACCCATTTTATTGATAAATCATCATCAACTTAATAAAACCCATTTTATTAGTCTTTGTTAATGATATTTTAAGAACCGGTTTTAGCTTGTTAATGTTTATTAGTTTGTTTTAGCATGCATATCCAAATATCATCCAAACATGAAAATAAACAACCACACAAGCATAATAAAATAGGTGCATAGCCATAGCCAACTATTGACAACACCTGCTAGCCGTAACAGGAGTGTGTCATGGACAACACCTTTTAGCAGTAACAGGGGTGTTTCTGGGACAACACCTGTTACCTGTAGCAGGGGTGCAGAAGCACTCCTGCTATTTAAAAGGAGTGTCTCGGTCTCTCCTAAGGGACAAAACACAAGTGATGTGTTGTGAACTCCCACTTGACCCCGCATCCAAATGCTTCAAGTGACCTCCTTTGGTTGTGTTTTGCTTGACTCCTTTTGGGCATCCAAGATCCTCCATCTTGTGCATTCTTCCCTTTTACAAAATATGGATCCTAATACATTTTTCTAGTAAAACAAAATGCACCTAATCTATTACATTACATACCAAATGAAATAAATAGATTACATGCCCAAAATGAGGAACTTGAAATTATTACAACTTTTGAATAATTACAACAAGCACAAACATTCACCACAAACAATCACAAGGTCTTTTGGCTAGGCTTTATGCACCAAACATATATCTAAAAATACATCCATATGTACAAATGGTTCCCTTTTAACCCATTTCCCTTTTCGGTCCAACACAAAACCGAAAACGTGGGTTTGTTGTCCAAACAACAAAAACAACAAAATGATAAAATGCTTTAATCTTTCAAGATAACCACATGCATGTTAGTGAAGCATCTTGAAAGACAAAGGGAAACCATGAACAAAACTTTCGGTTTGTGGTATGAGGAACCAAAACCAAGAGTTTTGTGGAGCTAACCAACTAGCTCTTTGAAGCATGCATCCATATAAGCGGCTCTAGATGCCATTGTTGGGTTTTAAGAACTTTATCAAAGCCATTTTAACTCCTTAAAATGTAAAACGCAGCGGAAATTCAAAACTATAGTTTGATTAGTTGATGTTAAAACCGATTTTAACACTTGATTATAAAACCCAAAACCAAGGATCCAAATATGTATGCATGCTATCAAAACTAAAACAACCATAGGGTGTTTAGATTTATACCTTCTTCCAAGCAAGGGATTGAGAAGAAGATGACGATGAACTCGAATAGCAAGCCTCGAAGAAGAAGCCTCAAGCTTGTGATACCCACGAGCCTCCAACACAACACCTTGTTGCTAGGATTTCTTGAAGACCAATGCACCTTTAACCTTTGCTTGAATCCGTATTCAAGGTTCTTCTTCTATGTCTTTTGAATCCAAATTCAAGAGGAGTATCTTCCTATAGAAGTGGTTTAGCTCTCATAAAGATCTTAGAGAGAGAGAGAGAGGAGTGGTGTGTCTAACAAGTTAGGGCAATGAATGGGAGGCACATTTAAAGATGCAAGCCTTGGAAAAACACACCCAACCACCTCATTATGAGTGGTTGGCCGGACTCAAGGAGAAAAAAGGGGGAAAATGGGGTTTGAAACCATTTGAACTTCCCTCCAATGCATCTAGTCTTGTTCTCATTCAAGGTACATTTTGGTCATGTCTTACATGACCCATGTAACATGTTATTTTATATGTAACATGTCCTAAAACACAATGTAACATATAACTTATTATATGTTGCGTGACAATTTATTTAACCACTTAAATAATATTGTTACCATACTTCTCTGATTTAAATCATCCATATGATTTAATCATAAGTGCAATTATTTAAAAACCCATTTCTAAATATCTTCTTTAGGTGATATTTATTTAATTGATCATATCTAAATAAATATCCATTGGGTGTTTGTCTAGCTCGTTATTGGGTATGACCCGTCTTGGATCATAACGTACTAGCCACATCAATCTAGTATGTGTCTTGGGCAGACCGAGTCCAACACAACAACTATTCGGCGTTTACTGTCTAAGTTTGAGAATCTGTACAAGCACAAGATTTGTCGTATTCGTACCGACAATGGTACTGAATTCAAGAACGCAACGATGAAAGCATTTTGTGATTGTTTTGGAATTTCACATGAAGTTAGTGCACCATACACTCCACAACAAAACGGAGTGGCTGAGAGAAAGAATCGAACTTTAATAGAGACCGCACGTACTATGTTAGCTGATGCAAATCTACCAATCAAGTTCTGGTCTGAGGCGGTTCATACTGCTTGTCATGTGCTTAATAGAGTTCTTATTATTAAGCGGTTCAACAAGACTTGTTACCAATTGCTCAAAGGTAGAAAGCCGAATTTAGATTTTCTAGAACCATTTGGGTGTTTATGCACTGTTCTCAAAGGTGGTGGTAAATTTGAAGCTAAGGCTATGGATGGCATCTTTGTTGGTTATCAGTATCCAATGAAACGTGTCTAATTTCCGTCTTCGAAGACCATTGAGAGCCATTTGCATGTGGATTGTCGAGGATATAGTTTTCCGAAACCCAAATCGGTTGATGGTTCTATTTTTTATTATAAGACATTCTTTGATTCTTTCTTGGATGCACACACTGAATCTGCTGATGAGCTTACTGATGATATGACTGGTGTTATTATTCATACCATGCTTAATTCTGGATCATGTATTCCAAAGTTTTCAACTGTTTCTGGTTCTGCTTCATCTAGTCAGACTGCTTTTGATGCTTCTCGTCCTGACATCATGTTTGCTGTGTGTTTATGTGCTAGATATCAAGCTGCTCCGAAGGTTTCTCACATGATGGCAGTGGACAGAATCTTTGCTTATTTGAAGGGTAACCAGGATCTGGGTATCTGGTATCCTAATGATAATAAGTTTGATTTCACTGCATATTCTGATTCCGATTATGGTGGTTGCAAGATAAATTTCAAATCCACAACCGCCGGGTGTCAATTTTTGGGAGAACGACTAGTGTCGTGGCAATGCAAAAAGCAAACCTCGGTTGCAACGTCGACTTCGGAGGCTGAGTACGTGGCGGCTTCCAGTTGCTGTTCACAGGTTTTGTGGATACAATAGCAGTTGCACGATTATGGTTTGACATTTCTAACTACTCCCATTTTTATTGATAATTCAGCTGCCATCTCTATCACGAAAAACCCCGTGCAACATTCCAAAACTAAGCACATTGATATCCGTTATCACTTTATTCGTGATTGCTACGAAAAGAAATTGATGGATTTGCAAAAAATTCACACTGATTTTCAAAGAGCTGACTTGTTTACAAAAGCGTTTGATAAAGTTCGCTTTCAATTTTTATTGAAAATCAATGGGGTTACTCGCTTAACTGCTATTTGATCTGGTTCAGTTGATCGTTTTTGTTTTGTTTTTCTTTTTTGTTTTTCTGCTTTTTAGGGGGAGTATAATTGAAGGAAAAAGCATAAAAAATTGAAAAAGCTAAAACATAAAAATTAAAAAAAATTAAAATTGAGAAATTTTGATCCGACCTTGTGAGAAATGATGGTACATCAGCATACGTTATCTGCCATGGATAGAGTAGAAAGAAAGGCTGTAGGTACTTGTTTGTTTTGATTGAATGTGCTGAGTAGTCTGATATATGTGAGTATGATATAAAGATAATGCCTGCTTGATAATTGTGGTTACACACCGTGATGGGTACTGTGTAAATCTGGCATAAAAAGATGAGAAAATACTAAAAACAGAATAAAGAGATGTTCTGATGTATGCTTGCTTTAATTTGAAAGATTTAAACTTGTTTGATTTTCTTTATTTTGTCAAACGATCGGACTTTCTCTGCGTATCGAAAGATCGACCTGATTATTGTTCGTTTGATGTTCTGCTTTATTTTCTTGGTGTTTCGTATAATCCATCGGACTTTCTCTGCGTGTACGTGAGTACCGACCTGATTGTTGTTGGATTATACAACTTCTGCTTTATTTTATATTTCTTATTTTCCTAAACAATCGGACTTTCTCTGCATGCCTACCGGCCGACCTGATTGTTGTTTGTTTAGGGTTCTGATTTCTTTTTGCAAGAAACATCATGAGCAAGATATCTCTGTGGAAATCTATTCTGTATAAGCAAGTTTACATTATCAGTATGAGAAATCTTCTACAAGTAACGTGGCTTGAATAAAGAAAAAAATGAAATAAGCAATTTGCCAGTATTCCTGATCGTGTGGGTACAATGTTATTAATGCTTGATAAATACACTTAATTCCATATCAGAAAGCTATAAACATGACTTGTTTTAGCTGAAATAAACCAAATGGTTGTATTCTCAGACAACTTGGCTTGCATGCTTAGTATTTTGAAATTGAAGTGTGTATGATGCGTTATGTCTGATATGATCTCACGTTGTGATCTTTCTCACAAAAATATAACTTATTGCGTTTTAATTTCCTGATTTATGTTGGTTTGCTGTTTTGCTTATTTTAGAAAATATCAAAAAGATTTTAGGTGTGTTTTAGCACAAGTTTGAAAAATGAAAAAGACTTTAGTGTGTTTTGATATAAATTTGATAAAAATCAAAAAGATTTTCATTCTGGTTTATTTTTGATCAACTGAATTCAGTGATGAAAATTTTTTGGTTAAATGAATCATAATCGATGCTAAATCAGCTCATCATGTTTAAACTTTGAAGAAATTAAAGTTTTGGGTTCAAAATGATCAAATTGAAAGTTGAAGGGTGAGAATTGTCTCAAAGTGATCCGGCGGACCATGTGATACGCCAGCGGATCACTTTGCATATAAATAGAGAATTTTGATCCGGGGTTGGCATAACCCACGGACCACTTTCAGTTCTCTCTAAAAACCCTTTTTGTCTTCATATCACTGTTTTCTCTAATTTCTCGGTGAATAACGAACGGCTGAACGTGATTCTTGTTGCAAAAGGTAGGTTTTATCATTATACATCTAATGGTGGTCTTGGTTTGTTTAATGGTGTTCTAAATCGTTCTATTTTTGAGTTTTTAAGTCTCGGGTTTTTGACGAGACTAATTTGGAAGGGTTAGACCCATTACACTGGTTGTTTAGTCTACTTGAGAACATGTACAGGGTCGCAATTCTATCTAGATCAAAACCTTATTGTTCGATTTCACAACAAACACTCATGAATGCATCAAAATTGAAAAAGAACTTTCGGTGTCTGTTCGTCCGCCGGACCAAATGGTCCGCGGCGGACCAGATGATCCGCAACCAATTCTGGTCCGCGATCTGATCCGTTTTACCAAATCTGATCCGCAGTCAACATTTCTGATCCGCCGGATCAGATGATCCGTAAGACCAAATCTGATCCGCAGTCAACAAATTTCTGATCCGCCGGACCAGATGATCCGGATGACCAAAATTGATCCGCTGTTTGGTCCGCTCATTAAATTTTTCAAAAAGTTATTCGTTTGAGCGTTTCACATAAAATCAGAGTTAGTCATTGAGAATTATGATTATATTGAATGATTTTAATGATGTTTTGTTTTGATGATGTGTACGGAAATGGCAGATTTCAAATCAATTGGTGAACACAATGTTTGTGCATTTCTAGATGCAGCAGAAAAATGGAAGCCTCAATTTCTTAATATCTTTGATTTCATTAGACGATCAAGGATATTATATGCTGCAACTCATGGGTGTCCTCCATATAAAGATTTACTGGTGATGTTTTGGAATTCAGCACAAATGGATTGTTCAGTGGATCCATCAGTAATTCGTGCAAGAATTCTTGAGACAGATGTGATTATATCTGAAGCTGATGTGCGAAGAGTTTTGAGATTGAACGATCAAGCTGATTATCCAACAGAGTTTCATGAAGCTGATTTGATAGCTTTACTTAGAAGAATTAAATATGATGGTCAATTATATGTTCCGTGGTATCTCAAAGCCAATCTGAGTCCTCCGTATAAGTATTTGATGCATGTAATCATTAAATGTTTTGGGAATCGAACAAGGGGTCAGGAAGAATTTGATCTGAGAGTGTTATCATTTTTCTGTGCTTTGATGTTAAATCGAGAATTCAACTTCTCTGGATGGATTTTTAATTACATGAGGGAGAATATCTTGGTGAAACAAGTGAGAAGTATTATGTATCCAAGATTTATACAAATGATTCTGAATGATCTGCATCCAAATCTTCCAAAGAATGCTGCTATAATTATTGATATGAAGCATATGAACAGAGTGGCTGTTGGAAAGATTCCTGTATATTACAAGCGTAAAGGAAACAAAGTTGCTCCACCGTTTAAACGTTTGATTGGTCATCTTGTAAAGCCAGATTATGTAGCTCCGGCTGATGGAGCTGCCAAACATTCTGGTAGTTCTGATGATGAGTTGGAATATGATGACAAAGGTTTTCCTGTTGAAATAGCAGAAGATGAAGAAGAGAATCAGAATGTTCCTGTTAATCAAGACCATGTACCTGTACAGCAACAACAACCTGAGCCTGTTGTTCATGAGAATATCGTTGAACCTGAAACTGTTAATCTTCAAAATGATGAGATGATTGATGATGCTGCTATGTCTAAGGGTGATGATGTTATTGAGAGTTCTTCTGAAACTGACTCAGACTCTGGTGATTATGTCACAATTTTACATAATACCAAAGAAATTCCAGTGAAGAGAGGTTCTAAGGCTCACATTGCCTATTTGAAGTCTCAGAATCAAGATACTTCTCTATATGAGTCTAGAACCAAGCAGGTTGAGGATACTGATGATGATCCATTATATACTCCTGTGATGGAGGAACCTGTTGCAAAGTCAAAGCCAGTAGATAAAGGTAAAGCTAAAGTAATTTATTATGGAAAGGTCAAACATATGGCTAAGATGTTAAAGCACGAGATGATCTTACTACAGCATGATTCGGTAAACGGATAGCAACAAGATGTAAATAAAGCTTTGCTTTATTGATTCACTTAGAGATTACAAGTAGAGAGAGAAACACACTCAGTTTACACACAGTTAAGAGTTGTAGAATGACAGAACTAGCTAATGTTCAGAGACAATTGTCAGAAAGCTGTATTCAAAATGATCAACAAAAGTTACAACTTCAACACGAGAATGATGAGTTCATGTCAAGAATTGTCAAGCTTACTTCGGTCAATGAGAAGCTGGTCAAGGAGGTTGCAGAATATAAGTCTCAAGCTCAAGATGTTAGTGAAGATTTTGAACAGTTATTTCAAAAATCTATCAAAAAGGTTGAAGTACTTCAGACATCGAATGATGAACTTCAGAAGGCATTGGATGAAGTTACTGCTGATAGAACTCAATATCAGATTGTTCAGTCTGAATTGCAAGATACAATCACTTCTTTGAAGAAAGATAAAAATTTATTAACAAGGAATATTGAGATATATAAGGAAAGAGTGGATAAAGTTACCAAAGAAGTGCATGCTGCTCATGATGGGATGAGACGAGAAAAATCATTAGTCAACACCACATCTGAGAAATTGATACAATCAGAAAAAGTTCTTGCTGAAGCTCAGAAGATCATAGCTGATTTGAAAGTTGAAATTCTCGATCTCAATCGTCAATTGCATAACTTGAGGAATTCTCATTCTTTTACAAGTTATTTGTGTCAAGACGAGAACTTCAAGAAGGTATTTGGGGGAGATGATTTTAATCAAATTCCTCATCCAGTGATTCAAACAGAGTCTGTTGTTGATTTAAGCACTCCAGTGGTAAAACAAGATTATTCTGATTTTGTGTCTGAGAATTTGGAGGTGAAGAATTCAAAAATTGGCAACAAAAAGGTTACTTCTGCAACATCTGATACACCTCTGTTTGTTAAATTTGTTTCAAGTGAAGGTGGTGTGTTTGACAAAGAACTGTCTGATGGCGAAAAAGTTGAGAAGAATGAAAAGAAGTTGAATGAAGCAGAAGTGGATGCTAAGTTGGTTGAAGAAAACAATTTGAAAGGCATTAAAGCTAAATTTACACAGTCTGCTAAATCTGGTTCTTCGGGGGCTACAATAGATGTTTCTAAATTGCCTGGTTACAAACAATCTGGGTTGGGTAGTAAAGGCAAGAAGGTTCCAAAGCAGCAGAATATGCCAAAGACGGTTAAGAAGGAAAAGAAGGACACAAGCCTGGAGCAAATATATCATCTAGCTCAAGTATTCATTTCAACAATGGAGAAAGGATTTGGAGGGAAGCAAAAGAAGAAAGGTTCATCTGTAAGTTCACCGAACGAATCTTCTTCATCTGGTTCTAATGCTACACCTCAGAGTCCTACTTCGAAATGGGTACATTCTAACCAATTTCAGGCTTTTGATGATGTTTCTGATGAATCTGAATTTTCTGATACATGTTATCCTATTCAGGACAAGTCTCAATTTAAACGTTCATATCGTTTGTGCTATCAATGTCGCCAAAAGGGACATATAGCACAGAATTGTCCTGTCACTGTTAAAAGGAAATTTTCTGGAAAAACTGCCACGATAATTGATGAATCCGGCAGAATTTTTAATGACTCACCAACATCACATTTTAAATCAAAACATTTCAAAAGTGAGTCTAGTGTTGGTGATTCATCACAAGATGATGTTTCTGTGAAAACTGCACCTGCAAAGATGCAGTGGCGACCTAAAGTGGTCAGCAAAGCTGCAACTGACTTTGTGGAAGACACTGGTCGACCAGAAGCTGTGTGCTTCGGGTCGTTTGAGTACTAAACATTTAAACCAGTGTGCAGGTATTCCTAGAAGACCCGTTGGTGATTGCAAGGTTGCTGATGGAGGAGTATTCTGCGTTTCTTAATTTAAATTGCATGTGATATCATTTTTCACACTGACATTTTCTGAAAGCTAAACCTGACAGGTATCAGTATCGATTGGTCAATTTTCTTTCTTTTACATTTTTGTATGTAGTTTAGGGGGAGAAAATTGAAAAGTCAAAAATAGTGTCGTTGTGTTTTTGTTTTTGTTAAAATGAATATCCAAAAATAGAGTTTTCATTTTAAGGGGGAGAAAATGACAAATACAAAAACATCGAAATATGGAAAAATACAAAAACATTGAAAAATGAGAAATTGTATCCGACATGATTGGGAAATGATGGTACATTGGCTTACGTGTCTGACTCATGGATAAAATAGATGAAAAAGCCATAAGATCATTGTTTGATGTACTTGGTAGGCTCGGCATTAAATCAGAAAGTTTTCAGATGTGATAAACACTAAATACGAATGCTTGACCAAGTGGACAACATCTTGATGCATATCTCATGATATCAAAGAAAAGATATGTGAAAAAGAAAATGAGAAGTCACTGTGTATACATGTGTTCATTTTGCAAAAATTTAAACTTGTTTGATTTTCTTTATTTTGTCAAACGATCGGACTTTCTCTGCGTGTCGAAAGACCGACCTGATCGTTGTTCGTTTGACATTCTGCTTTATTTTTTTTGGTGTTTCGTATAACTCATCGGACTTTCTCTGCGTGTACGGGAGTACCGACCTGATTGTTGTTGGGTTATACAATTTCAACTTGTTTTATTTTCTTATTTTGTTAAATCCGAGGCCTTATCTGCGTATCGAAAGATCGACCTTAAGGTAGACGATTTAACGTTCTTATTTCTTTTTGCATGGAACACAGTTGACTGAATCATGATTACAATCATTATGTGATTAAATCACAAATGAAATCACAAAGTGTGATATGAAAAGAAAAAAATATCTGAGTATGTCTGATAGTGTGGGGAACACTGGTCAACGCAAATCTAATCAATTCAATAACATATCCAGATGTTATGAGTATGATTGTGCCTGAACAATCTGATATTGAGTTCTATCAGCAGTAACTTCATCCAATGCCTTCTGAAGTTCATCATTCGATGTCTGAAGTACTTCAACCTTTTTGATAGATTTTTGAAATAACTGTTCAAAATCTTCACTAACATCTTGAGCTTGAGACTTATATTCTGCAACCTCCTTGACCAGCTTCTCATTGACCGAAGTAAGCTTGACAATTCTTGACATGAACTCATCATTCTCGTGTTGAAGTTGTAACTTTTGTTGATCATTTTGAATACAGCTTTCTGACAATTGTCTCTGAACATTAGCTAATTCTGTCACCAACACACTCTTTTCTTTGAGTAACTCTGCATTTGTTTTGCAAACTTCATCAAATTCCTGACACTTCTTGATGAAACTCTCCAATTCTTCATCCTTTCTTTTGATTTCAACTGATTGACATTCTATTTCCTTTATCAAACCTTGAATTCGACTATCCTTTTGTGAACAAAATTCACACACGGATTCGTAACCACTCATTTCGGAATCAGAATGACTTGAAGCAGATTTACTGGTCTCAGATGTATACCCACTCGATTCAACCTCAATATTTGCCATCAATGCATAACTGTCTTGAGAATGAACCACGAATGCAGATTCATCTGGAAACTCTTTAGCCCAATCATAACCTTCTTCAGTTTGAGATACCATAGCTTTTGCGTCAGGTTGATCAGATTTACTCTTATCAGATGATGATTGAGAACACTCACGAGCAAAATGTCCAACCTTGGAACAATTGTAACATTTTACTTTAGATTTATCCAAACCCAATTTCCTATTTCCTGGAACAAAAGAATTCTTTCCATGTTTCTTGATAAATCGTCTTCCTTTTTCAACCATCATTGCAAATTGCCAGTGCAAATCTAATTCAGTTAATTGATCATCATCCAGCTGTTCTAATTCAGTTCCACTTAAACCAGCATCACTAACTTGACCGAAAATCGATCCAGACGATGAAGATATAAAAGCAGATAACAAAGCAGCTAGATCTTCGGTTGCTTGATTAGAAGTTGACTTACTTGATGATTTAGCAGGAATAGTAAAACTGCATCCTGAAGAATACCCACCATTATCTGATTTTCCAGCAAGAAATGCTGTTACTGGTGGATTACTGCTTGAAATAGTATTCGATTTGGCTTTAGCATGAGCAGTAGCAGAATTCTCTCCAAAATAAACTGCAGGATTTTGAACCGATGGAATTGCTGACTTCTTTACAAGTAATTCCATTTCTCGAGCTTGTAACTTGCTTAACAATTGATTGAAAGTCCAACTTGAATAATTTGGATCATTAGCAAGCATCATAACAAAATTCTCCCATGTTTCCGGTAAAGCTTCCAGAAATTTTTCCTTTAAGTCCTCTTTTTCTTTCTGGACTCCTACAATATCGAGTTCATTAATCAGATGAGAAAATCTAGAAATCAAATCTGCAATACTCTCTTTTTCACAATGCTGGAAGTTGTCAAACTCCTTTAACAAAACTTTCTTTCGACTCTTCTTATATTGCTCGTTTCCTGCACATCTATCTTTCAATGCATCCCATAAGGTTTTTGATGTTGTGCAGTTTTTGAATTGATGCAAGAGTTCTCTTGGTAATGCCATTGTGAGATTTGCATAAGTTTTCTTTTCTCTGGCATAAACTTTCCTTTGATCTTCATCAAGATCACTTCGTGGAATTGGTTCTCCATTTTTCTTAGGATATGTATAATCTTGTTCAATAGAAATCCACAAATCAATGTCAAGAGCATTAACAAATGATTCAAATCGTTGCTTCCAATTCTCGTAATCCTCCAATCGAAGTAACTTAGGAACTTTCTGAGTTGTTCCTATCTCGTTATCATAGTTCAATATGGCTTGCATTGATGATTGAACAGCTGAAAAAGCGTGAAAATCGCTCATTTTGAAATTTCAATACCGAACGCGAAAACTTAAAACTGAAAAACGGGCGTCTTCCAAGCGGATTTTGGGGGTCAAAACTTGACGGTACTGGCCGTAGGCTGGTACACGTCCTAGATCTCTGAAAGACGAACGTTTTGGCTGGTATTGGGTTCCGTAACTCCAAACGGTTTGCAAGTTACGTCAGTTTTAGTGAAGATATGTTTTCTGCCAGCGGATCAACACAACATTGGCGGATCAAAATACTACCAGCGGACCAGTTCCGGATCAAACTAACCAGGCGGATCAGATTTGTACTAGCGGACCAGATTCCGGATCAGATTTCGTCCGGCGGATCAAATTTCGTACGGCGGATCAGATTTTGATTCGGCGGATCAAAACTGGTACGGCGGACTAAAATTTTCAGCGGATCACACTGGTACGCTGCAACTGTCGCGGATCAGACTGATGAAGATTGCCTGGCGGATCAAATGGCGGATCAGACTGTTCGTCGGGCGGACCAGATGCAGAAAACACAAAAATCGACTGTTTTTCACAGATTTCGACAATTGAAGCTAGATACTGGATCAGTATGATGCGAAAATACTCCAGAAACATCCAGAAATCATTTTTATCCTCGGAATCACTCAGAATTATGAAAAATTGATGAAAAACGTAGAAAACCCAAACTTTCTCTCTCTAGAATTTCGAAAACTTACCAAATCACAGCAGTAGAGCAACCTGGAATGCTCTGATACCACTTGTTAAAGCACGAGATGATCTTACTACAGCATGATTCGGTAAACGGATAGCAACAAGATGTAAATAAAGCTTTGCTTTATTGATTCACTTAGAGATTACAAGTAGAGAGAGAAACACACTCAGTTTACACACAGTTAAGAGTTGTAGAATGACAGAACTGACTAACTCTATCTAACATGAACTATTTATAGTTACTTAGTCATAAGCCAGCGGATCACCAGCAGACTATCTGGTCCGCCGTATCAACTGGTCCGGCGGATCATGTGATCCGGCCAGATGACTAACTAACTCACACAGAAGCTCTTGACTAGATACAATACACGAGACACAATGTTAGCATAGGAATATGCTCTAACATAAGAGACCTGCTGTGCAACAAGGCTCATTTCTGGCTGATGCTAGAAAATCTGGTCAGAGTCCACCTGCTAAGAAACAAAAGGTTCAGTCTCAGTCTTCGGTTCCCGTGCAACCAACGACACAAAGTGTGAATGTTCAAAGTTCTTCTGTTTTACCTGCTAAGAAGTTAATCATCAGAAGACCGTATGCTACTGCTTCTACTTCTGCTACTGCTTCGTCTACTGCTGTTGCTACTCGATCAACCATCTCTTTTGCTGATCTGAAGCTGGTGATTCATCAGACTTGACTTGATGAATTAGAATCAACGAATTGTCAGCAGGCAGATGAAATTAGAGGTTTAAAGAATCTAGTGGCGGAATTGGTGTCTCGGGATCAATCTAAAGATCGTGAGATTGCCAGTTTAAAGTCTAGAGATGAAGAAAAGGCTCGTGATATTGCAAAGCTACAACAATTATCTCTTTCCCTGGGTGAGCAGTTAAATCTCTTGCTCAAAGCTTTACCTGCTTAGGGGGAGAAGCCAAATACTGATGAAGGTTGTAAAGATGATGATATTTTGAAATATTTGAGATGATCCTGATTCTGAAGGAGGTGTGGGTGGTACTGGATCGGGTACTGGGGCAGCTGGTTCATCTGCTGCTGCTGGTCTGTCTACCACATCTCAGGGGGAGTCTGATGATCATGTTTATGATGTGACCCCGATTACAAGAGTTGAGTTAGGAGAAGGGGAGTTTGTGAATCCTTATACAAAAGAGCAGCTTGCTGCAATTTTTGCTCTAAATGTGGAAGAAGTAGATAATGTTCCATTTGCTGATCCGTATAATGAAGAAGACTCAGAGGAACATGTTGATTATGAAGAAGAGCAAGTAGAAGTAGAAGATATCACTGCTGAAGAATATCCTACTGATCCGAAGGTTTATGGAAATTTTACTGATAATGATCAGTCAGGAGGTTTCAACTTCTTTGATGAAGATGATGAAAAAAAGATTGATGAAGAATTGAAAAAGAAAGAGTCTGAGAATCAATCTGAACAGCCAGCATCAACCGAATCTGAGAACTTATCTGAAGAACAAGAGAAAAAGATGTTATTTGATGCGTGGTTGAAAGAGCAAAGGGCGAAGAAGATGCCGGTGAAATCATCTACAAAAGATGTTAATCAAAAGAAATTCTTTGAAAGAAAAGGTAGAGAAGCTTCTGGCAGAATAATAAGTTGGATGTATGATTCTCAGATTAAATGCTATGCAATCAAGAAAGAGTTTGGGATCATTTATCTGAAGTATGCAACCAGATTCAATACATTGCCAGTTTGTGATGTGAGGGATCTATCCAGATGTCCATTCCTGAATTATGGTGATGATACTTTGGCTAGAGTCTTCAAGGATAAATTTGATTGAAGAATGTCAAGGAAATTTTCAGTTTTTAACTCCTCAAAGACCGAAGTTTGTGAAGTCTTCAACTGATGTCAACTAAAAAACTGGAAAGCCAATGGTTGTAGTGAAATACAAGAAGCCAGTTCAATTGAAGAAGATTCCGTTAAAGAAACTTGAACAAGACTTTATCAAATCATTGAGATGGTGGTATTATGATGAGTATACTGGTGAAGCAGTGATAGTGGTGGAAGAAGAAAACAAGGTAGTCAGACTGTACGACCCGATGTGGTTAATCAACTTGTCCAAGAATGACATTGACAAACTCTATCACAGTAACATTTTGTATAAGGCTGAGCATGCTGAACAAGCCTTACAATTTCAAAGGGTGAGCAGAGTATTTTTCGCGTTCGGGATTCACGCGGGGAATAATCGAAGACAGCACTGGAAAGAGACTTGATCAAGAGCTTCTGAAGACTAGCACAAGACAAGGGGGAGTTTGTAGAAGCATATATAGTGTCTAGTGCTAGGTCTTGTAATTATTATGTTTTGTGTAATCTGGTCTCAGCGGACCAGGGGCGGACCAGATGGTACGCCCGGACCATCTGGTACGCTGGTTAGTTGGTCCGCTGGACAGAATTAGTATAAAAAGGTTTTGCTCGTTTAGAAGAGAGTAGTTGTGAGGTTTGAGTTCTAAACTGTGTGTTTTTGTAAGGTGAAACCTGTTTACTTTCTCTCTCTAAAGGTTGAACAATAAAGAAGTGTTATTTACCTTTGTGTTTACCGAATTGATGATCGTTATGCATTAGAAATACCGTTCCTGTGTTCTACAAGGTTTTTTAATGTATTGAGTCCTCAGAATTTACATCTCCTTGAGATATTATTTCTTTTGTGTCCCACTAGATGGATACTTCCACGGACGTGATGATCTAACTTACGGAGTTGATATCGACTGTATACGGTGGATGGGTGTGCTACAGGTATCCCACAAACTCTCGGTTCATTTGTTTATGATTTTGAATGTGCTCTTAAGGAAGTAAATATTACAAGATGTTAAAAATATGATTGAGGATACCAAGGGATTTTTATTAGCATGCCTTTGTTGCGTTTAGTACGTCATCGCTCCACCCACCACTAAATCATACCTTTTTATTCATGATATGCATAGAGGATTTCAATTGGATACTTGTTGGCTCCAATAACTAAAATCTGGTGTCTTAGCAATAGTAAAGTCAATTCACCCATAGCTTTTGAAAGGAAATACTACATTCAGTGGTAAGTCTAATTTCTAGATCTAATCCTTCTATTGTGATCTACCACTATCTCTTTTGCCTATTTGCATGTTATTTAATAATCAGATAATGTTTCAATGACATTTATACACAAGTGAAATTGATTAATATAATTCAACAATCTGATAATGTTTCAAAACTCACTAATTATTTAAAACTCACTAAGGATTTAAAACTCACTAAGGATTCTATTGAAATATGTATTGAGTTTTATAACTCAATGATATAAAACTCACTTAGTCATAAATAAAAACTCACTGAAATTGATCCAGTTAAATCCAAGTTCTAATGAGTTCAATAAAACTTAGTTCTAATGAGTTAAAATTCAGTGAGTTTTATAACAGGTGTTTATTTTTCTAAATTTATATCAGGATGGCAAGAGTGCTGTGAAAGATGATGTCCTTCCTGATGGGTTCAAAATCAAGAAAGGAGATGGTGTAGGTTATATGGCGTATCCAATGGGAAGGATGACTTACATTTGGGGAGATGATGCAGAGAAGTTCAAACCAGAAAGATGGATCAATGATGGTGTTTTTCGACCAGAAAGTCCTTTTAAGTTCACTGCTTTTCAGGTATGATGAATTTTTCTAATTGGCGAGTGCGATTTAATACTGGTAAATTAGTTAAATAAATTTGTTTTATATGTATGTATGTTTGTTTGTTTGTTTAGGCTGGGCCAAGGATATGCTTAGGGAAGGAATTTGCTTATTGACAGATGAAGATATTGGCTGCTTTTCTAGTCTATTTCTTCAAGTTCAAACTGGTGGATGAGAGTAAAGAGGCTACATATCGAACCATGTTCACTCTTCTTATGGATAACGGACTTGATTTGAATGCTTTTCGCCGTTTCTAGCGATAAATTGTATATCTAAACCCCTTAACCATGCCACCTTGTATTATATGTTTTAACTCTATAGACCTAAAATTCTAGATCATTGGTTCATCATACAGGAGAATTCATTCACATAATTAGGCTTTGAATTAGTGATGTTTTGCGATCACAGAACGCTAACCGATGAAGTGATACACTTCTGGGATCTTTATCATTATATGACATCATTGCTAGGAAGTTGATATCTAATATGGACACATGGTGGGTATCTTTTTTTGTTGTTGACTTTTGTTGTAACAAAACTCAATGTAAATTATAAAAGTCACTATTGAGTAATAAAACTCATCGTAAAAAATAAACCGGCATAAAAAACCTCACACTTGGTTTATAAAACTCACTATTGAGTTTAAACCCCACTTTATTCTAATACTCACTATTGAGTTTAGAACTCACTTTAGAAAAAACCTCGTTGTGAATTTAAAACTCGGTGTTGAGTTATAAAAATCATTGTTCATTTTAAAACTCACCTTTTTTTTTAAAACTCACTGTTCAGTTAAAATTCACTACCGAGTTAAAAAAAACTCACTTTCTTTTATAAAAAAACTCACCGTTCAGTTCAAAACTCATTTTTTTAAACGCGTCGTTGAGTTATAAAACTCACTTATCAGTTTAAAGCTCACTGTAAATTATACTCTCATTGTTGAGCTAAAACTCATTTTTTTAAACTCAATTTTCAGTAATAAAACTCACTGTAAATTATAAAACTCACTTTTAAGTAACAAAACTCAATAATTAAAAGAGTCACTACTGGGTAACAAAACTCACAGTAAAAATCTCACAGTATATTATAAAACTCAGTTAAAAAAAACTCACCCCTGAGTTATAAAACTCACCACTAAGTTTAAAACTCATTGTTCAGTTTAAAACTCACTGTTGAGTTTAAAACTCATTGTGAATTAAAAAATCATTGAAAATTATAAAACTCAATGAAAATTATAAAACTCGCCACTAAGTTTAAAACTCGCCGTTGAATATAAAACATATTGCCCAGTTTAAAACTCACTGGAAATTATAAAAATCATTGAAAATTATAGAACTCAATAAATATTATAAAGTTCATTGAAAATTATAAAACTCACCACTGAGTTTGAAACTCACCGTTGAATATAAAACTTATTGTCGAGTTTAAAACTCACTGAAAATTGTAATACTCATTGAAAATTATAAAACTCAATGAAATTAATAAAACTCACCACTGAGTTTAAAACTAACCATTGAATATACAACTCATTGTCGAGTTTAAAATTCACTATTCTAAATGTTAAATTACACGGCTCTACATAATCATATAAACTGCAAACACACAAGTTAATAAAATTGTTGGTCCTCACTGATCTTAATCAGTGCTAATGATGGTGTTTTGAGAAGAAAACCAATCAAACAACAATAGATGATGATTTCCAATAGCTAAAATGGGTTTCTAGTATTGAACAATCACAACATCAACCAAAAGAATGATAAGAGATGAACAAAAAGCTACAAAGATGTAATAGAAAGCTCCTAGCCGTCACCAAACTTACCAAAAATGCAGAAATCTGTATTAGGGTTGAGAATGTTGCAAAAGTTACAAATGAGAGCACTAAGGCTACTATTTATACACATCAGTAGACAGTTTCGCTGGTAGTTTCGCTGGCCAGGCGAAACTGTCACTGAGACAGACTAATCTAGATACCGAGCGAAACAACAGTTTCGCTCGGTAGTTTCGCTAACTACCAAAAAGACAAGATTACAATTAAGCTAATCTAAACAAGTAGACTTAACAAAACTATGAATTCCTCCCTACATTGATCTTCAATATTCCCCCTAGGGAGGGATTCAGCCTCTTGATCTTCATTCTTCAGCTCCGGCTTCAATCGTGCTTGGCTCTTTGTTCAAATCTGTAGTCTCTGATTCCCCCAAAACAGTTGGCTCGTTAGCAACGGGGACATCAGCCTCTGATTCCCCCAAAACAGTTGGCTCATTCGCAACGGGGACATCAGCCGGCTTTTCAACTTGTTTAGATGATTCTCCAAGACCGTCCCAAGATTTGTTCATCTGGTTTGCCAAATCCCTATCTTCTTCCATTCTGTCTTCATCAGCTCTTACCTTCTGTGCTAAATCCTTTATTTCTTTAACAATCCCACGGGCTTTGTTGGCAACCCTCATATACAGGTTTGCCTCTTCAGCGGTGTCATCTCCTGCCCCACATCTAATTGGATTTTCGCATAAGGTCTTTAGATCGTCGTTGCTGAATGAGAAGACTTCCATCGGGTCAAACAATCTTATCTCAGCATCTTCTCTAATTCTGATAACTGCCTCACCGGTTTGATTATCATAAAACCATTTCTTGAATAACTGCAGCCTTGAAAGTTGTTGATCTGGAATTCTGACCCTGTTCATTGTTTTAGCTGGTTTGAAATTTAAGTAAACTTTGGGCTTTCCAGTCGTTTCATCAATTTCAGTCCTTGACTTCTTCCTTTCACCTTCATGTACCCAAAGGATGCAAAGTCGTCTTTCGCAGCTTGCTGCAGCATCATCTTCAAATTTATTGCCCTTGTACTTTGGTCTTCATCAATAAGGGGGAGCTCTGCCAACCTCCTCAGATCCCATCTGGGCAAGGTCTTGAAGCTATCACGTTTGTGTATATATGAGATACTGCCCCCTCTCCTTTTGATCATAAAGGCATGAATAGCTGCATTGAATTTCCAGCTAATGATGTGACGATCAGACTCTTTCCTCCTCGGTTGTGAGATATTTTGAAATAAAGGAGTCTGATCTTCAATTTCAGGCTTGGTGAACCATTCTTCTCTTCTCAATTCAATAACTTCTTGACTGACGGAGCTGATTTTTGCTTGATAAGTCAGGGAATTTTCAGTCAAAGAATAGTTTTCAGGCTCTGAAAGATCATCAATTTCAGCCTCTTCATCACTTTCATCAATAAGGTGGTGGAATTGTGCTTGGACGATCTCTGGCTGTTTGTCTGTTTCAAAACTATAAAGATTTATATCACTTACATTAATGGCATCCAGATCTTCAACATTCACAGCACCACTTCCACCAGCTTCATTATTTCCACCATTACCACTTTCACCTGCTCCTCCAGATCCACCAGTACCACTCCCGCCTGCTCCTTCGGTTGTAAACTTTGAAATGTCAGTCATGGAGTCAATCTCAGCTTCGCTCATCTGAATAGGCAGACCCAGATGCTTCTTAATCTCATTCATATCTATCAGCAGGGATTTAATCATTGAAGATTGCTTCACAATAATCTCATTCAGATTCTGGATCTGCTTATCCTTCTCCTTCTCTCTAATCTCAGAATTGACAAGCTTGGTCTTGATCATCCCTAGTTCATTAGCCAAGGAGGTATTTACACCTCGAATGACATCTTCATCCAACTCTGATCTGGAGTCAACTTTTCTTTTCTTGGTTGCCCTCATTTCTTTTTCAGCAGTGGCACTACGTTTTTGCTTTGATCTTCTTTCGAGTTGTGCCATCTCTTCAATTTCATCTTCAATTTCATCTGCTGGTTCTTTACCAGAGCTTCTTACATATTGTTTCCTCTTTCCCTTAAAATTCTCACTTTCTTTCCCGTCATTTCTCCTTTTGTTCTCAGATTCAATCAGCTTCTGAATATATTCATACCTCTTCTCAGGGTACATGTGCTTCATCAAGTAGGTGGTATACCCAGAGAAATCAGGTCTCTTAGCAGCACAATCTGATAGAATCCGTGGGTGCATCGGATTTACAATGAGGGCCGCACCCATCTTTGGCAATTCCGGCTCTAAATGTTCAATAATCATTTGCAGAAATCTCGGATACAAGAGCCATCTTGACTTTTTCAGTGCTTGAATGTTGGAAACCATTGCGTAAAAAATTCTCTGAGGTATGTTGGCTTTCTTTCCTTTACATACCAACAGCATGGCCTCGGCCCAGATCAAGTTCAAACCATCAGAACCACCTTTTCTGTCATCCAAGCAGGAAATGAAGACATGTGCGATGTATCTCCATTCCTTAGACATCAAGGACTTCTTAATCTCTTTTTTGTTCTTCCATAACTCACCACCTTCGTATCCCATATCTCTCTCAAATCCTTTCAAAACATCCAGTTCCTTCAGCTTTGTTACTTCACCAATGTCGTCTTCAAGTTTGAGAGCTTCAGCAATTGTTTTCATGGTGATCACAATATCCTTCTGCATAACTTTGGCCCGAATACATTCTGGTTTGGCCTTTACGTCATACTCAGCCGTGAGCCAGAATTCTCTGATATGTCTTTCGTCAATTATCGGCATATGTGAAATGGCATGAAAGATGCACGACTTCTTCAGCCATGCAATACAGTCTCTAAATCCGATGGCCTTGTCAGTTCTATCATCCAGAATAGCAGTTACGTTGCTTCGCGGCTCGTGCTTTAAATTTGACATTATCTGCGTATGAAACCGAAATTTTGTGAGTTAAAAAGAATTTAAAATTAAATTGAATTTAAAAGGATAGTTTCACTGCGAAACAGTAGTTTCGCTTAGAAACCATAGTATCGCGACACAGCGAAACCGACAGATTCGCGAGAAAGGTCGCAGCGACATTGACGAAGTCAGTTTCGCTGAGAAACAGCAGTTTCGCTGCGAGACTATAGTTTCGCTGAAGGCGAAACAGCAGTTTCGCTGGGAATCACGGCGACACTGTCAACGAAATTAGGGCATTATCGCTGAACAATTTCGCTCGTGATTTTGAACTTTCGTTCAGTTTCGCTTAACGAACATGCAGTTTCGCTGGACGCGACCTTTGAAATTCAAAACCCAGAAATCGATTTTAAGCCATTCTTTTGCATTTTAAACCAACGATAAGTAGATAGATCATTCAGAGAAGTACAATGAGGGTCCAAAAATAGTTTAATCAACAGATTAAAGGGATCGAGAGCCCCTTTCGCACCGATTGGACATAAAACCCCAAAAATTTGTTGTAACAGATGCCATAAAGTGATGAAATGACCATAAAAACACTTTACCTTAAACCGATTATCGGTTAAATTGAAGAAAAACGATTAAACAGTTTTGGCGTATTTGGGAGTTTCGCGAGTCGAGGGTTTTGCAGGTTTTCTCGTTTAGGGTTTCGGATAATGACCGAGAGACTCGATCAAAAGTATAAATACCTAAACAATTTCGCCCGTAGTTTCGCTAGGGCGAAACAGTAGTTTCGCCTTAGCGAAAGAGCATATTCGCTCGAAATTTTTTATCAAACAGATTAATTTCGCCGACATCGAAAGTATAAGTTCGCTGAGTGCGTGTACGGCGAAACTAATCAGGCGAAACAGTAGTTTCGCTGAAACCCTAAAAATTCAATTTTGACTCATTTAAGATTTTGAAATTTTGCAAATGCCGTCAAACTCACACAATCATCATACTCTTCACAAAGTATCGATCTTATCAAAAATAACGCAGAAAGAAAATCTTTTTGAGTTTTCTAATAAGAAATGTAAAACGACTATACAAACAAACTCTATTTTACTTTTGAGAAAGATCCAGACGTGAGATCATATCAACCACTACGCATCATACACTTTCAATTTCAATTTTAATCAGCATGCAAGTCAAGCAGATCCCGAATGCATCACATTGAATTTAAGCATGCACTAATAGTATTTAACATTTTTGGATATGCTTAAGGTGTATTAATCATGCACTGATCACCCAGCCTCACTCTATCAAAGAAGTTAACAAATCATCATATTCATCTTGATTTTTCTTTTATCTTTTTAAAATGACATATACGTTCATGATGTTTCATGCAAAAATAAAGCAGAACCCTAAGTGAACAGCTATCAGGTCGGCCGCAAAGCACGCAGAGAAAGCCCGATGCACTTAGGAAAATAAAAAAATAAAAATAAAGCAGAAGACGTATATATCAACAACAATCAGGTCGGCCTTATCGGCACGCAGAGAAAGTCCGATGATATATACTAAACACCAAGAAAATAAAGCAGAAACTCAATCAGCAGGTGATCAGGTCGGCTTCATAGGCACGCAAAGAAGACCCACTGAGTCGAGTGTAAAATTGGCGTAAAGCCTTATTGCAAAGCATGCGTACATCAGAACATCTCTTAATTTCAGAATCATTGCAACACTTATCAAGAAATGAAAACTAGAGTATATCAGGCAAGCTTTATGTTTATATCCTACTCATAGATATCATATTAGGCATACACACCCAAAGATCATACAAGCACAATACAACTTTTATTTTTACTCTATCCACGGCAGATAACGCATGTTGATGTACTATCATTTCTCACATGGTCGGATCAATTTCTCATTTTGAAATTTTTGATTATTTATTCTTCCCCCAAAATCCACAAATACTTTATTTTTGGATTTTCAATAAGAAAACTAAAAACAAAACAAAATGATTCGATCGATACTTGACACAAATTTGAAAAACGCTTGAATGGAGACAATTTCGAAGAAAATATTTTGACAAGGAATCCGCTTCGAATGCATGAGTGAAAGGAGATAATTTGAGAAAGATTTCATGAGATTTAAGCAGGTTTAGTGTGATTTACCCCCAATTCCCCCACAAGATAGCAATCAAGACATCAATAGCAGTTATGAGAGAAATTGCAAGGTAAATGGAACTTAAATACTCCCCTGATCATATTCAAGTGACAATTGGCCAGAAATCATGTGAAGGTAGATGACGTGATCATTGATTTCTTCATATAGGAGTTTAGCCAATCAACCTGCTTAACTGTTGACAGCCACCTGATTCAAGACAACCTGAATTTAGCAAGCAGGTCCAAATAAGACAAACTTAAGATAAAACAAAGTTAAAAGAATATGTACAAAAATTTAAGACAAAATGAATTCAAAATTTTATTTATTTATTTATTTATTTATTTTTTTATTTAAAAGGAAATCATGCCAAACATTTTAATAAGCTCATAAAAGCGGGGTTTATCAAAGGCTTTTGTGAAAATATCAGCTTTCTGGGCCTTGGTTTCAATGGGAATAACATCGATAAACCCTTTTTCCTGAGCGTCACGGATTGCATGAACCCTGGTTTCGATGTGCTTCGTTCTTGTATGATGAATCGGGTTCTTGGAGATTCCAACAGCGGCTTCATTGTCACAGAACAGCGGTGTATGAAGGAAGTTGATTCCATAATCCATCATCTGGTGTTGAATCCACAGCACTTGACAACAGCAACTTGAGGCGGCGATGTATTCAGCTTCACCTGTGGATAAAGAGACAGTTGTTTGCTTTTTGCTTTGCCATGAAACCAAGCATTCCCCCAGAAACTGGCATCCTCCAGAAACTGATTTTCGGTCAAGCTTGCATCCACCGTGATCACTGTCAGAATATGAATTAAGTTCAAAGCTTCCACCCCTATGATACCATAAACCCAATCTGGATGAACCTTTCAAATAACGGAAAATTCGCTTGACGGCCTTTTCGTGAGATTCCCTTGGGTCAGCCTGATAACGAGCACAGTAGCATACGGCAAAAGTGATATCTGGACGACTGGCTGTGAGATACATAAGAGACCCAATCATTGATCGATAATACTTTGGGTCGACCGGCTTTCCTTGACTGTCGGGAGTTAAGCATGTCTGAGATGTGAAAGGAGTGAGTTCAGCAGAAGCGTCGTTCATCTTGTATTTCTTCAGAATTTCCAGAATGTACTTTTCTTGATGAATGAGAATGCCGTCTGGTTTTTGTTCCACCTGCAAGCCAAGAAAGAAACACATTTCCCCCATCATACTCATTTCGAATTTTAAGACTTTTGGTGCAAAATTTTTTTAAAAAATATTAACGTATGAAAAAGTTATGTAAGTTTTAAAATTTGTTTACGCAGTTTTCATAAAAAAATTGTGTTTTCACAGGATTCTTTCCCTATATCTATACTATCTTATTATACATATTGGAGAGAGAAAACACAAGTGTTGAAAAATTAAGATTTTTACAAGTTTTTAAGCATAATGTACAAACAATTTATGCACAATGTTGAATCTCTTAGATCTATTAAACACAAAAGATCCGGGTTTAAAGCATAAAGATCCGAATGAATTTATGACCCGCGAGTTTCTTTTGTTTTTGCAAACCCTAAAGCCCCAAAAGTAAACACTTACGGCACCTGTGCTTTCGCGGGTTCCTCTCTTTACCAAAACACACCGGTTCCTCCCAAGTCCACCATCTCTATTTTAGGTAAAAACCTCAGTGTTCTTTCCAATCTTTTCTTCCACACAGGCTCTTAATTCAGCTTAAATTTTTTCAAATTTGAAGGAAAAAGATTGAAATTTGAATCTGTGATAAAAAAGGGTATATATTTGTACATCAGGAAAAACAGATTAGGGTTTTTTGCTGTTTAAGAGCTTTTTGCTGATGTCTTCATCTCTCCCTGTCTCATTTCTTTGAACTTATTCTCGATCTCTCAGCATCCACCATCTTTCTTTCTCATCGGTACACGGATGTTCTTTCTTCTCAAATTCAGGCGACGATGCGACTGATAGAGAACTCTGATTGGGACTTGCATGTTCGAGATTCAACTAAATAAAGTTCGATTCAGGTTAGGTTCTACGAATTTTGACTCCAAATCTATTTAAACATCGGTTGTGTCGTTGTATTTGATATCATTTTTGTTAATCTATGATTCTGACGGAGGACTCAAGTAGCTACAATGGCGATTTTAAAGAAGACAGCGACGATGGTGGCTTTCGAATCCATCTCCTAAGCGTGTTCTTCTTCAAACCCAAGGTAAATTGATGATCTTATTATGTTTATCTTGAATTTTTGGATGATAACTTATGTTTTTGTTGTTTTGACTTTTGATTCTACAGAAAGCGGCAATCAAGTAGAATCAGATCTATATAAGGTGCAAATAATCTTCCTCATATTTGTAGATTTGTTGCTGAATTCTTTGTGAAGGTAACCTATCTTTGTTATTTTTTAAAAAACCTAAATTTGGTTCTTAAGCCCAGATATATAGCTTTCGTGGTGGAACTCGATAGGCTTCTTGAAAAAGTTCATGTCCCTTCAGAGACGTATGTCATTTTCAGCCATTATTTAAATTTTTCTAGGGCTATGATGGAAACAGATGAGGGTACTAATGGAAATCGGTAACCTTTGTTTTTTTGTGTGTGTATTAATCTTCCCAGATTTTTTGAGGTGAACTTTTTCATAAAATTTATTGCCTAATATTAGGGTTTATTTCAGGGCTCAAATCCGCAGCTTCAAAAGTTCAAGGGTTGTAACTAACTTTAGAAGGTTATTTTATGTTGCAGATTTTTTTGACAGCAACTGAAGGTTCAACCTTCACTAAATACAAAATAGCACAATTTTGTGTTTTTTCCACAGATTCTTGTGCCATTAGTGCCATTTCTGATGTGTATGCTTAAACTACATTTGAATTTTCAATCAAGTGAAATGAACGAAAATTATGAACCATATGTGTTAGGATTCCAAGCTCACTGCATATATAATAACTTTGTAGTGTTTTTCTACTTCAATCTATGACTTTTTTTGACGGTATCCACCTCACATTTTGTGACTAGATGCCCAGGTTAAGTACAAGAGACAACTTGACAGTTAAAGAGACTTTTGGTGGTCCAGAGTATGTATCATCCCCTCTAGAGTAAATTTCTCTGTTTAAACGTACCTGGTCTTTTTTTTATAGTTATGGGTTTTTTTGTAGGTTCATGAATTATTTGGTCTTTTTTCAGCAAATGAGGCATATGAGAAGATTGCAGGCTATGTATTGATTCTAGTTATGATCATGGATCCTTTCATTTGTGGTAAGTTTAAGTCCCTGAATGGATCTTTAATTCTTATACTTTCATAGCACTTGTTGTTATTGAGCCAAGTGAGTAGTTCCATAATGTGGTTTCCTTAGTTCTTTTATATAGTTAAGTTGCTGGTTTAAACTGTTTTGTTGACTTATATATACTCCAACTGTTGGTTAAAAGGGGTTGAGTACAAGTTGCTGGTTTAAAGAATTATTTTGGTTCAAACTGTTTTGTTTATTTCTATATAGTCAAACTATTGGTTAAAAGGGGCTTAGTACAAGATTGATAATTCAAAATCGGAATCTCATAAGAATCTCATTCAAAATTGGTTTTTATTAGAACGACTCTCTTGTAGGCAACTCAATACGAGTCATTCAAGTGTGCTTTTAAAACACTAATATGGAGCAGGGGGCCAAGATAGGTGGTTTGGTGGGTTGGGTAATGAGTTAAAAACAGTTTTGGGTTGAAAATGATAATCTTTTCAACTGGTCATTATGGGTTGGTTTGGGTTGACGTTGAGCTACAATCAATCTTTTAAAACTGTTTATAAATAACTAACGTCTAGACTTGTAGGCATTAATATTAAACTTTGAATGGCTTTCAACCTGTTTACTTGTTCCCCTTTAAGGATATTTTTTTATTTGACTCGCTTAAGAGAAAGCACAACCCAAATCCATATGTTCTCAAGTAAATGGGCCGTATATGTAACAAGCACATTTATCAAACAAAACCTATGAAATAAAGTATCAAATCCGGTATTAATGGAATTCCGGGGATAGTACATTATGAAATTTTGAACAATAAAAGACATGTTTCGACTAAGGCAACATTAACTTTTATGCTAAATTTATTTTCTATTAGTTCAATATTAAAAAGACACGTGTTAGCTTCTATGGTTGTTTGAAATGTGTGTTTGATAGGATAATTCTGGTTCTATGAAGCTTTGGGAGATTACCAGAGGTGTTGTGATTGAGGACTATGGACAGGTTAAAAAACGATTACATATTATAAGGAAACAGACATTTGATTACATATTAATATTTCAAACTGTGTTATTTCAAGTTTCATTTGAAAAGAAAAAGGTAGAATTGTACGAGATGGTATGTATACTAATATTACTATTTTATAAACTTCTTGATAAATCTAATACTTTATAATAATGTCCAGATTAGCATTATGCTATTGAGGGTTATGTATAATGGTTATGGAGCTGAACAAGGTGAAAATGTATGCATAATTGATAGTATTTGTTGGTTAACGTTCTCAGATTTTTTTAAATATAAAAAACCTACAAGTTAAAACGATTTGGACAGTTCTAAAAATTGTTCGAAACATGTAATTTCATCTTGATGTTGTTTTTGGTTGTGATCGGATTTGTTTGGAATCTATTGAAGTTGGTTTATAATCATAAATATTTTACATGGATGATGCAGCCCTATACGCAGTACCTGGTCTAGATTGTAATATATATGTTCTTTACTGCATCTGCCATTTAGTTTTGGTTAAAATGTTGGGGTGGAATTTTGAAGGTCAGTTTTTTTAACATAATCCATATTGTTTAAAGAAATTTACATGGCTTTTTCATAACTTTTGTGTTTTATTTATTTGGGACAAAAAAGTTTATTTTGGTGGTTAATTAAAGAGTATTTGAATAACGTGATATTGTTTGTTTCAGGATTTCTTCAACATATACGATCACTCTGGTTTATGAACCGTCAACTATCAAGGTAAATAGTTCAAACCATTGACTTTTCTTTTCCTAAGAGTTACTATTTATAACCAAGAACACATATACCTTAATCCAATTCAATCAGTTCTAATTATACATTTTTTGGCTACTGTAAGTTTTGTAGGTTTGTTTTCTAATATTTTTGGACTATATTTTTTAAGGCTTTAGAGGTTTCGCTTTTACTCAAATCAGAGGACACTTGAGATGCTATGCTGTCAGAAATTATGTTGCAGTGTTGATTTGTACTTTTGCATTTGTCCACGTTGTTAATTCTGAGTTTTGTACCTTTTTACATGTGTAGTGCTTGACTGGTATTAGTTTTCAATTAATAAATATCATTTCATGTAACTAAAGATATTGCCCATATAATTAACATATATCAAGTTAAATATATTGAGATAAAAAAAGGTATTTTGATATTTCATTTTTCATAAAACGCATAATTTATATGTTTCATCAATTCAGCGGCACCAACTGCATCAACTTATTTGTTGATTACAATGATACGTGAAAAAAAATCCGCTTGATCTTTTTTCAAAAAATCAACTCACCAAATGTGTAGTAAAGTTAAAACAAAACATGCATATTATTAAATTAATATATAATCTATGCTTATATCTAAAGAGATATTAGAGCCAACAAATCCTTAATACCCAAATAGTTTCAGAGAAGTAAACTATGCTTATATCTAATGAGATATCAGAGCCAACAAATCATAAATCGATGTTCTATTAAAGTGTTCATTATTATTTATTCGAGTTCAACAAGATTAGGTAAACTAAATCGATGATACGAATGAGAAAACTAACAGGCGTACACTGCAATATATATCACAAGAGTATTGATAAACTAACCAAAAAGCACCGCATTAGTTGATTGTCGTCGCCGCTGCATCGCTCGGATAGATTTTGTGTACCATGTTATATATTGTCTCCGCCATTGCATCCTGCAGGTAGAAAACGAGTACTGCGTTGAAATTATTGTCGCACCGCATTGCACTAACATAAACGAATACCGCTTTGTAAATTGTCGCTTCGCCGCAACGCGCGAACAAATGACGAATAACGCGCTATAAACTGTTACCGCCGCAACGCGCGGGTACCCCCCTAGATATATATATATATATATATATATATATATATATATATATATATATATATATATATATATATATATAGAGGAAGGGTAAAATGAAAACCATGTTGAGTTGGGAAAACTTTACAAACTCAATATGGACCATTGATCTACACTATCCTATGGTTGAGATTTAATCTCTCATATTTTATTAAAATTAATTAATTAAAAGCTTTATTTTAATGGTGAAAGGGCAGTTTAGGTATTAAATTTTGTGTGCAATTTTCAATATTTGTACAAATCTGACATGTACTATATCTCAAAACTATTATTCTTTTTCCAAGATGAAACCTATCTCCACCAGACATTCAAATCTTTCATTTCCCATTCTTTTCTCCATTTTTAATTTTCAACTTTCATCCTCATTTTAAATTCCCTCTCCCCAAACTCACCACCCAAGTTTATGACCACCATCATTCACCTCCTTCATCGCTCCTCCCCACAACCACCATCGTTCGATGAGGCGGAGACGGATTCACCGTTGGATGTTCCTTCGCGGAGACGAAGTCACCGTCAAGATCTGAATCAGACACTCAAAATCAAAGGTACTTGTTCCTCTACTCACCGTCTTAGGGTTTCAAAATTTGGAGATGAAGGCTATAACTAAATCTTTTTTCTGACCAATTTTAAGACTAAAATCCTAAAGTTCTTCAGATCTGGAAAAATAAAAAATTATATATAAAAGAGAACACGGAGCCACAAATCATATTATTTGAATTATGTATTTTAATCGGTATCTTCACTGAACCTAAGATTGATTTTGGTATGTTACTGTTAGATGGATGAGGGCTATGAATCTGGTACTCAAGAGGATCAAGAAATATTCATGAAAGAGGTGGACGCTGTCTACAAGGAAAAAGGTTTGGAGTTTAAGCCTCCGAAGTTTTATGGGCAACCATTAAATTGCCTCAAGTAACTTTCTTGGTTCCATTTTATAATAATGAGATTCTAAGTTTTGGGTGAAGGCTCATTTGTGGTGTTGTTTTTATCTGATAGGTTATGGAGGGTTGTTACTAAATTGGGTGGATATGACCGGGTATACATTTTTTTTTCTCTCTGATAAGTTTCTCGATTTTCTATTAGCAATATGTGTTATATTTATTTCTTTGGGAAAAGGAAAATAATAAGATACTAGGTTTAAAACCTTTGCTATTACGGTCTTCGACACATTTTAGATTGACTTCTTCAGTGTTATATTTTTTCTTCTTCAGGTTACTGGATCTAAATTATGGATCTTTTTGTTAGTTGAGGAATTTAATTTCGCTAACAGTGGCATATTATCGTTTGGATCTTAGTAGTTTTAAATTCTCTTAATTTACAATCACATTTTGATATGATAGTGAATTGAAAATGAAGAACATGGGCAAAAATGGGACCCAATTCCGAGTTACATATATGTTATTTATTTTGAGGGGAGGATATGGCAGTTTATGGTTGAGAAACATATGTAAATTTATTTATGTTACATATGTAAATTTACCTATGTACTTTTGGTAAATCTTGTCATAATTTTTAATGATGTTGCAGATGTATATTACATATTTAATGGTGTTTCATATGTATATTACATATGTAACATATGTACGATGTTATGTTATTTGATGTGGAGGGGAGGATATGATGGTTTAAGGGTTGAGAAACATATACAAATTTACCTATGTTACATATGTAAATTTACCTATGTACTTTGATAAATCTTGTCATAATTTTTAATGATGTTACATATGTATATTACCTATGTAACATATGTAACGATGTTATGTTATTTATTTTGGAGGGGAAGATATGGTGATTTAAGGGTTGAGAAACATATGTAAATTTACCTATGTTACATATGTAAATTTACCTTTACTTTTGGTAAATATTGTCATATATTTTTATGATGTTACATATGTATAGTACCTATGTAACATATGTAATGATGTCACGTTCTTTATTTTGGAGGGGAGGATATGGTGGTTTAAGGGTTGAGAAACATATATATATACCTGTGTTACATATGTAAATTTACTTATGTACTTTGATAAATCTTGTCATAATTTTTAATGATGTTACATATGTATATATACCTGTGTTATATTTTTTTATGATGTTACTTATGTATATTATGTATATTACCTATGTAACCTCACCCTCTATCTAGCCATATGTCCTTCTATTTTTTTCTTCAATAATAGTTTTTGTGTTGGAATTTTAATTTGTAATAGATATGTATATCACCTATGTAACATATGTAACGATGTTATGTAATTTATTTTGGAGGGGAGGATATGGTGGTTTAAGGGTAGAGAAACATATGTATTTTATCTACGTAACATTGGTAAGTTTACATATGTAAATTACTTATGTAATATATTACATCGCATTTATCTATGTAACAAGTGTAGCTCACAATTGATATTTACGTATACGAAATGATGAACTTATTTTCTTTGTAGGTGAAAGGATTGTTCTATTAAAGATAAAGATGATTATCAAGAACCAAGCATAATTACCTTTTATATTTTGTTGTTAGGTTGTTATTTTTTTTTGCTAGGTTGTTATATTTTTCTGATCATTTGTTAAATATTCCAGTTTGTAATTGTTTCTTATATATTAATATGTTTTTTTGAAGTATTCCAGTTTGTACGAAACATTTTGCAAAGTCTACGTATACGAATGTATGAAACATTTACGTATGTAACATGCTGTGAGTCGAATGTTTAGTAACAATAACACATTTTTTTACTTATGTAACCTAGCTGAAACGTTCTATAATAAAGAGAATAATGACTAGTTATTTTGTTAGGTCGTTATATTTTTTTTATAATTGTTTAAATATTCAACTATGTATGAAATATTTTGTATGTAGTTTTACTTATATAACATGAAATATTTTTTTTTATAATTTTTACATATGTAAACATTAGTTTTCACATATGTAGTTTTACTTATATAACATGTTATATCTCATTATATATTTAAATTTATATATGTAAACTTGTGTTACATATATACATTTTTGTTTTTACATGCGAAAGGTACTATTTCACCTATGTAAAATGTTACATCTTATTATCTATGTAATTTTATGTAATGTCTAATATTTTGTATGTAAATTTACTTACGTAACATGTGTAGCTCATAATTAAATGCATATCTAAACAATGATGTTACATATGTAACTATATGTTAATTTACTTACGTAACGACGTTACATATGTTAATTTACTTACTTAATATGTTACAACTCATATATCTATGTAAATTTATATATGTAAACTCGTCCTCCATATGTAAATTTACGTTTGTTTCATGCTTGAACTGATGGATATTTTTTTGTAGGTGAATGATTTTTTTTTGTCAAGGATGAAGATGATTATAAAGAAATGAAGCATAACTAGCTTTTATATTTTTTGTTCGTTTCTTATATTTATTGTTAGCTTGTCATATTTTATTATTATTTAAAATAGTTCTGTTCGTATAAAACATTTTGTTATATTTTCATTTTCTTACACATGTTCAGGTGACTTACGTATCTAAGATGTTGTGAGCAAAATGCTTAATAACAATAACACATTTTTACATATGTAACCTAACTAAAACGTCATTAATGCTTATAATATAAAAAAATTATAAATCAAGTAACTAAGTTAATATAGAAAATAAGAACTATTTATATAAAGATGAGAGAAAAAAAAGAAAATGAAAAAGATGAGAGAAAAAAGAAAATGAAAGATGAGGAAATTGTTTAAAAAAGAAGAGAGAGGAGAGAGGAGAGAGAAGATAGAAAACAAGAGAGATGAGAGAGAAAAAGAATGTCAGAAAGAAAGGGAAAAAAGTGAATTGAATTATCTTCTTTTTGCCTTTTGCTATGCTCCCTGACACAAACAAAAGAGGGGTTACCTTTACAGAAAGAGTAAAAGTCTAAATTGCCCTTATGGGTTGTAGAAAATAAGATGATGTGGTTGATTCTCAACCCTTAGATGGGTTTGCAAAGTTTTCTCAAGTGGATGAAGTTTTCTCCATAACCATGCCCTATATATATATATATATATATATAGGATTAGGATCGTGTGAAAACCCATTTATTTTGTGAAAACGTGAAAACCACTTTAAAACCTTTATAACTTTTTCATACGTTAATGTTTTTTCATGAAATTTGCGCCAAAAGTCTTAGAATTACGTTATCTTTAATTCTATAAAAACCAAAAACAAAAAAAAAACGTTTTTTTATTTATTTTTATTTTTTTTTCGTTTTTGGTACACATGTGTACCACAATAAAAAACTCAAAATTTAATATGAGTTACTAATAGTTTTAAAAGGAAATTGCACCCTAATTATTATAGTTTTATTATCTTTATATCTAAAGAAAAAAATAACATTTTATGATTTTTTAAGTATTGCTACACATGTGTACTATGTTTAATTATCATTCGTAACATAAATGTTTTATTGTTTTTAGTATGTTTTTAATATATTTTTAACATAAGGAGTGTTTTTATACTTTATAATTCGTTTTTGTGTAGTAGTAGTGATAATGGTACACATGTGTACCAAAAACGGAAAAAAAAAAACGTTTTTTTTTTTACGTTTTTTTTTATAAATATTATTTTCCAGAGTTATAGATAACGTAATTTTAAGACATTTGGCGCAAATTTCATGAATAAACATTAACGTATAAAGAAGTTATGTAGGTTTTAAAGTGGTTTTCACGTTTTCACAAAATAAAGGGTTTTCATAGGATCCTTCCCCTATATATATATATATATATATATATATATATATATATATATATATATATATATATATATATAGGGTTAGGATCCTGCGAAAACACATCTTTTTGTGAAAACTGCGAAAACACATATTAAAACTCACGTAACTTTTTCATACGTTAACGATTTTTCATAAAATTTGCGCCAAAAGTCTTAGAATTACGTTATCTTTAAATCTGGTGGAAAATATTAAAAAAAACTGAACTTTTTTTTTTCCTGTGTGATGCACATGTGCATCATATAATTAAAAAAGTTAGAAAATGCTATTTTTTTCTTTAAATCTAAAGATAACACAACTATAAGATTTATGGTGCAATTTCTTTTTAAACTATTAATGTATATCACATGTATTAGCGTTTTTTTTTGTATGATGCACATGTGCATCATTCAATAAAAACGCAAAAAAAATGATGAAAATATATGACATATGGTGCGACTAAGAAAAAAAATATTAACTCATACTAAAAGTATGAGTTTTTTTTGTGATGCACATGTGCACCACACAAAAAAAATATTTAAAAAAATTAAAAAAGCGTTAAGTTTTTTAAAACTTTTATAGGATTAAAGATAATATAATTTTAAGACTTTTGGTGCAAATTTTTTAAAAAAATATTAACGTATAAAAAAGTTATGTAGGTTTTAAGATTTGTTTACGCAGTTCTCACAAAAAAGGGTGTTTTCGCAGGATCCTTCCCCTATATATATATATATATATATATATATATATATATATATATATATATATATAGTGAAAAGTTCATTATAGAGACCTTCATAAGTGTAGATAGATAGACACCTCTTTTCACCATTAGATCTCTTGATCTAATGGTTATGATTAATTTCTTTTTTCTTTTTTTTTTCCTTTTTCTCATTGTTCAGAAAATTTCACATGTGAAAACACATGTGAAATAGGGTGTCTACCTGTCTACACTTATGGAGGTGTCTACAATGAACCTCACCCTATATATATATATATATATATATATATATATATATATATATATATATATATATATATATAGGGTAAGGATCATGTGAAAACAACTTTTATTGCGAAAACACGAAAACAAATATTAAAACCTCTATAACTTTTTCATAAGTTAATATTTTTATAAAAATTTTGCACCAAAATCCTTAAAATTATGTTATCTTTAGTTATGGGAAAAAATTTAAAAAATAATCAAATTTTTTTAAAAATTATTATTGCACAGGTGCAATAATTTTTATTATTATTATTATTGCACATATGCAATAATATTAAAACCTTTATAACTTTTTTCATATGATAAAATTTTTTTATAAAAAATTGAACCATAAATCTTATAATACTGTTATCTTTAATTCTGAAGAAAATTAAAAAAAATTCAACGTTTTTTTTATTTTTTTATTATTGCACATGTGCAATAAAAATTTATTATTGCACATGTGCAATAATATTAAAACCTCTATAACTTTTTCATACGTTAATATTTTTGATAAAAAATTGTACCATAGATCTTATAATTCTGTTATCTTTAATTCTGGAAAAAATTAAAAAAAAATTAACGTTTTTTTGTTAATATTGCACATGTGTAATATAATTAATACGTATTATTGCACATGTGCAATAATAAAAAAATCACGAAATTTTATATTTATAATTTTTTTCCCAGAATTAAAGGTGACATAATTTTAAGACTTTTGGTGCAAATTTTTTTAAAAAATATTATCGTATGAGGAAGTTATAGAGGTTTTAATATTTGTTTTCTTGTTTTCGCAATAACATCTTGTTTTTATTTGATCCTTCCCCTATATATATATATATATATATATATATATATATATATATATATATATATATATATATATAAAACACATATTTTTATGTGAAACTGCGAAAACACATATTAAAACCCACGTAACTTTTTTCATACATTAACGATTTTTTATAAAATTTACACCAAAAGTCTTAGAATTACGTTATCTTTAATTCTGGAACAAAATATTAAAAAAAACTTAACATTTTTTTCGTGTGATGCACATGTGCATCATATAATTAAAAAAAAGTTATAAAATGTTATTTTTTTTCTTTGAATCTAAATATAACACAACTATAAGATTTAGGGTGCAATTTATATTTAAATCTATTAATGGATATCACTATATGAGGGTTTTTTTTATATGATGCACATGTGCATCATTCAATAAAAACGCAAAAAAATGATGAAAATATATGACATACGGTGCGACTAAGAAAAAAAATATTAACTCATACTAAAAGTATGAATTTTTTTTTGTGATGCACATGTGCACCTCAGAAAACAATAATAAAAAAATTCTAAAAAGCGTTAAGTTTATAAAAAATTTACAGGATTAGAGATATCATAATTTTAAGACTTTTAGTGCAAATTTTTTTAAAAAAATATTAACGTAAAAAAAGTTATGTAGGTTTCAAGATTTGTTTACACAGTTTTCACAAAAAAAATTGTGTTTTCGCAAGATCCTTCCCCTATATATTCTACTATATAACATTTACCAACATTTTGTACAACTCATTGTGCACCATGTACAACAGCTAAGCACATTTTACATGTTGAGATGCATCTGGTACAAGCTATAAAAGCAGTTACAAATTGAGATGCATTTGGTACAATTTATTGATGCTTTGAAATATTTGTGTGGCTTTCAATCAAAGCACGTTCTCAGATCTCAATCAAGATTTCATTCTTACATGCACGCAACCTTCTCTTTTGCCCCCATCTCTCTCAACACTCATCCGTATCAGTTGTAGAGAAAGAGAGAGGCGATGAAATACTTTTGACTGGAGCAATCGTCTTCAACCCTTGGTCTTTCTCTCCATGGTGATTTTTTAAAATCAGTTCGACTGGGGGCCGTCGAGGCTATGGATTCTTCGTGATCTAGGGTTTTTTTTTTTGTAGGTTTTCTTTTATTTACCGATTCACTACTTTTTATCTCTGAAATCGTTCTTCCATTCTTTGTTGAAAATCATGCGTTCTTAAAGATCTGACTGTAATGCATCGAGTAGTTTGAACCATGTGTAGGTATCTGAGAAGGCTAAAGAATGCCTCTGTAAGGATTGGATACGATGGATGATGATGTCGACACGTCTTTCCACTTTCTTCTTCCTATACATACGATCGAGGTAGGTAAAGGTATGATCTGAATCGATCTTCGTAAACCATTTTGGTTGCTTCACGATTTCTGCCTAGATTGCTGCTTTAATTGTTCAGGTGTAGGTTCAACACGTCTATTGATATTTTCAATTAATATATCGTTTCCGGCAAGATTATTTTGGTGTAGGCGTTCTTCACAAGTTGTTTTTTTAATTCTACAGGTCTAGCTTTTTTTGCCACTATTTTTATTTATATATATAAGCTTCAAGGTTCATATTTGTAGGTTTCATATTGTGCAGTTCGCGGCCTACTATGTTTGTTTCCTCTCCATTTATAGGTGATGATTTCGCCTTTGATATTGTTAGCTTCAATTTTTTTTATGTTTTTCTTGCTTTTGATTTTTTATTATGTTGGTGTTGGTTTAGTGTTTTGAACTACGTTTTTGAAATTTGATTGAATTTGAATAAAAATAATATTTTAGGGTTAATTTTTTATGAACTAGAAGGGGTTTTTGGTTTGGATGGTTTATAGATTGTTTTGGGAAGATTAGAGTGCGACAACCCCTGTAGTTAACCTGATTATCATCTTTCTGCCTTTGTGATATGGTTTATTTCTTTTGTTTTGGTGCAGGTCTTAGGTCTGTAGAACTGGTTACTAATTACAAAAAAGTCAAGCTTTCCAGGTAACATATGATCATAGCTGAACGAATAGGGTGATTAGGGTGATTATATACGCTTATATGTTATATACAATTTGCACATTATCCGTACCCAAATGGATCTAGCAGGGTTTCCTTTCACTCAAAGATTACACATATATCTGAATCTATAATTTGTGACAAGAAAGTACTTTCCGGTCAACCCAACCCTTTTATGGCCCATCAAACTACTTGCTTGCGGGTCAACCCAACTGTTACATGTGATGATCTTACTTATATAATTAACGAACTTTCTTTGGTTGTTTGTTTTCTGTTCATTTCCGCAACTGGCACAGTCCTCTTCCACGAGCTTTAAGTTTTTATGCTAATGTTTATTTTAATATGAAACCTCACTGTAAGTTTTTATGTTAATGTCTATGCTAATATGAAACCTGAATGTCTTCACTTACTGCACAAACTTGATATCTAAATATTATTCTATGTAATCATCATGTATTAGGCATAACACGTGAAAGTATTTTAGCTATTTGCATAGTGGGTCAATTTTATAAATCAAATTTTAGTTCTTGGAACTAGGATTTGATTGTAAGAACTTAATTTTCATGCTGCTATATGTTTGCTACATATGTATCTTCTCAAATTGTGTTTTTTTTTCTTTTGGTTGTTTATCAAATCGGGCCGGTCTTTTTGCTAAGGTTCCTCTCGGTTGAAACCCGGACTCGGTCCCGATATTTGGTGAATTCAAGGACCGAAGCCTGCCTAAAATTTTGAAAACGGTCTTGGGTACCGGGTTGTGATTGTGAACAAAGATATTTGCGTGCATGTATAATTTATCTTACCTTTTTTTTTTTGTATTTCTCTTTATATATGTATAATTTCGTCACGATTCATGATTATCTGCACAGAAATTTAACTCTCCGTGTTTAATTGTAGGTGTTGTTAACGAAGACCAATTACTAGATTTTGCGAGGGCAGGTTTTTGGACTTTTTCTTTTACACTGTATGGTTTGAGAATTGTTCTTTTTATGTGTGCCTAATTCTTCTTTTCTAGATAGATATTTAACAGTCCTTTTTTTATCTTTCATTTATTCATATGTTTGTAATTGTGTGTTTATGTTTGATTCATTTGTAGGGCTTCTTCCGTGTCTTATGCTGGTGTGAAGGTAATGTTTTCTACCTACTCAAAGTATGTGGTTTTATTATACGATTGCTTTTAAATGTCTCCAATTCATTGTTGGTAGATGTGTGGTGACCAATGTGAATTGCATGTCAGGATTGTGAATGTGATTTTTAGTGGAAATTTAATGATTGATGGTCCAAATCTGTATATACAGCTTGGAAATTCTTAATTGCTTTTCAGTGTCTTGATTTTTAGTAAAGCAGTGTGTATCTCATCCCTGAATTCAGAATGTGATTTTTATGGCACCATTGTTTGTGGAAAATTTATGGATAGATGCTCCAAATGTGTTATGTATAATCTGAAAAATCTTGAATCTAATGTTCATAAGTTGGTAAGTATTTTCTATAACGTTTATTGGTTTTCTTTTTTAATAATAATATTCTTTGTTTCTACCACAAATCCGTTATTGAAAGGGGATGTGTTACCATGGCGTTATTTCTTTCTTCATTTTACTTGATATTTTCTGTTATTTTGAAGGTTTTTATTGTTTTTTAACGTGTGCGCTATTGGTTGACGATTGGTTAACATTTTATAGGTATGCTTACTTTTCTTCTAATAATTGTTTACCTGTGTTTTTTTCTTTGTTTTAGACGTATTTTTTAGGTATATGGAATTGTTTACAACTTACGCCTCTATGGCTCCGGCTTTTTGGGTTGTATATGGAATTGTAGTATGTAGCTATTACAATGTAACCTTCAATGCTTTTGTTCATGTTTATGGAATTGTGACAATTTTTTGGTGGTCATTAGTATGTTAGTGTGTGTTTCGGTATTTCTTATTGAAAGTGCGCGTTGGCTAAACCGCATAACAACACGTACGCCTAGCGGCAATGCGTTATGTTGTGCTTGCCGCAACGCGCTAATTGAAAAGCTTGTATAGATATATATATATATATATATATATATATATATATATATATATATATATATAGTGAAAAGTTCATTGTAGACACCCCCATAAGTGTAGACAGGTAGACACCTTTTTTCACCATTAGATCTCTTGATCTAATGGTTATGATTAATTTCTTTTTTCTTTTTTTTCTTTTTCTCATTGTTCAGAAAATTTCACATGTGAAAACACATGTGAAATAAAGTAATTTCACATGTGAAATAAAGTAATTTCACATGTGAAATAGGGTGTCTACCTGTCTACACTTATGAGGGTGTCTACAATGAACCTCACCCATATATATATATATATATATATATATATATATATATATATATATATTAACATTGGCTTTTGATAGATAGATCTGTAACACATCATGACAGACTAACACACAGTAATAAGAGAAACCAACAAAATAAAAAAAAAATATATAAAAAAAATAAAATGACAAATAGAAGCTGGGTACTTAAATGATCGGTTCAGTTTACAAATTTTGATTAGCCTTCCTTGTAGCAAATCCTCCAGCTCGTGCATATTTCGAGTAAAATGAATACATATCATCAACACACTTAGGTGGCGTTTGGTTCACGGAATGTAATGTAATTGGAATTGTAAAGTTTTCCTTTTAAAGTTGTGCTTAAGTTGGGTAAGAAAGGAGTTTGGAATACAATGAATTCCTTTAATCAATGGAATTTGAGGTCATGTAACTTTCTTTCGTTAAAGTGAAGGATTTCTAAATTCCATTGAGTAAAGGAATTCATTGTATTTCAAGCCACTTCCTTACTCAACTTAAGCACAACTTTAAAAGGAAAATATTACAATTCCAATTACATTACATTCCGTGAACCAAACGCCACCTTAAACACAATGCTGCCTTCGACCGGTGTCAAAGACTGTGCAACAACCGGTATATAGCACTTCGTCCCGTTTTAGTCGATATTCATTCAACACCAATCTTTTTGTAAGTTGGGAAGTCTAGCACCAAAAAATAAATACAGTGAAAGTAATCCTAACTATGTTATCTTTTATGAAACATAACAGAAGATGAGAGGAATGCAAAACAATATACAAAAACAACCACATAATTCTTCAAACACACAGATCAGACTTAGGTTGTGTTTGGTGCGCCATAAACTACCTTATAAACAGCTTTTTTACGTTACTAAATGAGGGGTTTTTTAAAAAGCTAGTTTTTTATAAAATTTGTAATGTTAAAAATATAATTAATAAGCTAGCTTATAAGGTAGCTTATAAGCTAGCTTTTGAAAAGCTAGTTTGAGTAGCGTTTCAACTAGTTTTTATAATATTTTTAGTTTTACCCTTCCTTAACTTATTTATATATTTTTTATATTTTAATTTATTTATATACATGTACTTTTATGTCATTTTATACTTTTCATCTAGTTTATCAGATTATTTTTACCAAACGTTATTTTTTATCAGCTAGCAGCTAGATTATCAAATGGCAGCTAGCTTTTCAGCTAGTGCGCCAAACACAGTCTTACATGCTAATAATGAACCAAAAACTTTCTATAACCAAGTTTAAAAATAGATCAATACGTTAACACAAGGTGTCAAATTAAAACCAGTTACCAACACTCATATTCTATACACATAAAACTAAGATGTAAGTCAGTATGAAAACACTCTTAGTACATAACACGTACACTATCATGTGATTGGCACATCTGATGAAGCAGCAAAATTGAAAAAAAAAACAATGAAAATAATAACAAGTTAGAGTAATAAATACCTAAGGGATATTTACATATATCCCTTTAGGGTTAGGTTCAAATGAGAACTTTTTATTTTGAGAACTTTTGAAAAACAATCTGAGCCACTAATTTTCAAGGGGGGAGCATTCAAATTCATAGGAGAGATTTCCTTATATATAACTTGTGGCTCAGAATGGTTTTTAAAAGTTCTCAAAACCAGTTGGTTCTCAAATGATTATCTTCCTATCCCCTTATTAAGCCTTTTAATTACATATATACCCAACTCTAAAAATCAATTACATATATCCCCATTTTACTAAAAATTACCCATTTACCCTTTTAATTTTCAATTCCAAAAACAACTAATTAAAGCTTTTGTTGTTCCCATGTCCCCCTTGTTAACCATCTCCTCCATCTTCACTTGTTCAACCCGTCATCCGACATCGTTTCATTGTGGTTCAACATATATTGGAATATTTAGGGGTCTAGGCTCTGTCTTAATGTTTCCGATCTCCCTTTCAATTGGTATATTTTCAATTTGTGAAACAAAAAACAAGGCAACATCAGTTAATGATTTCGATCTTTACACCTAGAGATTTTAGTGTTCATTACAATTGAACAAGAAGATGTAGACTTACAGATAAATCTATCTTTTTAGTTGGGTTGAATTCAAGATAATGCATATGCTGTTATGAATTTGTATTGCAATAAATATTAGTTTACACCATCTTCTGAAGATCTTGTGGTTAAATTAAAAAACGTGTTCAATCATAGCCGATTGAATCATATTTTAAAGAACATCAATTGTAGTTCAAGTAGCGGTAAGCGAAATCGGTTTTCAATTGTGATTAACGCGTGGACAGATTTGGTTTTTGAAGGATCGACATTCGGATAAAAGGCTTAACCGAAATCACTTTTCAATCCTGATTGATGGTCGACAAAAGGGTAATCGAAATTAATATTTAATCACGTAATCGAAATCGGAATTAACTTTTGAGGATCTCGTAGTTCTCTTTTGAAATAACAGAAGATTATTGTTAATAAAGTTGTGTTGAAGAAAAGTTTAACGAGTTTATCTAATTTATTTTTTTATATATAAATATATAATTAATGATATTAGAAGGGGAAATATGAAAATTATTAATAAGGGTATAATAGTCATTTAATAAAATATTTTAAGCGAATTGTGTAAAAATGTAATATGTATGTTTTAGGGAGGGGATATATGTAATTAAATTTTAGGCTTGGGTAAATATGTAATTAAATGACTTAACAAGGGGATATACGTAAATGCCCCAATACCTAAACACACCGACACATATGAACATCAATTAGAAAAACACAAATTCAAATCACATGAAACAATAAAACAGTGAAGTGAATCTGTACGAAATCATAGCTTTTGGAACACAATGTTAAGATTCAACTAGTGCAGCAGAATCACCAACACATATTGCACACAAAATGAACACACGGTAACAAGAAAATAACACGAACGACACAAGAATTTTAACGTGGTTTGGTTGATGTGACCTACATCCACAGGCTAATGTAGGTTATTTCATTAGGCAAACTGCAAAGATTACAATTAGAAGATTGGATATAAATAATAGTGAGATTAGGGTTAACCAACTAAAGGGCCAAAACGGGTCCATTAATAATGAATCGGCCCAAAAGGCCTTCACACCCAACTGTTAGGGGTTGATTTTCGAGATACTTAGCGGAAAGCTCAGATATTCTAGGAATCCTAAGATAACCTGGGAATCCTACCAGTCTAGTTATCCTGAATATTTGATGTTCAACTAACCTCGATTTTGCCTCGTGTTTTATTACTTGCAGGGACGTTAGAGACTTAACTAACTCATGTAGACTCGGCATCATTGAAGAAGAACATGGACTAAACGGATGGAACAAGCTTCAACGGCCAAATAGAAGTGGAGAACGAGATCTCGAGAATCCCAGATAGTTAGTTAGCATTGTAACTGTTATATAATCGAGGACTCAGTCGGTTTAGGGACACACAACTCGTACACACTCTAGCTCTGATAACACTGAATCATTGTAACACTTAGTCCAATTGATCAATCATCCAAAACACTTTTATTATTCAATTTCTTATCAATAAAAGTGCTAGGCAGCAGGCTCTTCAGGTCGGCTCCTGAGGTTTTTTGCTAGGATTCCTAGAGGCAACTAGAAGGATTCTAGATTTTCCCTCGTTACATCCTTGTGTCGATTTCTATAATTTAGTATATTGTCATTCTAACCTTAAAGCACACTACCTCACAATCAAAGTTTAGAATACGAAATCACTTTGTTGATTTTTTTACCAAAACAGTTTGGCGCCCACCGTGGGGCAAGTGGTGCTTCATCCTACAAAAATTTCTTATTTCATTCACTCCATTTTATCTCCAATCCAAAAATGTCAACTCAACAAAAATCTATTTCAGGCTTTGTCTCGTCCTCCATCTCACCTCTTCCTTCCGCTCCAGGAAGCCAGAAGAAAACCAATGATCATCAGAAAAAAGTGAATGAGCAGCCGAGGAAAACAGATTATCCCGTGTTCACTGGATCCCAGGTTCAATCTGTTGATCCCGTTATCACTAACAATGATTTGTTTACTTTATTTAACAGGTGAAAAATCAGATGGATCAACAAGAAAAGACTAACCACACGGTGATGAGGGAAATTGAGGAGCTTAAGAAATCCAACAAACCTGTGGAGGAGTAGAGTCCCTTGTTCTCCAAGAATCTTGATTTTAACGCCTTAGGATCCTCAGATCCGATCCACTACAATTACAAATCGGAAGCAAGCTTTGCAACAGCCCCTACGATGACTTCCCAGGCTGCCGGATATGCGAGGTTCACTGCTCGATTCTCAGGAGCCACTCCACCGGAACCCTCGCAGCCATGCTCTAAAGATCCATGGACTCCATTATCATTGGGATTCTCAACCGTACCATCCCAGGGATATCCATCCCATACAGGAAATTCGGGCCAGGATTCCTAGGGATACCAGAACCCTAACCTTTCTGTTTCTGCAGGGATATTCTAGACTACCTCCCCAGAAGTTCATGATGGAGATTTCATCCCCATGCAGACGGCGGCAACTACAGAGCCAAGCATGGTGCTTCTTATGATGCAGATATTTACCCTAGTCCAGAATCTCGACCCAGGTAATGTGTCCTACTCAATTCCTTTAGCTTCTAACCATGGTGCTTCTTATGATGCAACTATTCACCCAAGTATCGCTAGGAAGCTCCAGAAGTTAAAAGAAATGATATCAAGTGTTCCATGGATCCTAAAACCTATTCTTGAGGTCCCTCTGGAAAGCCACAAGATCTCTAGGTTCACTTGGCCAATTTCTCAAATTGAGATTCCAAAACGTTTCCACACTCCCTGACGGAACCACGGAACCTGAAGAACACATAGCACATTACAGGGAGCGCAAAGAGATCAATCCTATTCCAACAAAAGTTAAGGAAGCCTATCTGTGCAAAGGCTTTAGTTCAACACTGACTGGACCAGCCATGAAATGGCTACTGAGTATTCCTCCTAACACTATTACATCATTTTATCATCTAGTTAACCTGTTTAACAGTCAGTTTTATTGCAGAAGAACCTTTGAGAAGCTCACATGTGACTTATATCGAGTAGTCCTAAAGCCGATGAGCAGCTCAGAGAATACATCGCTAGATTCGGACGAGAATCCCTCAGGATTCCTCACCTAGATATGGTGGCAGCCGTTGAAGCCTTCAAAATGGGGCTCCGAAAGGATTTCCATTTTTATGATTACCTTGTCATGACTCATTGCAGGAATCTCGACGAAGTACGCAGCAGGGCTCTGAGATTCATCCATCTGGAAGATGACAAAAAGATCCACCAAAGGATGGATATTCCTAAATATGATCCTAATGGTAAGAAGTTGGAATCCCCCGGGAAGCAGTATAGATCCCTGCCATATTTCAAACCAGACAACCAAAGAGTCAATGCTGTGGACCAAGACGATGACGAGGAGGACTACCCTAAGGTATCAGAGTATTGTTTTTCGAATGATATTGGTGGATTGATGTGTGCAATACAGGATCTTGGCGGAAAGGCAAGATGGCCTAGAAAGAATGATAAGTAAGGATCCTGGAAAGACAAAACCATGTGGTGTGCCTACCACGAGTATTTCGGCCTCCTAACCGATGAATGCATAGCACTTTGAAAGGAAATCAGCTACTTGCTCAGCAAGGGGCATCTCAAAGAGTTGCTAGGCAGGAAGAAGATCAAGACCCAGGAAGCCGACAAGATTCCTCAAAGAGCAGCTTCTCTGCCTCAGGATGCTCAGATAATTAACTTCATATCAGGAGGCTCAGATATATGTGGCACCTCCTATTCCTCAGCCAAGAAACATGCTAAGGAATCCAAATCTGAACAGGGCAACAGACCTGTCCAGACATCAACCCTAACTCAAGACAAAGTCATTTCCTTTGATGAAAGCGACCGTTCCAATGTTCAGGATCCCCATCATGATAGTCTCATAGTAACTTTTTGAAAACGCTTGAGCGTGTGGATCGTCTACTTAATCGTTATGAAATCAATGTTATAAGAGCTAGAACACAAAGTGTAAATACAAATGACTTGTATTAACCACTGAGAGAACCACAGAGTACACAGAGAATATATGAATCAGAAGTCTTTCAAATCTATTACAAGACGACTATTTATACACATTGAATCTCGCTGGTTCAAACCTCAGGTTCGGACTTGTTCGGCCCTGTCCGAACTCCAGGTTCGGCCAAGGTTCGGTACGTCAAAAAGTGGCTTTGGCCACGGTTTTTTTGATAACGCATAGCCACTGTTTTGAAAAAAGCGTGGCCAAAGGTAAGAAATTCTCGTTTTAGCCACACATATTTTGTACCCATGGCCAAATATATAGCCTTTGGACCCTTTTAGCCACGTATTTTTTTGTTTATGTGACAACAACAATCAGGTGCAGTGGCTTTAGCCACTGTTTTACATAAACATGTGGCACTTGTTTGTCACACTTAAAAAAGAGTGGCGAAATGCACCAAACGGCCACGGAATTTTTATGATTTTTTATTCGTGTGACCAAAAAGGAATGTATGGCCACGCTTAAATAATGTTGTGTGACGGAAGAGTAGATTTTATTACTTAGTAAATTAAAAGAAAACAAAACTATTTATGCGTGGCTAAATGTGAGCAATGGCCACGCTTTTTACTTAGTTATGTGGCTAAAAGCTAGTACATATGGCCACTGTTATTAGGTTGTGTGACTAAATATTAGATGACTAATGGTCACGGTAGGTTGTGAGTGACAAAAATCTATTACCTATGGCCACATATATTAACCGTGACTAAATGGTAGGTTGTGAGTGACAAAAATCTATTTTATGGTCACGGTAATATTAAACGCGTGGCGAAAAAGAGAAGATTTATTTCCCTCTAAAAAAACGCGCTTTTTTCAATTGTACCAATTAATTCGAGCGGGTTAAGATCTGCTACCCTATATATCATCATCATTGTTATTTTCCTTTTTACCGCCATCCCTTTCTTGATCTCAAATTCTCTACACCAATTCGTTTACACCAATTCTGGTATCAAATGGCCGATAATCAACGCTCCCTTAATTACTGGTATGTGAAGCATAACCGTATTTTTTTTTGGTTTACAGTAACAGGAGAAGAAGATCCTTCAAGTCCCACAAATCTGTGATTAAACACAACGATGAGAACATCCTGAAGCAACTCCATGCGCAGAAGAAGATTCCTGATTGTTTTGCCTACCATGTTGAGACAGCGAAATTATTTCGTGTCCTTGATACAAAATTCAATAAACCCGAAGAAGAAGATGAAGAAGAAGATGAAGAAGAAGATGAAGAAGATGAAGATGATGAAGAAGATCATGAAGAAGCAGATGAAGAAGATGAAGAAGATGATGATGATGATGATCATGATGATGACGATGCAAGTTCAGGATACA
>JBCNJP010000003.1:43484925-43509073 GCA_039602395.1 Deinandra increscens subsp. villosa | reverse complement strand
ACAAGATTTCAAGTTGAAGATCAGACGCAGAAATGTTGAAGATTGAAGACTGAAGTTTAGTTAGAATATAGATACACTACACGTTAAGGGGGAGTTTGTTAGAGCATATTCCTATGCTAACGTTGTGTCTCGTGTATTGTATCTAGTCAAGAGCTTCTGTGTGAGTTAGTTAGTCATCTGGCCGGATCACATGATCCGCCGGACCAGTTGATACGGCGGACCAGATGGTCTGCTAGTGATCCGCTGGCTTATGACTAAGTAACTATAAATAGTTCGTGTTAGAGAGAGTTAGTCAGTGCTGTCATTCTACAACTCTTAACTGTGTGTAAACTGAGTGTGTTTCTCTCTCTACATTGTATTCTCTAAGTGAATCAATAAAGCAAAGCTTTATTTACATCTTGTTGCTATCCGATTACCGAATCATGCTGTAGTAAGATCATCTCGTGGTTTTACACAAATTGAGAGTGGTGCTTTACTATCTGTTCTGGAATCTGGTATTCAAGAGGAAGTATTTCATTCATGCTTTATATCCCAGATCGAACTGACAAATGTTAAAGAAGCTTTATTAGACGATTCGTGGGTTGAAGCAATGCAAGAAGAATTACTACAATTTCAAAAATTGGGTGTGTTGCATTTGGAAGATTTACCTGAAGGTAGCAAAGAACCGTGTGGTACACGGTGGGTGTATAAATGTAAACGGGATGATCGTGGAGTCATTGTCCGAAACAAAGCCCATTTGGTTGTTCAAGGTTTTTCACAAGAGGAAGGAATAGACTTTAACGAAGTGTATGCACCTGTAGCCAGAATTGAAGCTATCAGAATATTTTTGGCGTTTGCTGCACATCGTGGGTTTAAAGTTTTTCAAATGGATGTAAAGAGTGTGTTTCTGTACGGCAAAGTTAAGGAAGAGGTGTATGTCAAACAACCTCCGGGATTCTTTGATCCTGATTATCCGGAGAAGGTTTATAAGTTAGACAAAGCTTTATATGGTCTCCATCAGGCTCCTCGAGCTTGGTATGAGATGTTGTCTACTTATTTACTCGACAACGGGTTTAAGCGTGGGTTGGTTGATCCTACTCTTTTCTGTCGTAAAACGGGGGAGAATTTGCTTCTGGTACAGATTTATATCGACGATATTATTTTTGGCTGTTTAAACGAGAAGTTATCGAAGGATTTCGAGACTTTCATGAAAACAAGGTTTGAGATGAGTTCGATGGGAGAAATGTCTTTCTTCTTAGGATTGCAAGTTCAACAATCTGATAAGGGTATCTTCATACATCAGACGAAGTATGTGAGAGATGTCCTGAATCGATTCAAGGTGGAAGACGTTCGAATTCCTAGAACTCCTATTCAGCTGTCGCATGGCCAATGTCCTGATGAGAACGGTGAAGAAGTTGAAGTCACTCGTTATCGGGCTATAATAGGTCGTTCACTGATGTATTTAACAGCTAGTCGACCTGATATAATGTTTGCTGTTTGTTTGTGTGCCAGGTACCAGGCGGCTCCTCGTGTTTCTCATATGAATGCGGTTTTGCGAATTCTTGCTTATCTGAAGGGTAATTCAGATCTCGGGATTTGGTATCCTCATGATGATAAGTTTGACTTATCGGCATATACAGATTCAGACTACGGCGGTTGCAAGATTAATTTCAAGTCAACCACGGCCGGATGTCAGTTTCTTGGCGATAGGTTGGTATCTTGGCAGTGTAAGAAGCAGACTTCTGTTGCTACATCCACGGCTGAAGCTGAATACATAGCAGCTGCTAGTTGCTGTTCTCAGGTTTTATGGATTCAACAGCAGATGCGGGATTACAGTTTGAAGTTTCTTACTACTCCAATTTACATAGATAATTCGGCCGCTATTTGCATAACAAAAAACCCCGTTCACCACTCTAAAACGAAACACATTGATATTCGTTATCATTTCATCCGGGATTGTTTTGAGAAACACATGATTGATCTGCAAAAGATCGATACTGATTTTCAAAAAGCGGATCTTTTTACGAAAGCTTTTGACAAAACCCGCTTTCGTTATCTTTTGCAGATCAACGACATACAAAAGTTACCAGTCGAGTAACTTTCGGTTGATCATTTTTGCTTATTGTTTTCTTTTGTTTGTTTCTTTCTTGTTTTTAAAAAAATATACAAAAATAGCGTTGTGTATTTTAGGGGGAGAACTATCAGAAAATATAAAAAAAATTGGAAAAATACAAAAAGCATAAAAAAATGGAAAAATGAAAAATTGAGAAATTGATCCGACCAAGCGAGAAATGATATTACATCGACGTGTGTTATCAACCACGGATAAAGTAAAACAGAAAAGCTGTAGGTTCTTGTTTGGTTAGTTAAGTGCGTAAGGGTAGATCTGATATATGCTAGTATGATATAAACATAAAAATATTGCTTGATTAATTGTGAGACACATCATGATGATTATTGTGTGATCTTGGCATTAAAATAAAATGAAAAAGCAAAAACAGAATAAGAGATGTTCTGGTGTACGCATGTTTTCATTTTGCAAAGATTTAAACTTGTTTGATTTTCTTTAATTTGTCAAACGATCGGACTTTCTCTGCGTATCGAAAGATCGACCTGATTGTTGTTCGTTTGACGTTCTGCTTTATTTTCTATGGTGTTTCGTATAATCCATCGGACTTTCTCTGCATGTACGTGAGTACCGACCTGATTGTTGTTGGATTATACAACTTCTGCTTTATTTTACATTTCTTATTTTCCTAAACAATCGGACTTTCTCTGCGTGCCTACCAGCCGACCTGATTGTTGTTTGTTTAGGGTTCTGCGTTATTTTTGCATGAAACACCATGAACGATAAATCTCTGTGAGAATCAAATTCTGTGAAAAGTACAAAAATAATAAGAATAAGCCAGATTACCGGTATTTCTGATTGTGTGGGTTTTCACATTATCAATGCTTGCTAAATATATCTTAACATATCAGAAAGCTATAAAAATTGATCTACCCAAGCTGAAATAAATTGAAAAATTGTATTTGCTTCCAACTTGACTTGCATGCTGATTAAAAATGAAATTGAAGTGTGTCTGATACATATTGGCCGATATGATCTCGCGTCTGGATCTTTCTCACAAAAATACTTAAGTTATATTCAATTCATAGTAATTTTTGTTTCAATTCTGTTTAATTTGTTATGTGAATGTCTGAAAAATCACAAAAAGATTTTAGGTTTGTTTTAGCATAATTTTGAAAAATACCAAAAAGATTTTAGGTGTGTTTGAAAATTTTACAAAAATCAAAAAGATTTTATTCTGCGTTATTTTCGATCAACCGATTAGTGAAAGATGTCAAATTATGCCGGAAACAACCAAATGGACTTGATTCCAGAAATTTCATCGGTAAATTGAACGAAGTTTGAGATATATTGATAAATTTTAAAACTTTGGAGGTTCAATTTGAAAAATTCATCAAAATCAGGGGTTATTTTTGAAAATTTTGCAAATCTCCAAACTTGAAATTCGGAGGTCCGAAGGTGAGAATTTGTGAAGTTCGGAGGTCCAAACCTCACCATCGGACAGAGTTTGGAGTTGGCCGATTGGGAAGTTCGGTGTTACTGTTCGGCCGAACTTGGAGTTCGGAGGTCCGAACGTGGTTCGCTATAAATGCGCCAAACTTGACGTTCGGAGATCATTGTTACTGTTTTTCTCCGAACGTGCACCGAACCTCTGCCCAAATTTTGAATTTTCTGTTTTGACGTGTTTTTGGCGAATTAACGACTGATTCTAGGTAGATCTTGATATTCCGAATGTATTGATTGCTTTAGATTAGGTTTTACCCATGTTTTGTGAGGTTTTTGACTCGAAAAAACTCGTTCGGACATAACTCAGTTCTAGATCTGAAAATACGCTATGAAACCCATGTTTGTATCAATTAAAATTGGTTCCTATGGGTTGCTTGTCATATTCCGACTATAGGTGTGGATTTACAGTGTTTAATTTGATCAGTTTTCATCGAGTTTGAGATTCAGGCCTGTCGGAGTTCTTCAAGCTCCGAACCTGGGGTTCGGAGACTCCGAATGTGGGGTTCGGAGGAGGCTCGGATAGAGTTCGGCGGGTTTCAATTTTTGCTCAAATGTTGTTCGTTTACGCAAACGACAATGATTTGACAAAATCGATGATGATATCTGTTAATCATATTGAATTTAATGAATGTTTTCTTTTATGTGTTTTCAGATATGGCAAACGATTTAAAGATTGGCGACAAGCATAACATTTGTGCACACATCGGGGTTGCAAGAGGCAAATTAGATAAATTTGGAGGACCTGGAATATTTGAGTTTCTGAGACGTTCAAGAATACATTACGCTATTACTCAGCAGTGTGATGTATACAGAGATATTATTTTGGAATTCTGGAGTACGGCACATACGATTTCTGATCCACCGATTAGAATTGTTGCTACTGTTCAAGGCCGACCAGTTCAAGTTACAGAAGCAGATATTCGCAGGGTTTTACAGTTAGAGTCTGATTCACCAAATGCAAGGAATTGAATTCCCACATGAGGATAATGTGGCTTTCTTAAAGCGGATTTGGTATACCGACGATCCAAGTAAGGAATGGGTGTACAAATCATCATTGAGTGTGCCGTACAAGTATCTTGCCCATGTGCTGTTAGTCTGTTTGGGACATCGAATTTCAGGTCATGATGAAGTCCAACAGATAATTCTATCCTTGATGAATGCACTGGTGATGAATCGACCTTACAACGTGTCTGGGATGATTTTCCATTATATGAGAGACAATCTAACACAACGTCAGAAGAAGGCAGCTATCTACCCCAGATTCCTCCAAATGGTGCTGAATGACTTATATCCGAATTTGACAAAGAATGCAGCACATCGAATGGAATTAAAGCATATGACTGAGGCAAGTGTTGGGGCTTTGGCGTCTTATCAAAAGAAGGCACCAGAGTTTCAGCCTATACTGAAGAGATTGATTGGCCATCTAGCCAATGTCAATTATGTGGCACCAGTCACAGGTGCGCCTCGTCATGATGACGGAAGCGACTCAGAAGAACTGGATTATAGTTGGATCGAAGAGCAGAATCAGATACCTCAGCAGGGAAGGGTAAAAAGGCCTAAGAGGCAGATTCCAATCGTTCAGGAACAAGTTAATCAAGATCCACAACCAGAACCAGTAGTTTCTCAACCGCCAATATCTGAACCGGTGGTCTCAGCTCATGCTACTGTGACTGAGACACCAGCTGTTAATACCCTGATTGATGAATCCGAATCTGATGATGATTTTCTGGATACTGGAATTGGCTCTAAGGACTTATCGGAACCAAACGATCCGTTTGTCCGTGTCCTGATTAATTCCAAGTATGTGAAGTTGAGGAAGGGAAGTGATGAGCACATTGCATACAGAATCGGCCAGAACAAGAGTGTCGATAGATACAAAGATCGAGTATATGATGTAGTGGCCTCATCCGAATCAGATGAAGATTATAATCCTGAAGTCGAGGTGGTTTCTGGTAAAGGAAAACAGCCGGTGACTGGTTCATCAGTTACTCTGTCTAAAGGGAGAAAGAAGTCAGTGGTTGGGGGTCGTACTAGAAAGAGAAAGGGCGTAGGTGTTCAGCAATTCGTTTTGCAACCTCGTTCCAGTGTCTCTGCATCTACTGAAGCTACAACAACGGTTCAGACTTCAGTGTCTGACACTCAAGCTGATTTCTTGCAGAACTTGATGAATGCAAGTCGTTCGACAACTGCTGGCACAGCACCTTCAGCAAGTGCTGGTGCGCAGTTTGTTAATCAGCCAATAGGATCTACAACACCGGTTTTCACTTCTGCTACTGCAACTGCGTCTACACATTCTACACCAGATATGACTTTTAATTTTGAAGAAGGTTCGGTTTCTTTTTCACAAGCTAGTCTCTTGCAGAGTGCTTTATCAGATCATCAATCTCAGATTGACGCTTTGAAGGCTAAGTCTGAAGTACAGGAAAAGACTATTACCGTGCTGAAGTTAGATAAAGAAGATTTGATTCGACAAGTTGTAACTCTTCAGAGTCGTGATAGAACCAAAGATCAGGAAATTCTGAGATTACAAAGGGCTAGTCAGACTCAATCGAAAATGCTTCTTGAGATGGGTGAGCAGATTAAATTCTTGATGGAAAAATTTAAAGCTCAGGGGAAGATAGGAGACGGTTCGGGGTGTAATGAGGACCCAATGCGTTTTCTAAACGATGATCCCGATCAAGATCAAGATGACCCTGAAGGGAATGTTGGTGGCGGACCAGGCCCATCCGGAACTACTTCGGGTTCGGGTGCTGGTGCATCATCTTCCCAGGGGGAGAAAGACTCGAGAGAAGCGGTACCGATTTCTTCGATTCCTTCTAATCAAGCGACAAAAAGTTTGAATGAATTTGCTGAGATGTTACAAACACTTGAAGAAGGGGAATTTGTTGGAAATATGACGGTTGAAGAGTTACAGCGGGTGTTCGATTTAAATGACGAAGAGCTAAGAAAGGCATCTGAAAAAGAACCTGAGAAATACGAAGAACCTGAGCCAGAGTCTGATGAAGACGTGGAAGGTATATTTGAAGAAGAAATTGAGGTAGAGGATATTACAGAGGAGGAATATCCAGATCTATACTCCAACTTCAATAACAATCAAACTGGTGATGAGCTTGAAGTATTTTCGAAAGAAAAAGATGCTGAGGCTGAAGAAGTGTTGAGAAAGAAAGAATCTGAGAAACCAGAAGACCCAGTGGTTAAGGAGGCTAAAGTTAAGAAACATCGTCAGACATTTGACGAGTTTAGGAAGGCTTTTCATGCAAATTATATTCCGCCTCCGAAACCTATCAAGCAAAGATCATCTTTCAAGTTCAAGGGTCGGGTATCGGGAGAAATTATTAGTTGGATGTATGCTTCGAGCTTGAGGTGCTATGGGATTAAACGTGAAAATGGGATCCAGTACTTCAAGCGTGCCAAGGATTTCAGCAGTCTGCCTGTTTGGGATGTTCGTGAACTGACAAGGAAACCTTTTTGTTGTTATGGCGATGATGCGACGGGTATGCATTTTAAGAAGATTCTCGAGAAAGAATGTCGTGAAGGATTTCAGTTTCTAGATCCTCAAAGGCCAAAGCGACGTCGATCTACAACAAGATTTCATGAACTAACTGGCAAGAAGCTGATAATTTTTGTGTTTCCGAAGAAGCCTGATGTAATGAAGAAGATACCACTGATGACGATACAACAAGATTTCATCAAAGATCTGAGGTGGTGGTATTATAATGAGAAGACAGGTGAAGCGGTTATTGTATTGAAGGAAGATAATCGGGTTGTGAAGATATATGATCCCATGTGGCTGATCAATTTGTCGAAGGCTGATATTGACGAGTTGTATCATAATCCAATTCTGTATCACCCAGATTATATGGATCAAGCGCTGAAGTTCCAGAGGGTGATAAGGGTTTGTTTTGCGTTCAACATTTTTGCTGGAAATAACCACGACTTGGTTTGGAAAGGTGATGGGTCTGCTACAGATGCTCAAGGCTGATGAAGAACGGTCTAGCTATTGCCAAGGGGGAGTTTGTTGATACACGAAATGGCAATGAGCTGGATCTGACGAAGACACGAAGTTTTTGTATTTTGGTCTGGTGGCCGAACTCCGGCCGAACCTTGGCCAAGCCTTGGCCGAACCGGAGGTTCGGACAGGCAGAGGAGTTCGGACGTCCGTAGCTTATATATAAGTGTTTGTGTCTTTGTAATTCAGTAAGTTTTGTGAGAGTGAGCGAACTTTGTCTGTGAGTTTTCTCTGTGTAACTCTGATTCTCTGTTAAATACGAGATTGAGTTTTATTTACATTTGTGTGTTGATTTCTCACTTTTTTACGGTTGTATTCGATCAATTCGACCAAACCGATCCACGATCAGTCACTTTCAATGGGAAATGATCCTTAGGGCAGGCCTTATTTAAGTCCGTGTAATCAACACAGACTCTTCACTTTCCATTCTTCTTCTGAACCACCACCACATTTGCTAGCCACCTAGGATATTTGACTTCTCTAATCATCTTGGTTTTGAGAAGCTTATCAACTTCCTCCTGGATGATTATATTCTTCTCTAGGGCGAACTTCTTTCTTTTTTGTTGTATAGGTCTGAAAGAAGGATCTAAACCAAGTTTATGGCTAATAACATGTTTAGGGATACATGTCATGTCTTCATGTTTCCAGGTGAAAGTCGAAGTTCTTGTTTGGACATGCTGAACTAATTTTTGTTCAACATTCGCTGGGATGCCTGTTCCTATGAGCACATTGATTTCAGGATTCTTAGGGTCTAAAAGGACTTCCTTAACATCAAGCTCCCTGTCTTCCTGTACTTCAAGTGCTCTTCTCTGTAATTGCTATCCCTTCGTTACCTTAGTGGTATTCTTCATTGACGTTGAGTAACAGTTCTTGGCTTCCTGTTGGTCGCATTCAATCCTCACAACTCCCCAAGGTGTAGGAAGCTTGATGCATTGATGATAAGTTGAAGGGACCGCTTTCATATCATGTATCGATAGTCTGCCAAGAATTATATTGCAACAAGAAAAAGAATCTATAACACAAAACTTTTGCATAGAGTTTACCCCTTCGATGTATACTGGCAACCTTATATCCCTAACGGTGCTTTTAGTTTCACCGCTGTAGCCGACTAGGACTGAGGATCTGGCAACTATCTCAGTTTCTGGGATCCACATCTTCTTGAGCACATCAAGATGGATTATATTTACTGAGCTTCCATTATTAATCAGAATCCTGCGGACAAAATGGTTAGCAATATATAAAGTAACTACAAGACTATCATGGTGAGGATCCTGAACATGAGAACGGTCGCTCTCATCAAAGGATATGAGTTTTTCTTGAGTTAGGGTGGACGTCCGGACAGATCTATCACCCTGTTCAGATTTAGATTCCTTAGCATGCTTCTTGGCTGAGGAATATGAAGTGTCGCAGATGTCTGAGCCTCCTGAGATGAAGTTGATTATTTGAGCATCCTGGAGTGGAGAAGCTGCTCTTTGAGGCACCTTGTCGGCTTCCTGAGTCTTAACCTTCTTTCTGCTCTTTGAGGCACCTTGTCGGCTTCCTGAGTCTTGACCTTCTTACTAAGTAGATATATAATTTCCTTTCGGAGCGCTATGCACTCTTCTGTTAGGTGGCCAAAGTCTTCATGAAAGGCACACCACTTGGTCTTGTCTTTCCAGGATCCCTGCTTATCATTTTTTCTAGGCCATCTTGCTTTTTCGCCAAGATCCTGCATTGCACACATTACGCCACCAATGTCAACAGAAAAACAATACTCAGATACCTTAGGATATTCCTCATCATCATCATCCTGCTCCACAACATTGACTTTGAGATTATCTAGTTTGGAATATGGACGGGATCTGTATGGCTTCCCGGGGGATTCCGCCTTCTTACTGTTAGGATCATATTTAGGGACCTCCAATCTTTGGTGGATCTTTTTGTTATCTTCCAAATGGATAAATCTCAAGGCACTACTACGTACTTCATCGAGATTCCTACAAGGAGTCATGACAAGATCATCATAAAAACGTGAATCTTTGGAGAGCCCCATTTTAAAGGCTTCTACGACTGCTGCCATATCCAGATTAGGAATCTCAAGGGATTCTCGTCCGAATCTGGCAATGTATTCTCTGAGCGGCTCATCTGGCTTCTGAACTATTCGGTACAGGTCACCTGTGAGCTTCTCAAAGGTTTTGCTGCAAGAAAATTGATTGTTAAAAAGGTTAACCAACTGAGAAAATGATGTAATACTATTAGGGGGGATGCTCAGTAGCCATTTCATGGCTAGTCCTGTCAAGGTTGAACCAGAGCCTTTGCACAGACAGGCTTCTTTGATTTTCTATCGGAATGGGGTTGATCTCCATACGCTCCCTGTAATGTGCCACGTGTTCTTCAGGATCCGTAGTTCCATCGTAAAGCTTCATGCTGGGAGTTTAAAAACGTTTCGGGATCTCCACTTGAGAAATTGGCCAAGTAAATCTGGAGATCTTGTGGCTTTCCAAAGGAACCTCAGGAATAGGTTTCAGGATCCCTGGGACATTTGATATCATCTCTTTTAACTTCTGGAGCTCCCTGGCGATACTTGGATGAATACCTTCATCATTAGGAGCACCTTGGTTAGATATGATAGAAACTGAATTTAACACATTACCTGGGCCAGGATTCTGGACTGGGATCCTGGGAGTGTATCCATAGCTCGTTAGGATGCTCGGTTCCGTAGTGGCTGCTGTTTGCATGGGGATGAAGTCACCATCATGCACATCTGAGGAGCTGGTCTTGAAGATTCCTGCAGAAACAGAAGGGTTAGAATGTTGATATCATTGGGGGTTCTGGTCAGGGTTCCTAGCAGGAAAAGGATATCCTTGAGATGGTGTGGCTAGGGATCCTAACGGTAGTGGAATCCAAGGATCCTTGGAGCGCGACTGCGAGGATTCTGGTGGGATGGCTCCTGAGAATCCAGCAGTACTCCCTGCATATTCAGCGGCCTGAGAAGTCATCGTAGGGGCTATAGTGAAGCCTGGTGCTGATCTGTAATTGTAGCGAGCCGGATCTGAGGATCCTGAGGCGTTAAAGTCGAGATTCCTGGGAAACAGAGGACTTTGCTCCTCCACAGGTTTCTTGGACTTCTTAAGTTCCTCAATTTCCTTCATCACCGTTTGATTAGTCTTTTCTTGCTGATCCATCTGGCTTTTCACCTGCCTAATCAAAGCAAACAAATCATTATTTTTCTTTTTACAATCATTATTTTTCTTCTGGCTTCCTGGAGCGGGAGGAAGAGGAGGAATGGAGGACGATGTAGAGGCCGAAACAGACTTTTGTTGGTTTGACATATTTGGGATTGGAGATCAAATGGTGTGGATGAAGAATGGAATTTCCTTAGAATGAAGCACCACTTGCCCCATGGTGGGCGCCAAACTGTTTTGGTCAAAAATTCACAAAGGAATCTCGTATTCCAAACATAGAATGTGAGGTATTGTGCTTGTCAATATGCTCGAAATGTAAAGTTGAATACAAGGATGTAACGAGGGAAAAATCCATGATCCTTCGAGTTGCCTCTAGGAATCCTAGCAAAAAAACCTCGGGAGCCGGCCTGAAGAGCCTGCTGCCAAGCAATTTTAGTGATACGAAATGAAATATTACAAGTGTTTGGAGGTTTGATCGATCGAGCTAAGTGTTACAGAGATAATATGCTATCAGAGCTAAAGTGTGAACGAGTTGTGTGTCCGATCGAAACCTCAATTATATAAAGATTACAGAAATAACAAACTGTCCAGGATTCCCGGAATCCTATCGCCCAACTAATATAACCGTTAGAGCCACTTTCGTCCACTTGGTCTACGATCTCATTCAGCTGGAAGTTAAATCTCGGAGATAGTTGATGACTGCAATGGTACCTGGTCAAATAAACATGTGGCAATTACAAGGGTTAGTCGTATAAAATAAATCAGGATACCTGGACGAGTGGGATTCCCAAACGATAATAGGATTCTTGAACTATCTGAGCTTCCTGCGAGCATCCTGAAAATATACCCTCAACACTTCGCTTGATATTTCATCAGATACACATCAAGATGTTGTCCACTAGGTCAAGCATCAGATTTAGAGTATATCACATTTGTATACTTTCTGATTTTCCGAGCCTACCTTACACATCGATCAAATGGTCTTATGACTTTTTCATCTATTTTATCCAAGAGTCAGACGATGTAAGCCAATGTACCATCATTTCCCAATCATGTCGGATACAATTTCTCATGTTTCAATGTTTTTGGATTTTTACATTTCTTCCCCTTAAAAATGACAAACTCTATTTTTAGATTTTCATTTTTAACATTTGAAAAACAACACACTATTTTTGTATTTTGTGTAAAAACAAACTCCCCCCTCTAAATGAGACGGAGTGAAAAACATAAGAAAAAATTGATTAAGCAACACGAATACTAACATTGTAGCATTTTGAAAACAAAAAGTGATTTTGAAATGCAATTTAAGTTATCACAGATATTTCACCACAAGCAATCTTACAATTACTGATAGGTCTTCCTGAAATATCTGCTGACACCAAATAAAACATTAGATGCTTTGGGATCGACCCGACTGAACAACCTTTGGTTTCCATATCTTTAAAAACTTTGATTTTTTATCAGAATCAGAATCAGTATCAACTGGCGTACTCGATTTAAACCAAGACGAATGACGAGTTGATTTGACCTTTGGAGACCATGGTTCATCAAAAATCTGACCATTGTTATCCACATATTTAGCAGTGTTGTGGATATATGCATTCGTTGGACACTCAGCAGCAAGATGTCCCGGTCGACGACATGCATAACAAAGTCTTTCTCAAAACTTAAAAACATTTGAAAATTTTTCCGAATTTTGAAAACTAGAAGAATGTTCAGAATCAAAGTTATCAAATAAATCATCATATGAATCATACCTAGGAGATGGACTCCTTGAAGATGATGACCCTCCAGAATAATAGGATTTCTCCTTCAGAGGAGGTGTTTTCTTTAGAACCTTAACTTTGAGAATCCTTGCATCTTTTTCTGGCATCTTAGCTTGAACCGGTGCGTCCTTGACTTCATAACCCAAACCTTTGTTCTTACAACCAAAACTTTTTCTTCTTCAGTTCCAGACGAAGTACTCAAAGAAACCTTATCAAAAACCTGTTCATTTTCCTAGAAAATAGACTTTGAATTAAACTTCGGAGCTTCTCCCAAAGGTTTTTGCTTTTTCTCAGCCTTCGATTTCTTCTTCTTTGATGAAGTGGCAAACTTTGAATAATGATGCAATTCATATTTAGGATCAAGCAGAGCAGATGTAACTTCAGATAAATTCACCGGTTGAGGAACCATGTGAATATCATTCTTTTTGGAACTATTTCACTTCGATCCTGTTTGTATAAGAAATTCAACAATGTTGGTGACAAATTGCAATTCTTCACATGCCTTTTTAACTCCAAAATTTCAAATTTTAATTCAGAGATTTTCTGTATAGCATCAAACACCTCTTTTTGTGATTTGATGAACTTTGCATTAATATCATCATACTTATATGTTTGTAGCTTTCGAATCTCACATTCAGCAAACAATTCCTCAAGAACACTTTCTCTTTTCTTCTTGAAAATCTCAACATCTTTTGTCAAAACTTCCTTCTTATCACGAAAATAAAACATTATCATCTTGACGTGTAGAAATCTTAGATTGAATTTTTTCAATTGTAGCAGCCGATTCAACCACAAGAGCATTAGCTTTTTCATACTTTTGTTGTACCGGATAACTCTTCACAAATAGATTCTCAAAATCTTGTGCTACATCTAAAGCTTCAGCTTTGACATTTTCAAATTCTTCAGCCAGTTGACTCTTTTCTTTCAAAGCATCCTCATGAATATGAACTAATTCATAATATTTCTTTTGAAATTCTACCAACTCCTTTTGTAATATCACCACTTCTTCAGACAATAATTCAAAATCCTTTTCAAGAGTTGCATTCCTCTACCCAATCTTACACACTTAAGACATTGTGAATTCTCAACCTTTTGATTTTCAACCATCTTAACTTGAACTTCATCAATCAAAGATGTTTGGGAACTTGGGTCAGAATCAGTTAAGACATTATCATCAACATGACGAGTTGTTAAAGCAACAGTAAATGGAGCATGTTTCATTTTTGCTTCAGAATCTGCATTCCAAGCAAATTCATCTGGATGCCAAAACATTTCTGTCGAGTTTTCATCAAAAGAAACAAATTTTTTCTCAACCTTGTAAGCTTCATTTGGTGAATGAATAACCAAATGTGCATGTTGACTAGACTTCAATTTATTATCATTTGAACTTGGGCATTCTCGTTAAAAATGCCCATATACAAAACACTTGTAACATTCAACCTGTGACTTGTCCAGACCAAGTTTCCCTACCTGATTCAATCTCTTTTTGCCAGTTCTATTGAAATATTTCTTGGTTCTTCGAACCAACATAGCATATTTCCAGTTCAAATCTATCTCTTCCAAATGATCATAATCGATTTAATCATAATCTTCATTGGTCAATTCTGCGTTACTTACCGAACCAGTAATAACACCAAAATATGAAGATACCAATGCATACATTGATGCATTATAATCATCGGTAGTTTGAGCAAACAAAGCATTCTGAGATGAAGAACTAGGAATAGAAACAGTATAGCCAGCAGAATAACTAGGAGTTTCAGATTTACCTGCAATGAATGCTGTAGGAGGTGCGAAATTAAGAATATTAGATTTCCCAGCATTCATGGTTGAATCATTATCACCATAATACACCGCAGGATTTTGAACTTGTGCAGGAAGTGACTTGTTCACCATTAACTCCATATCCCTTTCTTGGATTCTTTGAATCAGATCATTAAATGACAATCCCGAATATTCCTTATCATGAGTGATCATCATCACATAATATCTCCCATTTCTCAGGTAAGGCTTCCAAAATATCCTCTTTCATATCAGCTTCTTCTTTTGTAAGACTCACCAAACGCATTCTACTCATTAAATGAGCTAATCTTGCAATCAGATTTGGGATCGATTCATGTTGATAATGATTGAAACTATCAAATTCCTTCTTCAAAACCTTTTGTCAACTTTTTTTATATTGATCATTCCCCTCAAATGTCTTTTCCAATATAGTTACCCAAGAATTGATGTAACAATTCTTTAGGCAATGCCATTATTAAAGTACCATATGCCTTCTTCTCAGCTTGATACGCTTTCTTTTGTTCAGATGTAAGCTTCCTTTGAAGAATTGGCTCCCCGGTTTCATCCTTAGGATAGACATATTGATTAGTGAAGGAAAACCACATATCAATATCATTTGTATCAACGTACGCTTCAAATCGTTTAACCCAACTATGATAATCTTCCAATTTGAGAAATTTGGGAACTTTCTGACTTGTTCCGATTTCATTATCATAGTTCATCATAGTTTGCATCGTCGCTTGGACCAAATTCTGAATAGTTGTAAACGCTTGAAAATCGGACATTTTGTAAATCCTGGTTACTGTTCACCCGAACTTGTTCCGAACTTAAGCCGACCTCTTCCGAACCTTAGGCGAACTGAAATCAGCCGAACTCTTGCCGAACCTCAACTTCGGATGGACGAATCAGAAAACTAGTCGAACTCTAAACGAATCAGATGTAATTCAGCCGAACCTTTTCTAACTATGTCCGAACAGTATCCGAACACAGAAATCAGCTGAACTTGATCGGAACCTAGAGTTCGGAGCGATTATTTTTCTGTTACAGCCAAACCTCATACGAACTCGAACACTCTCGACTCCATTTTCGCGATTTACAGATTTTTTGGATGAGATTTTCGACAGTGATTCAGAACAACTCAAGAAGAATGAAATAGGAAAAGATTTTTCACCGAAAACTCAATGGAGATGTTCAAACGAATACAAAAACGATGAAATTTTGTAAAAAACCCCAATCTTTTGACTCAAACCGATGAAAAACAAAGATTTCCGACCAGTAGATTGAACCGAATGCTCTGATACCACTTAAAAGTGCGAGAGCGGTGGATCGTCTACTCAGTCATATCAAAATCAATGTTTAACGAGAATGAACACAAGACGTAAATACAAAATACTTTGTATTAGACCACTGAGAACCACAGAGTACACACATATATGATCTGAACAAGAAGTTCCAAGAGCTCCTAAACACAACACAAGACAAACTATTTATACTAGACAAGAACTAGACCAGCCAAACCTTAGGTTCGGACTAGGTTTGTCTGGGTCCGAACTCTGAGTTCGCCTAGGGTTCGGCCCATAGAAAACTTGCATCATCTTTTCTTGTATTTGATACTTCACATAACGATCAGGAACCATGTATCTACAGAAGTAAAGGACGTTGATTTTGAAATAGTTTAAGAGTCGCAAATCCATTGTTCGCTATTTCCTGACCAACAAAAGGTTGTTGCAGTAAGCATGAAATTCAAAACTACAATATCAGATCTTTAATCTGAGAATGTCTTAATTCCATAAATGATGTGTTTACATAAAGGCTAGTGGGAGCACTATATCAATCCTCACCCGTATGACGATGATATAGTAAAGATAAAATAAAATCCTTATGTGATTATACATAATGTGGATTTTAATGGTACAAAGAATTTAAAAGAAATTTCTTAATGCACAGAGTCCATAGATATAAGCAACTTATAGGTCAATATAAATCACACATTGAATATGTGATTAAAAAAGATGTCACTATACAGAGTTACACTAATGACAACAAAAGGGAGAGATCACTGTACAGAGTTACACTAAAGTTGTCACTGTACAGGGTTACACTATGGACACCAAAAGGGAAAATCAATGTGCGCAAGTTACATTGATATCGTGATTTGTTGAACACAATACACTAAGTTGCATAGGTGTTAATATTCACCGTGTAGAAATACACTACTACAAGTTTTCATGATTGACCAAGACACCTCTTGCTCATAATAATTAAGATTTTGCATTGTAGCAGATTCCACAACTAAATCTAAATTAATTAGCCAACTCAAGTGACATTAAACCGCTGCTTGTTCAAAAAGGTTCAGAATGATTCTTGACATGGTTAGAGTTTTAACCAAACAAGACATTGTGATCACACAATAACTATAGTGAATACCAAGGATCACTATGATCACAAAACCAGCACTCTTTTAGAAAATTCCACTATTCAGAGAAATACTGGTACTATGAAATATTCGATAACCAAAATGATAGCACATTTCAAAACCTGGTCTGTAAAACAATGAATTGTAAGACTCATTAACGTCATACTAATGATGTTCAACCAATATACACTAGATGTATGTTCTGAATTAGTATTTGGATGTACGGACTCTAACAATTATACATTATCATTCGGCTTCCTCTAAAAGGTTAGACGTAAACGTTTAATTCTATAACTTTGTTCGATTTTTAAATCCATGAATAAGTGCATATCATTCCTCACAGTCGATCAGAATCGTGGACACGAATCTGATGTAAGACTACTTATGACTTTGGACTGAAGACATCGACAATCCAAACTCACATGCATCATTTCTTAATGACGCTAAGGAATAGATACATTATTCTAAACTATTCGTAGTTGTTCAGACTCGTGGGAACGAATCTGAAGTAAGACTATTCTGACTCTAGACTCAAATGGTTGACAATCCAGACTCACAGACCTCATTGTGGAATGACGTTGGACGTAACTCACATCAAACGATCTTCATGGATTCAATTATAAGATGGATTTCATTGATGGTATACTCATTAGTGTCCTTAGACCTGAGATACATGAGCGACCTCATCTTTACCAAAGACTATTCTTTGATTGTAGCTTAACGTTGTCGTGTAATTGCTAGTCATAATGGCTACTTTTGGGAATGGATCTGAAGTTCAGTGGGAGGGCATGTAGTCGAGATGGGATTCTGTACTCTTGCACTAATCATGCAACAGCTAGACATCGTGGCGCCCTCGTTGATTCCAAGTGTAAAGTGTAAGGCCTTACCCAAACCTATTGTGTGTTTGTTTTGGACCACTTCGAATCTATATCGAGAAACATAATGATTGAACATTAGATGAGAATGAACTGAATCCATGTCCATCGTTCAATTGATGTCTTATACGGAAGGGATACAATGAATTGGAATTACCACAAGTCTAATATCAGTTGCTTTACAACAGATATACCTTGGTTGTTGACTTGAAGTGTCATAACTGGTTGGGACAATCATGTGTAGCTTGAGCACCTTTGTCTGTTTCTTAGATCTTGTCGCGATCAGTCCAAGTGGGAGACTATTGGATATTATGTGTCAAGACCCGACAAATCTTGAACCCGACCCGGTTATGACCCGTAAGAGTTACACCGGGTGCAACGAACTCCAAACCCGCTTAATAGTTAAACATTAAAAGAAACGGAAACGTTTGATTATATATAAATTATTTATACTAGTTATAAATAATTAATAATCAATAATATTAATTATTAACCGGCTTAATAATAATGGGTGAACATTATATAAATAGAAGTAGTTTTATTAAAATTCACGGTAGAGTTATTCTTTAGTGAAATTTTTACTAACATTTGGCTCGTGGGCTCGTATACGAGACGGGCTTTATATCCCAGAGGGGCCCGTCAAATATTAGTGGACATCTAATAAATACTAGATGATTTGGAATTAATCCTAATCACCTAATAATGTGTCGACGACAGAAAACTAAAAGGAGAAGAATTCTCCTTCGAGTTTCCCTCTTGCAGAATCCCCAAACAAAACGGCCGAAGCCGTTTTCCGCCGTTCGCCGTCGATCTCTGCCACCGGTGTGCTCCGGTGGCCATCTTCGAGCCACCATATCTTGATGATCGTTGCTAGTCATGGTGTTCTGTCAGGCAATGCCCGTAGACCACGTTCTAGACTAGAGATCGCCACCTCGTACGCCCTGATCCGCTGCTCAGTTCGCCGCCAATCGCTGCTGCAAAACCTGTCGATCACCACCGTGTTAGTTTCCGTCGTCACCGTCGCCGCTGTCGTCGTTATCGTCGCCGCTATCGTCGCTGTTGTCACCGCTATCGTCGCTATCTTCACCATGGCCACTGTTCACCGCCATCACCTTCGCTCTCCTGCCGCCGCCTGACCTTCGCCCGTCAACGCGACGTCAGTCAAAATGTACTCTCGCGACGCGTAATGACCACCAGTCATAAACGCAGTCCCATAGCGATACACGACACCGGACCACGAGAATCATCGCAATACGCGACAACCGTTGGAGCTCGAAAGTGGTTCGTTTCGTTCCGTTTCAACCTAGCGCTTCATTCGTTGAAACTTGGTGTCTTGAACGTTTGTTCAACACCACCAAGGTATATCTAAACTCACTATTAGTTTAGATTAATTATTTATTTATTTATGTGTTTGCGTGTTCGGTAATTGGATCCTGTTGCATACTGGTATTCTTTATAAATGATTAAATAGTTTTAATATATATATATATATATATATATATAATTATATATTTATTCCGCTGCATTTAGAAATAATTATATATTAATTCGGTAAACTATTTTATAAATTATTAATCTGACGGTCACATAAAACTGTAAGTATGTCACCGGGCGACCCGAATACCACTGCCAAATCCCATCAAAAGTATTGATACATAGTCCTGATTGTCATGTGAAGTATCGAATACAAGACGAAGACATGCAAGATTAGGTCTGGCCGAACCTTGGCCGAACCTGGAGTTTGGACAGGGCCGAACAGGCCCAAACCTGAGGTTCGGACCAGCGAGATTCAATGTGTATAAATAGTCGTCTTGTAATAGATTTGAAAGAATTCTGAGTCATATCTTCTCTGTGTACTCTGTGGTTCTCTCAGTGGTTAATACAAGTCATTTGTATTTACTCTTTGTGTTCTAGCTCGTATAACATTGATTTCATAACGATTAAGTAGACGATCCACACGCTCAAGCGTTTTCAAGTGGTATCAGAGCATTTGGTTTGCTCTACTGGTCGGAAATCACTGTTTCTCGGAGTTTTGACTCAAAATTCGTGATTTTGCGAAAATGATTTGTATTTTTTAGTTTGTTTGATCTTCTCGAGTGTGCTCCATGTCAAAAATTCATTCCTAAATCTTTTTTATCGAATTTGCTTGAATTCCTGTAGAAAATTCCAGTCAAAAACACTGAAAATCGAGAAAATGGTGTCGAGTGAGCTTGGTCTCGTCTGAGGTTTGGACAACTTCGGAGTAACTGCTCCGAACTCGAGGTTCGGATGGTGTTCGGGCATTTCCTTGGTTCGGTGAGAGTTCGGGGCTTGTTCGGTAACAGTTCGGACAGAGTTCGGCCACTAGATTGGTCCAGGTGGGTTTGACTCTTCCGAAGGTGAGGTTCGGAGGGACTTCGGTCAAATCTAAGTTCGGGCAAAGTTCGGAGGTGGTTCGGACGAGGTTCGGATAAGTTCAGACAAACAGTATTAAAGATTTTGAGTGTTTCACGAAAACTGACGTAACTTGAGAACCGTAAAGAGGTACGGGAGCTAATACCAGTCAAAACATTCGTCTCGGAGATATCTATACTTTTACTCACCTAGAGGCTAGTACCCTCCGGTTTGACCCCCAAAATCTACTTGGAAGACCTTCGTTTTAGAGTCTGAAGTTTTTGGAGTGTTAGTTTTCGATTTTGGATAAGAGTGGATTCAAGCATATTGAATTGATTTTTCATAAATTGTTTGAAAATGAGTGCATCACAAGCTAGTCTTATGTTACCTACATTGATGCAATGGGAAGATTATCATGAATGGAAAGTTGATTTTGAAATTTACATCAACAAACATTTCAAAGAGTTTTGGAAGATAATTGATAAGCAATTCAAATGGCCTACTGATACAAGAGGAGATGTAATACTTCCTCAACATCTATCTTTAGAACAAAGGGATTATACAAGTAATGAAAATAAAGCCAGAGACATTTTTGAAAATGCTCTCTCAAAAGAGTTATTTCTTGAACTCACAGTGGGTTATACTGCTAAGGATAAAAGGACTGGTTTGCTAGATAAAGGTGAGATATTTACAAATATTAAGACTATGAAGGATGCCTCAGATTCTTCTGACTCAAAATCATACGATTCAGCATCTAGTAGTTTAGGATCTGAAAGTAATGATTTGTCAGACAAAAAGGAGTGTGATATAGTTTTCAAGACTGAACAAATTGAGGGTTGTGTCAATGATTCTAATTCTGAAACAAGTTCTGGTGTTATATATGACAAAGGGGATGAAAGTGATATAGAAGAAATTCAGAATGGAAATTTATTCGTATGTTCAATGTGTGCAGAACTTGTTAAGATTAATAAGACTTTGATGAAAGAAAAGAAAGTTTTGGCTAAAGAATGTGAAACAGCTAAAGAAGAAGCTAAAGATGTTGCTGCCGATTTTGAAGCATTATTCAAGAAGAGTTATCCGGTTCTACAAAAGTATGAAAAGGCTAATGCTCTTATTGTTGAAACTGCTGCTACTGTTGAAAAGCTTTAAAACAAGATTTCTATACTTCAAGATGAAAATGTTCTTTACCGTGATAAGAATGAAGTTTTGACTAAAGATGTTGAGATTTACAAGAAGAAAAGAGAAAGTGTTCTTGAAGAATTGTTTGCTGAATGTCACATTCGTAAAGTGCAAACATATGAATATGATGAGCTCAATCTCAAGTTTATCAAGTCACAAAAAGAGGTGTTTGATGCTCAACAGAAAATTAATGAGTTACAATTGGAAATTTTGGAGTTAAAAAGGCAAGTAAAGAATTGCAATTTGTCACCGACGTTGCTAAATTCTTTATACAAGCAGGATAAAAGTGAGGAGAATGCTAAGAGAGACGATATTCACATGGTTCCTCAACCAGTGGATTAAATTGAAGTTACTTCTGCTCAGATTGATCCAAAAGATGAATTGCATGATTATTCCAAGTTTGCCACTTCACCCAAGAAGAACAAGTCTAAGTCTAAGAAGAAAGAAAAGTCTTTGCGTGAAGCTCCAAAATTTGTGTCAAAGTCTGTTTTGTTGGAAAATGAATATGTGTTTGATAAGGTTGCTTCAAGTTCTTCATTTGCAACCGAAGAAGACAGAGTTTTGATTGAACAGAACAAGCTGAAGGATATCAAAGCCAAATTTACTAGCGAAGCTAAGGCAAGAGAAGTGTGTGGTTCTTTTTCAAGTTCTTCAAAGAATCAAGGATTCAAACATAAAGATTTGGGTTATGAAGTCAAGGATGTTTTAGTGCAACAGACAACAAAGAAACCGAAGAAAGTTGTTGTTCAGCATGTTCCTCGACTTCATCAACAATCAAAGAAACAATCTATTCAGACCCAGCACAAGCAAGCTCATCAGAAGAATCCAAATGTTTTTACATCAAGAAATGGTCATTATCATTCTGGAGGTTCTTCAAGTGGTTCTTACTATATACCCCCAAGAGCATCTCTCAGGTATGATTCTTCTGATAGTTTCTTTGATTCGTTTACTTCTGATCATTTTTTTGGTTACTATGATTCTTTTGCCGTGAATCATAGTTGGAAACCAAAGAATTTTGTTAAATTTTCACCAAAGTTTCGTGAAAGAATGATATGGCTGTAAATTGCCTGACGACTACATATGTTCACCAAAATGCAAAATATGTGGATCAAAATGGTAAAAAATTTTATGAACCACGGTTACCGCACTTTAAAACAACTAGTAAGCCGTCTTCGTTAAAGACGTCGGTTGAAACATTTTCAGGTTCTGATCAAAAATTAAAATCTTCAATGCAATGGAAACCGAAAGTTGTTTCCAAGGCCAACAACGACTATGTGGAAGACACCTGGCGACCCGATGTTGTTAAATCGGGTCGATCCCAAAGCATCTAATGTTTTATTTTGGTGTAGACAGGTATTTCAGGAAGACCTTTCGGTGATTGAAAATTCCTGATTGTGGAATATCTGTGATAATTTAAAACTAAATTTCAAAATCATTTGGCTTTCAAAAGGCTAAAACTGCAAGTATTCGTGTTGGTTGATCAATTTTTTGTTTTTGTTTTACCTCCGTCTCATTTTGAGGGGGAGTTTGTTTTTTTTTTTTACAAAATTCAAAAATAGTGTGTTGTTTTTCAAGTTGTAAAAATGAAAATCTATAAATAGTGTTGTCATTTTTGGGGGGAGAAATTTGGAAAAGACAAAAACATTGAAAAATGCAAAAAGCCAAAAACATTGAAAAATGAGAAATTGTATCCGACATGATTGGGAAATGATGGTACATTGGCTGACATTGTCTGACTTATGGATAAAGTAGATGAAAAAGCCATAAGACCATTTGATCGATGTGTAAGGTAGGCTCGGCAAATCAGAAAGTATACGAATGTCATATACACTAAAATCTGATGCTTGACCTAGTGGACAACATCTTGATGCGTATCTCAAGATATATCAAGAAAAAGATATGTGAAAAAAATGAGAAGTCACTGTGTATACATGTGTTCATTTTGCAAAGATTTAAACTTGTTTGATTTTCTTTATTTTGTCATACGATCGGACTTTCTCTGCGTGTCCACAAGACCGACCTGATCATTGTTCGTTTGATGTTCTGCTTTATTTTCATTGGTATTTCGTATAACTCATCGGACTTTCTCTGCGTGTACGGGAGTACCGACCTGATTGTTGTTGAGTTATACAATTTTAACTTGTTTTATTTTCTTATTTTGTTAAATCTGAGGCCTTATCTGCGTATCGAAAGATCGACCTTAAGGTAGACGATTTAACATTCTTATTGCTTTTTGCATGGAACACAGTTGACTATATCATGGTTACAAACATTATGTGATTAAAATCACAAATGAAATCACAAAATGTGATAAGCAAAAGCAAATCTGAGTATGTCTGATAGTGTGGGGTACACTGGTCAATGCAAAACTAATCAATACTTTAACATATCCAGATGATATGAGTATGATTGTGCCAGAGTTAAAAGTTGGACAAATTATATCTACAATCGGCATGGCTTATGTGCTTCAATAATTGAAATTGAAGTGTAGTTCAGCATGTTATGACCAATATGATCCCAAGTCGTGATCTTTCTCGCAAAAGACAAAAATAGTATCTGATTCTGTAATGCATTTACTTTTCTTCTCAAAAATACCAAAAAGATTTTAGTTGTGTTTTGATATAAAGTTTCTAAAAGCCAAAAATATTTTGTTTTTGATTTGTTTTCGATTGATCAACACGGCGTACAAAATCAATTTTCAAAATCTAAATATCTTGGAGTCTCGAAGAGACGTTTTGCGCCAAGATTATTTATGTTGGTAGGTTTCTAAATGGAAAGAGAACATCACAACTTCGAGTCTTCTGAAGATTGTTGATAAAGAGATTACACACGATGCAATATCAAGTATTCAAGATTGAACTCATCGTCAAGATCGAGGAAGAATTTGATTGAAGATACAAGATACAAGTTTTAATAGAGGAGATGATACTACACATGCCGAGGGGGAGTTTGTTGATACATGGTCCTGATCGTCATGTGAAGTATCGAATACAAGACGAAGACATGCAAGATTAGGTCTGGCCGCACTACG
>JBCNJP010000003.1:43468359-43484425 GCA_039602395.1 Deinandra increscens subsp. villosa | reverse complement strand
CAAGAATGTCAAGACAGGAGTTTTCAACATTTTTACCCTCTAAAGTTACATGCTGGTCAAGACGGTTACTGATGATCCAGCAAGGACTCGACATGTTTCAAGAAGGAGCAAGTACTTGAGAATCCTCCTCTCATTACTTGTTTGTCATTTGAAGTCCAAACTGATGCTGATTGAGAGAAAACTCCCAGAACTCGACCGTTGCTGCCCATTGAAGATTGTAACACAAAAGAATCTCCATCAACCCATGATCAAGCCAAGGAGAAGACTGCAAGTCTGAAGATTGAAAGAAGAAGATATTTAATATCACAAGCCAAGGGGAAGATTGTAAGGGAATAATTTGTGGCTTGTGTATTAAATTATCCTTTGGCGGATTATTTTGAAGGCCTATGTGTTAGAATAAGTGAAAATTAGATGGGTTATGGGTATATTAGGTCACTGGGCCATTTTAGATGTGTTTGGGCTCAATTAGAAAGTGTTTAGGGGGAGTTTAGTGGGCCTATGAGGTCAAATACGGGAATTAGAGGGATTTTAGGGTTTTGAGAGTGGCTTGTTCTCCAAGTTGGAGAATCTCTATTTAAAGAAAACCCTCCCCTCATTATTAGGTTGCTTGTTCTTTTTGGTGTTTGTGGTGATCATCGAAATTCTCCCAGAGAATTTCGTTCAAGGTGTAATCAAGCAGTTGCATATTACAAGTGTTTTCTTCTAATCGGTTTGTCTTTACTTGTTTAATATACTTTTCGATTATCACCTTTTTACTGTTTCTTGAATCAACTAGCGAAAACCGGATTCCGCACGGTTTCACTAGTCAAGATATCGCGTGAGGGTTTAAATTGATCCTTACAAAGAATGCAATAAAGCTAAAGCTAATGAAAAGGAAGCTGTTGAAGATTTTGATGCTTTATGTGCGAAATGTTATCCTCTTCAACAAAAATATGAAAAAGTTAATAAAAATTGTTGTCGAAGCTGCTGGTAGAATATTCAACTTCAGGAGGAACTCACAAAGTTGCGTGATGAAAATGGTGAGGTTCAAAGTCAAAATAACATTTTGAAACAAGATGTTGTCTATTATAAGAAACGAGTAGAGAAGGTTACTGTAGAAATTCTTGCTGGATGTGATAGAATGTATGGTCAAAAGAATAAGTATAAAGAGTTGTCTAAGAAATTTATGGCTTCTCAAAAGGAGTTACTGGAAGCTAATACAAAGGTTTCTGGAATAAAGATTGAAATTCTTGATCTTCAACGAAAACTTGAGAACTGCAATACATCAAGTGTGTTTCAGAATTATCTGTATAATTTGGAACGAGATGGCAAACCAAGCAAAGATGTCGATAATCATGAAGTTCATGCTCAAGTGGTTGATCTGAAAACGCCATCTAATGATAATTCAACCCAGAAGTTGCAAGATTATCCTGAAGGAGATGGTGTTAAATTTGGAAAAACAAAAAGTCAAAATCTAAGATGAATAAAAAGGAGGTTGATTATTGCAAAGAATTGAAGTTTGATTTTCAAGTCTATGTTTCTTGATAAAGAAAAGATTTTTGAAGGAAATCCAGGTCATGTGAAGATTCCTGATTTTTCTGATATTGTGATTGAGTAATCTTTACTAAATAAGGAAGTCGGTGTTAAAGCTATCAAAGATGAATTTTCTCGTCTAGCATCAAAAGGTCATTCTGTGAAAGAACATCCTAAGCAGAAGAATGGTGGTTTGGGATATGAAGGAAAAGAGGTTCCAATTAAGGATTCCTACAAGAAGACGTTCAAAGCAGAGAAGATAAAGAAGCAGAAGGTGTCTACAGATAAGAAGTCGCAATTTTAGAAGAAGAAAGTATCTTTACCATCTGCAGATGAAAAGATTTCTTCTGAAGAGTCTTCTTGTATATCTGATGCTACACCACAAGGCGGTAAAAATTCAGATTCATTTTATTCTGCTAACTCTAACAAGTTTTATCATCAAGATACATTCTTTGGTTATGGAGATGATTCTGGTTTTTATGATTCTCCAAAATGTTTTCAAAATTTCAGAAACCAAAGAAATTTAAACCTGTGATTTCAAAAGTTATGATGAATGTTCGATTGATCAGTTTGGAAAACCAGTTTCAGTCACTCCAACTAATCATCTATTGTGTTATGTTTGTCGTAAGAAATGTCATTATGCTAAAAAGTGTCCTACGACTAATAACAATTCATCACCAAATGCCAAACATACAAAGTATGTCGATCCTGATGGCATTATTTTCATTGAACCAATACCTAACACACAATTTTTCTGGAAAAAGAGATTTAATCCTGAAAAGTTGGGTAATAGTTCTGATTGTCACTCATCAGTTGACAATGGTTCACTAGAAAGTTTAAAACCAAAACAGGAATGGAGACCAAAAGTTGTCTCCACAGCCAACACAGATTTTATTGAAGACACAAGACAACCTACCATCGTTGTGGATGAGGGTCGGGGTTTTAAGAACTTATTGTTTTCCAGTGTTTGTAGGTATTTCAAGAAGACCTGTTAGTAATTGAAAGATTACTAATAGTGGAATACTTATGGTTGACTTAAGTTAAATTGACCCGTTCCTATCTTTGAAACACCGATTTTCAACAACATCATTTTCAAAAATGTGTCAAGTGTTGATCGATCAGTTTCATTTTTGTTTTTCATTTTCTTTCGTTCATATTTTTCGGGGGAGAAATTTTTGAAAAATAAAAAACTAGAGTTTGTTTGAATTTTAGGGGGAGAAATTGGAAAATATAAAAACATGAAAAATTGAGAAATTGATTCGACAAAAACGAGAAATGATGGTACATCAGCATATACGTTTATCTGCCACGGATAGATTAAGTCTAAAGGTTGTAGGAACTTGCATAATCTGTGAATGTGCATGACTAATATGATATTTGCAAGTAAGATATAAACATAAAGCTTGCCTGGTGATCTTTGGTTAATTGCTTCTTGATGAATGTTGTGTGATGATTCTGACACAAATAGAATAAAGAGATATCCTGATGAATGCATGTTTTCATTTTGAAAGATTTAAACTTGTTTCATTTTCTTTATTTTGTCAAACGATCGGACTTGCTCTGCATATCGAAAGATCGACCTGATCGTTGTTCTTTTGCCATTCTGCTTTATTTTTCTTGGTGTTTCGTATAATTCATTGGACTTTCTCTGCGTATACGGAAGTACCAACCTGATCGTTGTTGAATTATACAACTTCGACTTGTTTTGCTTTCTTATTTTCTCAAATACATGGGCTTTTTCTGCGTGTCCACAAGACCGACCTGATTGCTAGGTATTTGGGGTTCTGCTTTATTTTTGCATGACTCATCAAGGATGATTAAATCTCTAAGAAAATTTGCTTCTATATGATAAACATGATGATTTTCCAGTATTTCTAATAGAGTGGAGTCCGAGTTATCAGTGCATGTAATATTACCTTAAGCATATCTGAAAATGATAAAAAATGATTGGTAAATGCTAAAATAAACATAAATATTGTATTTGCGATTATCTTGGCTTGCATGCTGATTAAGACTAAAATTGAAATGGGCTAGATGCTTTATGTCTGATATGATCTCGCGGCGTGATCTTTCTTGCAAAAAACCAAAAATTGAGTTTGATTCTGTATTGCATTTTATGTTTCATTTCAGAAAAATCAAAAATATTTTTGGTGTGTTTTAGCATAAATTTCATAAAAAAACTTAAAAGATTTTATTTCTTGTTTGTTTTCGATTGAACGACACAAGATACGAGAAACATTTTCAAATCATATATCTTGGATTCTCGAAGAGAAGTTTTGCGCCAAGATTAATTTATGTTGGCTTGAAAATGGAAAACCGCGTTTCTGTCTTCTGAAATTGCAGGTTGTGTGCTGTCAAGACTCAAGCATGGTGAAGGGGGAGTATGAAGTATCTTTCACAAATGGATCTTGAAGTTTAAAGATTGTTCAAGAAGTGATCTAGCCATGCAAGCTCTATAGCTGACAAGAAATTTCAAGTTGAAGATCAGATGCAGCGATGCTGAAGATTGAAGACTGAAGTTTAGTTAGCATAGATACACTACACGTTAAGGGGGAGTTTATTAGAGCATATTCCTATGCTACAGTGTGTCTCGTGTATTGTATCTATGTGAGAGCATTATGGTGTGAGTCTTAGAGACAGCGTACCATGGTCCGTATCACTTGGTACGGAGCCAACGTACCAATGGTACGTTGGATGGTACGCTGGACAGTTTGAGTCACCTATAAATAGGTTGACCTGTTTAGCATGTTAGAACTCTTGATCAGATTCTAAAATTTGTGTGTGTGTGTGTTCTAGAGAGAGAAACCAATGTTTTGTAATTGTTCCCTTTGTGAAATCAATAAAACAATGCTTATTTACATTCTCGTGCACTAGATTGATTGGTTCATCCAGTAGTAAGATCGTTCCATGTACTTACACCGACCAAGGAGCCCTACGACTAAGTGGCATTATACCACTTCATTTGATCACTAACAGCACCTTCCCTTGGCATTCGTACTCCTCGCAGATGATTAGCAGTTGGATGGTGGTTGACCAGGTGAGCCGAAAGGCGGTTGACTTCCTGTCAGTGAACAATCTTGAGCTAAGGTTATAAAATCGCAAGTTGATTATAAGTTTTCAGTGTTGTTACTCCAATAAATATTAACCCTATCATACATTGAGATTAAAGATCCATTTTATCTATATATATATTTACTAAATTTTTTTCCCTAAAGATAGAATTTGGTTAAACGTAAACAAAGGTTGAGTATTGGGAGCTCTCATTTTCCATTGTGTCCTGATCGACCCCGATTCAACTTACCACTACTATACTGCCCACGATGGGTGCACTTTCCCGTGTAATGTGGTGAAATGGTAGTTGTCAAGTAAATCAGGTACTATTAATTTAAAAACTTCAAATGCTAAAAGGGTGTCACAAAAATGCTATATTTTATATATACACCACAGCACACCAGTGATTCAATGCATGTTAAAGATGGCGGCGGAAGCTGAAGCTGAGGGTTTTACAAGCTCAAAGTGGGCAGTGGAAACCTGGAAGCTCTCCCTGGAGAAGCTGGAGAAGGCTTCTGAGAAGCTGACCAGCAAGGAGAAGGTTCCTGAGCCCGAAGCTGCTGGTAGCGATGTGGTTGACAAGGGTGATGAGAAGCTGGAAGACAAGGTTGAGGAGGAAAAAGTGGCGAGAAGGCGGAGGCTTCTGGGAAGGTGGAGAGCAATGAAGATATGACAACGGTCTGAGCCCGGTTTTTTTTGAATGGTGGGTGTAAAACAATTTACTCTTTGTGGTTCCTGCTAGAAACAAACAAGTAACAAACAATGGTGGGGATCCGGGTGGAGGGATCTTGTGTTTACAAGATGAAACCCAGATTCCTGAAATAACTTTTGACCTCTGAGCTACCCAAGCGGAGGGATCCTGAGGTTTTCAGGACGAACCTTGGGGAGCTCAAATCTCGTTTAGTATGTTAATAATATGACTATCTTTTGGTTATGCATGGATTGTTTCAAATTCCAGTTTTGCATATAGAAATTATTGTAAGTATTTATCTCGTTGAGGTTCCCAAAAATGTCTTTGTTACCATAATTGACAACTTGAAACGGCCAAATTTAAGAAAAGAATAGGTCGCAAGTTATAACCAAGTAATTAAAACTCAAGTTACCTGATCATCAAGTTTTACCTTAGGTGATCTTTTAATTGAACTTATTAACTTCCTTGGTATCCTGTATGGTAACCTGACATGAATCCTCTTCAATATCCTGATAGGAATCTGACAGGAATCCTGTTAGGAAAATTAAGTCATTTCGTCCCGGCATCCTGCTTGCGGATCCTGAAAAGAACTTAATTAAGAGTCCTGGCCAAAGGCCAAGCAACTTCACTTGTAGCAAGTTATGAATTTGTAAATATGATGGGGATAAACATGGATTCTTGAGACTAAGCCAAATCATGGGACAAGCCCGAATTCTTGGGACAAAGCCAATTCTGGGGACAAGCCCGGATTCTTGGGACAAAGCCAATTCTGGGGACAAGCCCGGATTCTTGGGACAAAGCCAGTTTTGGGGACAAGCCCGGATTCTTGGGACAAAGCCAATTCTGGGGACAAGCCCGGATTCTTGGGACAAAGCCAACATGAGTGACATGTAAATATCAAAACCTTTGTTAACACGTTAGTGTTAAAAACCTTAGGAATTCGCTCAGCAGCCTACGATCACAAGATTGTCAGCCACCCATAAGATGGATTGGTCCAACCATCTTGAGCATACTGGTGGATAACGTGCGCTCCTATCGAGGGTCATGCGCTACTGGCGATTACCCAAACTTAGGAGAGGAGTCAGCCACTCAAACATCAAACCTTAGAAGGTATGCAAGATATCTTAAGCGTAGGAGAGGTGGCCAGCCTCTAACTGGGGATATACCCAAAGTACTTTTAATTAGGATTCTCAAAATCTGCAAAACACTCAAAACTTGGTGAAAGGTAGGTGTTAGCTTTAGCTAACACCATTCTGATGCTTAAGTCAGTATCATATGATGCAAATAACAAGAATAATAATGAAATCGGATTAGTATACATACCTTATAGAATTTAGGCAGTGAGGATCTTTGGGATTCCTACCGGGATTCTCACATAAAATAAGCCTTGAGATGGATGGCACTCCAGGCTCTTGGAAGGGGTTCTCCTTCCATATTTACCAAATGATATGCCCCTTTTCCTTCCTTGGAATCTATCAAGTATGGGCCTTCCCACTTGAGTCCCAATTTCCCATTGGCCGGATTGGTAGTATTTTGAAACGCCTTCCTTAATACCAAGTCTCCGAATTGAAATATTCTTAGCCTGGTATTCTTGTTGTAGGACTTAGCCATTATTTGTTGATAAGACGCCATATGGATTCTGGCCATATCTCTGAGCCCCTCAACTGTTTCGAGATCATGAAGCAGATTTTGGCTGTTGGTTTCAGGATCTTGGCTGTAGGTAACACCATTTGGAGAAATAGTATGTCATTGCAAGCATAAATACTTTTCCTCCAGGAGCCTTGGGTAGCTTACCCACAATACCCATGCCCCACTTCATGAATGGCCACGGGGATACTATAGGATGCAGATGCTCAGCTGGTTGATGCTGAATATTACCGTGCCTTTGGCAGGCATCACACTTTTGTGAGAAGCTCATGGCATCATTCTTCATTGTAGGCCAATAGTAACCAAATCTGAGAATCTTGGAGAAGAGTCCTCTACCCCAGTGTGCTTTCCACAATCTCCACTATGAATATCTTCAAGCACCTCTAGAGCTTCTGATTTTTCTAGGCACCTCAAGTAGACACCTGCAAGAGATTTTCTATATAATATGTTATTTATAATGAAATAGGGTACTACCTTGGCGTAAAAAGCCCTGGGTTTTTTATTTCTAGGATTCTCCCCATCTTTAAGATACTTTATGATCGGATAAGTCCATGATTCCTGAATATCCTTGGTATTCCCAACATCCATATCTTCATCGTCACCAATCGCCTGAGCTTTATGTTGAGCTATTGCTGACGTCAGGATGTGTGTTATAGGAATCCTGATATCCTCAGGGATCCTGAGTGATGAAGCCAGATTTGCTAAAGCATCGGCTTCTGAATTGTCTTCTATTGGAACCTGCGTAATGTTAAAAATTTTGAAAACCAAAGATAATTTTTTAACGATATCAAGATATTTTATTAGATTCTTCCCTCTCACTATATAAGAGCCATTAAATTGGTTATTCAATAGAAGGGAATCAACAAATACTTGAATACATTGGATTCCCATATCTCTAGCCAGTTACAACCCAGTAATCAAAGCTTCATACTCAGCTTCGTTGTTGGTAGTCTGGAACTCACAAGATATGGATAGTGGTATTATGTCCCCTTGTGGCGATTTTAGTAGGATGCCCAACCCTGTTCCTCTAACATTTGAGGAGCCATCAGTGTAAAGGATCTATTTTTCTTCAAGCTTCTCAAGCTGTTGGACTTCCTTATCAACTTCTGGTTCTATATCACTACTAAAATCCGCCACAAAGTCAGCCAAGGCTTAGGATTTGATTGCTTTCCTCAGCTCATGTTTGATGTCATAGGCACTCAACTTGACTTCCTACTTAGCCATCCTACCTGACATTTCCGGCTTCCTGAGAACTGCCTTAATAGGATAATTAGATTTCACAAAAATAACATGAGTTTCAAAGTAATGCATTAGCTTATTGGAAGACATTATGAGAGCTAAAATTAAAATTTTAAGATAAGAGTACCTGGATTCTGCATCTAGCAGGGTTTTACTTACGTAATATCCGGATGCTGCTGACCTTGGTGGTCCTTTACTAGGACTATGTTGACTGAGCTTCCGTAAATAGCAAGATACAAATACAGCGGCTCCCCATCTTTTGGTTTCATTTACAACGAGGCTGTTGAAAGGTAGTCTTTAAGCATCTCAGGGCTTCTTCGTGCTTTCCAGTACACTCAAATTTTTTATTTTTCCTCAAGATCTCGTAGAAATCTCTACTTTTTTCTGAGGATGTTGAAATAAACATGTTAAGCGCTGTAATCCTCCCTGTCAATCTTTGTATCTCTTTTATATTTGTTGGCCACTTAAGGTTGAGTATTGCTCGAATCTGCTCTAGACTCACTTCGATTCCTCTTTCAGTAACCATGTAGCCCAGAAATTTTCCAGCTCGCTCCCCAAAGTGGCACTTGGAGGGATTGAGATTCATGTTATATTGGTCAAGGATGTCAAAGGCAGTTTGGAGATTCCTGGCATGATTTTAGCCTTCATGGATTTCACCACCATGTTTTCTATGTAGACCTCCATTGTGTCCCCCAGTTGCTCTCTAAACATCATATTGACGAGCCCCTGATAGGTAGCACTTGCATTTCATAAACCAAAAGGCATGACAGTATAACAGAAGATACCTATTGGGGTTATAAATGTTGTATGTTCCTGGTCATAGGGTTCCATTTGGATTTGTTGGAATCCTGATGAAGCATCCATGAAGGTGAGCATCTAGTGGCCAGCTGTGGCATCCACCATTGTATCGATATGGGGAAGTGGGAAAGGATCATTAGGACAGGCCTTATTCAGATCTTTGTAATCAACACAAACTCTCCACTTTCCATTCTTCTTCGGGACCACCACCACATTTGCTAGCCACTTGGGGTACTTAACCTCTCTGATCATCTTTTTTTGAGAAGTTTGTCAACTTCCTCCTAGATAATTGTATTCTTTTTGGGAGCGAACTTCCTTCTCTTTTGTTGTATGGGCCTGAAAGAATGATCTAAACCAAATTTGTGAGTAATAATATGTTTTTGGGGTACCTGTTATATCCTCATGCTTCCAAGCAAAAGTAATGGATCTGGCTTTCAGAAGCTTAATCAGTTCCCGTTCATTATCCGCTGGGATGCTGGTCTCGATGAGCACCTTGATTTCAGGATTCTCAGGGTTTAAATGGACTTCTTTAACATCAAGCTCCCTGTCCTCCTGTTCTTCAAGTGCTTTTTTGTGTAATTGCCATTCCTTTGTCAATTTGGCGATGTTCTTCATCGAAATCGAGTAGCAATTCTTAGCTTCCTGCTGATCGCTTTCAACCCTTACAACTCCCCAAGGTGTGGGAAGCTTAATGCATTGATGATAAGTTGAGGGGACTGCTTTCATCTCATGTATCCATGGCCTGCCAAGAATTATATTGCAACAAGAGAGAGAATCTATAACACAAATCTTTTTCATAGAGTTTACCCCCTCTATATACACTGGTAACCTGATATCCCCAATGGTTCTTTTAGTCTCACCACTGAAACCAACCAGAACTGAGGATCTGGCAAATATTCGCTTTCTGGGATGCCCATCTTTTTTAGGACATCAAGACGGATTATATTCACCGAGCTTCCATTATCTATCAGGATCCTATGAACAAAATGGTTAGCAACATGTAAAGTTGTTGGATATTATGTGTCCAGACCCGACAAATCTTGAACCCGACCCGATTACGACCTGTAAGAGGTACACCGGGTGCAACGAACTCCAAACCCGCTTACTAGTTAAACGGTAAAAGAAACGGAAATGTTTGATTATATATAAATTATTTATACTAATGTTAGGATCAAATGTTATGACTGGTTAAAGTTTGAAACCTGATTTACTTGTGAGACCTTGCACCATACAAATTCCTAAGTCTCCTGTCTCGATGGGAATGACAAGACTGTGCAAAGCCGCCCCTTCGACTTTGCACTGTATGGGTGTCGTAGGTCGTGTTTGTTGACTGCTTTTATATGTATTGCTAAGATTGAAAACATTATGCATATAGTAGCATGTAATAGGGTGTATGTATGTGTTCATCGTAGTATAGTCTTATTATCAATCAACATAGGATCATGTTAGCTACAAATGACATGTTGTTAATTGATGATGTAATCTACATGACTGCATGAGCTGTAAGAATAAACCAAAATGACATTACTCATATAACATATCAACCAACGTGTCTTCGGGTCATTGTGTCGGTCATGTGATGTTTTTGTTTTTGATTCTCTAGGTCATTAGGAAACTTCTGTGCTCTCGCATTGTGCTTAAACAATGCACTTTTGTGATAAACTCTAACTGACCATAATATACACGTATATTAGGTTACGCGTAAAAGATTTGCACTTGTTCATGTGCGATTAGTAGCTGTGCACCCGAAGGTGAGTTTCACGGCCCCACTTTGCTCTTTTCTTTTGGGGGAGAGAACATGCAAAACTATTTACTGTTTTTAGACAGCTTTCATATTTCCAACATATCACATGCACTAGATTGCTAAACACAAACAAAACTAAAGTCCTTACTATATCGGACCGTTAATATGGGATAGCGAGGTAATGTTGAGTAGTACTACTGGGACTGACAACCCCTTCTCAGCGGGCACGTGATGCACCACCCGAGTGGAGGTCGGACTGAGAACAATGTTAGCCTAGCATACCGTTGTTTCGGGAGAAAACACGGGGAAGGCATAACATTTAAGGAATTTTCCTACACATTTTCAGTTAGCTTCGGTTGCGAACTATCTAGGTGACATGAAACTTTAGGCTAGCTACCTACGATATGGAAATATGGTATAAACTTTACAATTTATTTATGGACTATATAACTGTTGGGTCCACGGACTGAAACTTAACTTGATATCAAAATCTGTGAACTCACCAACCTTTGGTTGACACTTTCTTTTAAACATGTTTCTCTCAGGTCGCATAAGTTCGAGTATCACGAGTATGCATGCATGAGTCCTTCATACCCAGTCATGGTTTTTGTATAAGTTTTGTTATTTAGAAATGTCAATGTTTTATTTATGCTTCCGCAAATGTAATACTCTTATTTTATGTTTTAATAAAATGCAAACCATTTTATCTTTAAATGTTGTTTGGTGTAACTAATGGACTGGGATCCTGGTTCGTCACGCCCCACACGCTAAAACTCCGTTAGTCGAAATTGGGGATGTGACAAGAGTCCCATGATCGTTCATCATCTAAAAAAGATAAACATATAAGATACTGTTACAATACTGTAACTTTTTTTTCTGTTTCATATTTTTCCGTTTAATAACTTCAGTACAGTTACATGACTGTAACATATTTAACAATTAAACATTAGAATGTTTAATTTGATTACACATATGTAAAATTATTGTTACACATATGTAACATTCAATTTTTTCTTGAAAAATATACATGAAATTACTGTTACACGAATGTAACACGAATGTATATTACACAGTTGTAACAAAATTTGTATACGTTGATTAGTTATTGTTACAACTGTGTAACAATCGTTACTCTGGTGATGAACTGGTGATCAACGATTTTTTTTCTTTTATAAATTTAGTTTGTTTTTCTTTTCTAAATTTTGGTCTGAAATTTGAAATTAAAGAAGAGAGAGAGAGATATGTATTTTAGGTAAGAGGAGATTGGAGGGAGAAATTGATTAAAACATTAATTAATAAAAAAATTATTTGTCTATTACGCCCTTCATTAAACCTCTCGAATTTACCAGTCTTGCCCTTATTTGATCTCAACCATTAATTTTAAATCAATGGTTAGAAAGTGATTTTCCAGGTTTTCCAAAAATGAAGGGTTTTCCATAAAACCCTACCCTATATATATATATATATATATACATATATATATAGGGGAAGGATCCTATGAAAACCCTTTATTTTGTGAAAACGTGAAAACCACTTTAAAACCTACATAACTTCTTTATACGTTAATGTTTTTTCATGAAATTTGCGCCAAATGTCTTAGAATTACGTTATCTATAACTCTGGAAAACAATATTTAAAAAAAAACGTAAAAAAAATGTTTTTTTTTTCCGTTTTTGGTACACATGTGTACCATCATCACTACTACTACACAAAAACGAATTATAAAGTATAAAAACACTCCTTATGTTAAAAATATATGAAAAACATACTAAAAACAATAAAACATTTATGTTACTAATGATAATTAAACATAGTACACATGTGTAGCAATACTTAAAAAATCATAAAATGTTATTTTTTTCTTTAGATATAAAGATAATAAAACTATAATAATTAGGGTGCAATTTCCTTTTAAAACTATTAGTAACTCATATTAAATTTTGAGTTTTTTTATTGTGGTACACATGTGTACCAAAAACGGAAAAAAAAAATAAAAAACAATAAAAAAAATGTTTTTTTTTTTGTTTTTGGTTTTTATAGAATTAAAGATAACGTAATTCTAAGACTTTTGGCGCAAATTTCATGAAAAAACATTAACGTATAAAAAAGTTATAAAGGTTTTAAAGTGGTTTTCACGTTTTCACAAAATAAATGGGTTTTCACACGATCCTAATCCTATATATATATATATATATATATATATATATATATATATATATATATACACACAGAGAGAGAGAGAGAGAGAGAGAAATGTTAGAATGAAAACTAGGTTGAGTTGTGAAAACCTGGAAAACTCCACCATAGCCGTTGATCTTGTTGATCTAATGGATGAGATTTTTTTCTTGTATTTTCCAATTAAATTAATTACTCTATTTTCTTTTTATTTTAGTGGAGAAGGGCATTTTAGTAATCTCCTAAAACTCCCCTTTTGTACCATCTGCACACACCTGCAAGAGTACACACCTGCAAGACTACACATCATCCAATCTCTCTCTTCATTTCTTTTAAATTTGTCATCATCCTCTTCCTTCTTCTATTTCTCTTCACAAGATCTGCACATATCTCCTTCTTCTATATTTGTTCGCCGAACTTGGCTCTACTAAGGTGGCAGGTGGTTGTTTTAAGCGTCGATGGCCGTAACCCAGCTAGGGTTTCGACGATGACGGCGGCACATGTCTCACTGACGGCCGCGATGACAACTAGGGTTGGTGACTACAATCAAATAGAAACGAATCAAAGAGAAGATGGCGTCGTAAAGCACTCTAAACTGCATCAACATCATTCTCGCAATCATCCTACCTCCCCTCGGTGTTTTCTTCAAGTTCGGTTGTCATGTAAGTTTCTTATTTCTTATCGTTCATACAAGGATCTAGATCTGAAACATTTGCAGGTGTGTACTTTGAAAACCAAATAATTTATGTGGATCTAGATCTAGAAACACTTTTTTTACATATAAAATCCACCTATGAAATAAATAATTTATGTGAACTTATATAACTGTCGAAGTTTTGGATCTGTGTGTTGTTTACGAAAAATTGAAAACAAAATTGGATCTGTGTGTTGTGAACTTGTACAAAAGGTAGGTAGTAATTATAAACACAAATTGAAAACACTTGCTGTGTAATTATTGAATCTGATGATTTTTTTAAATTAATGTTTTAATTTATATTAATTTGTAGAAAATAGTTATTCGATTTTTAAAAAACTAATAAAAACAAAATAGGAACATTAAAGTGGCATATGGTATTTTAGTGAACATTTACTGGACCGTAATTTGATTTTTTTTAAGTATGATATTTTTGTATATTTATAGTGTTTTTATAATTTACATATTTAATATGGTATTTAATATGATTTTTTAGTGAACATTTATGGACCGTCATGGTTTAATCAAAATTATCGTGTGTATTTACTTCATTACGGTTATAATGCAAGTGCTTAATTTCTTTTTTATAACATGTTACATATGTTACATATGTAAATTTACGTATGTGACATCATTAACACGTTAAATTTACATATGTTAACATGTTAATACGTTGATAAATTTACATATATAATATCATTAGCATGTTACATATGTTACATATGTAAATTTACGTATGTAACAAACATAAGGTTAAGAGCATCACAACTTTGTGATAAATTTACACATGTAACATCATTAACATGTTACATATGTTACTTACGTAAATTTTTAAGAATATATGTAACATCATTAACACCGTTAGCATGTTACATATGTAAATTTACGTATGTAACAAACATAAGGTTAAGAGCATCACAACTTTGTGATAAATTTACATTTGTAACATAATTAACATTTTACATATGTTATTTACGTAAATTTTTAAGAATATATTTAATATGTTTGTTTATATAACATGATGGAAGGTTTATCTATATTAACTTATGAGCTTTTTTCTTGTAGGTGAAAAGATTTGTGTGTCAAAGATGAAGATTATTATCAAGAACGGAGACATTATTAAATTTTGTTTTTTTAAGTTTTCTTATATTTTTGTTATTATAAAATAATAATAAAAATATTGATTGTAATGTTTTCTTTTAGATTAATAAAAAGTATAATAATTTCTGTCTACAAAATTATGAATATAAGATAGAAAATTATTACAAATATTAGAAAAATATGAGAAAAAGAAAAGAAAAGTAATATTGAGATCTGAAAAAGTAAGAAATAAAATAGTTCTTGAGAAAAAGAAAGAATGTCATGTCATATACCTTTTTTAAAAAGTCAAAAGTATTGTAATTGACAAAATTACCCTTGATTTTCATAGTTTAAACAAGGGTTTGGTTTTCAAAATAACCATCCCCTATATATATATATATATAGGGTTAGGATCCTGCTGAAAACACATTTTTTGTGAAAACTGTGAAAACACATATTAAAACTCACGTAACTTTTTCATACGTTAACGATTTTTCATAAAATTTGCGCCAGAAGTCTTAGAATTACGTTATCTTTAAATCTGGAGCAAAATATTAAAAAAAAAACTGAACGTTTTTTTCCCGTGTGATGCACATGTGCATCATATAATTAAAAAAAGTTATAAAATGCTATTTTTTCTTTAAATCTAAAGATAACACAACTATAAGATTTAGGGTGCAATTTCTTTTTAAACTATTAATGTATATCACATGTATGAGCGTTTTTTTTGGTATGATGCACATGTGCATCATTCAATAAAAACACAAAAAAATGATGAAAATATATGACATATGGTGCGACTAAGAAATAAAATATTAACTCATACTGAAAAGTATGAGTTTTTTGTGATGTACATGTGCATCACACAAAAAAATATTTAAAAAAATAAAAAAAGCGTTCAGTTTTTTAAAACTTTTATAGGATTAAAGATAATATAATTTTAAGACTTTTGGTGCAAATTTTTTAAAAAAATATTAACGTATAAAAAAGTTATGTGGGTTTTAAGATTTGTTTACGCAGTTCTCACAAAAAAGGGTGTTTTCGCAGGATCCTTGTCCTATATATATATATATATATATATATATATATATATATATTGAAAAGTTCATTGTAGACACCCCTATAAGTGTAGACAGGTAAATATCTTTTTTCACCATTAGATCTCTTGATCTAATGGTTATGATTAATTTCATTTTCCATTTTTTTCTTTTTTTCTCATTATTTAGAAACTTTCACATGTGAAAGTGTGCTATTTCACATTCGAAAATATCTACAATGAAAATCACCCATATATATATATATATATATATATATATATATATATATATATATATATATATATATATATATAACCCTATATATATATATGGTTAGGTTCAAATGAGAACTTTGTTTTGGGAACTTTTGAGAACTAAATCTCAACCACTAATTTTAG
>JBCNJP010000003.1:43436925-43467859 GCA_039602395.1 Deinandra increscens subsp. villosa | reverse complement strand
GCATACCAAGACACGCTAACATACATACAATACACGAGACACATCATAGCATAGGTATATGCTCTAACAAACTCCCCCTTAACGTGTAGTGTATCTATTTTCTAACTCAACTCCAGTTTTCAATCTTCAACATTGCTGCATCCGATCTTTGACTTGAAATCTTGTCAGAAATAGAGCTTGTTAGTATTGATTAGGCTTGCTTTGACCAGTGTACCCCACACTATCAAACATACTCAGATATGTATTTTCTTTTATATCTCACTTTGTGATTTCATTTGTGATTTTATCACATAATGATTGTATTCATGATTTAGTCAACTGTGTTCCATGCAAAAAGAAATAAGAACATTAAATCGTCTACCTTAAGGTCGATCTTCCGATACGCAGATAAGGCCTCGGATTTAACAAAAAAAGAAAATAAAAACAAGTTGAAATTGTATAACCCAACAAAAATCAGGTCGGTACTTCCGTACACGCAGAGAAAGTTCGATGAGTTATACGAAACACCAAAGAAAATAAAGCAGAACGTCAAACGAACAACAATCAGGTCGATCTTTCGATATGCAAAGAAAGTCCGATCGTTTGACAAAATAAAGAAAATCAAACAAGTTTAAATCTTTGCAAAATGAACACATGTATACACAATGACTTCTCATTTTCTTTTTCACATATCTTTTTCTTGATATATCATGAGATACGCATCAAGATGTTCTTCACTTGGTCAAGCATTAGTATTTAATGTGTTTATCCCATCTGAATACTTTCTGATTGAATGCCGAGCCTACCAAGCACATCGAACAATGATCTTATGGCTTTTTCATCTAATTTATCCACGAGTCAGACACGTAAGCCAATGTACCATCATTTCCCAATTATGTCGGATACAATTTCTCATTTTTCAATGTTTTTGTATTTTTCCTTTTTCAATGTTTTTGCATTTTTCCATTTTTCTCCCCCTTAAAATGAAAACTCTATTTTTGGATTTTCATTTTAACAAAAATACATAGACACTATCTTTGGTTTTTCAATTTTCTCCCCCTAAACTACAAACGAAATGCATTAAAGAAAGAAAATTGACCTCTCGACATAGATACCTTGCAGTTTTAGCTTTCAGAAAAATTGCAATTTTGAAATTGATATCACATGTAATTTAACTTAAACCAGCAGAATACTCCTCTATCAGCAACTTTTCAATCACCAATAGATCTTCTAGAAGTACCTGCACACTGGTCAAACACATCAGTTTATAAATGACCCGAAGCGAATCGCTTCTGGTCGACCAGTATCTTGGTTTCCTTTCGAAACCACTTTAGGTTTCCAAACTTGTTATTTTGGTAAATCAGTATTTGATGAACCAGTCACAGTCGACTGTGACGAACAACCTACATATGGAATATTTTGAAAACGAGGAATAAATCTTCCTTGAGTTGTGAAAAATGTAGGTTGATGTTCATCAAATACTCTGCCGTATTCATCAATGAATCTCTGTTTGGCAGATTTACCAACATGTGGAACCTTTCCTCTTTTTGATGTAGAAGCAGCAGAAACCGAACACTCTTGTGCCAGATGCGCTTTTCGTCGGCAATTATAACACAAGTGATTGTTGACATTTCGGCGTTTTGGAATCTACAAAGCTTCACAAACATATTCATCTCCAAAATGATCATAAAAATTATCGAATACCTGGAATCGATGATCATGAACCCATTTTGATGTCGAGCTCTTTGGAGTAGAATTAGAATTTCCAGAAGAATATTTGGCTATTTGTTTCTTCTTGGTCTTTGGAGCAGCATCAGTTTTGTTAAAGACCTCAGCAACTTTCTGAGAATCCACACAGTGAAGTGGAAACTCCTTATCAGAGAATATCTGATCTGAACCTTTGAGTTTATAAAATCTCTCAGGTTGAACTTTGTCAGCTTCAAACAAATCCATCTTGACTTGCTTCAGATTGACTTTCTTGAAATGTTGTTGTTGTTGAACCTTTGAAACATTCACTTTAACCTGCTTCTTTTGAAATCCCAAACCTGTATGTTTTCCAGAAACCTTCTCTTCTAAATCAGACGGTTTATGCCCGTTCTTTGCAAGACGAGAAAACTCTGCTTTGACCTTGTTTATATCGTTTGGAGCATCAACTATCGTTTCAGCAATGTCAGTAGGTGAACTTGCAGAATTCTCTTTGTCATCAGACGAAGAACCAGACACAACCTTTGGCGCTTCAGAATTTTCAGCACTCTTGCCTTTGTTCTCTTTCGTTTCTTTAACAGATTTAGAACCAACAAATTCAGAATAATCATCAGTCTCAACCTTTTCTTTTAAATCATGAATGCCTTCTTGGTGACACAGTTTTGTTAAACATCTTCTCAAAATTCTCATCCTTGGCTAGAAAACTTGTAAAAGATTGTGAGTTAGTAACATTGTTCAAAAGACGTTTTGAATCAATGACTTTAATATTTAATTCAGAAATTCTTTGATAAGCTTCACCCAACTCTTTTTCTGTTGCAATGAGCTTCTTTGCCACTTTACTAGTTTCATACTTTTGCAATCTTAACTCACCTAAGCCAGCCAACAATTCTTTCTCGAGTTTATCTTCATTTCTTTTCTGAATATCCAAATTTGCATTTGCAACTTGTTCACTCTAACCAACTCCCTCTTCTCATCAAGTAACTTTTCCATATCAGTCTGATAAGATTGAATCTTAGTAGCTTGGTCATCAGAAAGTTTAGTAAGAGTATCAAGTCTGGACTTTGATTTATCAAAAAGATTTTGAAAATCTTTTGCAGTATCCTCAGCTTCATCTTTCCATTTCTTCACTTCTTGGACTAATTCATCCTTTTCTTTAGATAACTTTGTAACTTTCTGTTCAAACTCTTGTTTAACACTTTGAAATTTTGATTCTTTCTCAATAATCTCTGCTTGTAAATCTGAAAACTTTTCTTTCTGAGAAAAAAATTCTTGAATTAGAGGTTCTAAATTTTGCTTTTCAGTTGTCAAATCTTCAATCCTTCTTTTATTTTCCTCGATCAACAACTCATTTTCCTTTATTAAACCTTGAATCTTCTAGTCTTTTTGAGAACAAAACTCACAACCCGATTCATAACCACTATCTCCAGAACCACTTGTTTCCGATTAAGAATCAGTTACTTCTTCTTCATTATCACTATGAACAATTTGAGCAATCATCGCAGATGAACCAGTCCATGCAGACTCATCATCAATTTCATCAGTAGCCCAATCATAGGGTTTTGACCCAGAAGTAATAGCAGTTAAAAGCAAGTGGACCATCAGAAGGTTGTCCCCAATCATATTGTTTATCGACTTGAGATACCAAAGCTGTTGGAGACTTGGATGAAGAGGCATTTGTTTTTGAACATTCACGAGCAAAATGTCCAAAATTAGAACATTTGAAGCATTTTGCTTTTGATTTATTAATTCCAACCTTGCCATCTGGATTTAAACTTTGAAATTCTGTCTTCTTTTTGAATCTTTTAACTCTTTGAGCTAACATTGCCAATTGCCAATTGATATCCATTTGCTCAAGATTATCAGGATCAATCTAATCAAAATCTTCTTCAATCAGATTAGATGTTGTCAAACCACCATTCAACAATCCATAATATGAAGATAGCAAGGCTGAGATTAATGCCAAGTGCGCATCCGGTGTTTTTGCTGAATATGAAGTCGGACTTGAATGATTTGGAATAGTGAAGTTACATCCTCTTGATGAATTTCCAGAATTTCCTGAACCATGACCAGCAACAAAAGCTGTTTGAGGTGGATTTAATTAATCAACACCAAATGATTTAGACTTTGCATTGATACTTGCAGAATTTTGACCATGATACACTTCAGGATTTTGGAATTGAGCAGTTGACTTGTTTGATGTCATCATTTCCATCTCTCTAGCATGAAGCTTTCCGGTCAAATCATGAAATGATAATGCAGAATATTCTTTATCATGAGTAAGCAATAATACATAGTTTTCCCACTTTTCCGGTAATGCTTCCATCAATTTCTCTTTTAATTCCTCCTCGGTCTTTTCAATTTTAGCCACTTTCATCTCACTAATTAGATGTGAAAACCTTGAAACAGGAGCAGAAATATTTTCTTTTTCATAATGTTGAAAATTTTCAAATTTCTTGTTCAACACTTTTCGTCTACTCTTCTTATATTGGTCATTACCTTCACATCGATCAGATAAAGCATCCCACAACTGTTTAGCTTTCTTGCAAGTGCTGAATTGATGCAACAACTCGGTAAGTAAAGCCATGGTAAGATAACCATAAACTTTTTGTTCAAGCTTATAACTTTTTCTTTCATCCTTATCAAAATCTTGAATTTCTTTATACTCTCCATCTGCAGTTAGACGTACATACAACTTTTAAATTGGAATCCATAAATCAATATCGTTTGTGCTGATGTATGCAGAAAAACGTTGCTTCCAATTTTGATAATCTTCCAACTTTAACAGCTTAGGAACTTTCTGACTTGTTCCTATTTCATTATCAAAATTGAGCATAGCTTGTACCGTGCTTTGCATAGCCGCAAACGCTTGAAAATCAGACATTTTTCACCGAAAATGATGCTTTAAAACTTCAAACTCAAAAACGAAGGTGTTAGAATTTGATTTTGAAAATCAACTTTGAACGAACAATGTAGAGCTCGTCAAGACGATCGATTTGAGTACGTATGGCTCTCATAGCGATTTACAATGCAAAAGTTATGACTCTTTGAAGAAACTGCCAGCGGACCAGAATTCAGAGGACCAGATTTCAGCGGACCAAATTTCAGCGGACCAAATTTGGTACGGCGGACTAAAATGGTACGGCGGACCAAAAAATAACTGCCACGGACCAACTTGAAGATTGCCTAGCGGACCAACGGCGGACCCCCAGCGGACCAAAATTTCTTCGAGCGGACCAGATGCTTTCGAAGCTGATTTTGACTGATCTTCGCGAATCTTGACTTTTGGAGCTGGAATTTGATTCAGTAAGGTGCGAAATTCAGAAATCATTTTTCACCTCGGAAACACTCGGAATTGGAAGAATTTGATGAAAAATGAAGAAAACCCAAACTTTCTCACTCTAAAAATCCAACAATTGATCAAAAACACAGCAGTAGAGCAACCAAATGCTCTGATACCACTTGTAAAACCGAGATACGATCTTACTACTGCGTGTATCAATCAATCATAGTAAACACAGATGTAAATAAGAGATTTTGTATTGATCACTTGAAGATACAAACAAGTTCTCTTTAGTTTCTCTCTCTAGAGAACACACATAGAAAGTGTAGAATGACTCAGAGTGTTCACATTCATTCTAACACAAATCTATTTATAGTTAGTGACTAAACATGCTGCGTACCAAATGGTACGGGCGTACCATTTGGTCCGGCGGACCATTTGGTCCGGTGCCAATGACATAGTCACTAAAAATCATACCAAGACACGCTCACATAGATACAATACACGAGACACATCATAGCATAGGTATATGCTCTAACAATCCCGCTCTAATAGCTCCGAATAAGTTAAATACGTGCATTAAGATACGAAGGATTCTTATTCCACACCAACAAAAAAAGAATAGTAGCCCCCTAGAACCTGGCAAAGTCATTATCATTATCAATGAATTCCCGAGCAATTCTCAACCAACATATGCGATTCATTCCCGTAAAGATTCTAACACACAGAAGACTATGTTTACGTAGTTATGCTGGCTAATATGTACCTATGTTTTTAAGATAACATTTTATGCTGGTTGTAAATATGTTGTCCAAAACAGGCGGATAATTTTTTTCTAGGCGAAACCCCAATTGATGAGCTTGTTGAAGAACAATCATTGAATATGAACAAATGTTGTTTTCCTCACCTTATGCTAAGATTGATGATGTTGGCTTGAGCTTCATTCCGTTGCTTGCATCAAATCACTTCTATGGGATTTGTTACAACTTCTTGAAGCCAGCGATAGAGATAATTGATAACCTCTATCATACAATGGAGATTGATGTTAGATATGGCACACGACCTACTGTGGTGGTCTTACATATCTTAAGTTGTTTATTTATACAATTGTTAACAAAAAATATCTAAAAAACCACTAATTTTTCTTTGTATCTTCCTTTTATGTAGCATAAGACAATGGTTCGATACCTATCTTTAGTAACCCCTTTTAAGATGGCCAGGGTTCAACATTTAAGGCGGACTTTGGTAGAGATGTCTTGGCGGACAAAGCACCAACAGTATTGACTGTGGTTTGTTTGCAATGTTACACATGCAAACATACAAGGGTGGGGATGTTAAGACTGGGCTATTGGACTCTCGGATGAGTAAAAAACAGGAGCAGATATATGAGTTTAGGTGCCAGTATGTCTTGAAGATTCTATGGTCACATATTAACTGTGTGAAGGATAAACTTGTTGAGTTGCTTGAACAATTTATGAAGGTATCAGATGAGGAAAAACAAAAAATGAAACAGAACGTGGGTGAAAGGATTAAGGAAAGGCTGGAAGCCACTATAGGGGGTGAAAACGATTAGGATATGGACCAGCATAACTTGTTTTGTTTGTTTGGGTGTTATAACAATGTTGCTGGAAAAATTATTTCTTTTATATCTTCAATATTATAAATTCTAACTACTCTTAAATAGTGTGCTAAATATTAAAAGTTCGAAATAAAATACACATTGATAAAAAGAAGATAAATCATTAGGATTAAACAGAATGAAAACAAAAAGGACACAGTTAAAAAGAAAATACTACTCAAGTTGCCTAATAACTTTTTTCTTCAAACTCAACGATTCTTCAACAACTGATATAGCCTCCATAATTTGGTTCACTGTCTTTAGATCCTTCTTGTCCATGTCATGTAAATAATACATGGTAGCATCACGAACCTTAGAAATCGGTAGTCGCATAATTTTATTCTCATTGGCAGAGAACTCAATGACACCAACATGGATTCTAGTCATGTTGATGAGTAACACATCCTGTAAAAAAACTCTCAATATTGATATGTTCTTGAATCATTCCTTCACATCTTCTTTTAACAGATACTCGAACTTCTTGGATGATGAAGCCATAGAAGAATTAATTTAAAAAGTAGTAAGAAAGTGTAGATGTAAAATGAGAAAAAAGATATGTTATTTATAGGGGGTCTCATGGGGAAGATAAAAAATATTAAATGTCACCAGAAAAAAGGTAATCGAGTGTTTACTTTGGAAACTGCAAAACCTTTCGTATTAGAGTGTACAAAAATAAAATTAACCATCAAATGTAATCATTACACTACATCCAAAACGATTAGCATTCCCTCGGGTTTATTAAAACAAGACTTGTGACCCGCGCTTCGCGGCGGGTCGACATTGTAATTTTCATGATCGGACAATAGGAATAGAAGATATAGTTGAAGAAAGATAAAGCCTTGCTTCATATTTACAAACTATTAGTTGATCAACATCCATCCATATGGATTTACAAAAGAGGGATAAAAGTTTGTTTGATGTTGATCAGCACCAAGACATAAGGATATACAAAAGAAGATCATTGTTTGGTTTCATACATACTAACATGCACATGCCAAAAGACCTGAGACCTGGGACTGTTTTTGAAAGCTGCCTCACAGCTCATGGGATATGAAGAGGGTCTTCATCTGAGAGCGGTACGTGAGACGAATCCTGTCATTCACTTGAATCTGATTTTTTCTTGTAAATGTCTTCCACCCATAGATTGTGAATCTGCAAACAAAAGAATCAGTTGTATGCTGTTAGTCCAGTATGTTTATCAGTTAATAGTTTCAGTTTACATAGAGCACAAAAGTTTCTGTTTATAAAAAAAGATGTTATACTCATAACAGTAGGGTAATGTAGAAACTTGAGGTATGTCAGCATGTTCAGCTGTGAACGAAGCCTGTAGACCTTTGGCTTCTTGTTCTCGTATACCAAGTTGATCTTCATACCGTCAAAGAAATCACCAATCTTTGAAAGCTTAGTCGGAAGCCGCTGCAGGGTATGCAGATTAGTATATAGGTGTTATGCTCGTATGATTACATATGATGAATGTTAGTACTTACGAAGTTATCACGGACAATAACAACTTTATCGAAGCATGGGCCAGGTGCAGCAGAAGCGGCCGGTTGCTGTGCAGCAATGGGCGCGGCCAGTGAGTGGAAACTACTGCCGCATGGGTAGTAGATGTCTAGGAATGCCATCGTGTTGCCTTCAAAAGCAAGCTCAATATCATATCCCGGTTTTATAGGGATCTGTCGAACGATGTCTTCCCACCCCTTAATCAGGTACAGATCTCCAGATACATTTGTTATGTACACATCCCAGTACTGTTCAGCTGTGAACACAACTGAAATGGGCGCAGCAGGGGCAACATTGCTAAACTTACTCATAGCTATCTCAGCTGGGATTTCCTGTTAAAATTAGGATGGAATCACATATTTCTGGTGAAATAACAAACATAATACATAAGGATAGTAAGATCACATATAATAGTAAGGAAGCACTTACCAGAGCGTACATGTCGTTGGTAGTAAAGGTGAGACGAAAGGAGTCTGCCATCTGTCATGCAAAAAATAAACGGTCATTGTTATCTAATAAAAAGCATTTCTAATGTTCTGAATTAGAGAGAATTATGTAGGGGCAATAGAATTGATGTTCTTATGACATAAGGCACAAATGTTTTGTATATTACAATATACATTACAGGCATGTTAAAGGAAGAGATGATAAAAAAAAGTTAACACTTTCTTGATTAAAGCTGTTCATAGTTGCTGTTTGACATAAAAGAGAATCATTACATGAAGGCTAATGGTTGAAGCTTAGTAGTTACATAGTAATTTCAAGAGTGAATCTCAATACACTTTTTAAAATAAAAGATTAAGTAAACCTAAGTTGTATATGGAAAGTTCTAAAGTAAGTTGTATATGGAAAGTTGTAAGTAATATGAACTTCAGAATGAATTTGTGTAAATAGTACAAAATGAAGGATACTCAAAATCTTTAATTAATTTGTATTTTTTTTACTAAAGTAAGTATAAAAAATTAGTTAATAACCGAACCACAACCATTTGTGAAAGAAAATAAAAACTTTTGGATATGCATTTAGAAAAGGTTCAGACGACAACCAATCATCACAACCATTAAGTCTCAGACCACATTTTAGGTGTTGTTCGGCACAGCGGTTGTGATAGATAGAAGATCTATTGCCTTCTCGTTAGCACATAGAACACAACCTAAACAGAAGATAAGGCAACGGTGTCAATCATCACAACCTTGGACAATATTGATATTATCATCAGAGAATATTTCCATGGGCGAAAGAAAACAATCAGGGTCATTTTAAGGACCAAATAGCATTTTCATCAAGTAAAAGAACACTATCTTTGGCTTATAATATAAAGTGTCAAACGAAAAGGGGCAAATTCCATATATATCCAGACCCTATATCATCATTGGCAGCATACAAAAAACCACTAACAATATTATCATTGTCAGTGGCTTCAAAGTGATATCTTTAAGAATAAGAAATAATGAGAGCACAACCATCATCATCCGCTTAAAATGCTCCACGCCTCACCGCCCACATTACCCACAAAATAAAAACATATGGTACAAACAGTGTAATATTAGTGTACAGCAAGGATACGCAAAATGATATATATATATATATATATATATATATATATATATATATAGTGTAACCTGGAGATAAAACGTCTTCATTAAAAGGTAACGCAAACAATTCAGTAGCAATCACCTCAAAGGAGACCAAAGATAAACAAAAAATTAACCCAACAACTATATCAGAAAACCAAAAATAACATTGAAGTCAAAGTTATTAAGTAAATAGAAAATCGATCCAACAACACAAAAATTTAAATCGGCCGTTTCGTGAGCTCAACCGTTCCAAAACCCACCAACAAACAGAAAATTGATCTAACGGAACCCAAGTGATACATCAAATCGAACCAACAACACATCGTAAAACCAAAAATGTTGACAAAAGTCTGTTCGAAAGCGTCAAAATTTTCAGATCACTGAAAGATCTCAAAAGCAAGAAATCACCCTTGAGAAAAACAACAACAAAATCGTACCTTTTAGGTGATGAGATCTACGACATCGTCCTTCAACATCACCGGAGATTCTACAGAACACAAAAGCGAAACCGAAAGCCACAGAGGTGGCCGTAGATGTCGTTCCTCAACGAAAACGGAGCAACCTCGGGTCGCTTCAACGTTTGTGGAGCGTCGACTCCATTAAAGACCACTGAGCTTCCTTGCGGCGGTTTCAACATAGTAGAAACCCTATATCGGAGAAAGATTTCAGAAGAAACCTTCCTTGCCGGCAGTTTCAAGGAAGCAGAAACCCTAGATTGGAGAAACAGTGAAAAAGGTCATTAACAGATCAAAAACCTTCAGATCTAGAGCTTGCAAAACGGGAACGAATGGTGATGATGGGCAACAGTCGAGTTCTAAATCGAATCGGAGAAGATATACTCATCGGATGCATTTGATAGAGAGAAGAAAGAGAAACCGGTGATGTAGAGAGAAGAGCTCTCTCTTGAAATTGAAAAACTGGAGGCAGAGAGATGAAGAAATAGAGTAGATAGATAACCCACCGCCCTCGTCATCCACTTAAAATGCTCCACGCCCCACCGCCCTCGTCATCCACTTAAAATGCTCCACGCCCCACCGCCCACATTAGCCACTAAGTAAAAAACATATGGCAGGGGAATAGTTGGGTTTGTGTGTACACGTCAAACTCACAAATGATATATATATAAATAGATATCAATATACATGACTAATTATCATCATCATCCTTACTATATAAATAGACAACCAATAAACCCCAAAAGTAATCTCGCATAGTCTTCACATAATTACACACAATAAAAACACAGTATAAAAACTCATCAATTCGAAGATGGCGTCCCAAGATGAAAGGATATGGTTAGAGAAAGTGAAGAAAAGCATTCCAGAATCAAAGATAATCGACATGAAAACGGTAAATGCTCTTAAGCAGGTAAGTAAGTCTGTGTATGAAAATCATAGGACAATAATGAACATAAGAGATGGCTTGCCTAGGGGTAACAACATAGAATGTGTAGAATTAACAAGAAAATACTGTGCTGCTCAAGAAAACAATGACAGGAAGTTTATTCAAGCAATTAGCAAAGCAAAAGACGCTGCTCAGGACTCGAAGGACTACAAGTGGACATACCCTGATGATGGGTTTATGTAATGTGACAATCAGCAGCAAAGTTAACAACCCTGATGATGGGCTAATCTATTTTTTTTTCTTACTGGATATATGTAAGCACTTTGTCGCAGATTTTGACAAATATAAAATGAATCTGGTTTATATTTAGAATTAAAAATGTCTTCAATTGGTATTTCTCATAATGATATACCAGCAGAGGCATATGGGAAAAGGAACTAGTATAACATAAAAACTATTAACTAAGCAAGATAAATCACCCATTATAACATAAAATGGAATATAATAAAATGAATCAGCATAAGATAAAAATTGCAGCAGTTTGTATATAATTGAACCAACATAGACCAATCCTATGTAATTTTAATCATCTTCATCATTACTCGCAATTTCATCTAGCTTCTCCATATCCTTCATCATCTCTATGATCTTCGTCTTGTTCATGATCAGCCTCATCACCCGAACCTTCATCACTTTCATCCATGGGATCAGAAGCTTGTTTGTGGCAAGTACAACTACTGTGCCTAATACGACCACAATTTTGACATCTAAGCTTCTTTTTACCTTTGCTCTTAAATCCCTTTTCTTCTACAGAGTTGAAGCGTTTGTGAGATCCCAACCCTTTGTCTTCACTGTAATAGGTCTGCCTTTGGACACATCTTTAGTTTGATCATTACCTAATATACTAGCATATCTCTCCTTCTGTTTTGTTAGGTAAACTTTAAATCGACACCCATCAGCCTTGCTCATAGCTTCTTTGACTTATCACAGAACAATGTCAGTTCTTTCATATTATTTACTAAACGATTTACAACATACTCCGTAGACATCATAATTTCTTTGACAAGACCTTTAACATTCTCACTAATGGGATCAGCCCCCTCAAGTGTCGGACTAGTAGACACATTTAGAACTGCATCTCTGGTCCACCTATGCATGATATATTTCTTTGGAAACCTCTCAACCTCACATATAGTTAAAACATAAAAAATGTGCCGACAGAGAAGCCCATACTGTTCATAACGATTACATGTGCATTCTAATGTCATGTCACTTTCCCTGAAAACAACCTAAAATAGAAAAGAAAAAATAACTGCAAGTTATCAATATGACAGCATGTTGATTAACCAGCATAAAATAAAGTACACCAGAATAAAATAAATTATTCCAGCATAAGCAAAGAACTACAGCATACAAAATCCAGCATAAAAAAAATCCAGCATAAAAAAAATATTATTCCAGCAATTTTTGCAAAAAAAAAAAAAGAGTTGTACTATCACACCCCCAATTTCGACTAACAGAGTTTTAGCGTGTGGGGCGTGACAAACTAGGATCCCAGTCCATTAGTTACACCAAACAACATTTAAAGATAAAAAGGTTTAAATTTTATTAAAACATAAAATAAGAGTATTACATTTGCGGAAGCATAAATAAAACATTGACATTTTGAAATAACAAAACTTATACAAAAACCATGACAGGGTATGAAGGACTCATGCATGCATACTCGTGATACTCGAACACCTGCGACCTGAGAGAAACATGTTTAAAAGAAAGTGTCAACCAAAGGTTGGTGAGTTCACAGGTTTTGATATCAAGTTAAGTTTCAGTCTGTGGACCCAACAGTTATATAGTCCATAAATAAGTTGTAAAGTTTATACCATATTTCCATATCGTAGGTAGCTAGCCTAAAGTTTCATGTCACCTAGATAGTTCGCAACCGAAGCTAACTGAAAATGTGTAGGAAAATTCCTTACGTGTTTTGCCTTCCCCGTGTTTTCTCCTGAAACAACGGTATGTTAGGCTAACATTGTTCTCAGTCCGACCTCCAGTCGGGTGGTGCATCACGTGCCCGCTGAGAAGGGTTGTCAATCCCAGTAGTACTACTCAACATTACCTCGCTATCCCATATTAACGGTCCGATATAGTAAGGACTTTAGTTTTGTTTGTGTTTAGCAATCTAGTGCATGTGATATGTTGGAAATATGAAAGCTGTCTAAAAACAGTAAATAGTTTTGCATGTTCTCTCCCCCAAAAGAAAAGAGTAAAGTGGGGCCGCGAAACTCACCTTCGGGTGCACAGCTACTAATCGCACATGAACAAGTGCAAATCTTTTACGCGCAACCTAATATACGTGTATATTAGGGTCGGTTAGAGTTTATCACAAAAGTGCATTGTTTAAGCACAACGCGAGAGCACAGAAGTTTCCTAATGACCTAGAGAATCAAAAACAAAAAGATCACATGACCGACACAATGACCCAAAGACACGTTGGTTGATATGTTATATGAGTAATGTCATTTGGTTTATTCTTACAGCTCATGTAGTCATGTAGATTACATCATCAATTAACAACATGTCATTTGTAGCTAGCATGATCCTATGTTGATTGATAATAAGACTATACTACGATGCACAAATACATACACCCTATTACATGCTACTATATGCATAATGTTTTCAATCTTAGCAATACATATAAAAGCAGTCAACAAACACGACCTATGACACCCATACAGTGCAAAGTCGACGGGGGCGGCTTTGCACAGTCTTGTCATTCCCATCGAGACAGGAGACTTAGGACTTTGTATGGTGCAAGGACTCACAAGTAAATCAGGTTTCAAACTTTAACCAGTCATAACATTTGATCCTAACATGCATGAGCATAAAGGTTCACAATACAAAGCACACGACATAAACATGCACAGGCTTCGTGACTAGTAGTAAAAATCAACACCGGGAAGTCCAACCCGCAACGTCACCTAAACTCAGAATCTAATCCCTAAATTTTGCAGGGATATAATTACGTACATTCTAAACATGTTTCATGTTGAACACATAACCCATATAAGAATTTAGAATTCCCAAAACAGTAGCACAAAAATACAAGTTCCTGGAATGTTGCTGTTTGCGCGATGTTCTTATTCCCACAATACCAGTGCCCATACAGAGGATGTAGAGAGTGCCATTACAGCCAAGAGAAAACTAATACACCAAGTTAACTTCCCCAAAAAGAATTTCTCAGTTTAGATAAAAATTGGGTGAGTTATGACTCCTAGACGTTGATACAATTTTTGCATGGCTGTTGTTAAGATAAAATGTACACGTCAACTTTGTGAGGCTATAACTTGACTAGAACTTTGTGTTTTATTAATAAAATCTCCAGATCCTTAATTTACCATGTTTTAAACATTTTTCATTTTATAAACCCCTAGCAAAAACTAACATAGCATACGTAAAAAGTTAACACAAGTTTGTAACTCTGACTATAAATAGATTTATACACATTTGTTGTAGTAGAAAGTTAGGTGACCAAACAGGGGTTTTATCAGGTCTACGAATAGAAAAATGAAAGATAAGACATTGAGTTAAATTATGCAAAAAGAATCACTCAATTTCGATAGATATTGAGCGAGTTATGATCTTACAAAGATGACCTAATTTCAGGGACGAATCTGTCCGAAAACGGGGTTTGGTTTTTTGATGCTATCCACGAATTTCGGCCGAAATTTTGCACATGGCTCATCATGATTCGACTAATGCAACAATAACCATCAACCATGAATATGAATATATTTTACAGATTATAACCACAAGAAATCATTCAATTTGGATCATAACATTCACATACGGTGAAACACAATAAATCAAACATCACCAAACATGGAATCATCATCCAACAACACCTAGGGTTTTCTGAAACTAACAAGATCATACCTTGATTTGCTAACACTTCTTGAAAAAGGATGAAGAAATAATGATTTTTGATTGATTAGGAGAGTTTGGTTCCACAAGATAGCAAGAGGATACTCCAAAACTTGATGTGTGTGTGTGATGATGATGCTTGACCTACGTAAAACAGAGGAGGGGAGGGAGGAAGATGAAGGCAGCCAAAGGGAGAGATAGGGGGCTAGGGTTCCGAAAGTTTCATTATTTTTTTAACAAATGAGGAGTCTAAACAAGTATATGTCATGTCGGGTGGGCTAAGGTTTGCTAATGGGCCGCTTTCTACTAGTCGGGCTAATCCAAAAACCGTTTACAAGGCTCGTGATTTCTACTAGCATTAAGTAAACTAACAAAACAATTCATTATCATTATTTATACTAATAACAAATAAGGTTTAAACTAAAACACTTATACAATTAGCAACTAACAAGTTATCATATAAAAGCATGCTTTTTTTACATATGTAATTATCATTGTTTAATTCTCTAAACACATAATAACATGAAATCACACACCAAAAGAAATGCAAGTTGATGATGCCATAGTCATTTGACTAGGATTTATATGATTGATCAACTAACGGCTGGGGACAGACTCGATAATATACATGTGCGTGACACTAACACGACATGCAATAGATAACAGAGTTCGTTAATTAAATTGACGAAACTAACTGACTTAACAGAATAGTTAACGTTGTTAACCTGGGAATTTGACAGTTGTCACATGTACCTCAGACAATCCTTTGTATGGTGACTTAAGCTCCTTTATTGTAAATTTCAAGAAATCCTCAACTGTTGTTGTATTCAAACCTAAACAGTCATTGACACCGGCTCTTATTTGTTCTTGAACATCATAAATTTTTTTCTCTAAAATAGACAAACCCTTGTCTTACTATTCCTAAAGAGAGATTTCAAGACCGCTTTCTCTTTCAAAACAATTTCCCCACAATCCCTTGAAGCTGTATGCCTACTTGAAACCTTAAAATTTGGACACACTGTCTCCATAAGACTTTTAAACCCTTCATGCTCTACGGACAAAAACGGTAGCTCATATAGAATTATCATCTTACTGATGACTTTACGTGTTCCAGGTTTTTACTTCAGTAGGTCCAACCTCATCACCATCTTTTTTTTTTCAACATAAATATTAGCTTGAGCTATTAACAAAAAATCAAGGTTCTCGGGGCATGCATGAGCGTGTCGTCTCAACCCGATTGTTCCATTTGTATATGTTTCAGCAGCCAAACTCTTAGGGTAAAATTTGAATTATGCTCTTTGCCAACCCGTTTCCTCATCAATATACTTGTCATAATATTTCCACCAAGGAGATTTCAGTTGTTTTTCAGCACTATTTTTCTTCGCAATTTTCTTCTTCTTTACTGGTTGCTTCTTTTTTGCAAGAGGCGGTACTTTCATTTTCTCTTCGTGTTTTCCTTTAGACTCATCACTTAATAAATGCTCAACATGTTCTAAACTTATCTAAAAGCAAAAAAACATAACATGCAATAAGCACACAATTAGACAAACATGATAATTACACATACATCAAAATTAACCAACGATATAATTAACCATTAACTAAGGATATAGTAAATCCATTAACATCAAGGATAAAATTATCATGATAACATTTTCAAGATATAGTAAATCAATTAACTTCAGAATATAGTAAATCCATACAAGTTCCATGAATGCCTACTATACCAACTTTCAAACCAATTAACATCAATATCCTAAACCTAACATGATGAAACAGATGGAAAGATTGTTTTCGTGTATGTGCATGCACATGTATACTTCTTTTAAGCATTTATATCTTCTTTTCTATCCAATGTTTAACCCATATATATCTTCTTTTAAGCATTTATATCTTCTTTAATTTCTATCCAATGTTTAACCCATATATATCTTCTTGTGTTTAGTGTAGTTAATTGACTTTTCTATCCAATGTTTAACACATATATCTTCTTTTAAGCATATATAAATCATAGTGTTTTAGCTAAGTTATGAATAAACCTATACCAAATCAAAATCAAGACTACCTTTTAGGTTTTTATCGATAAGAGCAAGGGTTTGTTATCCAAATCAAAATCAGTGCAAGAGTTTGTTATCTTCTATTTGTTCTAAGTTCTTACAAAAAGTTAGAAACTTCAAATTAGAGGGATGATGATCGATGGAGAGCAGAATGTAACTTACCTTGTATGTTGATCGATGGAGAGCAGAAACTTCAAAGGATGATGATCGATGGAGAGCAGCTGATAATCGATGGAAAGGGATAATGATCGATGGAGAGAAAATGGGTTTTTTGTGAAGCAAAATTGCAATCGACGTGCTTCTGATGGGTTATTTTAACAATGTTTTTTTCCCTAGACTAAGGTCGCCTATTATCATAATCTTAGGCTTTAAAATGTGCCAACCAACAAAATCTCGGTTGGGTTCGAGATTCTCGGGAGGTTCTGGTAAATTCCAAGACCGAGACCGGTTTAAGAGTTATCTAAGGACCGATATAAAAAATAGGTTGGGTTCGGTAATCGGGATTTTCGGTTTAGGATCTCGGGATTTTTCGGGATCCCGACTTTTTGATCACCCCTACTCTAACTAAATAGTCAAATTAGATAACTCTAAACATAAACTCGGCCCTTCTCGTCAAATGGTTTTGGAGGTTTTTTAATAAGCCGGAGGCATTATGGAGAAAAATTATATGGGGTATTCATAGTTCTTCGTCCTCTAGTCCATGGGTTGCCATTAACAAGCGGTTTGTTGGGGTCTGGAATAATGTGTGCAAAATTAAAGGTGCCTTACATATAGTGGGTTGGAGGCTTAAGGACTTTATGGTGTTCGAAAATAGAAAATGGGTTTGGAAGGGGGACCCCAGTGGGGTGTTTACTACCCATTCCTTGAGGAAAATGTTGTCGGCCTCTACTGTTACTACCTCGCCGCCAATTAATTGGTCTAAGCTTGTCCCTAATAAGGCTAACCTCCTTCTTTGTCTTGCCCAGATGGGTCGATTGGCTACTTTTGATGGTTTGGTGTGCAGGAACATCCGGGTTTCCGCTGTTCTTTGCCCCTTGTGTTTGGAGTATGATGAAACGGCTGCTCGCATCTTCACTGGGTGAAAGGTGGCTGCTGATGTGTGGGAAAAAATCTCGGAGTGGTGTTGTATTCCCCCTATTCTTTGCTTCGAGGTGGCAGATTTGGCGCAGGTTCATAAGTATAAAGTTAAGAGGTCGGCGGCGCCAGTGATTCAAGCCATCATCCACACGGCGTGCTGGGCTATTTGGAGGGCTCGGAAGCTATTTGGAGGGCTCGGAATGATGCGGTCTTCAACAAGAAAAAGATTGGGAGCCAAAAGCTCTTCTCCGACATCCAAGCTCTTAGCTTTTTGTGGGTTTCTAATAGGGTAAAAGGGAGAACTTTTTCATGGGATGACTAGTGTAACTTCTATATTTTCATGTAAGCTTGTTTTGTTGTTGTCCTCTGCCCTAGCGTCTTGCTTGGGGGGGTTTTATTTTTTAATGAAATCGCCGTTAAAAAAAAAAGATAACTCTAAACATTCAAACTATTAAATATATACTAATTAAATAATTCTTTCAAATTGCCCTTTCAACTTTCAATTTCTTTCATAATTAAGATTAATTATTCATATATTCACTCCCTTAGATCTTGATTTGATCTTGCTCATCGGTGCCCAAATCTTACTTCTCACTAGCCTTTCGACCTACCTTGCTTTCATTCACACATAACTCTTCTTACTTTACTTACTACTTGCTATGAACCACACGAGTTTAGTTTTTGCTACTTACTACACGAACTAATGTGGTTTAGTTCTTGCTCATTCTCTTGCTCTTTTCTTCTTGCTTTTATTCTTGCAATCTTGCTTTCACCGGAACGGTTTTCTTGCTAAACGTGTTGATTATAACTCAAAACACGAGTTTCTTGCTCTTGCTATAACTCGCTCTGGGTTTCTTGCTCAACAAAACAAAATCAGTCTCTGATTTCTTGTTCTTGATTGTGATCGGATTATCAGATTCTTGCTAAATACATGCTCTTGCTTCATTATGTCCATGCTACTTACTAGAAAAAAAGGGACCAGCCTATCTAATTGCTTTTTTCTTTATTCAAATATCAAAGTTCTAATTCAACTGTATTGTAGGTTGCTTCTTGCTTTCTTTCTGGATCAATTTCCAGCCACAACTCACAAGTTAATTCGGGTTATTTTGTATGTTTTGCAGGTGTATAAGAGTTCTACACATCTGCTTCAGAACATGAGATTCAGGTATATAATTGCCCTCGTGTTAAGCTGAGTAGAATTATGAGGTAGGTAATGTTTTTGCATCTGAATTCTATTATGCCCATTTGAGGTTATATATTTCACTGAAAATGCTGAACTTTTCATGGTATTATGAGGTGGTGTAATTGCAAAAGATTAACCAGGTGGTTAATTATCTATTAACTGAATTTATGTATGATACTTAGCTGTGTAGCTATGGAGACGGTGAGCGTCTAATAACACTTTTTTGTAGATGGTTATGATGTATTTAACTTATCTACTGTAGATGAAGTTATCCGACAAATCTTCTAAAACGCAGTTCTCGATTCAACAGCAGTTCGTGGATTTCGAAGATCCGTCAAATATGCGATCCTTCTGAAAGGTATGTTTAGCTCATGATTTCTATACAACTGCCATTACTTTTCGGTTTTCTGATTCATGATGTTCTTTTATTTTTCTTGTCTGATAAAAGGTATGTTGGATCTCCAAGAAGAACGAATCGATGAAAAAGCTGAAGCAAAGGTGTCAAATCTGCTATCCTCCATTCTAATGATGTAAAAACTCAAAGGTATGTTTATTTCATTGTTCTTTTACGATTAGTTTGCTTCACCAACTTGAAACGGGTTTAAGATACAATTAGTTGTGTGGAAACCTGATGAAGTTGTGTTCGCTGTTCTCTGTTTTTGTCTAGCGGTTCAAGGATCCAACCAAGAGCATATATGGTTTTCGTTACCATTGTGGTTACTTGAAACAGTTATCAACATGGCCTAACGTTTGGTCTGGGTTATGCATATTATTAAATATCTAAAGAACTCTATATTTGGTTCGATCTGCCACATGGTGTGGAAGGCATTTTTATAATAACATAAACTTATAGTGTCTTCAAATAGATTGAAATCATGTGTCAATGTGTCACTGAACTAATGTGTCCACTAAAATCGTAAAGCATGATTCAGTTTTACATTAACTCATATTAATTTATGTTTCACTGTATATTCAATGGGTTTTTACCGAATTCCTTCTGTACTTCTGTGTTTCACTGCTTTCAAATTCATAAAAAAAGTATGAGAAGCATAATGTATAAATTTAGATGAATTTGCGTTCAGCCTAATTTAAGTTGATTTTCAGGAAAACTGAATTACCACTTATTTATCCTTCATTCGTGCTTTTAGAGAAACATAAAGTATAATTTATGATGAAGTTGAAGTATCATCTGATCTTCCACGACGGGTTTGAGCATATTTTTATGTTGTTTTTATTGTTGGGTGTTCTTGTACGTGTGGGGTTTACCATATTTGTGGCAGATAAAGAAAGAGGATAATTGTAGTTGATGTTTCTTTAATACATGAAGATTCCTATTTTGAACTAATAGAGCATTTGGTAAGTATAATAATAATATGGTGATGGATTTTATCTCATTGATTAGTTTTGCAGATTTGTTTTAATTGAAACAAAAAAGGTTCGTTTCATACTACTATGACACGGTTTTATTACGATATGTGTTTGTATGTATAGGTGAAAGTATTTGAGCTTGCTGGACGATTTGGTTTTTGAAGTCAAATGGGGATTTGAGTCTTGATCTTCTGTCTATTAAAATGAGCACTATAAAGAAGGTTCAGTTGTAAAAAATGTGCTCAAGAATCTCTGTTGCTGTTACGGATGGTCTTACAGTGCTTTTTGGAGCTACGGTCAGCTAAATCCCATGTAAGCCTCTAATCTTTCTATTGATGATGTGTAATCAGTTGGTTACGTGGCTTCACCTAATCCAAAAATTTTATATAAATCATGATATATTCTTGAAATTGCCGATGCTTATATGGAAATTGACCCATTAATATTGACACCATTGACCTGACCCATTTAAATTGGCACATGTACATGTTTCTATTGCTTTTTCGATTCACTATCCATACATCATTTGTTGGTAAGCCTTTGGTGTCCATTTTTTAGTTATTAATTATTGAACAATCTTTAAATGTTGTGAGTTATGCATATTTATATCACTTCTGAAGCTGGTGATGATGTTCATTTTTCTCTAGTATGCAGGTGGACATAATATTTCTCATATCATTCAATAATATCATTCAATGGAGAGTACAAGTCTTGATGCGATAGGTAAAAAAATCAATTTTTTTCAATTTTTTTACTACACTTTTATGTCCAACTCCGTAGGCAACATTTCTATGTTTGTGGTTTATGTATTTTTTTTCATTGAATTTGCAGGTCTGGTTCATATGGGCATTTCTTTTAATGGCTTATAAGTTTAGACCCGTTCTTTGAAGTGTTAGTATTCATTTTTTTTTTTGAACGGCCAACGAATAGAATAAACTCAGGTACTTCGTACGGGGTGATCCAATGGCTAAAGGCCACCGCCAGCTGGCCCAACCCAGCCGTACGGAGCCCTTAAGCGTCCATGTGACTCCAGTTCCGGGGGAAAACCCGCTAACCCGCCCGCCCGTAGGCACGGCGGCGAATTAACAGTAAAACCCGGTCGCCTCAAGGATCGAATCCGGGTCTCCCCGGATCTCCTATCATTGGCCTCCATACCAATGGACAAATAATGTCATTAGTGAGGATAGAACTTGGGTCCCTAGGAACACAAGCTAAAGCCTTAACCAACTCCACTAGATGCCATTGGTAAGTGTTAGTATTCATTAAATCCGAGATATAAAAAGGTGGGCATTTTATGTTATTTAATGGCTTTTATAAGAGAAAATCCTTTGGAATCTGGGCCCTCATAAAAAATACAGTTTGACCAAATGATTTTGGTGGCCTACAAACTCCTACGGGAACATTAGTCCTATGAAAAACCTTCATACTCTGGTTTTATTCTTTTAACTAATTGTGGGATTTGTGTTCTATCTCCATAGTTTTATTCTTTTAGCTATGTTTTGTTGTAATAATTCTAAAAGGTTATGCTACTCATGTAATTTGGCTAATTGGATTGCAGCTTTCTTTGTAATTCTGGTCAGAGATATGTGTATCACAACACATACTATTTGTGCCTTTATTTGGATCCAAATACATATTGTATGTGTATCACAGCACATAGAACAAAATAAGTATGTGTATCACAACACTGTTTGTGCCTTTATTCCAAAGAAACACTAACAGTATGTTTATCACAACACATGGAATCACAGTAGTAACCTTAATTGATCAGAATAAGTATTCAGTTTCTTTGTATGCGAACAGCCCTTAGCGTGCGAACGGTACGAACACGCAAACATAAGACAAATAACACGCTATAAATTATCGCCGCCGCAACGCGCGGGCACACGGCTAGTATATACATATATATATATATATATATATATATTGAAAAGTTCATTGTAGACACCCCCATAAGTGTAGACAGGTAGACACCCTTTTTCACCATTAGATCTCTTGATCTAATGGTTGTGATTAATTTTCTTTTTTCTTTTTTCTTTTTTCTCATTAATTAGAAACTTTCACATGTGAAAAAGAGCTATTTCGCATGCGAAAGTGTCTACAATGAACCTCACCCATATATATATATATATATATATATATATATATATATATATATATATATATATCAACTAAAACATTAGTGTTAGGACCAAATATAAGAGGTTAAAATGCAAAAAATGTAAGGAAATAAATAAACCCTATAGATATTGGTAATAACACACTTGAACAATGATTCATCTAGTGAACCTTCAAGGATTCAAGGCTTAGGCTTTTGTTCTTTTCTTGTAATTAACACAATGAAGGAAAGAAAACAACAATGTAAGCATTCTTTTAGGTTTATTTGAAAGATTAAATGGGTTTTCATCAAGACTTGATTAGAGATTCTTGGGTGTTAGAAAAAGTAAAGAAAATGAGGTAACTTGAAGCTTACAAGAAAGAGGATGGAGTGGTGGTGTTGGGCGGAGGTTGGTGGTGATTTTCTGGATGGTGGTCGGTGGCGGTCAGCGGTGGTCTTGTGGTGTTTCGGTGGGCGGATAGGGGGGGTGGGGGGTGGCGGTGGTGGTTTTGTCTTGGCCGAACTTGGGAGGAAGAGGGGGAGAGAAAAATGTGGATAAAATGGTGTGGGGGGGGGTGTATTTATTAGGTGGAATATGACATATTCTATGGCATATTCTTGGGATATTCTATAGCATATTCTTAGTATATTTCCTATCTAGAAAATATCTAGATATTTTTATAAAGGTGGTGATATGCTGGTTTAAACGGGTATGATCAAGTGTCGGGTTTGATTGAACGAACGAGTTTTGACGAATAATTTAGAAGTGATAAAAATAATTAATAACTAGTGTCGGGTTTATTTAATTAATATACGCGTGTGTATAAAATAATTAGACACGAATGATTTATTCTTTGATGTAGTTATTTGCGTGTTATTTAAATTAAGAAGTTTAAACAAATAATATTTCAAATAACTAAATGAGTTACTAATAAGGATTTTAGACGTAAAATAGAAATAGTATTAAACTAGGTAGTTCAATAAATACTAATGTCTAAAGTAGTTGACTGATGATACACAATAAATAAAATACGAAGTTGACGAGAAAATATAAAATTCGTCTATATTTTCTTGTTGCTAAAATTCCAATTACACTACGTCAAAAAGTGGCTTCGCCCACGGTTTTTTTTTAACGCATAGTCATTGTTTTGAAAAAAAAACATGACCAAAGGTAAGAAAGACTAGTTTTAGCCACACATATTTTGTACCCGTGGCCAAATATATAGCCTTTGGACCCTTTTAGCCACGTATTTTTTTTGTTTATGTGAAAACAACAATCAGGTGCAGTGGCTTTAGCCACTGTTTTATAAAAACATGTGGCACTTATTTGTCACACTTAGAAAAGAGTGGCGAAATGCACCAAACGGCCATGAAATTTTTATGATTTTTTATTCGTGTGACGAAAAAGGAATGTATGGCCACGTTTAAATAATGTTGTGTGACGGAAGACTAGATTTTATTACTTAGTAAATTGAAACAAAACAAAACTATTAAGTATATATTATGCGTGGCTAAATGTGAGCAATGACCACTGTTTTTACTTGGTTATGTGGCTAAAAGCTAGTACATATGGCCACTGTTATTAGGTTGGTGACGAAATAGTAGGTTGTGAGTGACAAAAATCTATTACCTATGGCCACATATATTAACCGTGACTAAATGGTAGGTTGTGAGTGACAAAAATCTATTTTATGGTCATGGTAAAATATTAAATGCGTGCGAAAGTAGACAAAAATCTATTACCTATGGCCACATATATTAAATAACCCTGACTAAATAGTAGACAATTTTAATTAGTTATCTGTGGTGACGGCGGATATATATCATTACTAGAGGTCAAATCTTTATCTACCACCTCGAGTTTCAGATATAAATCCTATAATTAATTATTTAATTGTCGATCATCACCATATACGCCGTTATCACCTCTCTCAGTGTATAAATAATTGTATTCAACTAAAATAATTTTAGATTCAATTCACTAGATAATGGGTTTGAAAACATGGGAATATCCTATAGACTACGAACAGAAATAACAACTTTGGTTATTTATAGTATATATAGTTCATCCTGAAGAACTCTAGTTTATCCGCTTCATCCTGAAGAACTCTAGTTCATCCTGTTCTATTACTGAATAACTCTTGATCCTGAAGAACTCTAGTTCATCCGGTTCAATTACTAAATAACTCTTTATAATCCCGAAGAACTCTAGTTCATCTTCTCTCAATCCTTATGAACTCAGTGGGTAATTTTGACTTTCTTCGTTTAATTTTGACTTGTTAATTTGATTACGAGAAAATCAAAACATTCAACATGATATGCATCAGATGTGTGTTTTGATTCTTCTTCCTGAAGAATTCTAGTTCATCCAATTGTCTTCTACATATATTAGGTTGTGTGACTAAATATTAGTGTATAAAGAATTGTATTCAACCAAAATGATTTTAATTCACTAGATAATGGGTTTAAATACATGTCCTATAGACTACGAACAGAAATAACAACTTTGGTTATTTATAGTATATATAGTTCATCCTAAAGAAATCTAGTTTATCAGGTTCATCCTAAAGAACTCTAGTTCATCCGGTTCTATTACTGAATAACTCTTTATAATCCTGAAGAACTCTAGTTCATCCGGTTCTATTACTAAACAACTCTTTATAATCCTGAAGAACTCTAGTTCATCTTCTCTCAATCCTCATGAACTCAGTGGGTAATTTTGACTTCCTTCGTTTAATTTTGACTTGTTAATTTGACTACCAGAAAATCAAAACATTCAACAGGATATATATGCAAAGAGAATGAAAAGGAGAACCAAACCAAGGAAGACCTATTGTTCGTTGCATTCGAACTCCACTTACATGAAACTGGAGAAGATTTGAAAATACGTGAGCGGTACATCGTCTACTTAGTCGTAACAAAATCAATGTATAACAAGTTGAAACACAAGAGTAAATACAAATGAGCTTTGTATTAACCACAGATAATTTACACAGAGACACTTAGAAGATATGAACAAGAAGCTACTCAATTCTATACAAGACACATATTTATAGTTGCTAAAACCCATTGGTCCGAACTCCAGGTTTGGACCTGTTTGGACATGTCCGAACCCTAGGTTCGCCAGGAGTTCGGACCACAGAAAATAAGCTTGTCTCCGTCTTGTATTCGATACTTCACATGACGATCAGGAACCATGTATCAACAAACTCCCCCTCGGTATATGCAGTATCATCTTCCTTCTAAAACTTGTATCTTGTATCTACAATCAAATTCTTCCTCAATCTTTGACGATGAGTTCAATCTTGAATACTTGATATTGCATCGTGTGTAATCTCTTTATCAACAATCTTCAGAAGACTTGAAGTTGTGATGTTCTCTTTCCACTTAGAAACCTGCCAACATAAATACTCTTAGCGCAAAACGTCTCTTCGAGACTCTAAGATATTTTGATTTTGAAAACAAATAAGAAACAAAATCTGTTTTGCATTTAATTTTCATTATCAGAAAATATCAAACCCTTCTCAACATCATTATCAAACCCTTCTCAAAATCCTTATCAAACCTTTTCTCAAAATCTTTATCAAACCCTTTCTCAAAACCCTCAAATCCTTCTCAAAATGGCAAACTTGAAAGAAATAGTTGAAAATTATTTGCATATAAAGGTTATTGCTACCCTGGACCGGTATGGGTGATTATCACGGCAGAGAGACAGAGTATCTTAGAGGGGTTTGCCCTGCTCAGCCAAGTACTTACAGAGCCACCAAGTCCATCAAGATACCAGATGGCAACTTTTCTGGTAGAAGAGATACATGTCTCCAATGCCAGGCTTCAAATGTTGGTTCAACAGAGGCAAGAAGCTATGAGTAGGCATTTGGAGTTGACGGAGAAGATGGAATCTAGGTTCCCGTGAACCTCAACCCACAACTGCTCTGCCCTTTGTTTTTTTAGGAAAGAACAGGTATATTAGGAAACAATTTTGTGTATGGAATTGGAATCGATAGTATGAAATCCACCTTTTGTTATATATACTTGTTTGTCTATTTTTGTTTATGAAATCAATCTGTTAAAAAAAACCTAATCCTCCAAAAACAAAGACGATCAACAATTGCAATCCGATCAACAACTAATGCATAATTTTAGGTAAAAATGTAATCTGTTCGCACAATCTTCATTCCGTTAAACAAAAACCATAATCCTCGAAAACAGAGACGATCAAAAATTACAATCTGTTCGCACAATCTCCATTCCGTTAAACAAAAACCCTAAACACAAAAAACAGAACGGATCTACAAAACCCTTAAATTTTAGGGAATTATAATTCTAAATAATTTATATCTTAAAGATTTAAGATAAAAATTAAATAATGGGTTAATTTAGGGTCAAATGGGTCAATTATATGTGTTTATGACCAATGATGGCCCAATAAGGTGTGTTTAGGGGCAATGAGGGTCAGTTGAGACCAATGAGTCCCAATAAGGTGTGTTAGGGGGAAATGAGGGTCAGTTGGGAGCAATGAGTCCCGATAAGGTGTGTATGAAACCAATAAGTTGTGTTTAGGACCAATGATGGTCCAATAAGGTGTGTTTAGGGGAAATGAGGGTCATTTGGGACCAATGAGTCCCGATATGGTGTGTATGTAACCAATAAGCATATTTAGGACCAATGATGACCCAATAAGGTGTGTTTAGGGGAAATGAGGGTCAGTTGGGACCAATGAGTCCCGATAAGGTGTGTATGTAACCAATAAGCATGTTTAGGACCAATGATGGCCCAATAAGGTATGTTTAGGGGAAAGGAGGGTCAGTTGGGACCAATGAGTCCCGATAAGGTGTGTATGTAACCAATAAGCATGTTTAGGACCAATGATGACCCAATAAGGTGTGTTTAGGGGCAATGAAGGTCAGTTGGGACCAATGAGTCCCGATAAGGTTTGTATGTAACCAATAAGCATGTTTAGGACCAATGATGGCCCAATAAGGTATGTTTAAGGGAAATAAGGGTCAGTTGGGACCAATGAGTCCCGATAAGGTGTGTATGTAACCAATAAGCATGTTTAGGACCAATGATGGCCCAATAAGGTGTGTTTGGGGGAAATAAGGGCCAGTTGGGACCAATGAGTCCTGATAAGGTGTGTATATAACCAATAAGTTGTATTTAGGACCTATGATGGCCCAATAAGGTGTGTTTAGGGGAAATGAGGGTCAGTTGGGACCAATGAGTCCCGATAAGGTGTGTATTTAACCAATAAGCATGTTTAGGACCAATGATGGCCCAATAAGGTGTGTTTAGGGGCAATGAGGGCTAGTTGGGACCAATGAGTCCCGATAAGGTGTGTATGTAACCAATAAGGTGTGTTTAGGGGCAATGTGGGCCAGTTGGGATCAATGAGTCCCGATAAGGTGTGTATGTAACCAATAAGCATGTTTAGGACCAGTGATGGCCCAATAAGGTGTGTTTAGGGGCAATGAGGGCCAGTTGGGAGCAATGAGTCCCGATAAGGTGTATATGTAACCAATAAGCATGTTTAGGACCAATGATGGCCCAATAAAGTGTGTTTAGGGGCAATGAGGGCCAGTTGGGAGCAATGAGTCCCGATAAGGTGTGTATGTAACCAATAAGCATGTTTAGAACTAATGATGGCCCAATAAGGTGTGTTTAGGGGAAATAAGGGTCAGTTGGGACCAATGAGTCCCAATAAGGTGTGATTAGTTTTCTCTTTTCTCATTATTTAGAAAATTTCACATGTGAACACATATGAAAAATACCTATTTCACATGCAAAAGTGTCTTCAATGAACCGATAATGTATATATTACAACACATAGAAAGATATATATATATATATATATATATATATATATATATATATAGGTTGAGGGTAAAATATATCCACCAAAAACACTACATCCACTGCGGATTGATCTGAGGCGTCCATCAAGATCATCCAACAGCCAGGATCTATGGTGTTTTCGCCTATGGTGTTTTTTCCCCCCGAAAACGCCATAGGCGAAAACACCATATATCTTGGTTGTTGGGTGATCTTGATGGACGCCCCAGATCAATCCGTAGTGGATGTAGTGTTTTTGGTGGATGTATGATAACTCGACTCTATATATATATATGTGTGTGTGTGTGTGTGTGTGTGTGGAATTAATTGAGTTTATATTAAATCCGATAATTATTAGGATACAATTATCATTAAATTTATTGCTTAATATTCCATTTTACATTTAAAGATCATTTTAAAGTTATGTTTAAAATACTATTATATCTATGTCTGGAATTAATTGAGTTTATATTAAATCCGATAATTAAATGTTGTCACGTCCTTGTTTGGTGAGATGCTTTCACACGGATCGATCATATAATCCCCAAATTACTTTTCACCATTTTTCAAATTCCCAAAATTCATTGATCATTTCCTATTCCCTCTCACCAAAATTTTATCACCAAAACGATTCGTCACTCTCTTCTTCCCTATCACTAAAAATTCCTCTACAGGATTCATCACACTATCATCTTCAGGAGATCACTACCTAATTCCCGTCAGTATTAATTTCACTGTCATCTTCAGGAGATCATTTGTTTTATCTCAATTATTTTATCTAATTAATTATTCCATCGCATTTATTTCATTCTCTATTTATTTCATTTCAGGATTCATCTAGCTCATTTAACAATGGATCATGAAGGTGAAGCATTGAGGGATCTTAATGACCATACATATAACAGTGAAGGCGAATGCAATGATGATTATTCTTCACAAGAGAGTAAAGAAGATGAAATGGATAACAATGATGATCATTATTCACAAGAGAGTGAAGAAGATGAAATGGATAACAATGATGCCCAAGTCGATAATGATCGACAATGATGCCCAAGTCGACAATGATGCCCAAGTCGACAATGATGCCTAAGTCGACAATGATGCCCAAGTCGACAATGATACCCAAGTCGACGACCTTCCTCCCCAAGTAAAAAAGAGGGGGTTGATGCGATTGGCAAAGTGGCGTGCCAAATTTGAGAAAAATGGTGGGGAAAAAATAGCCACTAACATTTGATGCGCTGGGAAGGATTGGCGGGGAGCATAGACCAAAATTTTCGAGTTTTATGGGAGACATTGCAAGGTCAGAGGTTGGATTGAGGTATCTACAATGGAGGAAGGTGCCAAAAGAGGACAAGAACAAGATGTGGGCAGGGATTCAGGTTATGACATATATTAAACATTTTCTCATATTAAGTTTGTTAAGTTATTGAATTCCATATATGTGAGTAAAAAATCCTGTCATTTGTTATTTTTTCAGCAATTATTCAAAATTGATGACTGTTGAATGGGTCCTATAATGGTACGGCTTGGTGGGTTGCTAAGGAGTTTTAGAAGAAGGATGTTCGAGAAACACATTCGTCCCAACCTAGCAAACCCCCCCGTGCTTGAGAAAGTTCCAAAGATGTGTCGTGCTATTGTCAAAAAATAAGACTGGGACAGATTTGTAGCATATACAAAATCTGAAGAATTCAACGTTTTTATTCAATTCAAACTGCAAATTTCATTAATTAAGCTAAGTGTTAATTAATGAGATTATGAATTATATAGCCTACTGTTCTGTTGTAAAGGTCGCGTCAAAGAGTGCAAAAGAGGTTCGAGCACAATATGTTTTTGATCATACAATGGGACGGGGAGGATACGTCTATCTGAAAGAAAAACTGGTAATAAGCTAAGTGTGTTACACCCAGCCATGGTTAAAGACGTGCAGTGTATGTTTCAAGTCTGATATATATTATTATTATAATACAAGGTACAAAACAAAGAAATTATAGCTGATGATTCCCCATCTCGAGCGTTTATGTGGAGGAAAGGAAAGGTAAATAAAGAGGGGGAATACAAAACGCCTGTGGTGAAGGGCGTAGCAGATTATATAGTAAGTTTAATTTCTATATATATATATATACCTAATTATTTACATGTTAAAAATTAAAAGCACCTCACTACATTAACTAATTTAATTACTGCAGGCCGAGAAAGAAACAAAAATAAATGTGGGATCCGTGACCGTAGAACCGGGAACGGATGCCCTGACATTGGTCCTTGGCAAGGAAAGGGGTGGATTCCTAAAAGGTATTGGGTATGGAGCGACTTCCCGTGGATATTGGCAGGGTGCTCCAAAAGGGCGATCAAAAGAACATATAAAAAACTTGAGGCGGAACTCAAAAATGAAAAAC